>VDFB02000003.1:88286104-88324626 GCA_007258455.2 Sequoia sempervirens
TTATTATATTCTATTAATGAAAAAAGATACACCAACATATTTAGGACCAGGGTTAATTTAAATATTTCCAAGAATTTATCCCAAGGTTAATGGACCAGGGTTTCAAAGGGGTTGGATTAATATGAAATTTATGGGATGGAGTAAAGTTCATGTGGACTTAGATTTAATTTGGATGGGGGATAAAGTTTGGTTTGGATGAGGGATAAGTTTTTATTATGGTGGTTTAATAATAGGTTAACTTTTGGATTGGATTAATTTTGGATGGGAATATGAGCTAAGTTTTGGGAGTTGGATCAATGTTTAGGAATGACTTAGGATTTAGGGGACTAAGTGTGATAAAATCAAGGATATTATGGAATAATACACCAAGGATCTTGATTTGATGTTTAAAGTTTTGGTTATTGGATTAGTTTGATGTTTTTTTTTTTTAGAATGGATTATAATTTGGCTATGGCTTAGGATTTGGGGGAAGTTGGGATAATATGGGTGAAGGGTATGGACTAAGCTAGAGGGGTTAGGTTTGGATTGATGATGGGTATGGGTTATGTTATGGTGAGTGGGTCAATGTAGATGAATGATTAAGGAAATTTTTTTAGAAGTTTGATTAATTTTGGGACAATGGAAATGGAATAAGGGATTAGACTTATTTTGGTTATGGATATGGACTATGTGTTATGGATTTGGAAAGTGGACTATGGGTTGGAAACGTGAATGGAATTTTTTGGATGGGTGGAATACTTAACCTTAGCTTCAATTTTTGCTTAAAGATACAACTTTGAATGTGTGTTTTCTACATAAAATGTTAGGATTTTTTAAAATTCTACTTGGTTGACTTGGTTTAATGCTTCCAAAAAAGTGTGAATTAATCACAACACCAAGCAAAGAAAGACAACAACAAGCCTAAATTATCCATGTAAGGTGTTTCAATTCTTATAGGATCACCAATATACTATTTTCCAAGGTCTAGATAGCTAGAGAATGCAAAGTTCATGATGTCACCTTCATTCCCCTTATTAATGAGGTTAAAAGCCTTCCCACATTTAGCTCTATCTCAACAACTTAGAAGCATGGAGTGAGTATCTTATCAGGCCTAATTGGTTACCAATACGCCATAAAAATGGACAATGGTCTTAATCTAGGATAACAAGTTCTCTAAGGGTGTCATCTATATACCACAATGGCATGTGAGGCCTAGATCCATGAACTAGAGTGTTTTCTAAGCCTCACTTCACCTTGATCTTATAGATCAAGGTTGGACCAACAATGACAACTCCTCCTTTAGGGTACAAATTTTATTCTCCAAATTTTACATAACCCACCACATTTTTTTGGTTGATGTTATCCCTTGGGGTGATGAAATCCCTAGGTAGGCCTCCTAAAAAAAAAAATTAACACTTGATTTTTATCCCCAAGATCGCCCTAAGGCGAGAGGGGAGAGCATACACAAGTGCTATAGTGGGTGTAAAATACCTTGTTAATTTTAAAACCCAAATTGAAATGTGTGGTTAATTTTAATCCCCAAATTCAAAATGTGATCAATCAAGTGAATGAAAACACACAAAAATGCAAAGGGGCTTAATAAAACGGTCTTCTACCCACATCTTACAAAACTACAAGTTAGTTATTTCTGGCCCGGGTATTCTTTGACCACTCTAAATAATTTTAATCTTTCAAATTACAAGCATGGGATCATAAGCATAAACATGAAAATCATCATTTAAGCAATTTACACAAAATTTTAAATGATTTTTACCCAAAAAATATGATTAAGCTTAGCAAACTAAATGATTTAAACTCAATAAATGAAATGATTTACACTTAGCCAAAATGGATGACATACTCACAAAGTAGATGATTTATGCTAAAGAATTAGATCAAAAAATATAAATAAAGTGTGCTATTGTATATGGAAAAAATCATGAAATAGCTTATCTAAATACCTATAATTTTTTTTTTCAATAATTAAGCTAGAGTTTGTTATAGGCATGAGCAAGTTTTGGTGGTGTTGTCATTAATGTTGTCATTGATGTCAACATAGTTCAGTATGTTGCAGATTGTACATGTATAGCTGAGATGTTGTTGAGATGTGAGTACATGGAGCTATCTTTATGATGTTGCAGATGTATTGGTTTGATGAGTTTCCAAGTGCTTTTGAGAAAATTAATAAAGAAAAGAAGTCAGAATGATGAAAGTGTTCAAAATGTGCTCTAGTATGTGCTCTACATTTCTCTTGTGTTGATCCTATGCTTGTGCGAATTTGAAGGTTTGATAATGGTGATCTTGGGGTGATATCTCCTATGTTTTAGCTTCTGGTTTGATGGTATGTGAAAGTTACGTTCACCGGTATATGAACTGTTCTAGTAGAGTCGGTCTTCTGTGGACTGGGAGAAATACTTTTTCTCTACAGTCCTCCTCTGTTTCATTTCAGATCTTGCAGATTTGGGATGTGTCTTGTGAAGGTATTTTCTGTGCTCTGGAAAATAGGTCTGAAATTGGGTGATCCAGAAGTCATGTTTCAGTGTGATTTTGTACAGTTTGGATGGACTGGTGAAAGGTGTTCAGTGTTTGAAGTTTGTTGCATTTTTTGCAGATGTATTTGCAAGATTCTGAGATGTATTCTTGTGCATAATTAAGTGTGTTGTGGTGTCCACATGTCATCTTCTTGTTGGGAAGTGTGCACATCATTGTTCTTTTGTGTTTTCATTAGGTTTGGCCGACCTAGTGTTTACACTTCATTCGAAGAATAGAATTTAATTAAGCGTGTGGTTGATTCGAGATATTATTTTTGATCTCAAAAAATGTTTTTATTGGTTCACTCTCATTCCTTTCCATTGCGGGAATGTTGAGTTTCCAACCTAATTTGAATTTATGAAATAAGGTATTTGTGGCCAACCTTGGAGAAAGTTTCTAAGGTTAAGGATGGTATAAAAGCAGGTCGAATTATGAAGAGTTGTATGACATTGTGATGCAAAGTGATGAAATTGAGCCACAAATCATAAGAACAAAAGTGTGTGTGTGCGAGTGAGTTGTGACAACAGTTCTTCATTGTGTTGGATTCTTGAAAGAAATGAGCTAAAGATTTCTGCAATCCTTATTCAATTTGCAGGTGTACATTCATTGTTGTGATGGATCCTTTATTCTCTCTTATATTTGTAGGTAGTGAGCCTCCCTATTGGACAGTGAGTCCTTTTTGTAGGCAGTGAGCCTTTGTACTTGGACAGTGAGTCCTCTTTTGGGCAATGAGCCTTTGTATTCAGTTTTATAATCTTTTATATTGTGATTTAACCCTCACCGTGGTTTTTCCCTTATTGGGTTTTCCATGTAAAAATATGGTGTTCATTGCGTTGATTTACTTTCTATTATTTGTGTTTCATGTTATTTCTTAATAACAAAATAGTGTGGTTGTGGAATTAATAATTGTTCAAGTTTTAAGTTTGAATTTTGTGACAACTGATTCACCCCCCTCTCAGTTGTCTTGTTCCTATTTAACAATTGGTATCAGAGCATTGGTTCCTTGGTGTAGAGCTTAACCGCTTAAGGAAGATCCGATGGTGCATAAGTTGGAAATCCCTATGTTCGATGGAATTGACTACAATGATTGGAAGGGACAAATGAAAGGATATATTATCTCTCTTGGTTTCAAGACTTGGAAGGCTGTTGAGACAAAGTATACACCTCTGTCTGGTGGTCTACTATTGTAAATGAGATTTCTGCTTATGAAGAAAATGGGAAGGAAAAGTATGTTATTTGCAGTGGCTTATCTAAAAATGAGTGAGCTAAGGTTCTCTCTTTGGATACTGCACATGAAGTTTGGAAGAAGTTGGAAGACATGTATGAAGGAAATAAAAGAGTGAAATTAACAAAGAAGCTAGCGGTGAAGCACAACTTTGTAAATCTAAAAATGGAAGAAGGTGAAGAATTTACAAGTTTCTTTCAGAGGGTTGAATTGACTGCAAATGAAGTTAGAAATCAAGGAGGAAAACTATCAGATGAAGACATAATTGAGAAGATCTTAATCACCCTACCAAATTGCTACAGTGATAAGATCTCGGTGATTGAAGAAGTTTATAATCCTAAGAAGTGCACCTTAGAATAGTTGTTTGGCACCTTGCAAGCATTTGAAATGAGAAAGTTTCAGAAAGAAGATAAGATGGAAGAGAAGACAAAAATGGAATTTAAGGCAATGAAGATTGAAGATGAACCAGATAGTGATGGCATTGATGAGTTGGAAGTAAACTTCACCAGGAAGTTGAAGAAAGGCACTGAAAAGTATAAAGGTATGTTTCCCTTTAAATGTTTTAGTTGAGGTAATATTGGTCATTATGCTTCAAGATGTTCAAATAGAGTTTCACATAAGAAGAATAAGGATAGGAAGGATAAGAAATATAAGTGTGAGCGGTGCAATTTACCTATCCTAAAAGATGCAAAACATAATGCAAAAGAAGGAACCTCAAGATTGGGCTACGTTAAACTCAAACAAAATAAAGATAAAGAAAAATAGATTTATACCTTGTATGAGTTTCTCCTTGGTTGGCCCTTTGATAGTTGATAAATGTGTGCTCCTTGATGGAAAGAGTGCTAAAAATGGATGCAAAATGATCTAGATCTGATGGGGATTCAAATGAGAGATGTCAGTATTTTGATGGATGAACAAAATGGATGCAAGAGCTTAAGGAATAAACAATGGTGGATGAGAGTATGAGAGTTGTTGAAGAGCTTGAAGACTTGAATGTGTTATGAGAAAATGAAGCCAAAAATCCTCTATTTTAGGGGAAAGGCTTCTAGGGATTTGAACGGTCAATATTTTTCCAACATGAGCAAGATGAAGGGTTGTGGTGAGTTGAGGACTCACAAGCCCTCACATCTTTCCATGTAGAGGATGAGATGTCACAAGGACAAGTGAGTTGGAGAAGGGACATGTGAGGTGGAGGTACTTGCAAGTACCTTGGGATGAGAAAAGATTTCCTTAAAAAAAAATTATTGTTCCCATATGGGAGGAAAGTAACATATGAGGAATTTTAGTATTCCTCAAATATCTCCATGGGGAAGTGAGAAGTGGTTAGAGAAATAAATGCGAATTTTAAATTTACATGATTGGGAGTACCTTGGGGGTAAAAAAAGGTTCTCAAAAAGGTAAGTACTTGTCCACATGTGGGTGATGTGACAAGTGAGGAGTTCTAGAACTCCTAACAGCTTGCATGGGGAAGAGGAGAGTCTTGGGGGGATAAATATGAATTTTTAATTCACATGGGGAAGAGGGTCTAGGCTAAATGTGGAAATTGTGAAGGTTGACCAAAAAGGTATGCTAAATGTAGCAAGGGGATTAGATTAAGGTTGTGAAAATAGGTGATTAAGAAGATTAATGAAAGATTGGAAGCAAGTTGGAAGATGTGACATTAATCCTGATTAAAGGTGTGCACATTTTAATCATGGCTCAATTAGACTAATCTAGATTAGAAGAAGGTTATGGAGGATGTGACAAGGAGAGAGAAAAGAGGAATTTAAAATTGATTTAAATTCCAAAAAGGCTAAATGACCAAATTAAAAAAATTGGTGTATTTATTTAATTTAGAGAAAGAATGAAAAGGTAAAGTATTTAATTATTAAATTAAATACTTTAGAAACCTTAGGCAAAGGGGGAATATTAATTAAATAAATCATTTAATTAATACTGATGAAATAGGTGGATTTGACTATATGGGAGTGGTCAAATTTGGATGTCTACATTTTTCCCCTCTTTGAGATGGTGCTACGAAGTAGCATCATTTGAAAAAAGATTAAAAGATAAGACCAAGAAGAAGGTGGTTAGATTGGAAAAGATGCCCTAGTCATCAAAGAAGTGACTAGGAAGAAAGATGATGTGGGTGAAGATGAAGATTAGGGATTGAGGATTCCCCCTCGAGAGGACATGCGGGTTCAAGAGAACATGAGTGTGCTCTCGAAATGGATGAGACAATGAAAGGGGAGATGAGGAAGATGATGCAAAGTGATGGATAAGAGAGGATGATAAGCAACAAGAGATTAGGAAGCACAAATGGATGTAAGGAAAAAGGTGATGTTGCCCCAGTCAAACTAAATGCCAAAATGGGTTGATGATGGATGGAGTGTTGTCGATGAGGGAATCATATATCCCAAGAAAACACAAAAGGATAGGGAAGGATACATCTTGATGATGATGATGAAAGTGTTGTTGATGAGGGAAGGATACATCCTGATGATGATGATGATGATGATTGGATAAAGGGTTGTATCAAGGTTGGGAACAAGACCAAGGATGTGAGTAAATTATTTGTGTTAGATTGAATGGATTAAGATTGGATTGAGATGTGAGATGGATGAAAGGAATAAAAATGATGGGGGACAAGATGCTTATAGTAACCAATCTATATTATTCTAAGAAGAAAGGGAGATGGGTGGATGAATGCTTGCACAACCAAAATCATAGGTCATGGGTTGGATAGAGAAGGGGTGGAGGATACATGCAATGCAACATAATTGATCATGAAGTGCAATCCTAATGCAATTTTCTATTTTCGAAGCACTGGTTTTTGCTATAGCATAAGACACCAGGTGCCAGGGTATGTAAACCAAGGCGAATTAGTGTCTAATGCGTAAAACAAACACAACAAACAAGAAGGCTATCCCAACACCCCAAAGTCACGAAGACCTTGGTTGGGCTAGGTATTGGGATAACCACAAGCACAAAATCATGCCCCAACATAACACAAGACCTCAAGGATCTTGGTGGGTACTACGTGGGACAACCTAGAAGATAGAAACAAAAAAAAGATCAAGATATGCCCCTATGTTAACTAATCAAAACACACCCTAATATGATAGATCATGGAAGCCTTGACAAGTTGTAATAGGGAGCTCAAATGATAAATAAAGGAAAAAAGTATCAAAAGATCGCAATCAATTTAAAAATGTCCTTTGCCATAAGATCAAAAGGATGGATGGGGTTGATGAAGTCTGTTAGGAAGGATGCATCCGTTGAGACCAAAGATGGATATTAAACTAAAAGATCGATGATGATGCAGGAAATTCTAAAACCAATTGAATCTCATGATACGAGTGGATCTCATTTGTAAAGAACCAACTAGATAAGGACATACTTGATGACATGACATGAGACAAGAGACACAAGACTGACACACCCTAAATACCTAGGGGCTCGAGGGCTGATCAGAGATTAGCCTTGCCTACGTGAAAGTGCAGAGCCCTCGTAGTTCGATAAAAGACCATGGACAAAAGCAGAAAGAGGACAATGAAGACTAATTATAGATGACAAAGATAAGATGGATAAAAGGAGCCCAAGGGGCAGATCAAAAGATCGACCTTGCCTATGTGAAAGCATAGGGGCAATGTAGTTCAAAAAAAGACAAATGATGGATAAAGGAGGATGAGATGACCATGATATGTGGATAAAAAGATGGAACCGATATGATGAGACAAGATAGATCATGTGGATAAGATAGAGGTGATCATGTGTAGCTCAGGGATGGGATAGTTATCCAAATCATCAAAAGATGAATGGGGAGAATGACATGATGGAGAGATGAGTGATGAGAATTGAGGAGAGATTGGAAAGATGTGTGAAAGAAGCGGGAGGGATAATGACGAGATAGATGGCATTGGGTCGCATGGGGAGAATTCTATAGCCAGATACCAATGACAAGGGATTATGTGATGGGATGAGGATAGAGATGAATAGATAAGAAGATAAGGATGGGGAGATGAAAATGATTGTTTGGATTGGTAAGGAGATAAGGATAGGGAGATGAGAGGGATTTTTTGGATTGGATAGGAAGATAATGATGGGGAGATGGAAGAGATTGTTTGGATGGATAGGAAGATAAGGATGGGGAGATGGAAGGAATTGTTTGGATGGATAGGAAGATAATGATGGGGAGATGGAAGAGATTGTTTGGATGGATAGGAAGATAATGATGGGGATATGGAAGAGATTGTTTGGATGGATAGGAATATAAGGATGGGGAGATGGAAGGAATACTATGATGGATAAAGGATGTCTCCAAGGACTATGTTACAAAGGTGGTAGAGGCCCCCACTCTAGATATGTCCTATGTGATGAGGTAGGAGGGATGGAAGATAAGTGGATGGGAAGATAAAGGGGATAAATGGAGGAGGATATGATGGGTGGATGAGGGAGGGAGATGGATGTAGATTGGATGCCTCGATAAGGAAGGGAGGCCGATGGTAGGATGACGGGTGGACAAAGAAGGTAGACGGATGTGGAAAAGGAATATAGTAGTGTATGAATGAAGGGAATTTGTACCAAGAGGTGTCCAAATCATGCATAGATAGGTGCCCCCGTCTTTATCAAGATCACAAGGAGGATGGAAGTATTGGGATAAATGGGATATGATAGGCAAGATGTGGAAGATAGGTGGGATGGAGATGGATGGAGGGGATGTTTAACAGGAAGTTGCCCCCAATTGTGGAAAGAGACAGATGGGGATTTACACATGACGCTTGTTTTCTAGGTTTTCATTATGGTACTTATCCAAGGCGCTTATTTACCAAGTTTTCACCAGTGGACGAATTATTTCTTTTTACTTTTTTGATTTTTTTGAATTTTTTGACTTTTTTTGAATTTTTTGACTTTTTTGACTTTTTGGATAGAATGTGGATGGAGATGGATAAGGACAGGTATGTGGATAAGTGGATTTATAATACATGTGATAAGGATATGGATGAAGTACTCAAGCATCAAGTTTCATATGAGGTATTAAGAGCCCATGTGTGAAGTGACTATTTGATGTTGGTACAACCTTATTAGGATAAATGGATTATGCAACAGAATGGATTAAAGGGATTTAATGGGGGATATATGTGGGATAATGGATGGGATGTTGGAAAGTGTATGGATGGAATGATGGGGTAGGTGTGTGATGGGGTGACGAGTTCAGGACCAACATTGGTACATATGGTGGTGGATGTGAAATTATAGGAGTATTAATGGATGGATGATGTGGGGATAATGGAGGAGATGGGATAATGAATTTTGGGACATAAGGAACCAAAACAGATTTAGGAGATGGAAGGGGTGTATGATTAGCTTTTGTATTAGCAACTTTGGATGTTTTTATAGATTTTTCATTTGAAAGCATTGCATCTTTTTTGTTTGGGATCCACATGGTTTTGATCTTTGCTTTGGTGGGACTTTGTGGCCGATGGGTATGATTTTGATTTTGGATTTGATATTGGATTAGATTTTTCTTTTCATCAACATGTCCTTTTAAGGGGACACGAGGATCTTTAGATTCATGTGGATGTTTAGATTTATGCATTTTTACTTTGGCATCCAAAGTGCTTTGAATAGCAATGGGATGGGTGCGAGGAGATGGATGATGTGGAGGAAACATGAATGGACTGATGGAGGTAGGATTTTGGGGATGATATGTGGATGCAAGATGTGTAGGTACATGCCTTTTTTTATCCTAATTATAGAATATGAGAGTGGGATGTTTATGATGGGTGATATGGATAGGTGATGGATGGATAGAAGGATAAATAGGACGATATGGGGAGGTTATTTTGGGATATAAGGGCCCAAAATGGACTTACTAGCTGGAGGATGTGTGACGGTGGATGGAGGGACATAAGGACTCAAAATGGATTTGGAAGATGAAGGAGGAATATGGATGGTTGTTTTGAGGTGATACGATGGAGGGGGAATGGCGAAAAATGGTTTTGTGGAGTGACGGGAAGAGCCTATTATGCTTTTGGAGGAGGCTCATCAAGGATGTATGGAGGTTGTACCAACATTTTTGGATTTTGAGTCTTGAGAGATATATCCAAGGCCTTGTGTACATGGATTTTCTTTGACATGGATGGGCTCTAAAATACCTTTCTCGTGAAGGCCTAAACCTTTTCCTTGATAGTTCATGTTATTGAACATTCGATCTATGGTAGGATACTTGTTATTTTGGAAGAATGATGCAAGTCCATTATTAGATGGAGGAGGATGGGTGGCGTATATGCTCGGTTCCTCTTCTACAAGGAAACCACCATGAATAAATGTGAGAGTACCAAGGGAATATAAAAGTGGTGTGGGGATAGTAGGGTTAAGCAATGATGGAGGATCATGAGATGGAGATGATGGGGTAACAACATCTTGATCAAGAGGAGTGAGTGGTAAGGGATCAAGAAAGGGATTAGGTGAGATTATAGGATCTGGATTTGTGGAAGTAGGTGATAAGGGCTCATGCGATAGGGGGATGGGATCCTTAGTGACAAGGGGATCATGGCCTATAGTAGATGAAAGACTATGATATTGAGGTGGACTAGGTGGGATGGCAGGATCTTGATTCGAAGAAGGGGATATGTTGGTATGCTTTGGATCAAGCTCTTGGCATGACTCACCTTGTGTGGGTGGCATGATGACAGAGTGTTGGAAGGACTCCTCAAGTGGGGAAGATGGAAGAATTCATGAAGTTCATGGGAATGGATTTTGGTGATATTAGGAATGGGAGGAGTGGATTGGACGTAAGTGTCTTCACTAGAGTGGGTGGATCTAGGAGTAGAAGATGGTGATTGGGTTTGGTTATCTTCGATGGGCTCAACAGATCTCAAAATAGGAGATGGGGGGAGATGGATTCAGTAGATTTGATGGTTCCAACGGTTTGAGTGGTGCTAGGGGTGGTAACATCAATGATAGGTGTGGTAAAGAGAAGGGTTTCATCACTAGTGATTGTGGATGATGGATTGGGATGGCTTGATTCCATGACTTCAAGGTGTGGGGTTTGGGATGTCTTCTTTGTCATAAGTCCTCGGAGAACTTCTGGTGTGAGAATTGTGCATACTCTAGGCTGAGATGGTGAGGTAGGAGTGGATGAAGGATTATGGATTGGTGGACTTGGATTAGATTGAGGAACGAGATTGGATGGAAGACTAAGAGTAGGTGGAGGATTATGATTGGATGGAGGGTTAAGGTAAGAATATTGTGATAGCGGATTAGAATAGGAAGATGTGGATGGTGGATTGACATTGGAGGAAGTAGATGGGGAATTAAGATAGGGATATTGGTATGGTGGATTAAGATGGGAAGATTGGGATGGTGAATTAGGACAAGAGGATATGGGTGGTGAATTGCAGTAAAGGTATTGGGACAATAGATTAGGATGGGAAGATTGAGATGGATTAATGTTGGAGGAAGTAGATGGGGAATTAAGATAGGGACATTGGGATGGTGGATTAAGATGGGAAGATTGGGATGGTGAATTAGGACAAGAGGATATGGGTGGTGAATTGTAGTAGAGGTATTGGGATAGCAGATTAGGATGGGAAGATTGAGATGGTGGATTAAGATAGGAGGACATGGGTGGCGGATTAGCATAAGAAGGTGTGGATGTAGGGTAAAGATAGGAAGATGTGGATGTTGAATTAGGATAGGTAGATTGGTATGGAGGATTAGGATAGTGGGCATATGTTGATGAAGGATTGAGATAGGAGGATGTGGATGGGGGATTATAATAGGGACATTGGGATACTAGATTGGGATAACAAGACATGGATGTTGTATAAGAAGATGATGTATAGGAAGGATATGATGGAGATGTGGGTGGGGAAGATAATGGATATCCCTTGTCAAAGGTAGAATAAGGATTGCTAGTAGGTGTGGGTGAAGATGTGATGGGATAGCTCAGAGGGGTGATTGGATTTTGGAAAGTGGTTGGGGAAATCTTACTCAAAATTATAGCATCAAGGGATCCATTTCATATACCTCTTGATCAACAAGACTCTCGTTATCATTGTCAACGTAATTGGGATTTCCCTTGACTACTATTTTTGGTTGCATTAGTGAAGGATAAGGATTCATGATGTTGCAGGATGGGATGGATATGGATTGAAAATATGGGAACAGATGATTAGAAGGAGAGAAAAGGTGATGAAAGGATAAATAGGATGAATTTGAAGAAGATCCTAGATGGCAATGGACTAAAGCTCAAATCAGGATTTAGGTTAAGCTCAGATTTACATTGGATTGAAGCTCATATTAGGATTGGATTAAAGCTCAGATTCAGATTGGGTTGAAGCTCATATTAGGATTGATTCTAAACCAAATTTAGGGGTTTTAACTAGATGACGTAAGGTGTTGACAATCAGATTTTTGCCAGATTTGGTAGTTTTTAAAAATTGTCAAATTTTGCCATTTTAGGAAACTTCATAGGCATACCTTTGAGAGTCCAATTTTTTCCCAAAAACTTCCTAAAACTAAGAAAGGATGAATTTCCAACTAACATCCAAAATCTAAGACATGCATTCCGAGTTATTAATGAAAACAATTTTTCAAAAACTAGAAAAAAAACACTAAATTGCGATTTTGAGGGTCAAGATGAAAGTTTGAAGCCCTAAAAATGTGTCAAAATGGGGGCCAACCATTGATAGTTGGTTTGGAATCCACATGTCACCTCATAATGCAACCACCCATAAAATTTCATCCCAAACAGACACCCAAGTCAAAATCTATAGCCTTCGAAAGTTTCTGCATCAAAATCAATACCCCTGAAACAAAGTCTAGGTGATTGGGATGGATATGGACTCTAATGATGTTCTAAGATGCACCTATGTGATTTGGTCAATGAAATGATGAATTTTAGAAAATTTTGATGAACGGAAACAATGACAACGAGAAGATAGATGAAGGTTTTCTTTTGGGAAAAATTGTCTATCTGGAGGGCAAGGTCGCCTATTTGTTGGGTAGGTTCACCTATCCACTGGAAAAATTCGCCTATCTTTTGGGAAAGTTTTCCTATCCACTGGGCAAGGTCACCTATCTACTGGGCAAGGTTGCCAATCCACTGGGCAAGGTTGCCTATCTGTTGGGCAAGTTCGCCTATCCATTGGGCAAGGTCACCTATCTGTTTAGCAAGTTGGCCTATCCACTAGGCAAGGTCACCTATCTGCTAGGAAAGGTTGCCTATATCAAGGTTAGGGTCACCCAAGTTAGTTCTCAAACTTGTCTAAATTAGAAAAGGGGCAAACAGATTGATAGAATGGGAAAACGAACCTTGGGAACAAGCCAATGGACTATCAGAATGGGGAAACGGACGATTAGAATGGGTAAACAGATGTTCGGGATGAGGAAACAGATACTCGAAGTGAGGAGACAGATGCTCAAAAGGGGATACAGATGCTTGAAATGGGAAAATGGATGCTCAGAACGAGGAGATGGATGCTCAAAACAGGCAAACGAAGGTTAGGAATGGGGAATGGATGCTCAAAATGAGGAAACGGATGCTCAGAACGAGGAGATAGATGCTTAGAATGAGGAGACAGATGCTTGGAATGGGAAAACAGATGCTCAAAATGGAGAAACAGATGCTCAGAATGAGGAAACGAATGCTCGGAAGGAGAAAACAAATGCTCAGAATGAGGAAACGGATGCTCAGAAGGAGGGAATAGATGTTCAGAATGAGGAGATGGATGCTCGAAACAAGGGGACGGATGCTTGGAATGAGGATACAGATGCTCAGAATGAGGGGAAGAATGCTCAGAAGGGGAGATGGATGCTCAAAATGGGAAAACGGAAGCTTGGAATGACAAAATGGACGCTCAAAAATGACTAAACGGAAGGTGAAATTGGTTGTTCGGGGTGGAAAATCGCCCAACTTGGGGCAGGGTCGCCCAAGTATGGGGTAGGTTCGCCCAACTTGGTGAAGCTGCTATTTTGATGGTTGTTTGACTGAAAGAGAGCAGAGTCACCTTTGTTCAGGGCAGGTTCGCCCTTGTTCAGGGTAGGGTCACCCCTCTCTGGGGCAAGATCACCTATTCAGTGAAAGATGGAAAATTCTGACAGAAAAAGGCTGGGAAATGACTGAGACAGGAGGCAAGGTCACTCCTATTCAAGGTAGGTTCACTTCTATTTAGGGTAGGTTTTCCCTTGTTCAATAGACCTGAACTTTACTTGGATGAAAATAGCTATGGAAAAGGACCAAAAACATAGCAAACAAGTAGTAGGAAAAGGCTGACTTGACTAAACAAATATGCACTAGTTTCACACAAAAAAGATAGTTCAAACAACGCAATCCTAAGATTAGTAATATGGGTATGGCCAACACAATTCTCTAACTAGGATGAACAAGACAACTAGGGAGTCCTCGATATACACTCGGTACGTAAGGCACAACTATGAACACCAACCTATCATAGGCGTGATTCAAGAACCCCAACGAGGTATTGAAGGTTCAGACCAACTCTTCACGTCTTATCTAGGTATCACCCTAGCTTTGACACTCCGCCAGACATGACATGACTAGATTGAGGTACAAATTTCACTCTCTCTCCTTTATATAACCCACTGATACATGTGGTTGGGATCATCCCTTGGGGTGATGAAATCCCCAAGCAGGTCTCGCTAAAAAAAGAACACTGAATGTCTTTAGCTACTCCCCAGGCTCACATGAAGTGCAATTGAACCTGCAAAACGTCAAACAATAGAAAATGTAAAAGAAAGGGGCCATTTGCGGGTCCCACCGGGCCTGCCATAAATGTGAGCAGTGTTATTTACCTATCCTGAACGATGCAAAATAGAATGCAAAAGAAGGAAAGAACACTTCAACACCTCAACATTGGGCTACGTTAAACTCAAACAAAATAAAGATAAAGAAAATCATATTTATACCTTGTATGAGTTGCTCCTTGGTTGGCCCTTTGATAGTTGATAAATGTGTGCTCCTTGATGGAAAGAGTGCTAAAAATGGATGCAAAATGATCTAGATGTGATGAGGATTCAAATGAAAGATGTAGGTATTTTGATGGATGAATAAAATGGATGCAAGAGCTTGAGGATTGAACAATGGTGGATGAGAGTATGAGAGTTATTGAAGAGCTTGAAGACTTGAATGTGTTATGATAAAATGAAGCCAAAAATCCTCTATTTTAGGGGAAAGGCCTCTAGGAATTTGAATGGTCAAGATTTTCCCAACACGCGCAAGATGAAGGGTTGTGGTGAGTTGAGGACTCACAAGCCCTCACATCTTTCCATGTGGAGGATGAGATGTCACAAGGACAAGTGAGTTGGAGAAGGGACATGTGAGGTGGAGGTACTTGCAAGTACCTTGGGATGAGAAAAGATTTCCTTAAAAAGGAATTTCTTGTTCCCATATGGGAGGAAAGTGACATATGAGGAATTTTAGTATTCCTCAAAGATCTCCATGGGGAAGAGAGAAGTGGTTGGGGAAATAAATGTGAATTTTAAATTCACATGATTGGGAGTACCTTGGAGGTAAAACAAGGTTCTCAAAAAGGTAAGTACTTGTCCACATGTGAGTGATGTGACAAGTGAGGAGTTCTAGAACTCCTAACAACTTGCATGGGGAAGAGGAGAGTCTTGGGGGGATAAATGTGAAATTTTAATTCACATGGGGAAGAGGGTCTAGGCTAAATGTGGAAATTGTGAAGGTTGACCAAAAAGGTATGCTAAATGTAGCAAGGGGATTAGAATAAGGTTGTGCAAACAGGTGATTAAGAAGATTAATGGAAGATTAGAAGAAAGTTGGAAGATGTGGAGGATGTGACATTAATCCTAATTAAAGGTGTGCACATCCTAATCATGGATTAATTAGACTAATCCAGATTAGAAGAAAGTTATGGAGGATGTGACAAGGAAAGAGAAAAGAGGAATTTAAAATTGATTTAAATTCCAAAAAAGCTAAATGACCAAATTAAATAAATTGATGTGTTTATTTAATTTAGAGAAAGAATGAAAAGGTAAATTAGTTAATCATTAAATTAAATACTTTAGAAACCTTAGGCAAAGGGGGAATATTAATTAAATAAATCATTTAATTAATACTGATGAAATAGGCAGATAAAAGAGGTGGATTTGACTATATGGGAGTGGTCAAATTTGGGTGTCTACAATAAGAAGTTGTACTATGTTAAAGAAGAAGCAGGAATTTCTGATGATGAATCTGAGAATGAGGTTGATGATAGTGAATGCTTATTCTTAGATTTGGAAAGTAAATCTGTATCCACTAACCCTAGAAAATATGTAAGCAAGAAGGCTCCGAAGAATAAGAGAAACATAATGGAAGGTACTTTGGTTACCACTTTTCATGCAAGACAGGATGAAGACTACTGGGTAATTGATAGTGGATGTTCTAATCACATGACCAGAGATAAGAGTAAGTTAACTAAACTTGAGAAATATGATGGTGGTTTAGTTATGTTCAGTGATGATTTAGGAGCTAATATTTGTGGGAAAGGTTCAATTAGTTTTGATGGTGTGCACATTATTGATGATGTATATTATGTGAAGGGTTTGAGGCATAACCTTCTAAGTGTTGGTCAAATGTGTAGCAATATTTGTGAAATCAGAAAAGGATCCAGAAATGGAGATATGATTGTTGCTAGAAGAAGAAATCATGGAAACATCTATCAGTTGAAGGGAGTTGATGGTCATTATCTTGTATCTCAAATCAGTGAAAATTGGTTATGGCACCAGAGAATGGGACATGTAAATTTTGATAACCTAATAAAAATCATTGCAAAGGATTGTTTGAGGGTTGCCTAGAATCACAAGACCTGCTAATGCAATTTGTAGGAGTTGTCAATTGGGAAAACAAACAAGATGTAGCTTTAAGGGAAAAGATCATTCTACTACCGAAATGTTGGAGTTAGTTCATACTGATCTTTGTTGTCCAACTAGGACTAGAAGCCTGAATGGTGATAGGTATTTCATGTTGCTTATTGATGACTATACTTGAATGACATGGGTTGCTTTCCTTAGAGAAAAGATTCGGGCTCTAGATAGGTTTAAGGTATTAAAAGAAAGAGTGAAAAATGAAGTAAACTTGAAAATAAAGTGTTTGATATCTGATAGAGGTGGAGAATTCACTTCTAGTGAATTTAATGTATTTTTTAAATAGCATGGCATAAGAAGACAATTTTATGCTCTAAGAACCCCTCAAAAGAATGGAGTAGTTGAAAGGAAAAATTGGACAGTATAGGAATCTGCTAGAGCCATGATGAAAGAATCAAATGTACCAGATGTGTACTAGAGAGAAATGATACACACTATTTTTTATGTTATTAATAGAGTTCAGATTAGATACAACAACACAAAGACTCCTTTTGAGTTGTGGACTGGTAAGACTCCTACTATGAAGTATTTCGAGGTATTTGGAAGCAAATGTTATATTAAAAGAGATGATGAAAATCTTGGAAAGTTTGATGCTAGATGTGATGAAGGAATCTTTCTTGGATACTCTACTACTAGAAAAGCATACATATGCTTCAATAAAAGATTGAGAAAGATTATTCAAAGTGCTAATGTGAAAGTTAATGAAGACATATGTAGACCTATTGAGAAAGTGAAGTTGAACCTGATGATCCTATCTATGGATATGTACCTGAGGAAAACAAGGAAAGAGAAGAAGAAGAGAAAGAAGAACAAGTGGAAGAAGAAGAAGAAGAAGAGAATGAACTCAATCCTATTGTTAGGACTCCTAAGTATGTACAAAAGAGTCATCTGGAGGAATAGATAATTGGAGTTAAAAGTGAAGGTGTGAAGATAAGAAGCAAAATTGCAGCTGAGGTAAATTTGTGTCTACTTTCTAAAATTGAACCCAAACCTATAAGTGAAGGTTGTGAAAATGAGAGTTGGATGAGAGCTATGAAAGAAGAGTTGCAACAGATAGAAAAGAATCAGACATGGGAACTAGTCCCTAGGCCTGTGAACAAAAAAGTGATTGGCTCGAAATGGGTGTTCTAGAATAAGCTAAATGAAAGTGGAGAAGTTGTAAGGAATAAAGCAAGATTGGTATTCAAAGGATATTCACAAGTGGAAGGTATATATTTTGAAGAGATATTTTCCCCTATGGCCAGAATGGAAGCTATTAGGATGTTTTTGGCATTTTCTGCCCACAAGGACTTCAAAGTGTATTAGATGGATGTTACTTGTCAACATTTTTGAATGGTGAATTGGAGAAAGAAGTGTACATGGAACAACCTAAAGGGTTTCAGTTATCTGACAAACCGAACATGGTTTGTAAGTTGAAGAAAGAGTTGTATGGGTTGAAGCAAGCTCCCAGAGCTTGGTATGTGGACACGAAAAATATATCAATTGATCTCATACACTTGATCCTGATTTATTAACACCAGTTCATCCTTAATCACTCCTTTGCTAACCATTTAATCAAATAATCTTTATTTGATTAAATTCATCATATTTCATGTTTTAATTAAATAAATCATTTTTTTGATTAAATAATGATATTCTCCTCTTTAATTAAATAAATTAATTTGATTTAATTAGCTTCTAAAGTCCCTCTTTTAATTAAATAATTCATTTTATTTAATTAAACTCTAAAGTCATCTACTTCAAATTAAATAAATTAATCTTTATTTGATTTAAGTCTAACACCATCATTTTTAATTAAATAAATCAAACTTTATTTAATTAAGTCAATAACCATTATTCCTCTCATCTTGATTTATTTAAATCAAGATGTCAAATCAACTAATCTCCATCTAAATTAATCAAATCTTGATTAATCCTAATACTAATCACTCAAATCCTCTAGATTTTGCAAATTGCACATGAAAATCAATTTAATTGATTTATTAAATCATCTATTTTCATTCAAAAAGGCATCAAGGTTGGAATATTCCTCAAATTTGAAAATCTCCCCCCAAAAGGACTTGTCCATCCACCAAGGCATTAAAAGCCTCTTACATGTCCTTTTCTTGAGCCAAGTGGCATTTAATTCTTCTTTCATCTCCCTCCAACATGTCACTTCTCTAATTTTAAATATCCACCTAATAGTATTAATGTGCACATTCATCAAAATGTGCTCCACCTCTATCCACTCACATGTTGACAAGTGGCATTTGGCCATTGGATGATGTTTTATCCCACATTGATCCCTTTTGTTTATTCTTCCATCATTCTCTTCTATAAATAGAAGGCTCTCATATTGATTTTGGATCCACAACTTCATGCAACATCATTATCTTCATGTTTTGAGCAAAGTTCATCCATTGTCATCCATTTCCATAGTTTTTTATCATTTCATAGCTAGGTTATGGAAAAATTTCATCAAGGAGCATCAATATTCATCCATTGATTATCTTCAAGCTTGTAAGGAATTGGGAAATGGCTATTTTCCACATCAAAATAGCACCAATTCCCCCATGGGATTGAGTTTGAGCATTTAAATAGGATTTAATAGCTTTTTATTTGTGTTCACTTTATTTTTTGTATTCATGCTTCAAATGAATCTTATGGGGAATGATAGTTTTAACTTGCATTATGGACTAATATTATGTTGTTTGTTTGTGTTTGTGCAGGTCTAGATCCACCATTCACATTTTGGCACTAGAAGGAGGGCGAATCTAAAGAAATTAACACATTTTTTCACCAAAATTTTGTTGTTTTTTAAGTTTTTATGTGTCTATAGGAAATTGCACCACTGCCAGAGTCAAACTATGCCACTATTAGTCCAAGGAGGACGAATCTGAAGAAATTAACACGTTTTTTCACCAAAATTCCCCTTTTTTTAAAGTTTTTATGTGTCTATAGGAAACTGCACCCCTACTAAAGTCAAACTACATTGCTATCAGTCTAACGACGCTATTTAGCGATGCTATCAAACTTCAAAATGTGCCACTTCTATCATTTCCGCTCAGCCCAGCCAACTCAAACTCCAAAGTCCGTCGCTAGGTAAAATAGCGCCACAATCGTGGTCACTATTTCTTCACAGAGCACCGTTGGTCTCATCAAAGCACTGCTGACCTCTCTCAAATTGCATCGCCATCATAGACTGCGCCACTGGGATGGGATAAAAGGAAGATTTCAAGTTTTTTCCACATGTTTTTTTTCATTTTGATCACCTTTGACTTCTAACTGGTTTTTGGCCTCTATATTTTGTAGTCTTAACTAGTTTTTGTAGGTTGGAGTGATTTAAAAGGAAGGAGGAAATGAAAGCAAGACTTCTTATGGCATCTTCATTCTATTGTATCAAGTTTTTTTAAACACTTTGGGGAGCAATTATAATCCCATTTCTAAGGACTTTATCATCTTCAAGCTTTTTAGGACTCAATAATTTTCGTTTGGGCTTAAAAAGAACAAATCAAAGGGATTAAAAAGAACTTTAGGAACTTACTAGAGTTTTTTTTGGGGCTGAAATTGAACAAGAAAATTTCACACTTCAATTTTGGTGCTTAAACAGAATCCATTCTTGCTTTGAAGGTTAAAATGAACATGTGTATTTTGTGTTTTGTAATCTCTTGTACAAAGTAATATCATTTAAAAGATGCATGTGCTTCTCTCGCACCTCACGATGATCTTGAGAATCAAAAGTCTTTTGGTGATATTAAGTTGTATAAAAGATTGCCTCCGCACTTCAATTTGGATTCTTAAAATTGAACAAAATCTTGCTGGTGTGAGTGGAGTATATTGTGCGTGTTCTCTCTTTGTTCACATAAACAAAGATCGATTGAACTACGAATGTGCTTTCTCACTTTTTTTTACCCTTAGAGGGACCTGCCTAAGAGACACATCCGAAAGGAGAACTTGAAGGTGACTCCAACCGATTTTTCACTCGAGCCGGTATATAAAAGGATAAGACTAAATCGTCAAGTCCAATGGTATGTAAGCCTTAGTCATACAGTTTATTTTAGAATGGGATACTACCTTAAAAATTATAAGAGCCCCTAGTAGGATTGATTAAAGCCTTTAGTGGTTTGTTGGACGCTCGCAAGGTGCCATGTCCCCGATCACCCTGACTAAGAACCAATTTGTTTAGAATCCCAAATCCTTATCTATTTGTTGGTGCAAGAATGGTCATTCTGAAGCTGCCCCATATTTTTGCGGTTCTTGGTAGAGATGAGAAGTATGCAATGAGAGTTTCATGGGTACTAAAGCTTGGTTGACCCATAGAAGTGAGTGTCGTGGAGGGGAGCCAGTGTGGTCAAGCTTTTAATCATCCACCAAGAATAAGCACAGCTGAATTTATCCAAGTGGGGATTCAACAAATATTGTCTCTTGACTATCCATAGGGTTGTGCATTTTCTTTCAATCAAAACACTTTTCTTGGATCTAAAACATTGGAAAACAAACATTCAACCATGAGCATCAAATTTCAAACTCTTTAGAGAAAGCAAATACCTTTGACAAAATCCAAGTGCTATTGCTTGCCCTAGGGATTCTATCCTTAGAGGCTTCTAAGAATTTGAATTTATATCTCAATTTTCTCTCACTAAATTCAACATTAGCTAACTATTTCCTTAATTTTCTTGATTTCCATAGAATGGACTTTGCGGGATGAGAAGAAATTGGGACATTAGACATTTAGTTTGAAAACCTAATCAAGAAAGTGTTTGTGGTAAAAGGACTCATTAAGAAAAGATAAGAAACAATTGGACCCCACACATGTGCTCTTTCAAATGATTTCCCAAAAGATCAAAATCTGAAAACCAAAGTCCAAAGGTCTTAGTAAAAACGCTCACAAGAAATGTTTGTCTATGATTTATGAATTTAGAGAAAGATTGACCTTCAACTTTTACAAACGTACATCAAGGAACAATCTAAATTTGTATTCATTTTACTATTGTCAAAATCCAACACTTTTTCAAAGGTTTGAGTATCTCACATAGGGAGTATTAGCATGTTCTTCAACACCTAGGTCTAGTAAACAATGTTAGAAACCAAGATCAGACATGCAAACCAAAAAAGCCTTCCACAAAAGAGAAAATCAGAAAAAGAAAGAGCTTTGCAAAAGATGTGCAAAATATTATTATTTAGCAATTCATAATTATATGAGATGATTTGCTTTATAAAAGCAAAGTATGCATAATCCTAATCTTATCTTGAGCATCAAGAAAGCTCAACAAGATAAGGATGAAAATAATTAACCTGGGAATTAAAATATTACCTAAGTAAAGCTATGCAAGTGTAATTAAATATTAATTACACTAACACCCCCCATAAGTGCAACTTAGGGAGACTAAAAATGCATGCACCTAAAACTAAGATGAATGCAAGAAAGCATGAATGGGTCCTTGCAACAAGGCCTGATCAAGTACCCATGTACAAATGCAATAATGAGGTAGAGAAGGAAAACCCAATGGTACAAAACCCCCCCTACAATGAGATGACTACTGCAAAGAAGCACTAGAAGAACAATGTTGAGTAACACTGGAACCGCAATCTAACAAGAAAGGAAAGATACTTCTGTCTACAAGAAACCAAAGCAAAATCATAATAATGCGACAGTAGACCGGATGCCACAGAACACTGGAAAACTCACAAACTAGAACAACCCTGGAATTTGTGAAGCAATAGTAGATTAAATGATGACAGAATCTAGAAACCATGTATCTCGATGTCGATGCAAAATTGTGACTAAAAATATTCCATGGGAACAAGTACCATAAAGACTCTGGAACATTAACCATAAAAACATGGCCCTCAAACTGAGATGGATCTGAACTAATGCGGATCAATAACCATAAACTCCCAATCTGAAGTGTGAACCAATGTGAATCTGATGTGTCAAGTAAGAGCAAGATGTGGCCAAAAGAAACTAGAAAACTAGATATAACCCATGCGATTTTCCATCAAAACAAGATGAAGATGGAGATCAAAGTGCATGCACACTCTAATTAGATTATTATGCAAGAAACCCCCTGATGGAACTTTATCTCAGTTCATTTATTACAATAACCCAATGATTGTAAAAGGAGAGAATGCAAACATGCATAAATAGAAAATAAAAATAGACCTTGAATCTGTGTAGAGGACTAAACCATCTTTCCAATGCCACAAGAATGATGAAAAAAGGATCACCGAGTCAAAAAATATCCCCTCCGAAGCAAAAATAAATCATCTGAGTTCAAGGACCTGAAAAATAAACCTAGAGAAAAATCTGGTAAAAAAAAATTCACCACTAGATTGATGTCGGAATCAGATTTCCAATGGTACCTCGTTTGCAAAAAACGGACACTGTACGCAAAAAATACACCCGATTTAGTGAAAGTTGCTCCAAAATGCCCAATAAGGCTTACAGGCAACCTAGGGGGCTTAAAAAAAGTAAGCCCCTGGTCTTGTGCACGACCAGGGGCTAGCGGACAGGTGCTGGGGGCGGAGCCCCTGGTCATCAATATAACCGCCGTATTGGTGTTGTGGGTCGGGCCAGCCGGGGGCTAGGCGCATAGCGCTCGGTCCCCCATATGACCTCGTCTTGTGTGCAGGGGGCCCACAGGGGTTGAGCTTGGTCCGGCGGCGTTGACTGGTGGCTGGCAGCTCGTGGGTGGTGCGGTGGTGGCCGCCTGGTGGCCACTAGGTGGCGGGTTTCTTTCTAACTGGAGGCAGTGCACAAAAATCAAAAAACATGTTTTTATTTATTTATTTTTTTGATTTTTGAGCCTTGGGAAGCGTGTTGGGGAGGTCGTACGGCCCCCCAAGCAAATTTTTTTTGCCTTCTGGACCAACTTCTACAAAATTGAGGAAACGAAAGGCAATCTTAGGGTTTTTGGCCACTGCGAACGCAATGGTGACCTTCATTTGTGTTCAAACTGCTCCAAAAAATTGGCTACCTCTAGAGCTTGCAAAAAATCTCCCAGCTTGAAACCCTCATGGATCTGGCAAATGATGACCAAAATCTGCAAACTAAAAGCCAATCCTGAATTTTTCCAATGCTTTGAATCCAATGGTGAAGCCTGATCTGATCCAAGATGTTGCATAGATGAACTTAAGGCATGAAACCCTCGAGGAATCCCGAATGAACTTTGCAATGATTTTCTCAAAAACTCTAAGAAGGGGCTGTAAATCAAGGCTTTGATACCATGTTAGAAACCAAGATCAGACATGCAAACTAGAAAAGCCTTCCACATAAGAGAAAATCAGAAAAAGAAAGAGCTTTGCAAAAGATGTGCAAAATATTATTATTCAGGAATTCATAATTACATGAGATGATTTGCTTTATAAAACCAAAGTATGCATAACCCTAATCTTATCTTGAGCAAAAAGATAGCTCAACAAGATAAGGATGAGAATATTTAACCTAGGAATTAAAATATTACCTAAGTAAAGTTATGCAAGTGTAATTAAATATTAATTACACTAACAAACAAAGTCTCTCTAAGTCTCTTAGGATCAAAATCAAAAACACCTTCATCCACCTATCAAACATTAAAATCAAAAATCACCTCACAAAAAACTCTTGGAAACCTTGAAAAAATCCTTCATACTAAAATTTGGGCAAATCCTCTTGAAATCAAAATGAAAATTGTCTTGTTTGACTAGGTGTGTGTAGATGAATCCTTCTTTACACACTTAGTTAAATAATCATCTTGTGGACAAGTTTACTCTAGGACAACATCCAACCTCTTAGAGTTTATGAGTTCATTATCCAAACCAAAACAAATCAATCCAAAATCAAATCAAACATCAATCCAAAAGTCCTAAAGTTTAGCATCCTCTTCAAGGTTTCCTAAGGGTTCCAATCATTCACCAATCACCCATCTTTCATTATCTCATCACATCCTTTGATCCTCAATATCTTAGACTTTCTTTTTTGTACCTAAAGTTTAGATCAATCCAAGGAGTTAGAGGTTCACCTCCCATTCCTAAAAATTGATCCTCATTTTATGGTGCAAACTAGATCTCAACACAAGAAGAACATGGAAATGAACAAAGAAACATCCACTTCGAGTGACTTGAGTCAAACTACTCTCGAAATTAATCCCATTGGGTCTAGCAATCTTATGCTCAATCTCCCTCCACTTCCACAAGATCATCAAGAGGAAGGTAACCAAGTGGAGGACATCACCAACAATGTTTTAGGAATGACTCAAGATGAGATTATTGAAATGGTCCAAAATCCCGAGACTCACAAAATTGTCAATGCCATGATGAAACTTAATCCCTCACAATACATGCTAGAATTGGCCAAAGAAGGGGCTAAACTCCCTTCTGATTTTGATGTAAGCACTATTGTGGAGAAGCCTCTTGGGATTATGTGCCTGATATCATCTACACCTCCATTCCAAAGCATCACTCAAACCATCCCACAAATCACATCATCCATTGCTTCAACTCAACCTATTGTTAACAAGGGAAGCTCATTGCTTCATGCTCTTCAAACACATCCCCTTGTTAACAACCAGGATTTGGATGCGAACACCATCTTGGGTCAACCCATTCCTCAAAATCCATTACACCCATATGTTATGCTCACCTTTCATGACCCCAATGACCCATCCTCTTTTCATGCAACACCGACATATCCTCTCAACACACAAGCTTCTCTCCCCATGACTTCACAAGGAGAGGGTGGATTATTTGGACAAGGGGAAATCTTTGACCCCTCATCATCATCATTTCCCCCATTAGGGGAAATTTACATAAAAAATGGGCCTCCTAAGGATGACATCATTAGCTTTTTAAGTTATCAAAAATAAACTAAAAGATGACATCAACCTATACAGTGACATTATCCAAAATAAAAATAAAATTATTTATTTTATAAAATAAAACTTTCTAAAATCTTATTATTAACTCATGATAGTTAATTTAACTCTACATATCCTATTCTATCTCATTCATCTTTCTAAACATAAAATATTCTTTTTGTTTTTTAGATTTATATTCTTAAGTTCTATTATAGAAATTTTTTATATTTTCGAAAAAACATTTTTATTCTTTAAGAAAAAAATATAAAAACATTTTAAAAAACATTAAAAATTAATAAAAATAATTTATGAAGTGCTGCAAAAATAAAAAAATTCATCCACCCACGCTTGTTGCATGTTGCAGCTCTGCCAAAATCAACTCTTATATTTCCTTGTATTTTTTTTGTATTTGGAAGAGATCAAATAGGTGTTGCAAGGTTGGATGACGTAGAGCTCAGTCTTAATCTACCTACATTTTGATTAAATTGCAAGGTGGTGTATGTTGTTGTGCAATTGCTTAGGGAAATAAATTATTGTGGGTTTTATATCAAATTATATTGTGGGTCAGTATCCACTGAAGGGTTTATAAATTGTGTAGTGGACATGTACCAAATTTTGGGCAACTCTTTTATAGTGACAAGCAAGGGTTTTTCCATAGCTCCTTCAATTTAATGGTCCAATTGTATATATTGGATTTGAGTCGTGGGTTGTTCCTGAAAGCTCCACAAATTTCAGGCATGAAATTTGGTTCATTTTATTTTTTTATCAGATGATTCAAAGCTTGTTTGATGAATATTTATGGTGGTTTTAGGGTTATATGCTGCCAGGACACTTACTTTGCTAGCTGTGTAGAAGATTTGTTGTTACAAGGGAAGGATTTTCACTAATTTCTTTGTTTTCTCTTCTTGGGGTTGCATTATTTTATTGTGTTCATTTTTGTCTTCATGGTTTTAGTCTTTTGAAAGCATTTCTACACACTCAATTGATTGAGTTGTGGTAATGAGTTAAGCTCAAGTGGAGTTTTTGTTAATTTATTTTTATAGTGGGAAAGTGTATAGATCTTTGTTGTATTTTTTATAATATATTGGTCAAGGCCAAGCTTAAATTTACGGGGAAATAATATATGCAATAACTCTCCAATTTCTTTTCTTTCCTGTGGTTTCACAGATCAATAAAGTTAACCATATTATGATTGCCATATTGTGTAATAAAAAGTGGTCCTTTACTTTTTTTCTTTTTGTCAAAAAGATTTGGTCATTCCAAGCATTGAAATATATTGATAATTTACATATTGTGGTTGTATTTTTTGTATGTATGGTTTAGTGTTATTGTTGCTCTGTTCAGCAACGGTCTTTTGGACTATTTTTATTTGCAATCTTTGACTGCTTCTTCATTTTGTAACTTGGTCTCTATTGTAGATAGAAATATATTGATAATGTACATACTCTGGTTGTATTTTTTGTTTGTATGTTTTAGTGTTATTGTTGCTCTCAGCAACAGTCTTTTGGACTATTTTTATTCGCAACTTCATTTTGTAACTTGCATTTTTCAATACAAAAAAATAGATCTCGTCATTCCAATTGTCCCGATCATCCTTTTAATTTCAAATGATCTCAATTTCAATTTCAATTTTAGTTATTCAATACATTATATATAAATCTTATTTTTAAATGGTGACAATTAATTGCACATTTTTAGCATATATATATATATATATAACTTCAACTTCTATTTCTTATTTTAATATTTTTTATTTTATTTATTTAATTGTGTTTTCTTAATTCAATTTTTTAGGAATAAATGACACTTAGAAGACCTTCAAGTGAGTTGAAATTCACTGTGATTTACAACACAAAATATGATGAGGGCAATTGGATTCCAATGACCTTATCTATCAACTCCATGGTTACGATGAGGCCTTTACAAATTGGAAAACATAAGGTTAAAAAAAAATATTTTTTTGATGTCAAATATCATTGGAAAGGAATGATCAAAGAGTTCAAAACAAGACCAAGTGGTAAAAAGGTATCAGAGGTTAAAATTGCACATGTTTATGACAAGAAAGAGATGTTGAAAGAATCAATTGCAGAAAAAATAGACTTCTTTCAATTTGGCTCTAATTGTGAGTAAATATTTTTGTACTGAAGTGAGAATGCTTTATAAATTGTTTATTTTAGTGCAATGTCATTTTTTATATTAAACAATTTTTTTACTACTAATGAACATTTCATTCTTATAGGCTTGTATATTTCAAATTGGGAGGAGTGGGAACCTATTGAGTCAATTACAAGTACCTTCCAAGCTATTCATTTTGAAGTTGGAGAAATTATTTATGCTGGAAAGGACTCCACATGGTTGATCAAACAAGGGATATGGTTTTATAAATATGCATATATCCTTCCAAGAACGGGTGCAAATATAGATCCTTCAACGATAGCTTCTTATTGCTACAAGAATTTTTAAGAGGTGCAAGCAGGTATGAATTTAAAAGGAGGAAATCATGTCCACATTAGTGTATTCATAAAAAAACATATAGTATTCAATCACCTTCAAATATATTGCTCAAGTATTTATTTTGTTTCAAGTGGGACAGAAGAGTACACTATGAAAATGGTGAAGAAATAGAATGTAGATTGTCTCATGACACAATTTCTTTCAAGTAAATTTTTGTGCTTATTTTTTAGTAATTCTATTACTTATGATGTTTAATAGTTTCTATATAAAAATAGTTACATAGTTTAATAGATTACTCAGGTATTGGATTTCAAGAAAAAAATTATACATGAGATTCCAATTTCGAAGGTGGAGACATGTTCACCAATTGGGACAATGGACATGGATTCCAAATAACCAAGATGAAAATGATGAAACCCATTCTCCAAAAGTATCATTTGATATTTTGATGAATAAAATTCCTTTTAGATCTTTATCAATGGAATAAAATTGGACATTGTTTGAAATAAGAAAATATTTGGAAATGGATGAAGAGCTTGGCGATTTCATATTTTTGCATAATGGAAATAAGGTAGATTGATTTTTTGTCATTATATATCTGATTTTTTCAGTATTTTATTTCATTGTGATGTATATGAATATAATTTTTTTAAAATTTGAAGTACAAGGAACTAAAATCATTAATTTCTTCTAAATTTTCAGGTTGGCAAGCATTGAGAAAATATTATTCTTTGCAAGGATTGTCTTCCTCCTGCAACATTAGAAATCAAAGAAAATTAAGAATAATTTCATTAAAGATTCACTATTAGACTTTTTTAAATTTCTTTAGGATTTGAGTATTTCATAGTTTTAGTCTTATCAAGTCAAAGCATTCACTAATCATCATTCCAATGTAAATGAATTGATCTATACATGTGATGTGAAGCATCCAATATTTATAAAACACTATGTAATCATACATTTATTTCCATATAATATAGTATCTTGTTTTTTCTTCATCATTTCTCAATGAGCGAGATTGAATTTTGTCATTATATGTACTATGGTGATATTGAACTTTAAAATCCTTTATGAATTTGGAATGTACAAATTCTTCCTTAAGCATGATTTTCATAGAATCATGCATAAGTTTAAATCAATGCATTTCATTATCATTATTGTTCTTGTTATAGTATTGTACATTGATAACATTTTGTTGTAAAAAAACACAAAATGGTTTAAATGGTTTTAGTGGTAGCTTCAAACTCAATATTATTTTTCACTGCAATTAAAACACAACTCGTTGATTTTTAGCTGCAATTAAAGCACAACTCATTTATTTCTACTTTAATGTTTTCACAATCCTAAAGGGAAAAATTTAGAGGTATTTCTACTGATAGTGTTTCAGGTCAACATAAGCAAAGTGAGAATTTGTAGAGAACCATTAGGTACATTAGGTGAATCATACTTGTGCAAATGCTTACTTATACTATTACTGTCAAACATATGCCATTTTCAGAATCTTTCATCTGCACAAGAGACATTTCATTTTCCACGAAAGCAATGTTTCTTTTGGCTGCATTATCTAACATCAAAAATTCTATCTTGGCTTGCATATTCTCTTTCTATTGTTCTTATGTATGTGGTGTTACCAATGCAAGTGACTTATGGGGTGTTAGTAGTGCAAGTGACTTATGAGATAGGCTGCAATCTTTGTATGTAACATCACATAGAGGGAGAGCATTTTGTTTGGTCTTTTGACCAAAGATGATAGAAATGAGGATTTTTTTTGATCCATCTACTAAAACTAATAGTTATGGTGTAGCAGTTTCTTGCAATTGTAAAGACAGTGGATGAAGAAAATGTGATTGCAATAACATTAAGTAGTTTTCTACCCCCTTTTAAGACCTTTGTAACCACTTACAATGTTACTAATAGAGCTTCAACCATTGATTCTATGATAGACTTGTGAAATGTCCTTAAAAGCCCCTGCATATTGTTATGCTGACTATCCTTTATTGACATATGTCTTGACACTCTATGGTATCTGAATCCTATAGGTCTCTTCTCTCATGGTGATGGTGTTTGGATTTCTTGTTGATCTTCTTACCACTATCTTACTCTAAATTCACTATCCCATCACTGCCTAGGGTGTTAGAGACCTTTTCTCTCTATTCACTGCTTCACTATCAAATAGTCTTGTATGACTGCCAAATAGTTTTTTATGACTGGACCAAACTTGTTTTGTATCACAATGGTAATAGAATATGTTTATTTAGCAAAACCCTAAAGCATAATAGATGTTTTCAATTATTTTTATTGTTCTCATAGTCCTAGAGTCTATTTAAACTCTCTTTGATCCATACTTGAATCAAATCTATTGAGTCAAACCTCCCCTATCTAATACTCCTTGAAAAACTCCTTGAGTGCATTGAGGAAGAGAGTCCTTGTAGTCTTTGACTTGCTTTACTTTGCATGTCCTGATTTTATTCCTAGATTCTTTTAACTACTTTCAACTGCCTCCTTGATAGGTGGGTGGTTTTCAACTGTCATAATATCTCCAAAACAAACTCTAGAAAGCTCTTAAACCTTCTACACAATGATAGGGCATGTGACCCTAATGAGTTTTGGTGTAGGCGCACCTTGGGATTTCATGCCTCCATGAGGAAATTTTGTTAAATTATGCTTTAACATTGTGTTTTTGATTTAATAAGGTCAATTAAGACTATTTTATATTTTTTTGAGTTAGTATTAGGTTGTTAGGTGGTCTATGAAGTCATAATGCAAAAGTTGCTACATTGTTGTCAAAATTGCCAAAGTTGCTATGACAACTTTTTGAAAATGTTGTAATGACAACTTTTTGAAAATGTTGTAAGAGGTAGTTGTGGGTCTGTTTATGGTGAAAAAATAATTGTAGGGGCATAAATAAGACTTGTAAGCACACATTCCAAGGTGGGGAAGAATTGGAATGAAGAAAACAACAAATTTGCATGATCAAAACTATGTTTTTCTTGCAGTTTTGACTGTTCTTTCATTTGGTACAGACTTGTACTATATAGTACAGCCATAAAATTTATTAGAAAATTTGAATAACATTATATCTTTCTATTTATTTTGGTTTGAGTGAATTTCATCATGTTTTGCAAAAGTTATGATCAAATTAGTGTTGCCATTTCTAGATTTTTACTATAACAGTCAAATTGTTTTGCTTAGTACGGCCTGGTATGGTACAATACGTGCCTAAAAATAATTGGAAAATATGAATACATGAATCTAGTTTCATTTTATTTTTTTTTGGTTCATTTTCATCAAGTTTTGAATGAGTTATGGTTATTTTATGGACTGCAATTTTCCAGATTTCTTTGTAACAATCACATAGCAGCGTTTTGTATAGTTTTGTACGAATGAACCATGATCTAAAACTTAAATTGTTGGATAGAGGAGAGAGTTATATTTAATTTTGAAGTGGTCAAAGGTTGATCCATTAAGTTTTAAGGAAGATATTCCAATTTTGGTGAAAATTGCCATAACCCTGTCCTAGGGTAACCCGAGAGCAATAAAACTTCATATCTTGCATTTTAACAAATGGGTTCTCCTAATTTTGGGTTTGTAAGACTGATTTGAAGTTTTCTTCAAGTTTATCCAAGTGGCTGGTGTTGGTGAAGAGTTTTGGGAAAAATATTTGATGCCCTAGGCTGAAATCAATGTTTTTGGAGCAAGTAAAGGGGCTAGAGGTAAGGGTTTTGTAAAAACCATAAGAACCTTGGGAAATGAATATTTACGCATGTGAAGACTTATTGAAACATGTAGGACTCATTGTTGAAGGTTGATAGGAAGTGGAAGCATGATAACCAATAAGCACCCTCCCTTGGCATAGTAAAAGTTGCCTAAACTATGATTTTGTGTTTAAACAGTTTTGTGCTCATAATCATTGTATGAAAGGATGTGATATAGTTACTTGTGTCTAATTTATTGTGTTGACATGAGGATTTAAATTTTGGAAAAGCTTTGTAAGAGTGTTGAAGAGATACTAAAGCCTAGAGCATGGATGTTTGAAGAAAGTTGTAACCTTGCTATTTGGATGAATAGATTGTGAAGTTTATATTGAATTTGTTGATCAAGAAGAATGATGAGATTGAAATTGGTTAAGTCTTAAGTGTTGGACCTTTGATTTGGTATACAATCAAAAGCATTTGGTTGATTTTTGGCCTCATTAATGAGGTAAAGCATTGGCATTGCCTCTAAACTTGAAGAATATATTTTATGAACCTAACATTGGTGTGTCTTGCCTATTATAGCTGACATGCATATGGAAAGAAATCATCTATGTATAGAGGGGGTGCCTAAAAGCAAACTCAAGTCAGGTTCTAAACAAAGCAAAAATCCAAAACATTAGGTCATGGCATAATACAAATAACATAATGCTAAAAGTGCAACAAAAATTTATTTTTCCAACATAATTATGGGTTTCATATTCAGCAGGGTGTCTTTGACAATCAACAAAGCAATGATCCTAATTCATTCCTTTTAGCAAATTCCTTATCAATCTTTGTCAAGAGTGACTGAATTCTAAAGAATTTTCATCAGATATCAGTAGCAGATTTAGTTTGGGAATTTCCATTATATCAAGAGTGAATTTTATGAATGAAGAGGTATTTTATTGTGAATTACAATAGTATTCATTAAAAATTTAAACTTCTACAATAGTGTTTATCATAAAAAATCACCTAAGATCAGCAGGATTTTGTCATCATTTCAACCAAGTTTTCAAAAATATGACAACAGTCTTTCAAACATGTATAACAACTGTGTGCAATGTCTTTGGTTTTAGCCATACATCTGCAAGGTTAACACATTTTCAATAAGCATATTTTTAGTGGCAGTAACCCATTAAAGGGTAGGGACATGCATTAAATATTATATTATTCTCTTCTTCTCTTTCATCTTGCATTGACTTCTCTTATAGCAACATCAATACTATTCATACTTGTAAGTTTTTTCTTTTGGTTAAGTCTATAAAGCATGCACCTATAGAACCAATGACTCATTTGGATCAATGGGTTAGATGGTATTGATCCTCCACCATGTTGAGTAGACCTATGATAAGTAGTCCTTGCTAGCTTATGAGACTTATCCATTCCTTGTGTATTCCAAATGCTCAAGCTTCCATACTCTTTAGCACACCAAGGACCATGTGCATAGAGAATGTGTTGAAAGACACCAAGGGAAAAGAAAATAATTAGAACCTAATACAAATTACACTAGATTATTTATATAAAACATATAATAAATTAAAAAATCATATGAATTCTTACCATGTAATGAGTGATTTCATTTTCTCCCTATACTAGAAGAAAATCCTTTTTAAACTTTGTTACAACTTCAATAAATTATGTATCATCACCTTCAATGAATCTTTCCTTGTTCATCAAAGGGAATAAAGATGATAATGAATTCCATGCCTTTATTTTCCTTAGCTGAGAGGAACCTTTTTTATTTCAATCATCCTTTGCATTGATCAGATCCTTATATATTTCCCATTGACCCCTTCTACTTTTTTGGTAGTCTAACTTTTTAATAAAATTTTGAGCCTTATCACCTCCCATTGATGGCTTTGATGGAGCATTACCACGAGCCCCTAAACATTTCACATCCTTTTCAATATGAACATTACTTCCATGTAGCCCTGCATCTGACAATACCCTTTCAATTGATTTAATGGATTTTTTTTGCCTCCTCTTTTGGTTTTTTGTTCCATGCAAATAAAATTGATAAATAAACAAGTTTATCAATTATTCTTACAAAAGCATGAAAAGTGCATATGTGTACTCTTTTGAGTGGAATTTGGAGAATTGGCTTTAAATTTGGATCAACTTCATCTCTATTAGGGTGTAATCCTTGGTCACAACTTAATATACCTTTACAAAATCTTCCATTTAATTCTTTTGACTTGTCTCAAGAATGCATGCAATAAATGCAACTATGCTTTGCATTTGCTCCATGACTAATATTATACATGCATTTCAATGTTTTCAAATCAACAGCCATATGCCATTCAACATTATATGATCCATACCCATCAACTTACAGTTTCTCTCCCATCATATGAGAGGAAATCATGGATGGTATTTGAGTTTTCTCAAAAACCCATTTTAGATCTTCATAACATTCCTTGTTTACTCTAAATAGGCCAAGCCACCAAATGTGATTCTTTGATTGTACAGGAAAATATGTTTCATCAGTAACATGAATATTTGGATTTAATGCTCTATTCATTAGGGTAATTGACACTCTTTCATACTTTACATTGTTTATCAATTCCATCTCATCTAATTTTAGGACAAATACAAGTTTTTCATTTGCCTCCTCCATTAAAATATCATAATACCTTACTATAGCTTGTAAATTTTTTCAGCTTCAAACCAAACATTGTTTGTTGGATTTAAAGTAATTGAGACTTCCCTTCCAATATGTGTTTGTCATTTCCTTTGAGAATTATCCTTTGATGCTTGGATGTGAAACATATTTCCAACAAAATCTTGAACTTCTTTGTTCCTATTAGACCATTCCACTCTAACATGAGATGGGTGAGGCAAAAATACCTTAGTGATCCAACATTTAATATTCCAGTCTGTAATGCCTTAAAAATTTATTCATATCCCCTCCTACTAATTCCTGCATTGTCACATGCTCCTTGTACATCATTAGCATTAATTGAACATGATAAATCTTTTAGTATCTCATCAACCAAAGCTTTTCTTAATGTAGCACATTGAGGTTGATGAAGCATTACCAATTTCTCATATTTTTTAAATAAACTCTTCATAAGTGAGGCTAAGTTATGGCTTTTATCTATAGTTCTCTCATTTTTTGTAGAATCAATTATACTTTTCATAGCTTGAACTCTCTTTTTGAAACCACTGCCTGAAGATACTACAGACACAATATTATTTAACTTTTTGATTCTCATCCTTCCTCCTAGAGGAGTTATCTTCATTTTTCTAATAGTTTTATTGAGAGCTTCAACTTTGAACTTCAAATCCTTATTTTATTTTCCTTCTCCAATAATGATATTTCTTGAACCATTGTATTTTGAACTTTCCAATGTTCAATAGACTCATGTTCTAACCTCTTGTTCACTTCAACTAAATTAGAGACTGTATTATCCATTTCATGCATCTTATTTTCTACAAAATTTATTTTTTTCTTAAATTTTTCTATGTTTCCTTCAAGCCTCTTGCAGTACCCTAACAATCCACTTTCCCCATTGCATACAAATTTCATAAGCCCAGTAATAGTATCAAACTTAGGATAATCATTATTTTTAGGATCAAGAGGATACAAATTTCCCTTAGCCCATATATCTATATGCTTTTTGCCCAATATTTTCAAATTGTTTTCATCTATATTATAGTTCTTCACTGTATTTCGTTTCTGATATGGCTACATTTCTTCATCCAACTCCACACGCAACATATATGAATTCTTCTTCATTTTTCACTTCTTTAAAATTGTATCCGCCTATTAGACAACAAAAAATATTTCAATCATTCTATGACATATCATATGGAGATTATTCTAAAGAAGTTGTATTGAAATTATTTTGAAAAAGATTGAAGAAGTTGTAATGAAATTATTCAAAATACTCTTAAAAATTCAAACGAAATAATTATTAAAAAGAAAAGAAAAATCTTGCTCACCTTTTTGTTTTCTAATTTATTTGTACTTTATCCAAATAATTAGAACAATATTGTTTTGAAAGTTTAAATAAATGAATATTTTAAATTCAACCTCAAAATTTTCCCTCTACAAATTCTTCCCTCCACAATTCGACATCAAATTGTTCCCTCAATTTTTTCTCTCCACTTATTTAAATTTTATATAGTTCAAAAACTTCATCATAAATCTAAGTAAATTTAAAACTAGTATATTTATATTTTAAAAAATATATCTAAATATGGTACAAATTCTTCCCTCCACAATTCAACATCAAATTTTTCTCTCATTTTTTTCTCTCCACTTATTTAAATTTTATATAGCTCAAAAACTTCATCATAAATTTAAGTATGTTTAAAACTAGTATATTTATATTTTAAAAAATATATCTAAATATGGCATAGACATCTTCTCAAGTTTTGTCCATGCTTTTTGTTTTCCTTAGCTTTTCTTTTTCTTTCTTTTTTTAATTTTTTCCACTTTCAAATTTTTTTTCCATTAGTTTCATATTTTTTTAAATTTTCTCCACTTTTTTGCTTCAACCATTTTCTAATTTCCTTTTTGGTTTTAATTTTTAATTTTTATTTTTTCTAATTTCGTTTTTGGTTTTTTATTTTTATTTTTTTCTATATATTTACACAAACAAAATGAGTGCTCTCATCTACACCTATAGAATGCCTATGGGCATAATTATTAAACTTGTTATATACATATTTAAAATAATAAATCTAAATCTATAATATGAAATTTGATTTAATATATAAAATTTATATAATATAAAATATTAAGTATAAAGTAAAATATACTTTACCACTATTTACGTTGAGAGGTGCTTTACAATCTTTGTGTAAATATATAGAAAAAATAAAAGAAAAGAAAAACAAAAAAAATGGAAAAAAAATAAAAGAAATTAAAAATTGTTCTCACAAAAACTACAAACCAAATAAATTGGAATAAATTAAAACCAAAAAATAACTGGACAAAATAAAATAAACCAAAACAAATTGAAATTAAGGAAGGAGGAAAAAGTTGAGAAAACTCACAAAAACTATGGAAAAAATAATTGGAAAAATTAAAAAGAAAAAAGAAAAAAAAATTGTAAAGGAAAGAAAATGAGAAAATCAAAGAGACTATGGAAAAAAAGATATCCCTTAGCATATTTTTTTAAATATAAATATACTATTATAAAACCTATAAACGTGTTTATTTAAATAAACGTACATAACATAATAAATCTAAATCTATAAAATCATATATATATATATATAATAAAATACTAAGTAAAAAATAAAATATCTAAAGTTACTTTTATTTGCCACGTTTTAAATAAAAACAAATAATCAAGAAAAGAAAGTGAACTTGACTTTTTTAATAAATTACAATAGAAATATAAGTTACCAAACTTGAGTTTAAGAGTTTAAATAAAAAATAAATAATGAAGAAAGTGAACTTGAGTTTTTTAATAAATTATAATAGAAATATATGTTACCACTTTAAAAAAATCATGGACTTCAGTTTTTTAAGGAATTATAATAGAAACGTGTGTCCCCACTTAACTCATGTAGTTAAGTAATTTATATTTTTTATATTTAAATAATTTGTATTATATGAGATTTTTATTTTTTTAGAGTTCCTTAGGAGGCCCATTTTTTATGTAAATTTCCCCTAATGAAGGGAGCATACCACCCATCTTCCCACCATTTCCACCTCTACCATTAACATCCACACCACTCCTCAGTTTAGGGCAACCCCCTTTACCAAACCTCAATCAACAAAGTCAAAATAACACCTGAATCATAAATCAAAACATCATACCAAATCCTCTGATCTTGCCATCGATATCTCAACAACAAGTGGCAACCATCCAAACAACACAAGCAATCAACACATCCTGTACGATACCTCAAAACATGGTCTCGCAAGGACCTATCACATCAATCACACCATCCACTACACAAATCCCTATCATCAATATAATGGTACCTCTCATCACAACAACAAACACCATTCTAAATCCACCACCACTACCACCAAGACCAAATGTGGCCAACCAATATAGCATCATGTTGCAAGCAGCTCAACAAGCCTATCAAAAGGCATTTCAGCAATTCCAATCTCAACAAGCACAAAACACGCAAGTTGCACAACAAGCTGCACAACAAGCATAGCAGGCTGCCCAAGCTCAAGCTTTGTTGCAACAACAACAAGCCACCCAAGCTACCCAAGTTGTGCAAGCATCTCAAGCAACTCAAGCTGCACAAGCTGCATAGGTTGCCCAAGCTGCACAAGTTGCCCAACAAGTGCAAGCTCAAGCTCAGGTGCAATATCAATCTCAACAAGCACAAGTACAAGCACAGTATCAAGCTGCTCAACAATAAGCATATCAGCAAGCCCTGCAATAGTATCAAGTGCAACAATAAGCAGCCCAACTATTATCCCAACAACAAGTATTGTTGGTACAACAACAACAAGACCAATAGCAAGACCAACAACAAGCGTTGTTGGTACAACAATAACAAGACCAACAACAAGCGTTGTTGGCACAACAATAACAAGACCAACAACAAGCATTGTTGGCACAACAACAAATGCAAGCATATCAGCAAGCCTTGATTGCACAACAAATCTTGCAACAAACTCCCACCAACATACCCAACACTCCACCCATCACTCAAACAAGCCAACCACTTCAAAACACATTCACTCCACCTCTTGATCCGCAAAACGACATGATGACACAAATCAAGTTGCTCTCACAACAAGTGCTAGATCTCCAATTCGGGAAAATAATGAAAACACCAAGCAATTTGTGCCCCTATCCATTTGATAGAGGCCTTGCAATGGTACCATTCCCAAAGGGGTTTGAAATCCCTAAGTTTGACAAATATCATGGGACAAGAAACCTTGAAGATCACATCAGGGAATTCCAAGTACATTGCATGGAGGTC
>VDFB02000003.1:88324726-88534623 GCA_007258455.2 Sequoia sempervirens
AATATGAAGGTTTAGGTGCAACCTAAGAATGAGGGTTCAATTTGTGCAATGCAAAGGATTGAGGAATGCAATGTTTTTTCTAATGGGAATGCCTAAAATGAACTAGTAAATCTTACAAGTCTCTGGTTTATCAGTCAAAAGTCATTGTGAAAATTTTTTGATCGAATTTTGGACATATATTTCAAAATTTTTTATTTAGTAGACAATTACGGCTCATTTTTCAGAAAATGTGGCTCATAGTTGCAGTTCAGTTTGTCAAATGCAACTTTATTTTCAGCAATTGCGTTTTAGAAATTTAGTTGCGATTTTTCAAGTCTCAATTGTGGTTTACAATAATAGTTATGGCTCTATGTTTGATAGTTGCAGTTTTCCAAAATGTATTTTTGATAGTTTTGATGTTTTCGAATGGTTTTGATCCAGTTTTTGATTTTTTCTAAAGAAATATGATTGGCAAAGAGTACAACATATAGTATCAAGAAATTTTTTTTGGTATGGTTTGATATGAAATTGTAACAAGAAAAAAAGTACCAAATTCTAGTAGGAAAGGTGTCTATACTTGGTATAGGCCCATTGCAATACCCCAGATTAGTGTTGAACACTTCTCCTTCTCAAGAGCGGATAGCTTAGAAGTTTGGTGGAACTAGCTCCCCCTTACATGACACTCACTTCTCGGGTGCACCAACTTCAAATTGTTGGGTAGTCACTTCCCAGGAATTTGCTATCCTCAAGGGAGTTATTAGTGAGTAACTTCAGGCATGATACTATGCCTTGCACCATACCAAGCAATGACCGACAGGCTAGCCTTCTAAAAACAAGAGGTGTCTAGTAACGGCATCTATTTCAAGGGATACAATGATAAACTCCCTTGAGAGGTCTCCCAACCCTTAGAATAAGGGTTTCATGTATCATAAAGATATTGGGGGAGAGCTATCATGTACCATCCTGTTGATTGCAAACTTTCCTTGCAATCACAAATTTATATAGTGGTTTAGAAGGACTTGGCTTTAGCCCATTACCTCTTGGGTCGTTCCCTTGGGGTGAGTACTTTTTCCCACCAAGGCAGGCCCTCTAATGGGTGAACACAAAAATAGATGGGTCTAGCTTTCTAATCATTGAGTTTAGGGGAAATTTACATAAAAAATGGGCCTTCTAAGGATGTCATCATTAGCTTTTTAAGTTATCAAAAATCAACTAAAAGATGACATCAACATGTATGGTGACATCATCTAAAATAAAATAAAATAATTTATTTTATAAAATAAAACTTTCTAAAATCTTATGAATTCACTCATGATGGTTAATTTAACTCTACATATCCTATTCTTTCTCATTCATCTTTCTAAATATAAAATATTCTTTGTGTTTTTTAGATTTATATTCTTAAGTTCTATTGTTCTATTATAGAAATTTTTATATTTTCAAAAAAATATTTTTATTCTTTAAGAAAAAAATATAAAAAACATTTAAAAAAACATTAAAAAATCATAAAAATCATTTATGAAGTGCTGCAAAAATTAAAAAAATTCATCCACCCATTGTTTTTGCATGCTACAGCTTTGCCAAAATCAACTCTTATATTTCCTTGTATTTTTTTGTATTTTGCAGAGATCAAACAGGTGTTGCAAGGTTGGATGACTAGAGCTCAGTCTTAATCTACCTACATTTTGATTAAATTGCAAGGTGGTGTATGATGCTGTGCAATTGCTGAGGGAAATACATTATTGTGGGTTTTATATCAAATTAGATTGTGGGTCAATATCCACTAAAGGGTTTATAAATTGTGCAGTGGACATGGACCAAATTTTGGGCAACTCTTTGACAGTGACAAGCAATGTTTTTCCATAGCTCCTTCAATTTAATGGTCCAATTGTATACTGGATTTGAGTCGTGGGTTGTTCCTGAAAGCTCCAAAGATTTCAAGCAAGAAATTTGGTTCATTTTATTTTTTTATTAGGTGATTTAGAGCTTGTTTGATGAATATTTATGTTGGTTTTAGGGTTATATGTTGTCAAGACACTTACTTTGCTAGCTGTGTAGAAGATTTGATGTTACAAGGGAAGGATTTTCACTAATTTCTTTGTTTTCCCTTCTTGGGGTTGCATTATTTTATTGTGTTCATTTTTATCTTCATGGTTTAAGTCTTTTGAAAGCATTTTTACACACTCAATTGATTGAGTTGTGGTCATGAGTTAAGCTCAGGTGGAGTTTTTGTTAATTTATTTTTATAGTGGGAAAGTGTATAGATCTTTGTTGTATTTTTTATAATATTTTGGTCAAGGCCAAGCTTAAATTTACAGGGAAAGAATATATGCAATAACTTTCCAATTTCTTTTCTTTCCCGTGGTTTCACGGATCAGTAAAGTTAACCATATTATGATTGCCATATTGTGTAATAGAAAGTGGTCCTTTACTTTTTTTCTTTTTTTCAAAAAGATCTGGTCATTCCAAACATTGAAATATATTGATAATGTACATATTATGGTTGTATTTTTTGTTTGTATGGTTTAGTTTTATTTGCAGTCTTTGATTGCTTCTTCATTTTGTAACTTGGTCTCTGTATGGTAGATAGAAATATATTGATAATGTACATACTCTGGTTGTATTTTTTGTTTGTATGTTTTAGTGTTATTGCTGCTCTCAACAACGGTCTTTTGGACTATTTTTATTTGTAGCTTCTTCATTTTGTAACTTGCATTTTTCAATACAAAAAAATAGATCTCGTCATTCCAATTGTCTCGATCATGCTCGTGATTGCAAATGATCTCAATTTCAATTTCAATTTTAGTTATTCAATACATTATATATAAATCTTATTTTTCAATGGTGACAATTAATTGCACATTTTTAGCATATATATATATATAACTTCAACTTTTATTTCTTATTTTAAGATTTTTTTATTTTTTTTATTTAATTGTGTTTTCTTAATTCATTTTTTTAGGAATAAATTGCACTTAGAAGACCTTCAAGTGAGTTGAAATCCATTGTGATTTACAACAAAAAAGATGATGAGGTAAATTGGATTCCAATGACCTTATCTATCAACTCCATGGTTACGATGAGGCCTTTACAAATTGGAAAACATAAGGTTAAAAAAAAATATTTTTTTGATGTCAAATATCATTGGAAAGGAATGATCAAAGAGTTCAAAACAAGACCAAGTGGTAAAAAGGTATCAGAGGTTAAAATTGCACATGTTTATGACAAGAAAGAGATGTTGAAAGAATCAATTGCAGAAAAAATAGACTTCTTTCAATTTGGCTCTAATTGTGAGTAAATATTTTTGTACTGAAGTGAGAATGCTTTATAAATTGTTTATTTTAGTGCAATGTCATTTTTTATATTAAACAATTTTTTTACTACTAATGAACATTTCATTCTTATAGGCTTGTATATTTCAAATTGGGAGGAGTGGGAACCTATTGAGTCAATTACAAGTACCTTCCAAGCTATTCATTTTGAAGTTGGAGAAATTATTTATGCTGGAAAGGACTCCACATGGTTGATCAAACAAGGGATATGGTTTTATAAATATGCATATATCCTTCCAAGAACGGGTGCAAATATAGATCCTTCAACGATAGCTTCTTATTGCTACAAGAATTTTTAAGAGGTGCAAGCAGGTATGAATTTAAAAGGAGGAAATCATGTCCACATTAGTGTATTCATAAAAAAACATATAGTATTCAATCACCTTCAAATATATTGCTCAAGTATTTATTTTGTTTCAAGTGGGACAGAAGAGTACACTATGAAAATGGTGAAGAAATAGAATGTAGATTGTCTCATGACACAATTTCTTTCAAGTAAATTTTTGTGCTTATTTTTTAGTAATTCTATTACTTATGATGTTTAATAGTTTCTATATAAAAATAGTTACATAGTTTAATAGATTACTCAGGTATTGGATTTCAAGAAAAAAATTATACATGAGATTCCAATTTCGAAGGTGGAGACATGTTCACCAATTGGGACAATGGACATGGATTCCAAATAACCAAGATGAAAATGATGAAACCCATTCTCCAAAAGTATCATTTGATATTTTGATGAATAAAATTCCTTTTAGATCTTTATCAATGGAATAAAATTGGACATTGTTTGAAATAAGAAAATATTTGGAAATGGATGAAGAGCTTGGCGATTTCATATTTTTGCATAATGGAAATAAGGTAGATTGATTTTTTGTCATTATATATCTGATTTTTTCAGTATTTTATTTCATTGTGATGTATATGAATATAATTTTTTTAAAATTTGAAGTACAAGGAACTAAAATCATTAATTTCTTCTAAATTTTCAGGTTGGCAAGCATTGAGAAAATATTATTCTTTGCAAGGATTGTCTTCCTCCTGCAACATTAGAAATCAAAGAAAATTAAGAATAATTTCATTAAAGATTCACTATTAGACTTTTTTAAATTTCTTTAGGATTTGAGTATTTCATAGTTTTAGTCTTATCAAGTCAAAGCATTCACTAATCATCATTCCAATGTAAATGAATTGATCTATACATGTGATGTGAAGCATCCAATATTTATAAAACACTATGTAATCATACATTTATTTCCATATAATATAGTATCTTGTTTTTTCTTCATCATTTCTCAATGAGCGAGATTGAATTTTGTCATTATATGTACTATGGTGATATTGAACTTTAAAATCCTTTATGAATTTGGAATGTACAAATTCTTCCTTAAGCATGATTTTCATAGAATCATGCATAAGTTTAAATCAATGCATTTCATTATCATTATTGTTCTTGTTATAGTATTGTACATTGATAACATTTTGTTGTAAAAAAACACAAAATGGTTTAAATGGTTTTAGTGGTAGCTTCAAACTCAATATTATTTTTCACTGCAATTAAAACACAACTCGTTGATTTTTAGCTGCAATTAAAGCACAACTCATTTATTTCTACTTTAATGTTTTCACAATCCTAAAGGGAAAAATTTAGAGGTATTTCTACTGATAGTGTTTCAGGTCAACATAAGCAAAGTGAGAATTTGTAGAGAACCATTAGGTACATTAGGTGAATCATACTTGTGCAAATGCTTACTTATACTATTACTGTCAAACATATGCCATTTTCAGAATCTTTCATCTGCACAAGAGACATTTCATTTTCCACGAAAGCAATGTTTCTTTTGGCTGCATTATCTAACATCAAAAATTCTATCTTGGCTTGCATATTCTCTTTCTATTGTTCTTATGTATGTGGTGTTACCAATGCAAGTGACTTATGGGGTGTTAGTAGTGCAAGTGACTTATGAGATAGGCTGCAATCTTTGTATGTAACATCACATAGAGGGAGAGCATTTTGTTTGGTCTTTTGACCAAAGATGATAGAAATGAGGATTTTTTTTGATCCATCTACTAAAACTAATAGTTATGGTGTAGCAGTTTCTTGCAATTGTAAAGACAGTGGATGAAGAAAATGTGATTGCAATAACATTAAGTAGTTTTCTACCCCCTTTTAAGACCTTTGTAACCACTTACAATGTTACTAATAGAGCTTCAACCATTGATTCTATGATAGACTTGTGAAATGTCCTTAAAAGCCCCTGCATATTGTTATGCTGACTATCCTTTATTGACATATGTCTTGACACTCTATGGTATCTGAATCCTATAGGTCTCTTCTCTCATGGTGATGGTGTTTGGATTTCTTGTTGATCTTCTTACCACTATCTTACTCTAAATTCACTATCCCATCACTGCCTAGGGTGTTAGAGACCTTTTCTCTCTATTCACTGCTTCACTATCAAATAGTCTTGTATGACTGCCAAATAGTTTTTTATGACTGGACCAAACTTGTTTTGTATCACAATGGTAATAGAATATGTTTATTTAGCAAAACCCTAAAGCATAATAGATGTTTTCAATTATTTTTATTGTTCTCATAGTCCTAGAGTCTATTTAAACTCTCTTTGATCCATACTTGAATCAAATCTATTGAGTCAAACCTCCCCTATCTAATACTCCTTGAAAAACTCCTTGAGTGCATTGAGGAAGAGAGTCCTTGTAGTCTTTGACTTGCTTTACTTTGCATGTCCTGATTTTATTCCTAGATTCTTTTAACTACTTTCAACTGCCTCCTTGATAGGTGGGTGGTTTTCAACTGTCATAATATCTCCAAAACAAACTCTAGAAAGCTCTTAAACCTTCTACACAATGATAGGGCATGTGACCCTAATGAGTTTTGGTGTAGGCGCACCTTGGGATTTCATGCCTCCATGAGGAAATTTTGTTAAATTATGCTTTAACATTGTGTTTTTGATTTAATAAGGTCAATTAAGACTATTTTATATTTTTTTGAGTTAGTATTAGGTTGTTAGGTGGTCTATGAAGTCATAATGCAAAAGTTGCTACATTGTTGTCAAAATTGCCAAAGTTGCTATGACAACTTTTTGAAAATGTTGTAATGACAACTTTTTGAAAATGTTGTAAGAGGTAGTTGTGGGTCTGTTTATGGTGAAAAAATAATTGTAGGGGCATAAATAAGACTTGTAAGCACACATTCCAAGGTGGGGAAGAATTGGAATGAAGAAAACAACAAATTTGCATGATCAAAACTATGTTTTTCTTGCAGTTTTGACTGTTCTTTCATTTGGTACAGACTTGTACTATATAGTACAGCCATAAAATTTATTAGAAAATTTGAATAACATTATATCTTTCTATTTATTTTGGTTTGAGTGAATTTCATCATGTTTTGCAAAAGTTATGATCAAATTAGTGTTGCCATTTCTAGATTTTTACTATAACAGTCAAATTGTTTTGCTTAGTACGGCCTGGTATGGTACAATACGTGCCTAAAAATAATTGGAAAATATGAATACATGAATCTAGTTTCATTTTATTTTTTTTTGGTTCATTTTCATCAAGTTTTGAATGAGTTATGGTTATTTTATGGACTGCAATTTTCCAGATTTCTTTGTAACAATCACATAGCAGCGTTTTGTATAGTTTTGTACGAATGAACCATGATCTAAAACTTAAATTGTTGGATAGAGGAGAGAGTTATATTTAATTTTGAAGTGGTCAAAGGTTGATCCATTAAGTTTTAAGGAAGATATTCCAATTTTGGTGAAAATTGCCATAACCCTGTCCTAGGGTAACCCGAGAGCAATAAAACTTCATATCTTGCATTTTAACAAATGGGTTCTCCTAATTTTGGGTTTGTAAGACTGATTTGAAGTTTTCTTCAAGTTTATCCAAGTGGCTGGTGTTGGTGAAGAGTTTTGGGAAAAATATTTGATGCCCTAGGCTGAAATCAATGTTTTTGGAGCAAGTAAAGGGGCTAGAGGTAAGGGTTTTGTAAAAACCATAAGAACCTTGGGAAATGAATATTTACGCATGTGAAGACTTATTGAAACATGTAGGACTCATTGTTGAAGGTTGATAGGAAGTGGAAGCATGATAACCAATAAGCACCCTCCCTTGGCATAGTAAAAGTTGCCTAAACTATGATTTTGTGTTTAAACAGTTTTGTGCTCATAATCATTGTATGAAAGGATGTGATATAGTTACTTGTGTCTAATTTATTGTGTTGACATGAGGATTTAAATTTTGGAAAAGCTTTGTAAGAGTGTTGAAGAGATACTAAAGCCTAGAGCATGGATGTTTGAAGAAAGTTGTAACCTTGCTATTTGGATGAATAGATTGTGAAGTTTATATTGAATTTGTTGATCAAGAAGAATGATGAGATTGAAATTGGTTAAGTCTTAAGTGTTGGACCTTTGATTTGGTATACAATCAAAAGCATTTGGTTGATTTTTGGCCTCATTAATGAGGTAAAGCATTGGCATTGCCTCTAAACTTGAAGAATATATTTTATGAACCTAACATTGGTGTGTCTTGCCTATTATAGCTGACATGCATATGGAAAGAAATCATCTATGTATAGAGGGGGTGCCTAAAAGCAAACTCAAGTCAGGTTCTAAACAAAGCAAAAATCCAAAACATTAGGTCATGGCATAATACAAATAACATAATGCTAAAAGTGCAACAAAAATTTATTTTTCCAACATAATTATGGGTTTCATATTCAGCAGGGTGTCTTTGACAATCAACAAAGCAATGATCCTAATTCATTCCTTTTAGCAAATTCCTTATCAATCTTTGTCAAGAGTGACTGAATTCTAAAGAATTTTCATCAGATATCAGTAGCAGATTTAGTTTGGGAATTTCCATTATATCAAGAGTGAATTTTATGAATGAAGAGGTATTTTATTGTGAATTACAATAGTATTCATTAAAAATTTAAACTTCTACAATAGTGTTTATCATAAAAAATCACCTAAGATCAGCAGGATTTTGTCATCATTTCAACCAAGTTTTCAAAAATATGACAACAGTCTTTCAAACATGTATAACAACTGTGTGCAATGTCTTTGGTTTTAGCCATACATCTGCAAGGTTAACACATTTTCAATAAGCATATTTTTAGTGGCAGTAACCCATTAAAGGGTAGGGACATGCATTAAATATTATATTATTCTCTTCTTCTCTTTCATCTTGCATTGACTTCTCTTATAGCAACATCAATACTATTCATACTTGTAAGTTTTTTCTTTTGGTTAAGTCTATAAAGCATGCACCTATAGAACCAATGACTCATTTGGATCAATGGGTTAGATGGTATTGATCCTCCACCATGTTGAGTAGACCTATGATAAGTAGTCCTTGCTAGCTTATGAGACTTATCCATTCCTTGTGTATTCCAAATGCTCAAGCTTCCATACTCTTTAGCACACCAAGGACCATGTGCATAGAGAATGTGTTGAAAGACACCAAGGGAAAAGAAAATAATTAGAACCTAATACAAATTACACTAGATTATTTATATAAAACATATAATAAATTAAAAAATCATATGAATTCTTACCATGTAATGAGTGATTTCATTTTCTCCCTATACTAGAAGAAAATCCTTTTTAAACTTTGTTACAACTTCAATAAATTATGTATCATCACCTTCAATGAATCTTTCCTTGTTCATCAAAGGGAATAAAGATGATAATGAATTCCATGCCTTTATTTTCCTTAGCTGAGAGGAACCTTTTTTATTTCAATCATCCTTTGCATTGATCAGATCCTTATATATTTCCCATTGACCCCTTCTACTTTTTTGGTAGTCTAACTTTTTAATAAAATTTTGAGCCTTATCACCTCCCATTGATGGCTTTGATGGAGCATTACCACGAGCCCCTAAACATTTCACATCCTTTTCAATATGAACATTACTTCCATGTAGCCCTGCATCTGACAATACCCTTTCAATTGATTTAATGGATTTTTTTTGCCTCCTCTTTTGGTTTTTTGTTCCATGCAAATAAAATTGATAAATAAACAAGTTTATCAATTATTCTTACAAAAGCATGAAAAGTGCATATGTGTACTCTTTTGAGTGGAATTTGGAGAATTGGCTTTAAATTTGGATCAACTTCATCTCTATTAGGGTGTAATCCTTGGTCACAACTTAATATACCTTTACAAAATCTTCCATTTAATTCTTTTGACTTGTCTCAAGAATGCATGCAATAAATGCAACTATGCTTTGCATTTGCTCCATGACTAATATTATACATGCATTTCAATGTTTTCAAATCAACAGCCATATGCCATTCAACATTATATGATCCATACCCATCAACTTACAGTTTCTCTCCCATCATATGAGAGGAAATCATGGATGGTATTTGAGTTTTCTCAAAAACCCATTTTAGATCTTCATAACATTCCTTGTTTACTCTAAATAGGCCAAGCCACCAAATGTGATTCTTTGATTGTACAGGAAAATATGTTTCATCAGTAACATGAATATTTGGATTTAATGCTCTATTCATTAGGGTAATTGACACTCTTTCATACTTTACATTGTTTATCAATTCCATCTCATCTAATTTTAGGACAAATACAAGTTTTTCATTTGCCTCCTCCATTAAAATATCATAATACCTTACTATAGCTTGTAAATTTTTTCAGCTTCAAACCAAACATTGTTTGTTGGATTTAAAGTAATTGAGACTTCCCTTCCAATATGTGTTTGTCATTTCCTTTGAGAATTATCCTTTGATGCTTGGATGTGAAACATATTTCCAACAAAATCTTGAACTTCTTTGTTCCTATTAGACCATTCCACTCTAACATGAGATGGGTGAGGCAAAAATACCTTAGTGATCCAACATTTAATATTCCAGTCTGTAATGCCTTAAAAATTTATTCATATCCCCTCCTACTAATTCCTGCATTGTCACATGCTCCTTGTACATCATTAGCATTAATTGAACATGATAAATCTTTTAGTATCTCATCAACCAAAGCTTTTCTTAATGTAGCACATTGAGGTTGATGAAGCATTACCAATTTCTCATATTTTTTAAATAAACTCTTCATAAGTGAGGCTAAGTTATGGCTTTTATCTATAGTTCTCTCATTTTTTGTAGAATCAATTATACTTTTCATAGCTTGAACTCTCTTTTTGAAACCACTGCCTGAAGATACTACAGACACAATATTATTTAACTTTTTGATTCTCATCCTTCCTCCTAGAGGAGTTATCTTCATTTTTCTAATAGTTTTATTGAGAGCTTCAACTTTGAACTTCAAATCCTTATTTTATTTTCCTTCTCCAATAATGATATTTCTTGAACCATTGTATTTTGAACTTTCCAATGTTCAATAGACTCATGTTCTAACCTCTTGTTCACTTCAACTAAATTAGAGACTGTATTATCCATTTCATGCATCTTATTTTCTACAAAATTTATTTTTTTCTTAAATTTTTCTATGTTTCCTTCAAGCCTCTTGCAGTACCCTAACAATCCACTTTCCCCATTGCATACAAATTTCATAAGCCCAGTAATAGTATCAAACTTAGGATAATCATTATTTTTAGGATCAAGAGGATACAAATTTCCCTTAGCCCATATATCTATATGCTTTTTGCCCAATATTTTCAAATTGTTTTCATCTATATTATAGTTCTTCACTGTATTTCGTTTCTGATATGGCTACATTTCTTCATCCAACTCCACACGCAACATATATGAATTCTTCTTCATTTTTCACTTCTTTAAAATTGTATCCGCCTATTAGACAACAAAAAATATTTCAATCATTCTATGACATATCATATGGAGATTATTCTAAAGAAGTTGTATTGAAATTATTTTGAAAAAGATTGAAGAAGTTGTAATGAAATTATTCAAAATACTCTTAAAAATTCAAACGAAATAATTATTAAAAAGAAAAGAAAAATCTTGCTCACCTTTTTGTTTTCTAATTTATTTGTACTTTATCCAAATAATTAGAACAATATTGTTTTGAAAGTTTAAATAAATGAATATTTTAAATTCAACCTCAAAATTTTCCCTCTACAAATTCTTCCCTCCACAATTCGACATCAAATTGTTCCCTCAATTTTTTCTCTCCACTTATTTAAATTTTATATAGTTCAAAAACTTCATCATAAATCTAAGTAAATTTAAAACTAGTATATTTATATTTTAAAAAATATATCTAAATATGGTACAAATTCTTCCCTCCACAATTCAACATCAAATTTTTCTCTCATTTTTTTCTCTCCACTTATTTAAATTTTATATAGCTCAAAAACTTCATCATAAATTTAAGTATGTTTAAAACTAGTATATTTATATTTTAAAAAATATATCTAAATATGGCATAGACATCTTCTCAAGTTTTGTCCATGCTTTTTGTTTTCCTTAGCTTTTCTTTTTCTTTCTTTTTTTAATTTTTTCCACTTTCAAATTTTTTTTCCATTAGTTTCATATTTTTTTAAATTTTCTCCACTTTTTTGCTTCAACCATTTCTAATTTCTTTTTTGGTTTTATTTTAATTTTTTTTTCTAATTTCGTTTTTGGTTTTTTTTTTCTATATATTTACACAAACAAAATGAGTGCTCTCATCTCCACAGTAGAATTCCCTATCGAATAATTATTAAATTTGTTATAGATATATTTAAAATAATAAATCTAAATCTATAATATGAAATTTGATTTTAATATATAAAATTTATATAAAATAAAATATACTTTACCACTATTTACGTTGAGAGACTCTACAATCTTCGTGTAAATATATAAAAATAAAAAAAATAAAATAAAATAAAAAACAAAAATGGAAAAAAAACAAAAATTAAAAATTGTTCTCACAAAAATTATGAACCAAATAAATTGGAATAAATTAAAAAAGACAAAAAATAAATTGGACAAAATAAAATAAAAACTAAAAAAACAAATTGGAAAGTGTTGGAAGAAGAAAAAGTTGGAGAAAATCATGAAACTATGGAAAAAATAATTGGAAAAATTAAAAAGAAAAAAGAAAAAAAAATTGTAAAGGAAAGAAAATGAGAAAATCAAAGAGACTATGGAAAAAAAGATATCCCTTAGCATATTTTTTTAAATATAAATATACTATTATAAAACCTATAAACGTGTTTATTTAAATAAACGTACATAACATAATAAATCTAAATCTATAAAATCATATATATATATATATAATAAAATACTAAGTAAAAAATAAAATATCTAAAGTTACTTTTATTTGCCACGTTTTAAATAAAAACAAATAATCAAGAAAAGAAAGTGAACTTGACTTTTTTAATAAATTACAATAGAAATATAAGTTACCAAACTTGAGTTTAAGAGTTTAAATAAAAAATAAATAATGAAGAAAGTGAACTTGAGTTTTTTAATAAATTATAATAGAAATATATGTTACCACTTTAAAAAAATCATGGACTTCAGTTTTTTAAGGAATTATAATAGAAACGTGTGTCCCCACTTAACTCATGTAGTTAAGTAATTTATATTTTTTATATTTAAATAATTTGTATTATATGAGATTTTTATTTTTTTAGAGTTCCTTAGGAGGCCCATTTTTTATGTAAATTTCCCCTAATGAAGGGAGCATACCACCCATCTTCCCACCATTTCCACCTCTACCATTAACATCCACACCACTCCTCAGTTTAGGGCAACCCCCTTTACCAAACCTCAATCAACAAAGTCAAAATAACACCTGAATCATAAATCAAAACATCATACCAAATCCTCTGATCTTGCCATCGATATCTCAACAACAAGTGGCAACCATCCAAACAACACAAGCAATCAACACATCCTGTACGATACCTCAAAACATGGTCTCGCAAGGACCTATCACATCAATCACACCATCCACTACACAAATCCCTATCATCAATATAATGGTACCTCTCATCACAACAACAAACACCATTCTAAATCCACCACCACTACCACCAAGACCAAATGTGGCCAACCAATATAGCATCATGTTGCAAGCAGCTCAACAAGCCTATCAAAAGGCATTTCAGCAATTCCAATCTCAACAAGCACAAAACACGCAAGTTGCACAACAAGCTGCACAACAAGCATAGCAGGCTGCCCAAGCTCAAGCTTTGTTGCAACAACAACAAGCCACCCAAGCTACCCAAGTTGTGCAAGCATCTCAAGCAACTCAAGCTGCACAAGCTGCATAGGTTGCCCAAGCTGCACAAGTTGCCCAACAAGTGCAAGCTCAAGCTCAGGTGCAATATCAATCTCAACAAGCACAAGTACAAGCACAGTATCAAGCTGCTCAACAATAAGCATATCAGCAAGCCCTGCAATAGTATCAAGTGCAACAATAAGCAGCCCAACTATTATCCCAACAACAAGTATTGTTGGTACAACAACAACAAGACCAATAGCAAGACCAACAACAAGCGTTGTTGGTACAACAATAACAAGACCAACAACAAGCGTTGTTGGCACAACAATAACAAGACCAACAACAAGCATTGTTGGCACAACAACAAATGCAAGCATATCAGCAAGCCTTGATTGCACAACAAATCTTGCAACAAACTCCCACCAACATACCCAACACTCCACCCATCACTCAAACAAGCCAACCACTTCAAAACACATTCACTCCACCTCTTGATCCGCAAAACGACATGATGACACAAATCAAGTTGCTCTCACAACAAGTGCTAGATCTCCAATTCGGGAAAATAATGAAAACACCAAGCAATTTGTGCCCCTATCCATTTGATAGAGGCCTTGCAATGGTACCATTCCCAAAGGGGTTTGAAATCCCTAAGTTTGACAAATATCATGGGACAAGAAACCTTGAAGATCACATCAGGGAATTCCAAGTACATTGCATGGAGGTCGCATATGATGATACATATTTGATGCAGCTATTCCCTCAAAGTTTGGTTAGTCCTACCATGGAATGGTTCTCTCACCATCCTCCTGGAATCAAAAAGTTCCAAGAGATTGTAGACGCATTCATAAAGAACTATGCATTCAATATAGGTATGGATGTGATTCTAGAGGAACTATTTGCTCTTAAAAAAACTAAGGGGGAATCATTCGCTTCCTCTTGCAACGGTGGTGATCCAAGGCCAATAGGAGCAAATGGATCATGCTGGAAGAACAAGTTTGCACCATCATTTTCAATCTTGAGAAAACCTTGGCATTCCATCTTAAGATGCAATGTATCACCACGTACGACCATTTGATCCCCAAGGCACTCAACATTAAATGAGCCCTTATTGCACAAGGCGGGATACCCACATACTCGAAACATCAAGAAAACCGCCCTTCCACCAGCTATAACAAAAAACCTCGTATGTGGGCGAAGAATAGGAACATCACTAATGATGCTGTGGTGGATGCCAAGGTCATAATCAATGCTCCAAAATAAAACACACAATCATACCAACAACCACAAGGCAACAATCAAAACAACACACAAGCCAACGTAGTATCACAACCACCCAACAATCAAGTCAACAGTTTGAATAATCAAAGGGGACCACCCCTACAAAAAAAATATCCCCCCAAGTGAAAATACACTGCCCTTGGGGAAGCAATTGAATTGGTCATGAAGAAACTAATAAACAAAAATTTCATCAAAATTCCCACATATGAGAATTATCAAGAACCCCAAGTGAAACCACCATGGTACAATGAAAATCACCTTTGTGATTTTCATAAAATCAAGGGGCACACCACGACCAGTTGCATAAGGCTAAAAAATTTGATCCAAGACCTCATTGATGACAAGGTCATAAACGTTGAACAACTAGCTGGAAATCAAGACCTTAAAATATACATGAATCCGATGTCGGATCATAACAAAGGGAACAACCATGGAAAGACCAAGTATTCCAATGTGAACCATATGTACAATCATGTTGTTGCATCCCTAGACGAATGACTCATTGTTGTTAACATAAAGGGAGCCAAAGCTGATTGTGGAGTCACCACACACGGTGGAAAAGTTACCATTTCTGGGTCATCACAACCATCTAGAGCATCCACCTCAAATCTGAAATCCATTCCTAATGGTTACAATGTCTTGGACAGCTGAAAATAACCCCTGCTTAGATCTCCATCATGGAGCTGTTGAAGATATCACCCACACATAGAAAAATCCTAGAGGAAGCATTGGCTTCATCCACCGTCTTCGCAGATCTTGATGCTAATCAATTCCAAGCTATGGTCAAACACATCACCACCCAAGTCTCCTAACATTTTCTGATCAGGATTTCCCCATCCAACCATCTCATAACCGTGTGCTCCATCTTGAAGTCCTAGTTCATAAAAACAAAGTCAAAAGGGTCTTGGTGGATTGGGGTGCAAGTCTAAATATTTGTTCACTCAAACTAATAAAGAATTTGGGATTCTCTAAGGATTCCATTGAAAAGGGAAAGGGTATCACAATTAGAGCATATGATGATCGAGAAAGAGTGTCTCAGGGCAATATTAAGCTCCCTATTATGAATTTGCAATTCTGGGAGCTAGACTATCTCGACGATCTAGCTATAGATTAGATTCACTAAATAGCTTTTTGAATTCTAAGGAGGGTGCTCTGGGTGCAACATCACCTGAAAAGTTGATTTGGGGCCTCGAAAGCTTGGGCGCCTATCTCCTCTTGGGGTGCCCAACTTTTCCAATGTTAGCCATTTTTGTGTTCCTCAAATTTTACATATTTTCCTTTATCTTCTGATGAATTCTCATTTCTGTATGATCGAGGCATCTGATGAACTGATGGTTGGACTCCTTGGATAGCTAAGAAGATTCTGAGGGGGATCTCTTGGAGATGATATCTCCTGAGAGTTGAATCTTTGGGGTCAAAAGCTTGGGCGTCCCTAGCTGGGGCACCCAACTCCTCCAGAGTTAGTTTATTTTATGTGATTTTCACCTTTGCTTTTGACTTTTGATATTTTGCATGGTTTTACTCGTTCGATCAGTCAGTGATATTTGGTGACTGCCAACTCTGATGAACATGTTGAAGGTTTCATTGTGTAGCTTATTTGAATATGAGAAGATTATTCTAGAGAGGCCAAGCCCTAAAAACTGATTCTAATCCTTCAAAAGTTTGGGCGCTCCTGTCTACTTGGGGTGCCCGACTCCTCCAGAGTTAGATTTTATTCTAATATTTTCAACTTGCTTTTGAATTTTGACATTTTTCTCATGTTTCTCCCTCTGTTCTGCCTTCTATATCTGGTGATTATCAACTCTGATGGACTTGATAATGGTTTTGTTGGAGAGCTGCTTCAAATTTGAAGAAGTCATGTTGGTGGCTTCGATTGCAAATTCATTCATTTAGACCCTCAAAAGCTTGGGCGCCTATCTCCTTCTGGGGTGCCCACCATTACCAAACTTGACCATTTTTGCTTTGTTTTAATTCTTCAAACTTGAACCTTCATGTTATACTTTCGTTTGATCTGGATTTGCCAGTGATTAGCAAGTCTAATGATCTAACAAAGAAATCCACTGCAAAATTGGCAGAATCCTAAAGAGATTGAGCATATTTGCAAACCCTAACTGTTGGATTTGGGCCTCCAAAACCCTAGGCACCTATCTTCTTCTGGGGTGCCCAAGTTCTCCAGACTTAGAATGTTTTCTAATGATTTCATGATTTGCATTATGCTTCTTAGTTGAGACCTCTCTGTTCAATCTAAGATCTGGGCTGATTGGTTAATCTAATGACTGTGTTGTTGGGCTCACTGCAAAGCTGAGAATATTTTGAGCAACATTTTCTAGGAGCACCAACCCTAATTTCATCATTTGTTTTCCTAAAAAGTTGGGCGCCTATCTCCTCCTGGGCGCCCATGGCTAACAGAGTTAGTTTTTATTTTGCAATTTTCAACCTTTTCCTTCGTTTGATGTCCTTTCCTTTTCCTTGCTTGTTGGAGATGAATTTTTTTTAAGGTTGTAGGGTTTGGGCGCTTAGACTGAGTTGGGGTGCATGAAGCTTCCAAACTTAACCATTTTTCTTCAATTTTCAAGATTCTTCAACTACCATTCTCCATTCTTCATTTTGTGTGCACACTCATCATTTCCATCTTCTGTTCAGTGCTTGAAATTTTTAATTTTACACCTGGTAGCTGACTGACCTCCATTAATGGCCTTGGAACTCCCAAAAAGGTTCTAAAAGAGTAGAATAGACCCACTAAGGAAAAATTGATCTTTTTGTGATTCTGACTGCACCAGCCTGATGAGGAAATATTTTCAACCAATCAAAATTAGTTTGAACCTTAGAAGCAAAAATTTCTATTTTTAGAAAATTTTGGCAGCATCTGTTTCAAAAGAAACCCAGAAAAAGTTCTATTTTTAGAAAGTTTCTAAAATTAGAATTTTTCCTAAAATTTAGGGCTGAAAAACTGAGATCTGGGCTTTGTAGACTTGGTCGCTCTACTCCAAATCGTCAGATTTTGAAAATTTTGAGTTTTTGACCCTCATGCAATACATGCAAAATCCCAATTTTGACCTTTTTGACAATTTTAACCAAACTTTTAACCATTTTTTCAAAATGCCTAGGTGTAGCAAAATTTTTAATTTGGGGTACAACAAAATCAATACTTGTGATGTGGTATTTTGGATGTTCTAAGGGATTGGACCCTAGAACTATATAGATGATGTAGGATTAGGTCCACAAATAGGACTAAGGCCCAATTTAGATCCTAATGTAGGAATGTGGAGGGGGAGGGAGGAACGTAAATCACTACATCATTCCCAAACTCAGGTATATTCCACAAGTTTTTAGGAGGATCCTAAGGAGTTGATGATTGAATTGTTTCTAGATATTGTGTCACATCAAACCCCTATAGAGGCTTAGTGCCTTGCATGAGTAGTTTAGTGAGGATGGCTTAAGAACATGCATTTATAAGGTGATCAGTCATGCACATGTTGGTCGAATTATTATAATACTTTTGAAGAATAGGAGAGAGTTTGGGTTGGGAAACCATTTCTTCTTCGATAGACAAGGTCATGGGGGTAATGTGGATTCAACGGTTCACCTTACATGTTGGTTTTTTGGGATCCTCTAATGTTAGGTGAATTAACGAAATGAGGTGATTGGTGGAATAGTTTTTTTTATTCCATGAGCTTCTTGAGTTGTAACCATGTGGTGACGAGCATGAAATATGTGAAGATGATTGTATTGAAGGATTATCATAACTCTAAGCTTAAGGATAAGACTAAACAAGAGTGATTAGATGATTGACTGGATGATCAATTTAATGCTTCAATTTGACTTGAGAAATTAGGTTGGTGATGATTTGATTGATACTTGAGATAGGAAAAGTTCTCAAGCATGATTGATTTAGACACAAAATAGACCTCTCGTTGAGTCAAGTTGATTTGGTCAATGAGGATTACTAACTTAGGATGGGCAATGTTCCTAAGAAAGTGTGGTGATGATGATTAGATTAAGATTTAAACATTCTCAAACAAGTGCAAGGATGCTAGATTTTTATGTAGGATGATGAGGATATCGATTGATGTGTGTTTATGGATGTCCTTGTCTTGATAAAGTGATGATTCAATGGTTTTTGATGAGGGTGATATGACGAAAATGATCTATATGAGCAATGTATGCATGATAAAAATATTTCAATTATATGATTTGCTTGGAAATAACTCAAGTTACCTCTAACCAAAAGGATTCACTCTCTGGATTTTGTATTGGGAATAAGTGGCCCAATAACAGTGTTGATCTGCCCATTTATAAATGTATCTACCTGAGAATAGAATTACCTATCCATAGACCTAAATCACCCAACAATGGAATCACCTATCTACAGGATCACCTAAGAAAAGATTGGATCCACCCAGGAAGGATTATTAAAAGACCCACGTATCTACCCAATAAGGATTGTTACAAGATTAGTGGATCCACCGAAGAATCAAGTGTATCCTCCTAAGAACGAAATTACCTAAGGATGGAGTGGATCCACCCATTCATAAATGTATCTACCTAAGTAATACAAGATTGAATATCAACAAAATTTCCTATGTAACAACGAGTTCACCCAAGCATTAAAGGATCACCCAAGTACAGAGCGGATCCACCTAACAAGGTTTGGACAAGAAACTAATTGATTTTTGCTAAGAAAAATGAAACCACTTATGGATAGGGTGGAGTAGCCCAAGGATGAAAGAGTGACTTGGTGAGTGGAATCACCTATAAATAGATCAGATCCACCTATTTAGAGACAGAGTCACCCAAGAATAGGGTGAAGTCACCTATCTAGGGATAATGACCAAATGGAAAAGATGAGACAAAAAATAATAGAGATGGGCAAGACAGACTGACATCTACATGCACTAGTAATCATAGGAAGACACGCCAAATTGCACAAACCTAGATTAATCAAGTAGGAGTGTTAACCTAACATAGGCCCACCAACCTAGAGGCTAATATCTCAAGATTCGTGCAAGGAACCTCTCGATCAAGAGTCAATAGATAGGGATCTAGTGGCACAAGGTCTCACCTTCTCCCTTCCTTTGGAGGTCTTGAGACCTTTCCCAAAGATATCTTATCTCTATTGAAGGAGATATATGGTGAGTAGCTTTGGGTACAATATTGTACCTTGCACTACGATAGGCAATGATCGAAAGGTCTTAAGCTAGGTTGATACAATATGATCTAGAACATCCTCTAAATATCAGGAGGGTACATAAGGCACATTCGTGAATAATAGCCCATCACAAGTGTGGCAAGGAACATTAGTCAAGTCATTCAGACCAACCCTATACTCCTAACTCAAAATCACCCGAGTATTAGAGCTTCACTAAACATGACGTGACTAGATTGGGGTACAAATTTTATTCTCCCCCTATATATACCTCATGGGATCAGTTCAAGGCTGTGGGTCACCTATAGCTGAAATGAACCTCCGGAGAAGGCCGGCTTCCTTTGGGTATCACCTAAACTATTGTTTCTTTAAGAGGAAAGAGGGAAGAGATACATGAATTAAAGGACTACACTAGGGTGATACACCGAACTGGTGAGAAATTATGAAATGAACACAGGAAGAACATACACTTGAAGGCCTAATTTCTATTCTCAAAGCAACTTCTTTCAGACTTAATGCTTTAGTCCTAACAGGTTTGGCCCACATACACATCTCAGGAAGGAAAGATTAATCTCACAGCTCTAAGATATGAATACAGAATTATAAAACACAGTTAAAGACTTGCATTGTTCAAAAGAAAGATACAAAAATGAGAATCAATACAAACATGAACACAAACTTCCAAGGTAAACTCTGTGTTGTATTCAGGATTTCAGTTGAGTTACAGAAAACATACATTGATTGAGAAAGGATTGAATAATAAATCACTAACTCCTTAGAGTCTGTAATCAGAACTATACAAAAAAGGCAAAAAATGCCTTATATACAAACTGATATGTCGGCCCCTTAGGGCTTACAAAAATATCCCGATTAGGGATAGGATTTTCCCCAAGATATTGATCGAATTAAATGTTGCATCCCTGTGTGTCCTTGTTGTTGATGTCGGTGAAGAAACATTCTTGAAGAAGTCCTCTAATCTTTCTGCAACCACCGCATTCATTCCTATGTCGTGTCTAGTTGAGCTACTTCGGCTGCACCATGAATGCTCTAATCTTGTAACAGAGACACATTGTCCCTCATCCTATTAATCCCCTTTCAGACTACCATGGTTGACCCTCAGATCTCTCTAACCGGTTGAGTGAACTCCACGCAGATCGTTTGGGTGGTCAAAAAATCTCTTGTTGAACCACATATTGGTGAGACACTAATCGTGTCTCCCCGATGCGGTTAAATCTTCTCGCAAGCATCGGCAAGACATGGAGCTATCGCTGAGAGCTCTCAGTGAGCCCTAACGATCATACCGATTCCTCTTCTATCATATCGGCATCTGCTTTCGTCGCCAAGACCCACTCCATTCGCCGAGACCCCATATCGAAGTCTCCCTGCTCCGCCAAAAGCTTGCTTTGAGTTCGGAAAAACTTGCTTGGTTGGCGAGACATCCTGCCGAACCCATCCTCATTCTGCCCGAGCTCCTCCTCTCAGTTGCTGAGACTCCCGCTGGTCAGGAAGAGGTCTTCTCGAACTCCTTTCGCTACGCCGAAGACACCCTCGTTGAAATACCATCAACGTAACCCTTTCTGGTCGCCGAGACACTATACTGAGCTCTATGACTCTTATCGAGCTCCATTTGTTTGCCTTCACTGAGACTCACATCGAACTCCTGCATCTTTCTGAGTTCTTTTCCCCTTTCGGTGAGACACTGGATGTCGGTGAGACATTCCGGCGAAATCCCCGTAGTTACACCGAGATTCCTTGTTTCGGCAGGACTCCTGCCGAGATCTTCTTTATCGAAGTTCGCTTTTCCTTTCGGTGAGACTTTCGCCTTCGCTAAGACCTTCGGGCTACCTCATTTCTTTTGCCAAAATGTCCATTTGTTTCCTAGAATCATACCGGAGACATCACATCATCGGTGAGACAATGACTGTTCGCTAAGACTTCTTGTCGAGCCCGAAATGTTATGCCGAAACCTCTATGTTCGGTGAAATTCATGTTGATGCTACCTCATTTGATCTCTTCGGTGCGACACCTATCCTTCGACAAGACATCCTGCTTGAAATATCTTTATATTTGTTTTGAATACTCTTGAATCTTCAGCACTTGTTTGATCATAGTTTGAGGAGACGTTTCCCTTGTTGTGAGTGGCGAGGTGCTCCTGCCAAATGGTGAGGTCTAGGTGAGTCTTAAATATGAATCTGGAAGAGATCTTGATCTTCTTTCTGTATTGATGATCTGGGTGGATAAACAATGATTATTGGAATCTTTTTATGAATGATATTATTAATCTGATCAGTTATCTTTGGATAAACATGGGAGTCATTAGAAAACTCAGAGAACAATTAAAACATCAGTTTTGCATATGGCCTCGACCTCATGAGATTTATAGGACATGACAGGCGGCGAAAATGAAAAGATAGGGGAAACAAAAAGAGAAAATATATACTGTGCTGAAACAACACCTATGGAAAACATAAAGTCTAAACTATTATGTACAATAGATAGATCGGTCAGATTCGAAAATAGGGCTTAAGGTGTATCCCATTGACTGGGATAGGAATCACTTCACCTTCTGTTGTAGCTAGTTGATATGCATTGCATTCCTTACAACCTTCAATAATGAATGGACCAGTCCACATATTGTCGAACTTGGTGTGATGGCCTGGTCTGCTTTTAAGAACGTCCCACCTGAGCACGAGGTCTCCCTCTTTAAAAGACTTTATTGAAGCCCTTTTGTGAAATGTCTTCTTTGTCTGGAGCTGATGATCCTCCAAAGTTTTCATTGCTCTGTCCCTTGATTCTTCGAGTTCCATGAGCTCTGCATACCTGACAGACATTGGGTCCTATCCCTCAAGCACCTCCAACTGGTGAACAATGTCTAGAGCGGGAAACTCCACAGATAGGGGCAATCTTGCCTCTTTACCATAAACCAACATATATGGTGAATTTCCAATAGACCTCTTAGGGGTCACTCTGTCTGCCCAAAGTGCATTCTTTAAACTACTGGGCTAGGTCATTTGGTTGTCTTCTATGGTTCTTTTGATGATCCTGATGAGGTTCTTGTTTGTGCTTTCAGCTAAACCATTACCTTGAGGGTAATAATTTGAGGAGGTGTTCAAATGAATGACATGCTTGACAGCCCAATCAGTCAGTTTTAATCCCACAAATGCAAAGGCATTATCAGAGATGATGGAGTCAGGCACTCCAAACCTGGTGACTATGTCTTCATAGAAGCTCAAGACTAAAGACTCTTTTGCTTCTTTCAATGCAACCGCTTCTGTCCACCTTGTAAAATAATCAGTGGCTATGAGCACCCACTTGTGACCAGTAGTGGAAGGTGGATTTATTGGTCCAATGAAATCAATGCCCCATCTCATAAAGGGCTGCTCCACTTGAATTGGGTGTAGGGGCATAGCATGCAGTTTCTCTTTTCCTGAAAATAGAGCAAATTTGATACACTTTCTTGACCAAGAATGTGCATCCTTCAACAGGCTGGGCCAATAGTAACCAACTCTCATGATCTTCCAGGCAGTAGTTATGGGAGCAAAGTGACCTCCTGCAGCTCCGTTATGAAACTCATGAAGCACTCTTTCAATTTGGTCACTGTGAATGCATCTTAACAAGACACCATTCAGATCTTTCTTAAAAAGAACATCTCCCATCAGCACATATGGTATAGACTGCAGTCTAAAGTATCTTCTTTTGGTTCTGTTCAGACCTAATGGGCATTGACCAGTTTGTAGAAATTGGGTCATATCTTGGACCCAATTAGTTATCCCCATGGGCACATCATCTTGAGCATTTTGAGGCTCATCTGTATTGGCAAGGATAACATCCTTTTTTGATTCAGTTTTACTACTCGACCCTGAAGCAAGTTGTTCACAAAGGCCTCTGCCTCTAACCAGTTTGGTGACGCTGATATCTACATCATACTCCATGACCTTAGTGATCCACCCTGCTCTTTTTTCATTCAGATCCTTATTTAATAAGAATTCTTTCACACTTGAGTGTGCCACCAGGATATGGATTTTATTATGAGAAATCAAAGGCTTGAATTTCTTCAGGCTTTTGATCACAGCAAGGACATGCCTCTCCACAAAGGAGTATTTTTGTTCATAGTCGACCAAACCTTGGCTGAAGAAAGCTATTGGTTGTTCTAAATTCTCTTCATTTTTTTGAACCAATATTGTAGAGATATTACTTGTGCTACCATAAGCATAGATAAAAATCTTTGGAAAAATTGGGATTTACTAGAGTGGGAGCTATTGCTAAGGCCTCGACCTTTTCAAAACTATTCTTGGCATCCTTTGTCCAACTGAAGACTGCATTTTTCTTTAACATAGTTGTTAAAGGCTGTAACAGATTTGCAACATCAGGGATGAATCTTCTTAGAAAGTTGATCTGGCCCAGAAAGCTCTGTAGGCCCTTCTTATGATTAGGCAGCGGCAACTCAAGTATGGCTCTGACTCTTTCAGGGTCAATATTGATTCCCTGGTTTGACACTATGTGTCCTAATAGTTTCCCTTCATGCACAACAAAGATACTCTTCTTTGGATTAAGAGAGATACTGAACTCTTTGCATTTTTTAAACACTTGCCTAAGATGTAACAGATGTTCATCAGCATTCTTAGAATACATTGTGATGTCATCTAGGTAAATCAGTATGATTTTGTTGATCAAACTTTGAAATGCCATGTCCATGGCTCTCTAAAACATGGCACCAACATTGGACAAACCAAAAGGCATCCTTTTGTATGTCATGGTGCCCCATTTAGTTGTAAAATCAGTCTTAAACTGATCTTCCTCTTTAACCAACACCTGATTATATCCCAAGAAACCATCTAGCAATGAAAACCTTTCAGAACCAGCAACCTCCTGTAAGATTCATTCCATGGAGGGCAGTGGGTAGTGGTCTTTTAGAGAGGATCGGTTAAGATCCCTGAAGTCTACACAGAGCCTTATCTCACCACTTTTCTTTCTGACCGGTACAAGATTAAAAACCCATGAAGTGTGCTTGATAGGGAAAACAATACCCCCCTCAACTAGTTTAGTCAACTCTTTAATCATTAGAGGCTCAAGTTTAGGATTCAAAAGCCTTTGTTTTTGCCTTATTGGCTTGGCGTTAGATTCTAATTCAATTGTATGTTGAGCAATATGGGAATCAAATCCTTTCAAATCTAAATACTCCCAAGCAAAGACATCATGAAATTCTTGGCACAAAGCTACAAAAGCTTGTCTATCTTCAGGTGAATGGATTTTTCCTATCTTAAGGAGCTTACCCTTGAAGATCTCCAGCTCTTCATAGTGTTCTTGTTTGATTTGCAAGCAGGCTTTACCCTTTTTGAGCTGATCATCAGTACTGAAAAATTGACTCTAAGGTAACTAGGCCTTTGGGCAATTTGTTTGTTTTCAGCTATATGACCTGATCACCATACTGTTGCTTGAGTTTTTCTTGATTCACCATGGAAAATTGATCTTCCTCAAGCAAGAAGGAAAGGATCTGCTCATCACTGTCAAAGACTTGCTAGTGAATGTTGTTGTCAAGGATTGATGGTCTGACTACAACCTTGACATACTATTGCACCTTCTCCTTTCTAATGTCATCTAGAATATCAAACTGTGCTCCAATGGCTGCGAGCCTGTCAGCATGCTTGTTCTGATTTCTTGGGATAGATACTAAATTAAAGGAATCAAAATCCTCAAGCATGTTCCACACTCTGTTTCTATAGGACTTTAATGTGTCATTTTTAGCAACATTCAGGCCCCTCACTTGATTAACAACTAATTCGCTGTCTCCATGCACTTTCAAGTGGGTTATTCCTCTTTTCCTTGCCCATTCTAGACTTTGAACCAGGCCTTCATACTCAGTAGTGTTGTTACAGCATGTGAAAGCAAAACGGAAAGCAGCATAGTACTTATCACCTTGCGGAGATACCATCATTTCCCCTTCTCCTGCTCCATTTTTACTTCTAGAACCAGCAAAGAACATCTCCCAAAGTCCATTAAGGGGCTGCAATAACTGATCTGCATCCTTCTCCAAGTTTGGAATCTCTGTATCAGGCTCAAGAATGATGTAGTTTCCCATATCAGCATCTTGAATGAGGTCTCCAGGACTGTCTGATATATTTTCAACTGCCCATTCATGCAACAACACGTCAGGAATAGCTTCTGATTGGAGTTCTTGAGCAGCAACTAGTTCATTGTCAGTAAAAATAACACAATTTGCATTTGCAGTAGAAGGAGCAGCATTGACGGGGCTTGGGTTATATGGCTCAATGTGGTCTTTAGTCAACCTTTCAGACTTGATGGTAACCTTAGTCCCATATCTTGTTCTGAATAGCATATGTGACCAATCAGCTGATACATACCCACCTATCTTGGTTGTAAAGTCTCTAGATAAACACAAGGAAAAGAAAGGTGGAAGGTCTATGACGCATATGTCTTGAGGGACTGAAAAGTTTGGACAAGCATGGAGAGTGAGGTTTAAGTCCTTGATAATACCCAATGTGTTAACCGAAGTGCCATCCAATTGGATCACTCCCTTCTCCAAAGGCTAGTATTTTAGTCCAAGTTTGTCAACAATCTGTTTTGGCATGACAGAGCTGCTAGCTCCACTATCTACCATACAGTTATGGACTAATTTATCATCAATGATCACTAACACATAGAAAGGAGGTGGTTTAACTCTTTTTTCATTCTCTATGCAAGGCTGCTAATCATTCCCCTGAGAATCATTTGTTAACACGGCTCTAACCTGACCTATTGAGGGCTTGGATTCATCAAATATTTTCAAACTTGATAGGGATGATTGTAACATATCCTTTTGACTGGGGATGACTAAAGAATCCCACATAGAAATGGTTACGTTTGTCTTTCTTATGCTATCAAGAATGTTAAAAGGTGCAATTGGATTTTTATTGTGTACCTTTACACCAGTATGGTCAGCTTGTAAGCGTGATTGCTCCTTGTCTAGGAGTTGCTAATCTCTTTGCCAACAACTAGTCACTCGAGAGGTAGATGGTTCCACAGCTGTCGCCCTTCCTTTGTCTGCTACTTGATCAAGCTCAAATGCTCTCTTCTTTACTCTGGTATTGGCTGAAATTGGAGAGCTATCCTCATTCAACCCACAAAATTTTTGACCTTGCCAATTAAGCAGGGTTGTATCATTGTTGAATTGGTCCTGATGTTGTGAAGATGCATCATTGCACGCACTCTGCTGCGAACCTGAAGCATTTTGTACCATCAGTGCTTGATTGATGAGCCCATTTGAACAAGTGGCTTGATTATGAGACTGGTTACAAGGGTAGCACCACTCATAATTAGCTGCTAAATTATTTTGAGTGGGAACCAGGTCCTTGACTGCACTAACAAGTGCTGGAGCATAGGCCTGAAAAGGCCTTGTGTTCACACTCTATCTTGGGCCCTGATAATTTCCCTGATACTGTTGTCTATTCCCTTGGAATTGCTGCTGTTGGCCTTGAAAAGGCTGACTTGAGGCTTGATTTTGTTATTGATAAGGCTTGGAATAGGTCTGTTGCTTCTCCAAGTTCACCAACTTGTTGCCAAAAGTCTGTAAAAGAGTTTTGATCTCTTGTAATTCATTTGATGAGCTTGAAGCAACGCTTTCTTGCTTGTCAACGGTTGGAACAACAGCTGGTAGCGTTGGTACAGCTGGTAGAGGTGTGAAAGGAGGTATTTGCAAAGGGATGTTTGCATGAATTTCTAGAAATATTGGCATTGGTGGCCTGGGAGCAAGCTTACCAACTTGTATTAAGCTATTTTTAGCTCTAATAGTTGTTTCAAAGGCATCTGGCAGAGATACTCCTCCCATCGACTGTATCATGACAGCTATATCACTATTCAAAGCTCTCAAAAAGTATAAGAATGCATACTCTGGAGGTGGCCTCACCGTTGCAGGGATTCTATCCCAAGTTCTTTGAAACCTGAAGTTGAAGTCGTTCATCTGCTCTTGTGGAGCCCTCTTAATGGTAGTCAGTTGCTCCAAAAGAGACAAGTTGTTAGACCTGTCTTGGAATTGCTTATGCAATTTTTCTCCAAAGTCGTCCCATGTTGCAATTGAACTGACCGGTAAGCTCCTGTACCACTACATAGCTCTTCCTTTCAGTGAAGCAGCTAGCAATCTTACTACAACATCTTCTTCGGTTATGTGGTGGACTCCGCATAACGAAGCCACATCTCTTAAATGTTCAATGGGAGTAGTTTGATCTTCTCTCGTGAAAATTGGCAGACTCTTCAAGGCTGCCATTGGAATATCATTATGTTGCGCCAAGTTCAAAGGACTCCCTCTTTTGAAAGCAACAAAAGGTTGATTCCTTGGAGTGGCCATTGGAGATATCTGATGTTGTTGTACCTGTATTCTAGATGAAGCTAAGGATGAGATAACAATGTATGATCTTACAGATGGAGGAGTGGATTGAGTCCTTCTGGAGTAAATAACTGTTGTTCCCCTCTTTTCTATTGCTCTACCTTTTCTTCTTGGTGGTGATAGCTGTAAATATTCAAAGGGACCTGAACTGCCTCTAGTCTGAACTTTTCTCATAAACTGAAGAAGGCGTGGATTTCTGGAGTTCTTCCTCTTTGTGGAGTCACCAAGTATGCCAAAAGGACTTCTATAAATCTTGATAATTCACTGGATGCATACCAAGCTAGTAGTTAAAACAAATTCTTGTCCCACCGGGCGTGCCAGAAACTGTTGTCACCTAGAATTGCACCCTGTGCAAAGTTTTACAAAAAAACTGAGCATTCTAGAGCAACATGGGATCATTTCAAGGCTGCAGGTCACCTATAGTTGAAATGAACCTCCAGAGAAGGCCATCTTCCTTTGGGTATCACCTAAACTATTGTTTCTTTGAGAGGAAAGAGGGAAGAGATACATGAATTAAAGGACTACACTAGGGTGATACACCGAACTAGTGAGAAATCATGAAATGAACACAGGGAGAACATACACTTGAAGGCCTAATTGCTATTCTCAGAGCAACTTCTTTCAGACTTAATGCTTTAGTCCTAATAGGTTTGGCCCACATACACATCTCAAGAAGGAAAGATTAATCTCACAGCTCTAAGATATGAATACAGAATTATAAAACACAGTTAAAGACTTGCATTGTTCAAAAGAAAGATACAAAAATGAGAATCAATACAAACATGAACACAAACTTCCAAGGTAAACTCTGTGTTGTATTTAGGATTTCAGTTGAGTTACAGAAAACATACATTGATTGAGAAAGGATTGAATAATAAATCACTAACTCCTTAGAGTCTGTAATCAGAACTATACAAAAAAGGCAAAAAATGCCTTATATACAAACTGATATGTCGGCCCCTTAGGGCTTACAAAAATATCCCGATTAGGGATAGGATTTTCCCTAAGATATTGATCGAATTAAATGCTGCATCCCTGCGTGTCCCTGTTGTTGATGTAGGTGAAGAAACATTCTTGAAGAAGTCCTCTAATCTTTCTGCAACCACCGCATTCATTCCTATGTTGTGTCTGGTTGAGCTACTTCGACTGCACCATGAATGCTCTGATCCTGTAACAGAGACACGTCATCCCTCATCCTGTTAATCCCTTTTCAGACTGCCATGGTTGACCCTCAGATCTCTCTAACCGGCTGAGTGAACTCCACGCAGATCGTTTGGGTGGTCAAAAAATCTCCTGTTGAACCGCATATCGGTGAGACACTAATCGTGTCTCCCTGATGCGGTTAAATCTTCTTGCAAGAATCGGCAAGACATGGAGTCGTTGCTGAGAGCTCTCAGCGAGTCCTAACGATCATACTGATTCCTCTTCTGTCATATCGACATCCGCTTTCGTTGCCAAGACCCACTCCATTTGTCGAGACCCCATATCAAAGTCTCCCTACTCCATCGAAAGCTTGCTTTGATTTCGAAAAAACTTGCCTGGTCGGTAAGACATCCTGCTGACCCCATCCTCATTCTACCCGAGCTGCTCCTCTCAGTTGTTGAGACTCCCACCAGTCAGGAAGAGGTCTTCCCGAACTCCTTTCGCTACGCCGAAGACACCCTTGTTCAAATACCGTCGGCGTAACCCTTGCCGATCGCCGAGACACTATACCGAGCTCTATGACACTTGTCGAGCTCCATTCGTTTGCCTTCGCTCAGACTCACACTGAACTCCTGCATCTTTCTGAGTTCTTTTCCCCTTTCGTTTGGACACTAGATGTCGGCAAGACATTCCAGCAAAATCCCCGTAGTTACACCGAGATTCCTTGTTTTGGCGGGACTCCTGCCGAGATCTTCTTTATCAAAGTCTGCTTTTCCTTTCGGCAAGACTTTTGCCTTTGCTAAGACCTTCGGGCAACCTCATTTCTTTTGCTGAAATGTCCATCTGTCACCCAGAATCATACTGGAGACATCACATCATCGGCAAGACAATGACTAGTCGCCAAGACTTCTTGTCGAGCCTGAAATGTTATGCCAAAACCTCTATGTTCGGTGAGACTCACGCTGATGCTACCTCATTTTATCTCTTCGGCACGACACCTATCCTTCGGTAAGACATCCTACCGAAGGAGATATCCTTTTCTGAGGTTTCCCTTGTTTCGTTTTGGAGGCTCCTACATTTGGTAAGACTCCTGTCGAATCTTTTCACCCTTGGCCGAGCTCTGCTTCGTTTCAGGGAGACATCTCCACTTCGGTATGACATTCTGGCAAAGCTATCTCCTTATGCCAAGGGGAACCCATGTGAAGTCAGTAATATAGTGACCTTCGTTGGGACTTCTCACCGAGCGTTGTAGGTCTCCCCGAAGCCCTTAGTCACCGAGAGTCTCACCGAATAGCGAATGAATGGCCTATCGGCCAAGGAAAGTCTACGCGGCAAGAGGTCATACCGAATCTTCTTTGTTATGGTGACAGGCCCTGCAGGCTCATTCGGCATGACAGAAACTAGGTCTCAATGACCTGCTCAAGATGGAATAAAACAAACAGTCAGTCGGCCAGATAGTAGGAGAGTCCTGCTGACTTTTTCCTTAGATGATTTTTCATGCTGAATACTCCAAGGGTAGCTTATCCCACTGAGTTCCTCGTGACCTAGCAATAGATGCAAATTCCCTGCCCTAGTGTGAATGTCCCACTTGCCTCTGAAGATCTTACATTTGATTATCTTGCCTGATTTAATTGTAAGTGAAATTGAGGCAATAGTTCCTTGGGGTGATGAAATTCCCAATAAGGCCTCCTAAAAGGAAGGAAATGCTAGGTGTTTTTGATCTCTAGGCTCACATGTAGCATAAGGAGAGAGCATATGTGTAGACTAGAACTCCTAGGTAAACACAAGGCTTAGGTCAACTTGTAGTTTTTGATCCCCAAGATCACAAAACAATGCAAGGGGAGAGAATACACCAACAAGAGGCCCCAAACACAACACACAATATTATTTGACCCTTTAATGAAATTAAAATGTGCCTAAATTAGTGGTAAAAACTAAGTCTTCGACGATGTCCTACAAGAAATACATTAGTAGCTTAGTACGTTAGTCTTGGACTATGCAAGGTTACAAAGAGGTGTTAGTGAGAACACAAGAATGATGATGAGTTAGTGAATTAGTACCAAATACATAAGAAATGAAAAAATAAATCAAAAAATTATATGCATTCAGGTTACCTACATATTTTCCTCAATATAGGGCTCAACTGCCCTTCTAGAGTAGGTGAACTTGTTTGGAAGTAGGGTCAGTTATGTGCAGGGACACCTATGTGTTACCGAAGTCACCTATCTGGAGAAGATCTGCCTATCTAATGTAGGTCCACCTAATTGCGCAGTCACCCCTGTGCAACCATATCTACCTTTCTAGAGTGTATCTGATCAAGTGCACAGTCACCCCTGTGTAGGAATATTCATTTTTAGAGCAGATTTGCCTCTGTATATGTAGATTTTCCTCTATATATGTAAATTCTCCTATTCTCCAAGAAGGGTGCCTAGGTGTTGAAGAGTCGAAGTAGAGTCACTGAGCTATAAGAGCAGATGCCTATTTTAGAATGCAATTGCCATTGTATAAAAACTTGTAAATAAAACTTCCATGAAAACTACAAAATATTATTAGCATACCCATAATGTAGGTCCCACCAGGCATGCCAAAATGTGTGGAAGGAATTTTGTAGCTAGAATGAAGGGAAATTGCAATAAAAACCTAACAACACAAAGAACCCAACAATAAAATAAGGGCATAAAAGAACTCAAACCTACAAGGAATTTGATGAAGACCTAGTATGTTGAAGCTTTCGATGCATAAATTACCCTAGTTCAATCAAATTTGATGTGTACTCAACAAAATTTTGATAGCATAATTTTACCTAATTGCTCAAAGATATCAAGATTCCAAAAATGACTAAGTGTTTTTAGCATATGGAGTGGGATGAGATTAATCAAGGGCTGAGATTGATTGTGAACAGATCAATGACTAGGGATGGTTGAGGCATCTGAACTCATGAGGTGATTCCAAGTGGCATCATGAGAAGATATGTTGGGTAGGTGATCTCTCAAGCCCTAGGATGGTGAGAAGTGTCACTATGTGGAGGCTTAAGAGCAAGATTGTACCTCAAAAGGTACCATGTGGATATGGGGAGGATCAAGGTCATAAAGGCCTTGTGTGTTCTATATTCCCAATGTAGGACACAGAAAGGAATAAATGAATTTTAAATTCCTTTTCGATACTTTTGGAAGAAAGACCCATGTGCCTAAAGTACACGGGGTCTTTCCCAAAAGAAGAAAATTTAATGAGGAGGGTGTGTGAGGGGATAGTCAATAATTGGAAAGGGATAGCCCTTTCCTAATCCTAATATTAGGAATGTGCAAGTGATTAGGGGATGGGTTAGGTAAAAATTAGAATTAAGGGTGAATGATTAGATGACAAGTGGGAAAAGTTGGAGGATGTGACACCTCTTAATCCATTATTAAGTGTGTGCACATGATTAGGATATGGATTAGGATTAGGATTAGAAGATAACCAAAAATTATGGAGGATGTGACGAGAGGTGAGAGAAAAGAGAATTAAGTGACTAAATTAAATAAATATGGATATTTATTTAATTTTGAGAGGAAAAGGGGACAAAAGTAGTGCAAGTAATTAATTAATTAATTACTTTAGAACCTTAGAAGAATTAGGGGTAAATTGATAACATTAATTAAATAATTATAATATTATTTAATTAATTTGAATAGAAGGGGATTAGACAAAATAATTGGATAAAATTAATCAAATACAAGTGGTCAATTTTAGGTGTCTACAAATGTCAATCAACCACACCACTTTGACATTAATGACAACACTATATTCAACAAAAAAGAAATAGCAATATTTCTTGTTACCCTAGACTATAACAAACTACTTGCTAGAAAATACCTAGATGAATGGATTAATAGTGTTTGGTTTAAAAAAATAGGGATATCATTCTGCAAAATTATTCAAAGGGGTTTTTTTTATCTTCTTTAAAAATCACAAAATGCAAGAAAAATTCTCATTAAAATAATTTTGGAACATAGGAAATTCAATGTTTCGTGCAATAAGCTAGTCTCTTGAGTTCTTAAATGAGGAAATCCCAACAATTTCCTACCTTAGATGGGTCACAATCAAGAGAGTCTGACCCCAAATTTTGGTGTTTTTGCCTCAATTTCTCGCTCTGCTAGGGAATGTCTTGAGGAGGGAAGAAACCAAGGCTACACTACTACACATGGATGTCAGGATTTTGGTTGCTCTATCATCAAGGATAGATATCCATGATGAAATTGAAATTGAAACCCTGTTGATGCCAAAAATTGGCAAGGTAACAACCCTTTGTGGGAAACTCAGTTTATGGGGGACCTATTGCTCTAAACTGAGTGACCTCCAAATTTTTAAAGAAGTCGGCTTCTTCTATAATAGGGTTTTGGAATGGGAAACAAGAGCAGATATAAAAATAAAGAATCTAACTAAGGCGATACACCAAAATTTATATGAAAGGAATGATAAACCTATCTTTTGGATATGATCTAAGGGCCTGCTTAGCAATTTACCATGTTCTAGAATGACAAAAATTAAGGATTGCAATATGAATAATTCATTCAATGATGTAAAATAATAATCATGCCCATTTAGTGAAAAGAAGAGTCAAAAGGCCTGATCTAAACCAGCAAACTTGCATTCAAATCATAGAAGTACGACAAACAAACCATTCAAACAATAATGGCACAGCATAAAGTTTATTAATAGAATAAGAAATAGAGAGGCTGAACAATGGCACAATCTGTGATTTCTTGCAATAATATAAACAATACGAAGGTTTGGTCTCTCCAAAATTCCTATGATTCCAAAACTGGTGAAATAGCATATGATCTCCTAACTTGTAACCTAAAATATTGGAACCCCTAGAATGGAACCATAGAATTGGGAACCCCTCCCCTGGAGAAAAGAGCAGTATTTATAGCAAGCCTTCCACCGCTTAGCAAGCAACAACCGAAAATATTCAAAATTTGAGCAGTGATATCGAGGAAATGATTTCCCTCGGTCATTGTAATAGAAAATATTCGAGACACAGCATCTGGTCTCCCTCCATTCAGGTGCATCCCCTGCAAATGATGGCAGTGGTCCAACAAAGTCTCGTGCAGACAAGTGTTTCCCTTTAGAATAGTTGGTTAGAAAATGTGGCAGCATCCTGCAGCTCATAGTTCGCTTCATCCCTTGCATTGAAGAAGTGTGTGCTGAAGAGACGTGTGGTAGGATTTCGCTACCCACAGTCAATATTTCCTTCCTTCATTGAAAGCCTACACAAAGAGGACATGTAGCAAAATATTTACTACATATGTTGCTTGTGGGGCCCGCCAAATCCTTATGTGAATGGGAGCTATGTGGCACGTGAGTGGGGTTTGATGAGGGGGTGAAAGAAAGTGATCAAAATAACCCACGATGATGACACGTGGGAGCATTTCGGGGGATAATAGCAGAGCAAGGAGAAAATTCCTTCAGAAAGTGATGGCGGACACGTGGCAGAAGCCACAGCGACAACCAAAAAGGGGCTGATGAAAATTGTTGAAGGCATGGGATGACACTTAGCCCAAAATCAAACCTGAAGGGAGCATGGTGAATTTTGAATTCATAGTTTCTGGCAACTATCAGGGGCGTTTCACTTTGAGCAACGTGGAACATGGAACCCAAAATTTTCTCTAGTTTGCAGACCAGAGCGCCATCCATTGGCGACATAGTTAGAGCTTGGAAAGGGCTGCCTATAGAGGTGGCCAGTCATCTTTGGATGGCCTCACTATATTGCACAAATTCTCCTGCACTCCGCCCAAGTCAATCATTTCTTTATAAGGCAGCGTCTCAAGTAAACTAGCCCTTGCCTCTCAATGGAAAAGTAGTTGTGCAAGAGGATGAATAACACCCTCAATGTCTGTTGCTGTGGGAGGGTGGCTAAAACTCTGGAAATCGTTTGGGTCTTGCTCCTTTTCTTCAATTCTTCTTGCAATCTACTTGTTTGTGGCAATCAACCCATCCTCGAGAAATGGAGATGGTAGACCCATCTTGCTCAGCTGGGAGAAATTCTCTCACATGTCATCCATTGTTTGGCTCAAAGTAGTTGTGATCGCTTTAGTGCGCTGGAAGGCCGAATGGCAATGGATGAACTTTTTTTCCATCTGGGCAACAATATCCTGGTCTTCGATCCCTGCTTTGGCTAAATCTTCATTAGAGACCGAATATAGCTTAGTTAGCAAGCTCTTTGCTTCTAGAACCTTCTTTGAGATGACTCGTGGGAACTGCTCGATTGTTCCATGAACCTCCTAGCTCAATTTTGTTGTTTTTGAGATGAACTTGAGCAATGGTTGTAGTGTTAAGAAGAAGGTTTTAACCTTTTCCCAATAAGAAATATATATTTGTCGAGCTAAGGGGATGAGGTCCGACTGCGCGGGGGAGGCTTGGAGAGAGCTCTTTAGAGAATCGAACTCTGCATCCTTTGAGTTAATGGCCTACGTTCATTCCGCATTTTTCCTTTTCACGAATGCCAGTTGCTCCCCGAAGCTACTCAATTCTTTATGCCAGTTTTCCTCAGCTTGGGCGTGGTTCGCCAATTCTCTGTCAAGAGAGGAATTTGTCTCTTGAAGCTCATTTTCTAACTCGGTCTTTCGGCCCTCAAAGTCCTTATGATTCTTTTCTAATTCCTGCTCATATAGAGCACTTTGAGTTGCCAACTCATTCACCTTTTGTTGCAGATTCTGCTCCATCAAGGTCAATTGGCTTTGATATTTCTGGTTCCTTGTTCGTAGCTCATTGAGCATTGTGGGGTCAATGGACTGGGAGTTATTGAGTTTCTCCTGGAGCTTGCTCCACTCTGACTCCTTCGTTCACACTTTCTCAAACAAGCACGCAACTTCAGCTTCTAGTGATTTCTCCTTTATTTCAAGAAAATTGACTCTTTCCTTCACAAGCTTTAGTTGCTCCTCCTTTTTCTTCAATTGACGACCAGATTTCAGAAAGTCAGTCATCACCACCCATTGTGTTTCCTCCATGAGTTCCACCTTATCCTATGGTCAGACTACGGTCAGATCAAGCCCCATGGCATACATGTTGTAATCGACTAGCAGCATCTTACCTTGTGGTTTGGTAACATTCAGGTACATGGTGGCGAAGTTCAACATTTGTTGTTCTTCATTGTAAACTATATACACTTTAGGCTTCACATCCTTTTTATCATCCTTTGCTTTTTTCCTTTGGATCCTGAGTGCTCGCATTTGCTTCGTGGTTTCTCCCTGGGATATGAATTCGGCTAGTGACTAAACTAGCCTACTAGCGATAGGTGTACTGGGAGGCAGGACAAAAGGAAATACCCGTGTAGCAGGCCCTTGCATTTTCTTTAGTGGGAGATTCATAGTTTTCGGGGAGAAAAAGGGAACCTGCCATAGTTCAGTTTGTGAACTAGTGGAAGGGCTCATTAGTTGCGATGATGGGGTGGTCATAATTGAGTCTATTTGCTAGGCATACTAGATTGGACTCAAGGTAGCAGAGGAAATAGAGGTGCCAATGGTGGTCGAGCTTTTGGAAAGAGAGGCGAGGAGAGATTGAGCAGCAGCGGCTGGTGTTAAGGTTCGTAGAGGTGTTAAGATAGATGGCCTAGTTTGGGTGAATTGGGAGAAAGCTCCCGCAAACATTGTGGTAGGGGCAAATAAAGTAGGGCTAACACTTGCAGTAATGGGCACTATGGGAATGGAAGAGGACGCCAAAGATTGAGAAGTAAGAAAAGCGAAAACGAAAATTACCTATTGATTGGACATTAGCAGTGCTTCGCTTGTCGCTGGTTGTTTAATTACTTCAACTTCTTGGCCTATTGCAAGCACTTGACTTGCGGCAACTTCTTGTGATCCTTCTCCCGGAATAGCTTCAGTGCATTGCCGCTTAGCGGGAAGGGAGTCCTTGATCTCCACAGTCTCTATAGTTTTTGGTTGTTGTTGTTGGGGCATTCTTGTTGTTTTTGAGGCCCAGGTGAGTGTCTGCAAGGCTCATGACATATTCAGTTGCACATTTGAAGCCACATAGGCAGACTGCCCTGTAGACTTCCTTTTTTGTTGGGTGGAGGATGTTGATGTCTCAGCTTCCTCCTCTGCTTGCTCTTCTCCTTCATCAAGGGTGTTGCCTCCGCTATCACTTGAGTCGGAAGCAGGGTTCTCCTCATCCCACAGCCGTTCAAACTCTTTGTCTTTCTTTACGCCTTCATAAGGTATATCAGGTTGTTTTATTTCTTAGCGATATATCCATAAGGCTCTAATATTTTCATTAGTCCATTCCTCTTCATTCCTCAGCTTATTGTACAGAGTCTTCCCCATTTTATAGTTCTCATCATAATCCGCCACCATGAAATAGAACTTATGTCATGGCAGCCTACTATCTTCCATGGGGATATGAACCAGGTCAACCAACAATTCATCTTTATCTTCTAGAGGGTTGCGCCTCCGCTCCTAGTAAGGCCAAGGGTTGTGAGTTACCTTGAGGTGATCATACAGTAAATCATTGAAAGGGATATAACCCCACTTGTCACAGATCATTACCAACCCTAATGAGCTAGTTTATCTTGCAATAGCGGGTGTGTCTGCTTCTTTTTTAGGGCCACTATTTTGAAAGTTAGCAGACAGGTGAAGAATGCTTTCCTCTTGACTTTTTTGTTGTTGTAGAAGGTAATATCAATAATGCATGCCTACTAGAACAATTCCAGAGCCAACACTCGATTATTCACACATGTCAGAAGGTGGAAGGGTTCTCTAGTGAAGCCTCGCATTCAGATGAATGTAAAATCCGCTCTGAAAAACCAATCACATCTTGGAGTGAAATTCTGCATAAACTTTTTCTGAGTCAAGGTGAGCCGATTAGCATACTCCTCCCCTAGTAAATATTGCAAAATTGGAGTCAAGAAATTATCTGAAAATGCATAATAATCAAAAGTAGAAGAGAGGAAAAGGGTCTAGATAGAAATTGGTTTTTTCATACCCTTCTCGTCAAAGATAGATAATTATAACCACTCATCAAAGAAATCAGGGTTTTGATATAAAAACATATAAGCAAGATAGGAGACAATTCTCAACTTTCATTCAATTAGGTATTTTTTAATTTACTCTATCATTTTCTCTGAGAGGAATTCTCCAAAATCATACCAGAAATAAGATTTTTGCCTGCGAAATTGGAAAATTGGGCCCAATTGAAAAGAATGAACCTCTTGGTCAGTGTCCAGACCAAAAATAAATGCCATCATTGAAAAGGCATCACGTATGTCTTCCTTGAAAGCGTCGTATAGAGCAAGAATTCCTAGCAGCTTCCCACATTTTGCTTCAATTCTTCTAGTTTCTTCGTTGAAAAACTCTTGAACCTTATCTCTGGTGCTCCATATTTTATCTCCCTGCTTAGGAGTGAATGATTCCACTTCCATCCCTCTTTGCATAGGGTCTGGAATACACAACATGTTTCAAATGGTAGCGGGACTAATATTAACTAAAAGAGTCTAGCCCTCAATAATGTTGGTACTTGGATTGAAACACCTAATGGTTGCATCTACCAACTCTAGGCAATAGTGCACAGATGGGACCATATACTGAGGAAACCTGTTGAACCATACCTTTTATGTAGCTGACATTGGCTACTTGGACACCTTCATGTGTGCGTAGGAAGATTCCCTCAATCCTTTGGGGTTTTTTGCAAGAACGGGATCATGGACATTATCCCAATCCTCATGAACTAAGCTCTAGTCCTTGTAGATTTTGGGCTTGTCCAGCCACCTTGTGTTTGCCCATACTAGCTTCTCAGGGATGCCCGGTGTAGCATAAGAAATATTCTCAAAGACATTAATGGTTGGTGCTCTCCTCAAATCTTTAGCTAACCTCTATGTCACCACTAGCCTAACTTCCTAACTTGAACTTTCTGCCATTGTTAATCTACAGGAAGCTTTCTGCTTAGCTTGAATTCTTCTACAACTTCACCTCGACTCTGGTAGTGCTCTAGAACCTTTTTCTTTCTACTTTGAGTAGCGTTCTTAAAAGAAAACTTTTAAGTGCTTTAAAACTTTCTTCATGCAATATTTAGCGATCTTTTCTCAAGGTGGTAAACGAGAACCACCTTTTTTGCATTTAATGCGGCATGCACCGCCAACCCTTTGGCCTGTGCGAGATGAATTACTTGCCATTTTGATTTGAAAAGAATTCGTAAATATAATTAGCAATCGCATGTACAATGTGATTTTCTTGGAACTTCAGCTGACGCCTTGCAAGCAACTTAAGCATTCATATGCGTTGGCAATTAATATCTTAAGAGGAATGATTAGGTTGAAGATGCGATCAACATTTGAAAAGATATGATACTCCACCTTGCGAAACACAAAATACCTAGAGAACGACACCTCAGTTCTTGGCCGTGCATAATACCGCTGATTGCTACCACCAGCTTAGGCTAATTAATTAGCCCTTGTTCATTTTGCATGCAACAAACCATACTCAGCAGATGCAAATGGGTTGGAAATTTGAGCGATTATGAGCACAAATTTCAAGTTAGTACCTAATTAACATCATGTTTATGGCAAGCAGATTACCATGCCTTTTCTCGCGTTTTCTATAAATAGTTATCTAAGCAATAGCAAAATCACACTTAGCGATTTGAGCAGAATTGGTATTAGGTAATTGGCATAGCAGTTTAGCATTTGCAGTGCGTAGCGTTCCCATAGGCTAGTCTTAGGTGCTTTGCAGAGATAGTTTGAAGGTATGTGCAGAAAGTTTGACAAGATGAATACCCCAATTAGGCTAGTGTCACACAAGTCCTAATTGCCTTCCTAGGAGAGATTTCTACAAGGTGCTTAAAGAGAATGACAAAGAACAAGCATTAACTGTCCATCATAGCCATTAAATGGGTCTTGGGATGAGACTACCTCGAGTACGAGGACAAGTATTGAGTTAACACTAATGTGTGCTCACACTTTGTGGCCTCCATGTTAGATATAGGAATTCCCAAGCCATTAATTCTTCGTCTGGTGAAGGATATTTTCCCCAAGAAATACCTGAACTGCCTCGGTGAGGTCATTGCAAATGTTGCATATGGTGGAGGAATTCCAACTGCGAGTGACCTTTGAAGGTTTATAGAAGAGGACGTGATTGTGTCATGGGTACCATTTCTGAGTGGCTTTCACCTCTAGACACAAGATAAGCACCACTAGAGGGTCACTCGAGCATGCCACTCCCTGTTTGGCATCTACAATGTGGTGCCATTTTACGACATCGACTAGTACACGGACTTCAGGAACTTGGTGTTCCCTCCGCCTGTGTTTGCTCCATTGGATGATGTTGCCACTAATAATGCCCCTATAGATGAGGAAATTGTGGATGTTGTCATTGATGCATCTATTGTTGCCGCTCATGCTGTGAATTGAAGACCTATGCTTTTTTTGTTTTCTCTTTAAAAAAAATCTCATAGTAGTTAGTCCCTTTTTGTAGACATGCCTGAAAAAGGGTTTCCTAAAATATATAAGAAGCATAACAGAATATACTTTTGGAAACGTGGCCTTATGAACCATTTTGAAATTGTAAATATCAAAGCATATATAATGAAAATATAACCTTATATAACCATCTTGTTGTCTTCTCCATTGGATTCTACAACTGGGCCATTTTCTTTTTCCGCATGTATGTATGAATTTTAGTTTTGCATGTGGGTGTCTAATTTTTCACTTTGTTCACCTATGAGTTCATTTCTCTTACTCTCTACAATAATGGGTCACTTGTTTCCTTCCACCATGAACCGCAGAATAAAATAAAAAGACCGACCAACAAAACAAAAGGGAAAGAAGGGAAAAGCATATTTACATGGGTATGGAAAGTAAGCTTAATTGAATAATTTCAAGTGAATTTTGTTGATCGGAATTCCCAGCGTTTCTTTTTCCATAGTCTTTAACTCGTATGCATTGTGTTTCTTGCATTGAATTATTCTGAATGGGCCCTCCCAAATGCTATCAAATTTCCCGTGTTGGCTCAGCTTTGCAGCCCTTTTATTGTATTTTAGCACCAAGTCTCCGCACTTTAGGCCTTGGTTGAACGTTTTCTTGTCAAACCACCTTTTACCACTTGTTGGCGGTTAGTCATGGCGATTAGTGACTTTTCCCTTTTCTCTTGTACTTATAGCAACTCGGCTAACCACACCTCCACTATGCCATTTCGTTCTACTTCAAGGGATTTTAGTAATTGCAGCGCCGAAATCTCCATAGAGATAGGCAATAACACCTCTTTTCCATAAACTAGCTCATACGGTGAAGTCTTGAGGACTTGCTTTGGAGTTATGTGGTCTTCCCAAAGTGTTGTTCAGAGATTTTTGTGCCACTCTCTTTGATATTTTGACCCAATTCTTTTGAGAAGTTAGACCATATTCTTGTTTGTTGATTTGGCTAAGCCATTCCCCTGTGAGTAGTAATTTGACGATGTCTTAAGGAATATGTTGTGTGTAAGTGTGAAAAGACTTACCTTGGAGCCTAGGAAAGCTTTAGCATTATCAAAAATGATAGTTTTGGGTGGGCCAAATCTTGTCACTAGTTCCTCTAGGAAATCCACTATCTCTGCCTCTGTCGCATTCTTGAGTGGCACGGCCTCGGTCCATCTCATGAAGTAGTATGTGGCCATTAAGATCCATTTGTGTCCTGGGCTAGAGGCTGGGTTGTTCATTTCGGTGAATTTTAAACCTCATTGTGTGAATTGCTCATCAACCACTATCAGATTAAGAGGCATTACAAAATTATTTCTTCTTCTAGTGAATAACTGACATTCTTTACAAGTTTTCACCAAGGAGTGGGAATCATTGAATAGTGTCGGCCAAAAGTACCCCGCACACATGATCTTGATGGCAGTGGTTTTTGCGAAGAAATGCCCATCTGTGGGACTGCTATGGTAAGTATCGAGGATCCTTCTTGCTTGCTCTATGGTAACACATCACAATAGAATTCCATTGAAATTTCTCTTGAACAGGATCCCTCCAATGAGCGTGAATCCATTGTTTTGCAGCCGATAGAATCTCCTCTTCTAAGAAGGAAGGCCTGATGGATACTTTCTTGTATGCATAAACCTTATTCTTTCTGCCAGCCAACAACCTTCGTACTCTGACTCATTTGTTAGGACTAGTTTCGGCTGCTCTTCTTCAGGGTTCATTTCTTCCACGTGCGCAAGATACTCGCATAGTCCTCTTCCTCGAATAGTCTTTGTAGGCTTGACCTCTATGTCGTACTCGAGGATCTTGGTGATCCAATTGGCTCTTTTCTTGGTGATTTCTCCTTTCATGATGTATTCACGTACACTAGAATTTGAAACATAGACAGTCACCTTATTGCAGGAGATTAGGTGTCAAAACTTCTTGAGTCCCTTAACTATGGAAAACGTCTGCCTTTCTACAAAATTGTAGTTTGTTTCATATTCCTTCAGGGCCTAAGAGTGAAATGCTATTCAATTTTCCTCCTTTCCCTCATTATCTTTCTAAGTTAAGACAGTAGAAATGCTTGACTTGCTACTGAATACATACATTATAAAGTCCTTTGATAAGTCTGGGTTAACTAGAATAGGAGCGGAAGAGATAGCATATTTGACTTTCTCAAAGGCTTCTCTGGCTTCTTTTGTCCACTTGAATATTTTATCCTTTTTCAACATTAGGGTAATTGGCCTGATTATTCCTACAAAATTAGAAATAAATTTGCTAACGAAATTTACCTTCCCTAAGAAGGATTGAACGCCCTTCTTGTTGACCGGGAGAGGAGGCTCTTTGATTGCTTTCACCCACTCAGGATCAATTGAAATTCCTTCTTTGGACACTATGTGCCCTAGTAGTTTGCCTTGCGGTACTCCAAAGACACATTTTTTTGGGTTCAGGGATATCTCGAACTCTTGGCATTTCTTGAAAACCATATCAAGGTGATCAAAATGATCATCCTTGGACTTGGAGAACACCGTCAAATCATCCAAATAGATTAGGATAATCTTGTTGATTAGTGCGCTAAAAGCAATATCCATTGCCCGTTGGAAGGTAGCTCCTACATTGGAGAGGCCAAACGACATCTTAGCGTATGCAAACATTCCCCACTTGGTAGTGAACATTGTCTTATTTTGATCCTCCTCTTTGAATCAAATCTAATTGTAACCGGAGAATCCATCTAATAGGGGAAACATCTCTGACCCTGCCACCATTTGCAGGACTGATTCCATTGAAGGTAGTGGGTAATGATCCTTCAGGGATGCTCTGTTTAGGTCCCAAAAGTCCACACATAGGCGAATATCTCCATTTTTCTTTTGGACCAGTACCAAATTGGATACCCACATGCTATGCTTGATTGAGAAGATAATCCACGACTGGATTAGCTTTGTTAATTCTTAAGCCATTAGTCCCTCAATCTTGGGATTGACTGGCCTTTGTTTTTGGCAGACAGGCTTTGCACCTTTCGCCAACTCTATTGTGGGTTGAATGATATTGGGATCATATCCCCTAAGGTCATCGTATGACCAGGCCACCACTCCATATTTATTGCAAAAGTCGATAAGCCTTTCTTTATCACGATGTGGGATGTCCTTCCTGACCTTGAGCTTTCTTCCATCTCTGACTTGTAAGTCTGCATAGTCACTTTTATCTACTACAAACTTTCTTTTGTCATTTCTTGTATCATCACAATCGAAAAGGTTTTCGAGAGTGACCAATCCTTTTGGCAGCTTGTTGGATTTCAGCTGGATGATCTATCCTTCATAGGCTTCAGCGATCTTCGATTGAAGTTGGTCAGAAAATTCACTCGACCGTTGGATGAATGAGGCAATGTGTTCATCATTATCAAACACTTTCTAGCTTTGGTCATTGTCTAGAATCGTCGGTCAAAGTATTACTTGTACATAATGTTTGTTGTGAATGAGATTGGAGGCAGGATCAAACTGAGATTCGATTTATGTCATGTGATTTGCATATGGATTTTTTTCTCAGGGCATCATCTGAATGTTAAAGGCTTCAAAACCCTCAATCAGGTCCCAAAATCAGTGTCTGTAGGATCGCATGCGGACATTCTTGGCCGCGGAGGTTCTGTGAACTTGATTGACTACTAGTTCGAAATCTCTGAACACCATTAATTACTTAATGCCCATTCATTCTGCAAGGTCGATACCTTGCACTAGTCCTTCGTATTCAGCTTCATTGTTTGAGCACACAAACTAGAAGCAAAAATACCTTAGTGTCTTTTCATTCTTTGGGGATATTAAACATATCCCAACTCCTGTGCCATTCTTGCATCTTGCTCTATCGAAGTGCAACATCCATAGTTATGAGGCTTGATCGCCTTCGAATTCCTTAACAACCTTTGGGAGCACTTGATCTTCATTGTATATGACATAGGTGCCTAGCTCAGTAGCATGGTAGTTACCAAAAGGGTCGGTATCTATATGTTCGCTCAGGAGAACATCTTCTTGATCATTACAGTCTCTAATCACTTTTCCATCTTCTAGTAGCTTAGTGCAATACATTTCTTGTTTGGTGATAGAGGTGTGTGCGGCTTCAAAATTGATCATGGCTTCATCGGCTACATGTTCTGAATGTAAAGCTTTGGATTCTATCTTCATCTTCACACCATGCATGGTTCTAAGGATCAAATGTGACCAATCCAGGGATAGATATTCACCCACTTTTGAAGTAAATTCTCTGGATAGACAGAGACCAAACATGGGGGAACATCTATGATCATAGTGTCCTGTTGAACTGTGATACTAGGGCAAGCGAATAAGGTCAAGGGGAGTGCTTTGATGATGCCTACGGTTTTGACTTTGTTTCCATCAAGCTACATCACTCCTCTTTTTAAGGGTTCATAGCTGAGTCCTAAAGCTTCAACTATTTGTTTAGGCATAACTATGGTGCTAACACCAGAATCAATCATGGCATTGTGTAATAATTTCTCCCCTATAATGAGAGTTAAGAAGAAGGGTTCAGGCTTTAGCTTACCTCTTACTTCAGCAGGGGCTTCTTTTATGTTGTTTGTAAGAACTTTGGCATAAGATGTTTGATCAACAGCCTTTGCTTTGGGCAACTGCTTGATTGGTGTTGCACTTACATCTTCCCGAAGAGCCTTTTGTAGTAGCGTCTTATGTTCTAGGATGGATATAATATCCCACAAAGAAACATTACTAGATGATTTATTCAATTATTCCACCACATTGAACAGTGGCAGATTCATAGATTTATGCTCCTTTTCTCTTGTTAAATCAATTTCCTTCCATGGCTAATATTGCGGCATCGCTGCAAAGGTACTAGGCATCTGGCCAGTAGCACCTTTACGTTACAAACTGACTAGTTGCGGGGCAATTGGTTTGCCCGTAAATCTCCTCTTTGAGCAAGTGTTGTAGTTGGATTGTACTTGCAGTGTTTTAGATGTGGATATATCATTGGCAAACACTGCTCCTTCTTCTTCCATCCATGAAAAGAGTGTGTGATCGGGAGCAAAGTCTGCTTCTTGCTCTAGTGACATCCCTTGCATTTGTGTGGTGAGCACCGCATTGTCCATTTGCAAAGAGGTATACACATAGCTTCTGGGATCTAACGTTGTGGCTTGGCTACATTGCTCCACCACCTTTTGTTGTAGGTTGTCTCATGGGAAATTTTGGGGCATATGTGAATCATCGCAAGGGAAGCACTAGGGATTGGTGTCATCTGCTAAGTTTTTTTTTTTTCGTGGTCAACTCTCTGCTCGAGCTTAGTTAGCACCTTGTAGCAGAATGGGCACCGATACTATTTGATTTTTTGTTTGTACCTACGGATTTGTGCAAGCGCCTCCTTGGAACTAGTTTTGTTGGTAAGAGGATCTTCTGCCTTGATCATTTTGATACGAAGGCTTCAGAGGTATGGCTTAGTTGCACTTGATAATGGTTATCTCATTAACAATAGTTCACAACATTTTCTTGAATTCGCCCATCTCTTCCTTTGAAGAGCCGGATGTGGAGGCAGAATTTTGTGGCATGCTTAGATACGTATACATGGATTGAGAAGGAGTCGATGCACTAGTAGAAGGCATCTCCTAAGTAGGGATCAATATTTTTGGAAATATGGGGATGATGGGCTAAGGCGGAAACTTCCCGACATCTATTAAATTGTTCTCTGCCTTGACCGCGATGCTATATGCACCCAGTAGTGTGGTTCTGCCGAGAGACTGGATCATCATGGAAATGTCAAGATTGATAGACTTCAAGTAAAACATGAATACTAGATCAGGCGGCGGGTGGATATCATCTTGAATCCTCTGTTAGCTTGTATGGAACCAAGCATTGAAGTCAACCATGGCTTCATGCAGCGCTTGCTTTATGACCGAGAGCTAATAATATAGCAATGATATGTCTCCTTCATTTGAGAATATTTGGTAAAAAGGATCTCCAAGCTCATCCCAGGTACTGATAGTGTTTGTCGATAATGTGTGGTACTAATCTAGTGCCCCGCCCCTAAAAGAAGTGGGAAGCAACCTTAACGTGACATTTTGGGTTGTGACCTCATGTACCAAACACACATCTGCAACATCTTGCAAATGTTCAAACAATGTTCTTGAGCCATCTCTGGTGAATTTAGGTATAGCCTTTAAGGAAGAAACTGGGATAGCAGCCCAAATGGCAGGCAGTACTGGTGCAACAATAGGATTTTTGGTGTCTTGTGCAACATAATTTCTATTAGCAATAGGCAACATGGCTAGCAAAAAGGGAGGAGGAAGCAGAACGTTCACTAATTGGGTCATGAGTTGTATTGTCCCTAATGGTGGTACTAATAAACCAGGATTATTTGTTGTTTGAGACCTAGTAACAGGCTGATGGCTCATACACCCTTTTGAAAATTTGATTCATTAAGCTCAGTCCCATCGGGTGTACCAGGAAAAAGAAAAATTGTTGATGCCAAAAAATGGCAAGGAAACAACCCTTTGTGGGAAACTCAGTTTATGGGGGACCTATTGCGCTAAACTAAGTGACCTCTAGATTTTTAAACAAGTTGACTTCTTCTATAGTAGGGTTTTGTAATGGGAAACAAAAGCAGATATAAAAATAAAGAATCTAACTAAGTCGATGCGCCATAATTTATATGAAAGGCATGATAAACCTATCTTTTGGATATGATCTAAGGGCCTGCTTAGCAATTTACCATGTCCTAGAATAACAAAAATTAAGGATTGCAATATGAACAACTCATTCAATGACATAAAATAATAATCACGCCCATTTACTAAAAAGAAGAATGAAAAGACATGATCTAAACCAACAAACTTGCATTCAAATTATAGAAGTATGACAAATAAACCATTCAAACAATAATGACACGACATAAAGTTTATCAATAGCATAAGAAACAAAGATGTTGAAAAATGGCACAGTCTGTGAGTTCTTGCAATAATATAAACAATACAAAGGCTCGGTCTCTCCAAAAATCCTATGATTCTAAAATTGGTGAAATAGCATATGATATCCTAACTTGTAACCTGAAATATTGGAACCCCTAGAATGGAACCGTAGAACTGGGAACCCCTCCCCTGGAGCAAAGAGAAATATTTATAGCAAGCCTTCTACTGCTTGGCAAGCAACAACAAAAAAGATTCAGAATCTAAGAAATGATGTCGAGGCAATGATTTCCCTCAGGCACTGTAACAGAAGATTTGAGACACAACATCTAGTCTCCCTCCATTCAGGTGCATCCCTTGCGAATGATGGCAGTGGTCTAGGAAAGTCTTGTGCAGACAAGTGTCCCCCTTTAGGATAGGAGGTTAAAAAATGTGGCAGCATCCTACAACTCATAGTCCGCTTCATCCTCTGTGTTGAAGAAGTGTGCATCGAAGAGATGCATGGTAGCATTTCTCTACCTGTGGTTGATATTTCCTTCCTTCGCTGAAAGCCTGCGCAGAGAGGACACATAGAAAAATGTTTACTGCAGACACTACTTGTGGGGCCTGCCAAATCCTTTTGTGAATGGGAGCTATGTGGCATGCGAGTGGGGTCCAATGAGGAGGCGAAAGGAAGCGATCAAAATAACCCGCGTTGACGACTCGTGGGAGCATTTCGGGGGCCGATAGAAGAGCAAGGAGAAAATTCCTTTGAAGAGTGATGAGTGGACACGTGGAAAAAGTCACGATGACAACCAAAAAGGGGCCGATGAAAATTGTTGAAGGCATGGGTCGACACTTAGCCAAAAATCAAACCTGAAGGGAGCATGGTGAATTTCAAATTCAAAAACCCCCAGCAAGAAGTTCTCCTACAAGGTGCAGATCATGGGTGGCCTTAATGTTTGTTTCTTATGTAAAATGGAAGGGCACATAAGAAAAATTTCCTAAATTAAAAGGAATAACTATTGACTTAAAATCTAATCAAACTTAAGCAAACCCTAACCCTAAAGAAAGTCTAGAGGGGTGGAAAATGATAGAAGTAAACAAGGAGGATGTAGATATAGATGGGGAAATCTTTAAAGATGAGAAAGTTGTTTCAAATAGTAGAGTTATTACACCTGATAAGGATATAGGTAAGGCAACAATAACTATTCCTAATGTCTGCAATGGAGAACTCAAAAGCTCTAGGCCTAAGAAAGGAATCATGAATATAAAAGAAAACAATTATATAAATGTAATGGAGAGTGATGTGCCACTCACTATAGTTAATACCCCCAAGAAAAATTTGTAGCCAAGCAAAAAAGGGTAGTTTAATAGGATAGGGCACAATAAAAATGCCCAAGAAATTGTAATGGACAAAATAAAATAGAGGATTGCACTAAACAATAAGATAAAAATTAATAACCAGAACAATATGGATTATAATATGAAAAATGTAGATAATCCTTCTAATAAGGAATTGCAACCCATTTAGTGCAAAGAAAAGGGAAAAATAAAAACACAAAACATAAGGAAGAAATACTAAACTGTGACCATAGCAACTTAAATGGTAAGAGCCAAATCCTCAACAAAAATACTAAAGATGGTGCATGTAACCTTAAGATTTTCCCTTGCCTAAGACTAATATTAAGCATAATAGTGATGCTCGATACTTAGTCTTGGACAAGATGGAACTGGGTAGAATAAATGAGAAGGATATCAAAAAATAGAATAGAGTGGAAAATGTTGAGGTATACAAAGAGAGGGTTAACCCCATCACTGTATACATCTCAAACCCAAATACCAAGAAAGAAATAATTTCCCAAGGTCAAAAATAAGACAATAATGTAGGAAGAGAGGAGTAGGGGATTATAACCAACTTCCCAAGATAGGACTACAGTATAGGAAATAATGCAAATCTTATGCGAAAAGCAGGTTTAGCATATTTTGCTTGTCTAACGACTATTCTACACAAGGAATAGTTGTTAATAGAATGGATTTAGACAAAGGATTTGAGTGTGTACCAATGCAAGGAGAAAAGGAATTTAGGATTAGGAATGAGGATCCAACAAGGGAAATAGGGAAATTTTTAAACAAGGATTTCTCTGGAAGGAAGTTGCTTTATGAAACAGATTTCCAACCATCGAGTATCCAAAACAAACCATAAATTAAGGGAAAGACCTAACTTGAGGAAATAAATAGGTTAAAACAAAATTAAGGAGAAGAATAAAAAGTAGGAAGGATGAAGGCAAGCCTTATATAGGGAAGTGGGAAAGGGGAAATAGGTTCTCTAAATACTTTTGCAAGTTTAAGAATGATAAGGAGGGAACACAATTAAAGAAAGTTGAATTTGGAAAGGTTAGGAATGATAAGGAGGAAACACAATTAATGGAGTTCAATGATGCTTAACTATGTTAGTTGGAATGTAAGGGGGTTGGAATCCCCAAACAATAAATACTTGATAAGGAGGTATCTAAATTTAAATAAGGCCAAGGACATGATGCTACAAGAAGTAAAAGCAACAAATTTCATCCTTGAAACCAATGTAAAATTTATCTAGAAAAAATCATCCCATTTTAATACTAAGCATGTCAGAGGTAAGGGAAGCTCTATGATCTTGCTATCTAAAAGATGGACATAATTTGAAAACTAAAGTTGGAGCCTCCCCATGTAATAGGGCAGCTTGGATAATTATTGAGAAAGAAAATAAAATTTTTGGTACCTGCTTAGTGTATGCACCAAATGAATACATGGAGAGGATCATGTTATGTAATTGGATGTACAACTTACAAGACATGTCATGGATTGTAGGGGGATATTTCAATATGGTGGAAAATAGTGAAGACAAGTTTGGTGGTGTAGAAATGGGATGGAAAGGAGATGAAAGGTATTTCTGGCACATATTGAAAAGCAAACTCAAATTATTCGATCCCATGGAAGGAATGAAAAAGGAGTGCAATAACATATGTTTCACTTGGTGTAACTTTCGAAAAGACAATAAAAAGATTTACTCTAGACTAGACAGGTTTTATGCTAAAAAAGATTTTTTAACTTTGATATAACAGAAGGGGGGTGGATAGAGTAAGAGTGTACACATGTACACTATCTAACCATCACCCAATCGATGTGATAATAAAAGTGGCAAAAGAAAGACTTGTAAAAGGAAGAAAAGAAGGAAAATTAATATTAAATACAAAGTTACTAAAAGATGGAGATTGTAATGAGGCAATATTTACCTTTAGGGAAATAAATAAATGGATTCTAAAAGATGACACCTCTACAATCGAGAGATGGAACAAAAATGTCAAAGGGTGGACAACCATATTCAAGACTATTGGAAAGAGGAAAGCTATGTGCAATAAAAGTTATAAACCTCTTCGATCTGGAATATAAACTACAAAGGGACCCAAACAATGAAGGGCTAAATAAGAGGCTAATAGCTAATAAAAACACCTTAAGAAAGTTTCAAGCCAACAAGATTCAAGGACAAAAAATAAGAGCAAAAATAAATTGGTTAGACAACGGGGATAGAGGCTCCAAGTTCTTCTTTAGGTAGATTAAAGAAAGAAATGCAACTAAAAAAGTGAAATAAATTTGAGCAAACAACAATTTAATAAATTATCCTTATGAAGTAAAAATGAAATTCTACTTCTTCTACAAAAACGTCTTTTCCACGAAGGATGATAGTATGTAGAAAATCAAGGTGAGAAATCATTGCAAGATGGTAATCACCAATAAAATCCAAGGAGACTACATGAGTAATTGCAAGATGGTAATCACCAAAAAAATCCAAGGAGACTACAAAAAGAGATAACTAATGAGGAAATAGTAAATTCCATTCAAACCCTCAATATCAACAAGTCTCTACGGGCAGATAGATTACCTGTATAATTCTACAAAAAAAAAATCAATTGGGTTATTAAAGACCTAGTTCAAATGTACATCGAAGCCATAAAAAAGGATCCCTAGGTGAAGATATAAACAAAGGTATAATCAAGCTACTTCTAAAGAGGGGATAAATATCTAGTTAAAAACTAGAGACTTGTCACTATTTTGAATGTCATACAAGATACTTGCAAAATCCCTAGCTTTGAGACTAGTTGATATCCTCCCCACCATTATTAGTAGCACTCAAATAGGATTTATCAAAGGTAGATATATTTTAGAGAATTTTATAAGTTGGGAAGCTATGGAATGGGCAAGGAACTCCAACCAAAATATAGACATGCTCCTCCTAGACTTTGAGAAGGCTTATGATAGGGTTGAATGGCCTTTCTTAATGATGGTTCTAGAATCTTTTAGATTCCTAAAAGAGTTCAAATAGATGGTCAAAACCTTAATGCAAGATGCGGTTGCACAAATAGATATAAATGAATCATTATCAAACTAGTTTCTCCTTCATAGATCAATTAGGCAGGGGCATCCCCTTGCCTTTTCCTTATTTGTAATTGCATCATAAACTATCTATTATCTAGTAAGAGACTCAATGGATAGGCCAAAAGTTAGAGGGATAACCCTACTCTCTAAAGGTGAAATGATAAATATCCAATCTATTGATGACACTACCCTATTTATCCATCTTAATAAAGAGAATTTTGAGAACTTAATGTATAAATCAAACATATTCTATGCAACGTACAGGGAAAAATATCTAAAGAAAAATCTATTGTGCCAAGTTAGGGAAATAATTCTCCTAAATGGTTTACTAATTACGGATTCCAGTGGGGAGGATAGGCAAACAGGTTAGATACTTGGGTATCCCATTTACTATTAATCCTTGCTTAAAAGAAATGTGGAATTGGGTAAAGGAAAAGATTAATAGAAAAAATAAAAAATAGAACAAACATTGCCTATCATTGGCCAGAAGGATAGATGTATGCCAAAAAAAAATCCCCTCATATAATCTATACTACTCTTTTGTTTGGCTATTTAGTAGCTACCAAATTAATGAAATCCAAAAAAAAATTAGACAATTCTTATGCTTTGATGGAAAAGGAAAAAATAAGAAAGGCTGTAAAATGGGACTGGTGGTGACTTGACAAAAGTGGAGGAGTAGGATTAAAAGTGAAAAAAAGGAATCTCCCTAGTAGTGAAATGGACCCTTAAAGCCATAAGAGGGAATGAGCACTAGAAGATTCTTGTGAGGAACAATATTAATTTAGCAACCCCTAAGAAAGAAAAATCATGGAAACAACTCCATTTTAGTGACTTACTATTTGGAAGCTTCCCTATTACCCTTGTTCGATTGAATGTATTTAAAAGAATATGAAAGGTCTGGGAGAAAACTAGGCAATTAATCAGAGATAATAGGAAATTAAAAAATAACAGGAGAAAAGTTTGTCTAGCTAGTTAAATCTAGTGGAATATTTACCATAAAGAGAAGCCCCTGACACTATTACAAGGATGTTCTGCTAAAGTTTGGTGCATGAAAGGCATCAAATATTTCAAAGATGTATTCAACAATGAAAATTTAAAATCTTGGGCCTCTCTAAGTGAAGAACATGAATTACCTCCATCCTAATGGAGAACTTACTCTATGCTAAGGGATGCATGTAAGTGTTGGAGTTAAAATGACACTGAGAGGGGGGGGTGAATCAATGTCTTAACAGATTTGACCAATTTTTCAAAAACTTCAAAATATATCACAGATTTGTTCTCAATATTACTCTGATTAATGCATTCATGAGTTGAATGTAATCATTCATAAACAGAATTGAGAAAAGTAATAACTCAACAGTGAACAGAAACAACAACAGCATAGTAAAACAAAGAGAACACAGAAGAACAAAGAGGCACAATATTTTTCTGAGTGGAAAACCCTCCTGGGGTATAAAAACCACTCCCTAAATGCCTTCCTGGCTTAATCTTATAATCAACTGTTCACAATGCCTTATAGGCTGATTTTTTAGCACCCACTCAAGGAGCACCAACCCCTCATTTAGAGATATCTATCTCAAGGAGTACCAACCCCTCATTTAGAGATATCTATCTCAAGGAGTACCAACCCCTCAAATTATGTTTTGAACAATTATAATGATTCAGAGGGTTTCTCTGTTTTCAGTTAAGCACGTATCTCTCTATTTTCTCATCTAATAAATACGTTAAAGATTCAATAACTGAATCCCTAAAATACCTCATAGAGAAGAAACTCACAATCTCTGCATCTTATTATACAGATTTTATTGCAGAGTTTTATCCATATATTTTTATACAGCCAAGGAATGATAATCTAAGAATTACATCAACAGTCGAACAAAAAACTAGGTTTTCTGCTTCTATATATACATCTTGATTTACATGCTAGATAGGTAACTGTCTTCAGGAGTAACGACAGAACAACCAACCCAGCTAAGAGCCGTTCTCAACAAATCTGTAATGAATGAGTTCATTTTTCTGCATAAAAAGCACAACTGTCCACCACAAAAAATCATAACCTCTAATGCATGAATGACAATACTCAGTCAGGGCATCATATTGACTGAGATGCAGAGAGCAGTTAAGAAAAATTGGTGATAATAAATTAATATGTGTAGTATGAAACACATAAATAAAAATACTAGATAGATCTGTAACTCCCATGGCTCCATTATCCAATGTTGAGCTTCTAGTCAGAAATGCACCAAATAAACCTTCCATAAACCTCTGTAAGAACCATTACAGTCAGTCAACAACAAAAACGTAAACACTCATGATGGCTGCTAGGCTAGGGTTTGATACCCAGCCAAAAAGAATATGCTCAAAAAGTTTGCCCTAAACCTTTTTATTTCCATCGATGACACGTTATGCCGAAGGCAACTTTAATGTTGCCAGACATTCAATTCGCTTTCGCTGTGATGCATCAGATTCAGAGAGAAGACATATCGAATACAACATGCTATGCCGATGGACTTCCTTAGTATATTATTCTTTCGCTGAGACATGAGGAAACTTCTTACCGAGATGCCCTTTAGTTTCATTCACTATCACTGTAACATACAACCTTCGGGGAGACCTCTTGGAGAAAAACTGTCATACCGAAAAATGTTTGATACACATTGTCGCCATGACAATTCAATGCCTATGCTGAAGGCCTTTATCATTTCCAAGTCGCCAAGACAATACATAGTCGGGGAGACACTATATAGACTGCCCCTTGTTTTTTCGAAGCATCCCGAGCTCATAATAGATCGCTAAGACATTAAAGATCTCACACCGACATAAACCTTTTTCCTAATGTGCATCGCTATAACATTATGATATTGGTGAGACCTAAAATCTTCAGAGAGACAATATACTGAATACATTATGTTTGGCTGAAGAAAACTCCTCCATGTGATGTTTGGTAAGACAAAACCACTTCACCAAGACCTATTCTGAAACCGCTCAGCTCTTGCCGATGAAACTCCATAAGCACTAGTCGGTGAGACAATCCTTTTCGTTAAGACCTTTCACCGAAGCCTTAGACTTTTGCTGATAGAGAACATATTCTATCACCGAAACAAAAGAGAAGTCTTGCCGATAGTAGCCTGTAAGATAAATTCAATCGCCATGACATCTGAAATGTCTTGCCGATAGGCAACTCAGACATTTCAAAGTGGATCGGGGAGACCCTACCATACTCATGCCGATATGTGTAAGCCCGAATGAGAAACAACCAATACCTGTGATATGCAAAAAGAACCATCCTGACAAAGAAACCATCATTCAAGCTCTATCAGTCAAAGAGATAGCATTCATAACTTGAACCAGAATTCTCATCACCATGAAGTTAAAGCATAACAAATAACTTTCTATAATAGCCAAGAGACATCAAAGAAGTGCCATTATAAATCATAAGGATCAGAGATTTTTTCATCAAGGACAAGCCATAAACACAACTGAGATCCAACAAACTTCCCCTTTGTCCTTGATGGAAAAACACAAATGACTCTCCCCCTTTTTGCCTCAATGACAAAGAATAGAAGAGAAGAATGTGCATTGCCATGACACACAACTGAGAAGCCAACCAAAATATCATGAGAAACAGCTACAGAAAAAAGAGTAGTAGTGCAGCAACCAAGATTGTAGGAGAGCAGTAAGTGAATGAAAATATTTAAGTTGCTCCCCTTAAGCAGTAGTTTGGAGATTCAGTGAAGTAATGATTGAGAGATAACTCCCAATCGCAGTCTCAGCCTTTCAAATAACTCTTTTGCTAAGGGCTTTGTAAAAATATCGGCTACCTAATCTTGAGATCCAACAAACTGTAAGTAGACTTCATTAGCCAAAACCTTTTCTCAAAGAAAATGAAACTTAATAGCAATATGTTTCGTGCGAGAGTGCATAACAGGATTTTTTGAAATATTTATCGCACTAGTGTTATCACAAAGAATGGAAACAGGTTTAGAAACATCAATACCCATATCTAAAAGAGTCTGACTCATCCACAGAACTTGAGTACAGTATGAAGTGGCAGCAATGTATTCTGCTTCAGCAGTAGAGAGAGAAATAGATACTTGTTTCTTGTTGTGCCATGCCACTAAACGATCACAAGAAAGAATGCAACACTACTAGTGCTTTTCCTATCATCCAAACAACCAGCCCAGTCAGCATCAGTATAAGCAATCAAAGAGAAATCATTGCTCCTAGGATACCAAAGACCATAATCAAGAGTGCCCTGAATGTATCTAAAGATCCGTTTAACAGTAGTAACATGAGATTCTTTAGGTGATGCCTGAAAATGTGCAATAGTGCAAACTGCCTGCATAATGTTAGGTCTAGAGGCAGTTAAATATAAGAGACTGCCGATCATTGATCTATATTTCGTTTGATTTGTATCAGGAGAATCATCAACCTTAGTAAGTTTGCAACCAATAACCATTGGAGTGCTAACTAGATGGCATTCATCCATCTAAAATTTCTTAAGCATCTCTCTAGCATATTTGGATTGAGAAAGAAATATTCCATTCTCACATTGAGAGATTTGAAGACCTAGAAAGAAGTTTAATTCTCCTAACATTGACATTTCAAACTCAGATTCCATTATCTGAGAGAATTTTTTACTCAAAGTGACATTATTGCAGCCAAAGATAGTATCATCAATGTAAATTTCAACAACTAAATAATCATAACCTTTAGTTTTAACATAAAGATTATTGTCTACACCTCCTCTAACAAAGCCATTAGAAATTAAGTGACTGTCCAGCCTAGAGTACCAAGCTCTAGGTGCTTGTTTTAAGCCATAGAGAGCCTTTTTCAACCTATAAACATGGTTAGGATTATCTTTGCATATAAATCCTTCAGGCTGTTCAACATAGACCTCTTCATCTAAATAGCCATTCAAAAAAGCAGTTTTGACATCAATTTGATAAATAGTAAAGTTTTTGTAAACAGAATAAGCCAAGAATATTCTGATAGAATCTAGTCTAGCAATAGGTGCAAAGGTTTCACCAAAATCAATACCTTCTTGTTGAGCATAGCCTTTGCAGACAAATCTTGCTTTGTTGTGAATAACATTACCATTTTCATTAACCTTGTTTCTGTATATCCATTTGCCTCCAATGACATTCTTGTCATCTGGTCTTGGGACTAACTCCCAAGTCTGATTTTTCTCAATCTGATCAATTTCTTCCTGCATAGCATTAAGCCAACATGAGTCTATGAGAGCTTCATTAAAAATTTTAGGCTCAAACTGAGTAACTAGACAGAAAGCAATTTGTGCCTTTTCATCAGATTCTACAGCCTTTCTTCTAGTTTGAACTCCTACATTTTTATCCCCAATAATCTGATCTTTGGGGTGGTATATAGCTAGAGTTTTCGAAGGAGCATTTGATGCAACCTTTTCAGGACTTGCATTTTCATTTTTAGGGCTTGTTGATTCAGCAATAGACTTTGTTGTTCCAGCTCTTTCAGAAATTATTTCAAATTCAAGTTCTTCTTCCTCATTATTTTGCAAAGATTCAACATTCAAATGTGGTCTTTCATCAAATTTTACATTAACAGCTTCAACAATCTTATTAAGCCTTTTGTTGAGACATTTATAAGCTTTCTTGTGAGTTGAGTATCCCAAAAAGATACCCTCATCACTTTTGGATTGAAAACTTCCAAGATTATCATCATCCTTTTTGATAAAACACTTACTTCCAAAAATTTTAAAGTATTTGATAGAAGCAGTTTTTTCCATACCACAGTTCATAAGGAGTGTGTTTATATTTCACCCTAAGTTGCACTCTATTCAAAATGTATACAGCTATATGAACAGCTTCTTTCCAATACATATCAGACAACTTAGCTTCATCTAGCATGGTTCTAGCCATTTCTTTTACAGTTCTGTTTTTACATTCAACTATCCCATTTTGTTGAGGTGTTTTAGTTGCAGCATACTGCCTTTTAATACCGTGTTGTTCACAGTAATCAATAAACTCTTGAGAGGTGAACTCACCTCCTTTGTCTGATTGAAGGCATTTGAGTTTCAGATCATATTCCTTTTCAACCATTTTACGAAAGATTTTGAACCTTTCAAAGGCTTCTGATTTGTGCTTAAGAAATGTGACCCAAACCATTCTAGTATAATCATCTACAAAGCATAAAGTATTTTTCACCATTAATAGACCTTGTTCTAGTTGGTCCACATAAATCAGTATGCACAAGCTATAAAGGTTTTGAAGAAGAATGTTCTTTTGTCTTGAAGCTGATTTTAGTTTGTTTACCACTTAAGCATTCTTTGCACACAAAATTTTCTAGCTTGTTAAGAATTGGTAAACCTCTAACATTCTGATTCTTACTGATTCTAACCAGATTTTCAAATTTTATTTGTCCTAATATTTTATGCCATAACCAACTCTCTTCAATTTGGCCCATTAGACACATACCTTGAATATTGTCCTTGCAAGATGAGTCAAAGAGATTGTACACATTTCCTTTTGTCCTCCTTCCAGTTGCAACAGCCTTTCAAAGCTTTTTCTTAATCTCACATCCCTGCGAATTAAAAAGAACATGATAACCACTATCATAGATTTGACTAACACTTAGAAGATTGTGCTTGAGACCTTCCACGTAGTACATGTTATAGATAGGAGTGTCTTCATTCAGAAGAAGTGAACCTCTACCTTTAATTTGAATACCAGAATTATCACCAAACTTGACATATCCACCTACATAATCTTCAAGTTTTATAAACTTGTCCTTATCGCCAGTCATATGGTTAGAACATCCACTGTCCAGGACCCATAAGTCCCTTTTCTTGGAATGAAAAGCAGTTTGAACCAACATAGTTTGCTCAAAGTTGTTGATAGCCTTAGGTTTCCAAACCTTTTTAATTTTCTGTTGTTTCGATTGCAGATCAGTTTTGCACTGTTTGACAGAATGTCACAAAGTATTGCATTTAAAACATCTGGTCTATCTAACAAAACCATAGTGTTGCCTAAGACCAAACCTGGGTATTCTAGAATTCATAAGCCTACAAGTGCTCACCTTATGACCAAATTTGTTGCAAAAAAAGCAATAACCATAGAAAAAAGAATTGTCTTTGTATGAAGGTCTATTACCTCTAAAAAACTGAGCATGATCCTTACCAGATTATGAGTGATTTGAACTTGAATTTTTGACTTCAGAAGAGGGGTTTTGTTTTGCTTTGTCAGTTGAGCATTCACCCTTTTCAAAACCAACACCAGATTTATCTTTATACACCTTTTGTTTGCTGAGCATCTCATTCAGTTTTAGAGTGCTTTCATATTTTTCAATTTCCTTCCTAAGAAGGACTACTTCTTGTTCCAGTTTTTGAATTTCATGATCTTTGCAGCTTACAGTCTCTCTAAGACAAACTTCAGCTCTTTTAGCTTCTTCAAGCTGAGTTTTCAGAGAGATCAATTCTTGATCTGGTTTATGTTCTTGAGTGAGAACTTGTTTTTTGAGTTTTCTGACCTCTTGAAGAGCACATTTCAGCTCACTTTCAAGATCTACTTCACCTTCTTCAGTGTCAATGGTGTTAGAATCATTTTACTGAGTAATTTCAGCCATGAACAAAGTTTCAACTTCATCAGCTGATGAGTCTTCAGACTCAATATCAGATTCATCCTTACTAAATAGACTTTTCTTCTTTTTTAAAATTGAAGTTTCGTTTAGGTTTGAAAGCCTTCTTCTTAGGCTATATTTCAGTTGTCTCGTTGTCATAGATTTGATCATCATAGGGACACTTTGCAGCAAAGTGACCTATTTTGCCACAGTTAAAACATTTAAAGGGAATTTTTCCTTTATATTTTCATGATCCCTTTTTAAATCTTCTAACAAAATGAGATTCTTTAGAATCAGACAACTCTGATTCATTGACATCGACTTTTTCTTTCTTTTCAGAGTTAAAGGCAGTTTCTTTTCTTGTTCAATTGTTTTTGCTAGTTCTCATTTCATAGGCAGTAAGTATTCATTGCAGGCTGTCTAAGGTAAGCTTATCAAAGTGTTTCTTTTCTTCTAGGGCTGAAACCTTAGATTCAAATTTAGATGGTAAGGACCTAACAACTTTTGTGACCACATCAAATTCATTAACCTCTTGACCTAGACCTTTCATTCCATTGACAACTTCATCAACTCTTAGGAAATATTCAGCCACTTTCTCATCATCCTTCATTTTCAACTCCTCAAACTGATGTTTGAGAGTAATGATTTTTGACAGTTTGACTTTCTCATTCCCTTGATATATAGTTTCAAATTTTTCCTAGATTCCATGAGCAGATTTGCAATGCATGACTTTAATGAACACATCTTTAGTTAATCCACACAAGATGGAATGCTTAGCTCTAGCATTTGTTTCATACTTCTTTTTCTCAGCAGCATCAGTGGGAATAGTGGCTGGTACATTGTAATCTTCTAAAACAATGCTCCAAACATCAACATAAAAAGAAACAAGAAAAGCTTCCATTCTTATTCTCCAGAACACATAATCTGTTCCATCAAATAATAGAGCTCTGGTTATAGAGGCACCTTCTTGAGAATGGGCCAATAAAAACAAACTCCAAGACCAAGATCAATCTAAGGTAATTAAACCAATCAGAGGACCCTATGCTCTGATACCAATTATTGGAGTTAAAATGACACTGAGAGGGGGGGGTGAATCAGTGTCTTAATAGATTTGACCAATTTTTCAAAAACTTCAAAACATATCACAAATTTGTTCTCAATATTACCCTGATTAATGCATTCATGAGTTGAATGCAATCATTCATAAACAAAATTGAGAAAAGTAATAACTCAACAGTGAATAGAAACAACAACAGCATAGTAAAATAGAGAGAACATAGAAGAACAAAGAGGCACAATATTTTTCCAAGTGGAAAACCCTCCTGGGGTATAAAAACCACTCCCTAAATGCCTTCCTGGCTTAATCTTATAATCAACTATTCACAATGCCTTATAGGTTGATTTTTGAGCACCCACTCAAGGAGCACCAACCCCTCATTTAGAGATATCTATCTCAAGGAGTACCAACCCCTCAACTTATGTTTTGAACAATTATAATGATTCAGAGGGTTTCTCTATTTTTAGTTAAGCACATATCTCTCTGTTTTCTCATCTACAGAATACCTTAAAGATTCAATAATTGAATCCCTAAAATACCTCATAGAGAAGAAACTCACAATCTCTGCATCTTATTATACAAATTTTATTGCAGAGTTTTATCCATATATTTTTATACAGCCAAGGAATGATAATCTAAGAATTACATCAACAGTCAAACAGAAAACTAGGTTTTCTACTTCTATATATACATCTTGATTTACATGCTAGATAGGTAACTGTCTTCAGGAGTAACAACAAAGCAACCAACCTAGTTAAGAGCCGTTCTCAACAAATCTGTAATGAATGAGTTCATTTTTCTGCATAAAAAGCACAACTATCCACCACATAAAATCATAACCTCTAATGCATGAATGATAATACTCAGTCAGGGCATCATATTGACTGAGATGCAGAGAGCAGTTAAGAAAAATGGTGATAGTATATTAATATGCACAGTATGAAATGCATAAATAAAAATACCAGACAGATCTGTAACTCCCATGGCTCCATTATCCACTATTGAGCTTCCAATCAGAAATGCACCAAATAAACCTTCCATAAACCTCTGTAAGAACCATTACAGTCAGTCAACAATAGAAACGTAAACACTCATGATGGTGGCCAAGCTAGGGTTTGATACCCAGCCAAAAAGAATACGCTCAAAAATTTTGCCCTAAACCTTTTTATTTCCATTGATGACACGTTATGCCGAAGGCAACTTTAACGTTTCCAGACATTCAATTCGCTTTCGCTGTGACACATCAGATTCAGAGAGAAGACATATCAAATACAACATGCTACGTCGATGGAATTCCTTAGTATATTATTCTTTCACTGAGACATGAGGAAACTTCTTACCGAGATGCCCTTTAGTTTCATTCACTATCACTGTAACATACAACCTTCGGGGAGACCTCTTGGAGAAAAACTTTGTCATACCGAAAAACATTCGATGCACATTGTCACCATGATAATTCAATACCTATGTCGAAGGCCTTTATCATTTCCAAGTCGCCAAGACAATACATAGTTGGGGAGACACTATATAGACTGCCCCTTGTTTTTCCGAAGCATCCCGAGCTCACAATAGATCGCCAAGACATTAAATATCTCACACCGACATAAGCCTTTTTCCTGATGTGCATCGCTATAACATTATGATATTGGTGAGACCTAAAATCTTCAGAGAGACAATATACCGAATACATTATGTTTAGCTGAAGAAAACTCCTCCATGTGATGTTCGGTAAGACAAAACCACTTTTCCAAGACCTATACCGAAACCGCTCAGCTCTTACCGATGAAACTGCATAAGCACTAGTCGGTGAGACATAATCCTTTTCGTTAAGACCTTTCATTGAAGCCTTATAATTTTGTCGATAGAGAACACATTTTGTCACCGAAACAAAAGAGAAGTCTTGCTGACAGTAGCCTGTAAGATAAATTCAATCGCCATGACATCTGAAATGTCTTGCCAATAGGCAACTTAGACATTTCAAAGTGGATCGAGGAGACCCTGCCATACTCATGCCAATATGTGTAAGCCCGAATGAGAAACAACCAATACCTGTGATATGCATAAAGAACCATCCTGACAAAGAAACCATCTTTCAAGCTCTATCAGTCAAAGAGATAGCATTCATAACTTGAACCAGAATTCTCATCACCATGAAGTTAAAGCATAACAAATAACTTTTTGTAATAGCTAAGAGACATCAAAGAAGTGCCATTATAAATCATAAGGATTAGTTATTTTATCATCAAGGACAAACCATAAACACAACTGAGATCCAATAGTAAGTGGTTTCAATTCCCTATTGAATTCAAAATAGATAGTGACATTTTAAACAACTCTAAATGGATAGATGGCTCTAAATTGGATAAAATAAAGCCCAAAAATGTATATAAGGCATTAGTAAACACTCACTTGAAGTACTTAATCATTTAAATAAAATATGGAATTTTGGAATAAAGGACAAAAAGTGGTTCAAAATCCTTAAACGACAATGGCAAAAAGTTATAGAACCAAAAAAATCCTACTTGAAATGGCTACTCATTTTGAATAAACTACCTTGTACTGCATACTCCATCCTCCAATAATATGGTGATTTGCAGAATATGTAGAAAACCAAAAATTGTGATGCATATTTTCTATGACTATCTTTTTGCTAGAGAAGTTTGGAATTTGTTTGTGTTGATTTAGAAGGGTGGGGGGAACATGGTAAGAATGAGTGGCAGGAGATTCTTTCTTGCTTTATAGAAGGATTGGATAAAATATTAAATTATTTTTGGTTGGTGTTATCTATTGAAATCTTGTGGTTTCTATGAAAAATATAAGATGAAGAATGGTTTCAAGGTAAATATCTAGGGCTCCTACTGAGTCTAATAGAAGACTCATCCGTTTTAAAATTTCAATGTATGTCACATTAATAATGGAAATATCCAAAGACATCTTCCTCAAGTTGCTGAAATATGGGAAAGTGAAAGACTACAAAGAAGACATCAAACTTGCAAGATAATGGCTATTCAATAAGGAGGACAACATTCCATTTATGAGGAGCTATATGGAGTTTCAAATGAAGCACAACAAGATATACAAGGAAGAAACGTTGAAGAAAGACTAGGGATTTCAGAGTGGGCCTAGCTTTTTCATGGCCTAGACTGTCAAAGATTGAACGTAGAATCAACTAGAATAACATAGATGATGGCAACGAAAATGGAAAGCAATAGTGTAAAAAATTAGTAAAAAATTAGTAAAATAAAATATACATGTGTATATTCCAAATCCTAAATTTGCTAGTAGTTTATAATTTGATATTATGCTTGAGAGCATGAACAAAAAGCTATGATGTACTTCTTTGTAAAATATTTGTAAACTATAATCAATTCAATTTTTTTAACATAATTAATGTCTTTACCTCATGATTTTATAGGGAAAATAAACACCATGCTATTAATTTAATAGTTTAATTGGAGTGATAAATAATATGTACAATTAACCAAAGCTAAATTAATCAAGAGATGAGGTAATATACATAAATAATAAAATAAAAAATATTATTTAAGTGCTTATCTATGTTGATGTGACCATTGATATTGTTCTTTAATTAGTTGATACGTTAGAACTAATATGAAAAAAATCATTTATGATACTATAATGATGCCCATATAGTAGAAGAAGACTGATATAGAGTTTCTTAGACTAATCCACACACACATTTGGTCATTCTTGGTATGGTTTTGTCCTTGTCACATGCAACCTTAAGAATTTAATTCTCTTTTCCTTACACTCACATCTGAAACAAGTGTGCTAATCAAAAAAACTGTGGGGCATGTAGTGAGAAAAGGGAAGATTTACTATTATTTTTGATAACCTATCAAACCATGTTTTGATTATAGGGAAAAATAGGTTTTGAATGGACCCGAAACTATTTACAACAGGTTTTGAATGGACCCAAAACCATTAATAAACAAGTTTTGATGGAGACCTGAAACCCACACAAAGAGGAACCAATTGCACAACAATAAAATACAACCAACCAACAACATACCAACAACAAAAAACCAATTGATCAACAAGACAACCCAAATCTGCAAACAAAAAGCAAGGTTTTAATGGGAACCTAGAACCCAAAACACACCCAACTTTAATAGGGGAACTTGGACCTAGACCAGGTTTAAAGGGGAACCTGAAACCCACTCACAATTAGAAAACAGGGACCAGAGTCCCTCACATCATACTGGAGGTTTTACCAAGGATCTTATACCCACAACTCACATAAATACCATTGAGAACCACTAGGTAGGAGGCCATCCTACCGTACCAATGAGAAGAATCAAATCTCTTGCACCATCCCCGAACAAGAAGAGTTGAATCACACTCCACCTCAATAGGAGTCGACTCCCCTCTATAGGAGCAAACATCATGAAAAACCTTACCACCACTACAGTCACACTAAAACAAGAAACAACTCCACCTCCATAGGAGCGCACACCGCCTCAATAGGTATTGTACCAGTGACAACCAACAATGAGGAAAGCACCTCCTTAAATCCACAATCCCTAACTCTACCTCTAGAAGAGAGGGCTCCACCTCAACAAGAGTAATCTTCACCTCAAAAGAAGACTCAAATTGAAGAAAAGAGAAGAGAGGTAACCAACCAGTAGCAAGGAGAAACATGATATCCACCAGTAACTCGATCCAAAGGGGTAGCAAGAGAACCACCAGGATATGCCCTACAAAAACATTGAAAAAACCAACATGGGAAAGAAAGAAGAACATGAAGAGAAGCCCATACAACCCACCCAAGACCACCAACAACCTTCCAATCTAGGTCTAGAAATAAAACATGGAAATCCACCCAGCCAAGAGAGCTCAGTCACAAAAAATGAACACTGAGAATATTTCAAAGCCTTCTAGAAACACACTTTCAGCCACAGTAGGGAGGGACAAGAATCACTCCACATGAGCCCCCAAAGTAAAATAAACATTGAAGAACAACCTCTTGAGTCACACCCAGAACAAGCCCCTGCATGGAACCAAAGAAAGTAGCATACCAGAAGGCAGAAAAAACTCCCAGCAGGAGAACCAAAAACTCAAACTCACAGAGCGGCCAGACCAAGACACCATCCCCCATATACTAAAGAAGAACAATATCAACAAGAGGGGAGAACAAGGAAAGAGAAACTCCCAACCCGATCAGTAATGTCACACCACAATAGGGGCCAAAGACCCACAATAGGTTCCAAACCAAAAAAATATGCATGAAAGCTCAACTGCCATTTGGAAACCAAAAACTGGCAGGCATAAACAACCCCAAGATGGGAGAAATCCAAAGAGAAACCTAAAGAAACCACCACTCCAATGACCAAGAGGAGCCAAGAAGAGGGCTTCAAAACAGAGGCTTTGTCTGAAAAAACATCCTCCTCCAAGCGTAGAAAGCAAGAGAGCACCTCCAAAGGACCCAACAATGAATGGCATCGCAAGCAATAGACAATCCCAACTGAGCACAAGCTAACAACGCTTGGAGTAGCACCAAAAAACCTCGCTGGTCCAACCCGAGCACACCAGATAGCCTCATCCTCCAATGCCACATGCCCAATAGCTAGCAAACGGTTCACATAGTGAAGGAGGGACACACGCGGACCAAGGAAACCATCCACATCATCCCCATCCTCCGAGTCTACATTGACCTCCCCCACACAACCATTAGATTTCAAAAACCTTCACCTACCTTTTCCACTCAACCGTTTCTCCACCATTTCAAGCAATTCATTGTGTTACCTATCAAACCATGTTGTTCATGAAATGATATCAAAAAAATTCCAAGAAAATAATACAAATGATTATGATAGAAATGCTAATGTATGTGTTAATATATAATGCCTTAGCGATGCATATACTCTATGGGAATGCTTTTCACAACTATCTAATCATGTTTCCTCATGATGAACTAAGGAGCTAGACTTGTCTTTAAATATAAGATCCTAAATGCTTAACTTGAGGCATTTTAGAATGCAAGATGATGAGAAATGGTCAAACTTCAAAAGGGTTGACTTAGGAAGTAAGAAAAATAGATTTTAAAAAGTGTAGATTAAAATGTAGTGTGACTGTAACCAAATGATAGGACCACAACTATAATGTAGCCTAAGATAAAGGAAATCTATAAAGAATAATTAGTTTGAACCATTGAGAAATAAAAGATATTAGTTAGCTAATAAGTTAAAGACTATTGTCATTGTTACCTAATTTTCACCCTCAGGCTCAATCAGGCAAAGAAAATTGTGTTTAACAGGTTTGAGAAGGCCAAATGGAGCATTCGGCCTAGGGAAAAATTCATGAATTTGATGCTAGGTCACAGGGAACTCAGTGAAGAAGCCTGCCTTGTTCAGGTTCAGCATGAAAATCTTCTAAGGAGAGAGTTGCCAAGACCCTGGGAATGTCACAGCGAGTGGGATTCATCTACAGGTCCCTAACGGCAAGACATCAATCATCGTCCCAGTGACAAAAGGATATTCATTTTGGCGGAAGTTCTTTTCTTTAGAGAGAAGTCTCGGAAAATGCATCGGGTCTCGCCGACAAAGCAAAGCAGGATCCCTTCGGCGTATGTGTGCGGGCTTCGACAAGAGGTCTCACCGAAGGAAGGATGTCTCGCCAACATGAGGTAATATCGACATAAGTCTTCCCAATCCATCAACATCTCAATGAATAAAGCGGCATCAGCAAAGCAGGATAGTTTCACCAGTGAAGTCTCCCCAACAACAATAAGGTTTCAGCATGAGATGTATTTCGGCAAGTGGTCTCGGCGAATTGGTGGTGTCTCGCCGACAACAAGGAGCCTTCAGCGTAGCATTCAAGATGGAGAGAGGTCTCCCCGACTCTGATTCTCGCCGACAACAAAGAGATCACCAAGAGGATATGCCTTCGCCATGAAGTCCCGACGACGATTAAGGTCTCACCGAAAGCCAGCAGTCCTACCAATAAAGTCATATCGGCATAATGTCTTGCCAATCAAGCAAGCTCTCCCTAAACTCAACTGAACTTTCGGCGAAGCAGGGAGACTTCAATATAGAGTTTCAGTGATAATGAAGTCTCAGCGAATAGAGGAGAGCTCAGGCAGATAGTTGGAGTTTGCTATGAAGTCTCAGCGATCGGCGATGTCTCCCAGACCGAAGAGAAAGTATCTCATCGCCAAAAGTTAAGGAGCTCGGCGGGGGGTCTGGCCGACAAGCCAATGTCTCGCTGGGTGTCTTGTCGAATGAAGAGTTCACCGAAGGAAAAGGAAGTCTATAAGAGGTCTCGGTGAATGGAGGGTGTCTCAATGACAAAAGTAGATATCGGTATGACTGGGGGACCTCGCTATGAAGTCTTCCCAACTAGCAGAGTCTTGCCGAAAGAAATGAAGAGCTCGGTGGAGTGGCGTGCATCGGGGTGACATCAATCAACCCCTGTCAAAGATGAAGGGCCTTGGAGTAACGTTTTTCCTTCGGGAAAACATCTCATCGACACACGGATGTCTGGCGGATAACAAAGAGCTCGCCATGAGTTGAAGCCATCGGGATGAGGTCTTGCCGACCTGGTAAGGTCTCACCGAAAGCTGAAGGAGCTCGAGCCTGAAGGAGAAGAGTGAGCTCAGGGTAAATGAAATGAGCTCTCACCCACTATTCTATGATATGCCGATAGCTACAGAGACACATAATCGCATCGGTGAGACACTTCCAGTGTCTCACTGAGATGCGATTCTGATCAAAGGAGTTTTTGACTACCCAAAGAATCTACGTGGAGTTCACTCAACCGACCAGAGGGATCTAAAAGAGAGCCATGGCAGTCTGAAGAACATCAATTGAATGAAAAGCAACGTGTATCTATTTTGAGCTCAGAAGCATTGGAGGTGCTCAACAGGGAGGTTCGAAGATTGACACGAGGAACAAAAGTGAATTGCGGTGGTTGCAGAATGTTCAAGAAGGGAGTCCCTTGAAGGCAATCTTTGACACTGACATGGACACGCAGGGTGCAGCTTGAAATTCAATAAAAAATCTAAGGGGCAGTTTTTCTGGGCCCTGATATTTGATAAGCCCTAAGGGGCGATACACTTTGATATTTAAGGCATTTTTTTTTCCTTTTTGTAAAGGGGTTTTGATTATACACTCTGAAGAGTTAGCTAGCAATCCTTTCTCGACTATATGTATGTTTTTTTGTAACTAAAAATTTGAAATCTGGAATGCAAAACAAAGTTCACCTTGAAAACAAGTACTAATGCTCTTGCCACTCTCGTTTCTGTATGTTAGCTTATGTATGTATTTCTTCAACAGTGTTTTCTTAAATCTGTATTCATACCACAAAGCTGTGAAGTTTGTTCCTTCCTTCTTGAGATATGTATGTAGATCAAACCTGTTAAGAGTGATGCATAAGTCTAATGGGGTCATGTTGAGTAAGTAAAATAGTTGCAATCTAGTTTCTCCAATGTGTTTGCATCTTGTTTTCATTTCCTAATTTCTTATCATTTGGTGTATCACCTTAGAATTTAATCTTTATTTTAATGCTTTCCCCTTCTCCCTCTCCCTTCAAAGAATCAGTAGTTTAGGTGATAACACAAAGGAAGCCGGCCTTCTCCGGAGGTTGACCTCTGCTCGCAAGAAACCCACATCTTTAGAGGTCTTCCAATGTTACACTAAGGTGTTGATCATGAGGTTCAACAAGGGTGCAATTTCAGGTGATAACAATTTATGATACGCCCGGTGGGATAGAAATTAAGATTCAACTACTAGTTTAGTATGCAACCAGCTACTCCCAGACTTTATAGAAGTCATTTGGCATACTTGGCGACTCCACAAAGAAGAACTCCAAAAATCAGTGCCTTCTACAGTTTATGAGAAAATTTTAGACCAGAGACAACTCAAGTCCCTTCGAATATTTGTAGTTGTGACCACCAAGAAGAAAAGGCAGAGCAACAGGAAGGCGAGAAACAAAAATTATCTATTCTAGAAGAACTCAATCTACTCCTCCATCTGTGGGATCACACATTGTTGTTTCATCTTTAGTTTCATTTACAGTACTAGCAAATCCTCCTCAGCCACCTCCAATGGCCGCTCCAAGGAATCAACCCTTTGTTGCTTTTAATGGAGGGAGTTTTTTGAATTTGGCACAACACAATGACATTCCAATGGCAGCCTTGAAGAGTCTGCCTACTTTCACGGGAGAAGATCAAACTACCCCGATTTGAACACATGAGAGATGTGGCTTCGTTATGTGGAGTCCATCACATAACCCAAGAGGATGTTGCAGTAAGATTACTAGCTGCTTCACTGAAAGGAAGAGTTGTGCAATGGTATAGGATCTTGCCAGTTAATTCAATTGCAACATGGGACGAATTTGGAGACAAGTTGCATAAACAATTTCAAGACAGGTCTGACAACTTGTCTCTATTGGAACAATGGACTACAGTTAAGAGGGCTCCACAAGAGCAGATGAACGACTTCAACTTCAGGTTTCAAAGAACTTAGGATAGAATCCCTGCAACGGTGAGGCCACCTCCAGAATACACATTCTTATACTTTTTGAGGGCTCTAAACAGCGATATAGTTGTCATGATACAGTCAATGGGAGGAGTTTCTTTTCCAGATGCTTTTGAAATAGCAATTAGAGCTGAGAACAACTTAATACAAGCTGGTAAACTCACTCCTAGGCCTCCAATGCCTATATTTCCAGATATTCATGCAAACATTCCTTTGCAAATACCTCTTTTCACACCTCTACCAGCTGTACCAACACTGCCAGCTGTTGTTCCAGTTGTTGTAACACAAGAAAATGCTGCTCCCAGTTCTCCAAATGAGTTATAGGAAATCAAAAGTCTATTGCAGTCTTTTGGTAACAAGCTTGTGAGCTTAAAGAAGCAGCAATCATATAGTAGGCCTTATCAGCAGCAGAATCTAGGCCAGCAACAAGCATATCAAGGTAATAGACAACAGTATCAAGGAAATTACCAAGGCTCAAGACAAAATGTTGCTACAAGACCTTTTCAGGCCTACAATCCAGTCCCAATTAGTGTTGTCAAAGAGCTTGTTCCTGTTCAAAACAATATGGTTGCTGATTATGAGTGGTGTTATTCGTGTAATCAGGCACATAATCAAGCTACATGCTCTAATGGCATCATCAATCAAGCTCTTATGGTGCAAAGTGTTGTAGGTGCGCAAGATTTTCCTAAGGAGGGGTATCCACAACAACAGGATCAGCCTGGAGATGATTCAACTCTCCTGAATTGGTAGAGAGAAGAATTTTGTGGAGTGAACCATGATGACACATCTGTTGCTGCTAATACTAGAGCCAAGAAGAGGGCTTTCGAGATTGAACAAGCAACAAATAAGAATAAGGGAGTTGCTGGTCCATCAAATCAGCAAGTACCACGCACTTTGCAGCAAGGTTATGACACTAGTAAGGAGCAGCCTTTACATGCTTCATCTGCAAGTCAAGTGCAACCTGACCATGCTGTTGTAAAGATGCAGCCAAAGGTAAATATATCTGCACCTTTCAACATTGTTGAAAGTATGAAAAAGATGAACATTTCAATTTCGATGTGGGATTCTTTAGCAATCCTTGGTCAAATCAATTTGTTACAGTCAGCCTTATCAAATCCAGTTAGTTTGAATCCTCCAAATGAAGTCTCTTTAGGCCAAACAAAGTCAGTTTTAACCAATGCACCTTTGGATAGTACCATAAAGCAAAGTAATGGTGTCAAGCCCCCTCCTTTCTTTGTTTCCTTAATAGTGGGGAATAAATTGGTACATAATTGCATGGTTGATAGTGGGGCTAGCAACTCAGTAATTCCAAAAGAGATTACAGACCAGCTAGGTTTACAATATCAGCCATTAGAAAAGGGAGTACTTCAATTGGATGGGACAACAGTAAACACTATAGGTGTTATTAAAAATCTAAATCTCACACTACATGCCTGTCCCAATTTTTCAATCCCACAAGATGTGTTGGTCATAGATTTGCCTCCATTTTTTGCTCTATGCCTGTCTAGAGACTTCACGGCTAAAATTGGAGGGTACTTATCTTCAAATTGGTCCCATATGCTTTTTAGGACTAGGTATGGTACTAAGATAACTATAACTTCTGAGTCCCTTGCTAAGGATCACATCGAACCTTATGTGCCATTTGCTATAAATGTTAACTCTATTGTTTTAGAGGATACTGAACTTGTTGCAGCACAAGAGTTAGATGCTGTGAGTGTACCTAAGGTAATCCTGAATGAATGGGCAGCTATAAACGTGGTTGATAATCCAAATGAGCTTATTCAGGATGTTGGTCTGGGCAATTATGTATTTCATGAGGCAGGGACAGAAATGCCAAACCTTGAAAGAAGTGCAAAAAGTCAGTTTGAGCTGCAGAATGAATTATGGGAGATGTATTTTGATGGGTCTAGAAGCAAAAATGGAGTTGGAGGAGGTGCAATGCTTGTATCTCCGCAAGGGGATGAGTATTATGCTACTTTTCATTTTGCATTCGCATGCTCCAATAATACTGTTGAATATGAGGGCCTTGTTCAAGGCCTTGAGTGGGCGAGGAAGAGAGGAATAGCTCGCTTGAAGGTATATGGGGACAGTGAGTTAATTGTTAATCAAGTAAGAGGCCTGAATGTTGCTAAAAATGACACACTAAAGTCTTATAGAAACAGAGTGTGGAACATGCTTGAGGATTTTGATGCCTTTAACTTAGTGTCTATTCCAAGGAATCAAAACAAGCATGTCGATAGGCTTGCAGCCATTGGGGCACAGTTTGATATTCCAGATGACATTAGAAAAGAGAAAGTGCAGTAGTATGTGAAGGTTGTGGTCAGATCGTCAATTCCTGATAACAACATTCACTGGCAAGTCTTTGACAGTGATGAACAGATTCTTTCTTTCTTGCTTGAAGAAGATCAGTTCTCCATGGTGAACCAAGCAAAACTTAAGCAACAGTATGATGATCAAGTCATACAGTTGAGGACGAATAAGTTTCCCAAAGGCCTTGTTACCTTAGAGTCTATTTTCAGTACTGATGATCAGCTTAAAAAGGATAAAGCTGGCTTGCAAATCAAAGAGGAGCATTATGAGGAACTAGAGATTTTCAAAAGTAAGCTCCTTAAGATAGGCAAAAAAATTTCACATGAAGATAAACAAGCTTTTGTTGTTTTATGCCAAGAATTTCATGATGTCTTTTCTTGGAAATATTCAGATTTGAAAGGGTTTGATCCCCATATTGCTCAGCACACAATCAAGTTAGAACCTAATGCTAAGCCAGTAAGGTAGAAACAAAGGCCCTTGAATCCCAAGCTTGAGCCCTTAATGATTAAAGAGCTGACCAAATTAGTTGAGGGGGGTATTGTCTTTCCTATTAAGCATACTTCATGGGTTTCTAACCTTGTACCAGTTAGGAAGAAAAATGGTGAGATAAGACTCTGTGTAGACTTCAGGGATCTTAACCTAGCATCTTTAAAAGACCACTACCCACTACCCTCCATGGAACAAATCTTGCAAGTAGTTACTGGTTCTGAGAGATTTTCCTTGTTAGATGGTTTTTCGGGCTATAATCAAGTGCTGGTTAAAGAGGAAGATCAGCTCAAAACTGCTTTTACAACTAAGTGGGGCACCATGGCATACAAAAGGATGCCTTTTGGTTTATCTAATACTGGTGCCACGTTTCAGAGGGCCATGGACGTGGCGTTTCAAAGCTTGATCAACAAGATTATGCTAATTTATCTAGATGACATTACAGTTTATTCCAAGAGAGCTGATGAACATTTGTCACACCTCAAGCAAGTTTTTGAAAAGTGTAGAGACTATGGGATATCCCTCAATCCTACAAAAAGTATTTTTGCAGTTCATGAAGGTAAGCTTTTAGGCCATATAGTATCAAAAAATGGAGTTGCCATTGATTCTGAAAGAGTCAGAGCTATACTGGAACTACCATTACCAAATCACAAGAAGGGTCTGCAAAGCTTTTTGGGGCGAATTAACTTTATGAGAAGGTTTATCCCTGATGTTGCAAATTTGTTACAACCCTTGACCGCCATGCTTAAAAAGAACACAGTTTTCAGCTAGACAAAGGAGGCAAGGTGTAGTTTTGGAGAAATCAAGGAGGCATTAGCATCTGCTCCAACATTGGTAAATCCAAATTTCTCTAAAGACTTCTTTTTATATGCTTTTGGTAGTTGTAGTTTGATCTTTGCTATGCTGGTTCAGAAGAATAGGGATAATCTAGAGCAACCCATCACTTTATTCAGTCAAGTACTTGTTGATTATGAAGAGAAGTATACATTTGTTGAGAAGCATGTTCTTGCTATGATTAGAAGGCTGAAGAAGTTTAAGCCTCTAGTTTTGAATAATAAGATTCATATTATGGTAGCACACTCAAGTGTGAAGGAATTTCTGTTGAACAAAGATCTGAATGAAAAAAGAGTAGGGTGGATCACCAAGGTCATGGAGTATGATGTAGATATTAAGATCACCAAATTGGTTAGAGTAAGGGTCTTTGTGAGCAGCTTGCTACAGGGTCAAGCAGCAAAATTGAATTAGAAATAGATGTGGTGTTTGCCAATACAAATGAACTTCAGAATGCTCAAGATAATGTGCCTATGGGGATAACTAATTGGGTTCAAGATATGACCCATTTTTTACAGATTGGTGAGTGTCCATATGGTTTGAACAGAGCTAAAAGAAGATACTTTAGACTGCGGTCCATACCCTATGTGCTGGTAAATAATGTTCTTTTTAAAAAGGATCTAAATGGTGTTCTATTAAGATGCATTCACAGTCATCAAATTGAGAAGGTGCTTCATGAGTTTCATGATGGAGCTGCAGGAGGTCACTTTTCCCCAAGAACTACTGCTTGGAAAATAATGAGAGTTGGTTAATACTGGCCCAGCTTGTTCAAAGATGCATATGCCTAGTCAAGAAAGTGTATCAAATGTGCTCTATTTTCAGGAAAGGAAAAGTTGCCTACTATGCCCCTACATCCAATTCAAGTGGAGCAGCCCTTCATGAGATGGGGCATTGATTTCATTGGGCCAATAAATCCACCTTCCAATGCTAGTCACAAGTGGGTGCTCATAGCTATAGACTGTTTCACACAGTGGACAGAAGTAATAGCTTTGAAAGAAGCAAATGAGTCTTCAGTTTTGAGCTTCTATGAAGATATAGTCACCAGATTTGGAGTTCCTGACTCTATCATATCTGATAACACTCTTGCATTTGTGGGATTAAGATTAACTAATTGGGTTGTTAAACATGGCATTCATTTGAATACATCCTCAAATTGTTACCCTTAGGGTAATGGTTTAGCTAAAAGCACAAATAAGAATCTTATCGGGATTATCAAAAGAACAATGGAGGATAATCAAAGGACCTGGCATACTAAATTAAAGTATGCACTTTGGGCAGACAGATTGACTCCTAAAAAGTCTATTGGTAATTCACCATATATGTTAGTTTATGGCAAAGAGGCTAGATTACCTCTATCTGTGGAGCTTCCAGCTCTAGACATTGTTCACCAGTTAGAGATGTTTGAGGGGCAGAACCCATGTCTGTGAGGTATGCAAAGCTCATGGAGCTCGAATAATCAAGGGACAAAGCAATGAAAGCTTTGGAGTATCATCAGCTCCAAATGAAAAAAACATTTGACAAGAAGGCTACATAAAAAAATTTCAAGGTAGGAGACCTCGTGCTCAAATGGGACGTTCTAAAAAGCAGGCTAGGCCATCACACCAAGTTTGACAACATGTGGACAGGCCAATTCCTTATCAAAGATTGTAAGGAGCACAACGCTTATCAACTGGCTACAATAGATGGGGAAGTACTTCCTATCCAAGTCAATGGGATACACCTTAAACCCTATTTTCAAGTCTACTAGATTTCCTCTATTGTACATATTAGTTTAGGTTTATGTTTTCAATAAGTGCTTCTGCACTTCATGTTGATTATTTTCTATTTCCTGGGTGTTGTGATGGCACAGTTTTTCTCTTTCATTTTCCCTTGTTTTGTTTTTTGGCAACCTGTTATGTCTCGTGGATCTCAGGGAGTTGAGGCCATGTGCAAGATTGATATTTTGTTTGTTTTATGATCCTTCTAACGACTCCATGCCCAATGGATAAGGCATACTACTGGTCTTCATGTTTAGCAAGCAAACATCCAGCAAAGGTCGCCAGAAATGTTACCTAATTTTCACCCTCAGGCTCAATCAGGCAAGGCAAATTGTGTTTAACAGGTTCGAGAAGGCCAAATGGAGCATTCAACCTAGGGAAAAAGTCATGAATCTGATGCTAGGTCATAGGGAACTCAGTGAAGAAGCCTGCCTTGTTCAAGTTCGGCATGAAAATATTCTAAGGAGAGAGTCACCAAGACCCCAGGAATGTCACGACGAGTGGGATTCACCTACAAGTCCCTATCGGCAAGACATCAATCATCGTCCCGAAAATAAAAAGATATTCATTTCGGCGGAAGTTCTTTTCTTCAGAGAGAAGTATCAGTGAATGCATCAGGTCTCGCCGACAAAGCAAAGCAGGATCCCTTCGGCGTATGTGTGCGGGCTTCGACAAGAGGTCTCATCGAAGGAAGGATGTCTCGCCAACATGAGGTAATATTGACATAACTCTTGTCAATCCATCAGCATCTCAATGAATAAAGCGACATCGACAAAGCAGGATAGTTTCACTAGTGAAGTCTCCCCGACAACAATAAGGTTTCAGCGTGAGATGTATTTTGGTAAGTGGTCTCGGCGAACCGGTGGTGTCTCGCTGACAAGAAGGAGCCTTCGGCATAGCATTCAAGACGGAGAGAGGTCTCCCCGACTCCGATGTCTCGCCGACAACAAAGAGATCGCCAAGAGGAGATGCCTTCGCCATGAAGTCCCGACGACAATTAAGGTCTCACCGAAAGCCAACGGTCCCGCCAATAAAGTCATATTGGCATAATGTCTTGCCAATCAAGCAAGCTCTCCCCAAACTCAACTGAACTTTCGGCGAAGCAGGGAGACTTCAATATAGAGTCTCAATGATAATGAAGTCTCAGCAAATAGAGGAGAGCTCGGGCAGACAATTGGAGTTCGCTATGAAGTCTCAGTGACCGGCGATGTCTCCTCGATCGGTGATGTCTCTCTGATCAAAGAGAAAGTAGCTCATCGCCAAAAGTTAAGGAGCTCGGCGGGAGGTCTGGCCAACAAGCCAATGTCTTTCCGATAATGAAGGGTTTCATCGGGTGTCTTGCCGAATGAAGAGTTCATCGAAGGAAAAGGAAGTCTACAAGAGATCTCGGCGAATGGAGGGTGTCTCAGCGACAAAAGCAGATATCGGTATGACTGGGGGACCTTGCTATGAAGTCTTCTCGACTAGCAGATTCTTGCCGAAAGAAATGAAGAGCTCGGTGGAGTGGCGTGCGTCGGGGTGACATCAATCAACTCCTGTCGAAGATGAAGGGCCTCGAGGTAACGTTTTGCCTTCGGTAAAACGTCTCACTGACACACGAATGTCTTGTCGACAGCAAAGAGCTTGCCATGAGTTGAAGCCATCGGGATGAGGTCTTGCCGACCCGGTAAGGTCTCACCGAAAGCCGAAGGAGCTCGAGCCCAGAGGAGAAGAGTGAGCTCGGGGTAAATGAAATGAGCTCTCACCCACTGTTCTATGATATGTCGATAGCTGCAGAGACACATAATTGCATCAGTGAGACACTTCCAGTGTCTCACCGAGATGCGATTGTGATCAAAGGAGTTTTTGACCACCCGAAGAATCTGCGTGGAGTTCACTCAACCGACCAGAGGGATCTGAAAGAGAGTTGTGGTAGTCTGAAGAACATCAACTGAATGAAAAGCAACGTGTATCTGTTTTGAGCTTAGAAGCATTGGAGGTGCTCGATAGGGAGGTTTGAAGATCGACACGAGGAACATAAGTGAATTGCAGTGGCTGCAGAATGTTCAAGAAGGGAGTCCCTTGAAGGCAATCTTTGACACTGACATGGACACGCAGGGTGCAGCTTGAAATTCAATAAAAAATCTAAGGGGTAGTTTTTCTGGGCCCTGATATTTTGTAAGCCCTAAGGGACCGACACACTTTGATATTTAAGGCATTTTTTTTGCCTTTTTGTAAAGGGGTTTTGATTATACACTCTGAAGAGTTAGTGATTTCTAGCAATCCTTTCTTGACTATATGTATGTTTTTTTGTAACTAAAAAATTGAAATCTGGAATGCAAAATAGAGTTCACCTTGAAAACAAGTACTAATGCTCTTACCACTCTCGTTTCTGTATGTTAGCTTATGTATGTATTTCTTCAACAGTGTTTTCTTAAATCTGTATTCATACCACAAAGCTGTGAAGTTTGTTCCTTCCTTCTTGAGATATGTATGTAGATCAAACCTATCAAGAGTGATGCATAAGTCTAATGGGGTCATGTTGAGTAAGTAAAACAGCTGCAGTCTAGTTTCTCCAGTGTGTTTGCATCTTGTTTTCATTTCCTGATTTCTTATCATTCGGTGTATCACCTTAGAATTTAATCTTTATTTTAATACTTTCCCCTTCTCCCTTTCCCTTCAAAGAATCAGTAGTTTAGGTGATAACACAAAGGAAGCCGACCTTCTCCGGAGGTTGACCTCTGCTCGCAAGAAACCCACATCTTTAGAGGTCTTTCAATGTTACACTGAGGTGTTGAACATCAGGTTCAACAAGGGTGCAATTTCAAGTGATAACAGTCATTTTGTAAACAAAACAAAAAAAAGAGCACTTAAACAATGTACTTATAATAATATCAAAAATAAAATAAAAAGAAAGTATAGCCTTTTATCCCTTACAAATTGTTACACAGCGAGGCATAACCTATAGTGGTAGTAAAGGAAAAATATTTTATGTTGTGATCATGAAACAAGAATGAAATAAAAACTATTTAGAGGCGGTATTTATTTTTAAAATATAAAGACATCAAATTTTTAAAATATATATTAATACCTTGAAAGAAAACTATTAAAAAGTAACATATGCTTGATTTTCTACACTTTTTAAAGTAAAAGCAACAAAAAGAATTATGAAAAGAAAATTATAATTATAATTAAAATTATATGTCAATGCATTTATATATAATAAATAAAATAGTTCTAAAACATAATAAAGCAACACTTAAGTATCCCAATTTATGGGGTGGGGAGTGTTAATTCTCTAAATCCAAGGGAAGATATCAAAAGGTTTCCTCCTCCTAAGGACTAGGTAAAATTGAATTTTAATAGTGCTACAAAAGGAGACTCTAGAATTTGTAGTGTAGGTTGTTTAATTTTGGATAAAAATGATAAATTTATTGGTGCCACTTCTAAAAAAACTTAAATATGACATGAACAATGAATTTAAATCCTAGGCCTTTTTCATTGGATTACAAATTTTTGAACTATATGGAACCCATACGGTGGAGATCGGAGGGGATTTGATGATGATTGTTAATTCCATTAGAAACAAAAAATAACCATTTGGTAAATCAATGAAATCCTTCAAATTTCTTGGGCTCTTTTGGAATCATTGGAGAATTTCACCATTAAACATATTCATAAAAATATTAATGTGGAGGTTGATATATTGACCAACTATGCCATCAAGATGACTTCATAATGTGTAATTTGTAACAAGGTGGATACTTGAGTATCACTTCAATCAAAACTCAATTCATATCCCTCCACCCTCAATTCCCCCTCATGCCACATAGCATAAGATAGTGGAGGATAATGATATTAATATGGCTTTCTTATTGATATGTACCCCTTGCTTTAATTTGAAAGGAAATCATGACTGCGACTTCTCCATATCTCATCATATTGTAAATGGTATCTAAAGTTAATTCATGCGATGTAGGTGGGGCTCTCTCCCATGTCTTGATTGCCTACATCTTTTTTAAGTGTTCTATGGTAGTTGTTTCCTAGCATTTGACATCATTTGATAGTAAGTAGGGTTTTGTTTCTTCTAAATTTTTTGGTGTCATTTCTTTATTTTTCTATCTTAAGTCTCTTCCTTCACACGAGAAAAACATGTACACCTTTGTTAGATTGGTAATTATATAAAGCTAGACAAAATTTCTTGGTGGTATAACCAAGTTGCAACTAAAATGTATGTTCAAGACCAAGAACATAATTCTACTATTTGTTGTCTAATAGGTTCTTGAGGAGGGTTTTTTAATTATAGATCACCACTACTAAGTAAATACAAATCTAGCATCAATGTTTATGGTTGTCCTACTTAACTTAGGTGAGGATAAATATATGATTAGGAAGTTGACAAATACTTTGGTTAAGAGCTGCCTACTTGGGGCTTTGGATTAGATTGCCTACTTGGGGCTTTGGATGATATCCTTGAAGCAACGATCCTAGTCTTTGGTTTCTCTTATTCTCTTAGCATTCTTATATAACGAGGATCACGGGAGGAGGAAGGCATTGTAGGGGATTGAATTTCTCAAATAATCACTTGGATATGTGTTGATATATGACATTAAATGGTTCAATTCAATTATTTGGTTTTTGATAACTCTAAGGATGATATGGAGGTTTAGGTTCTATACTTTATAGATTACATAGTATATATAGCTTTGTTTCGCTAGGGAATTTTGTATATTTTTACCCTTTTGAAATAGGTTAGTTTACTATTTAGGTTGATCAAGTATTTTTGTCTTTTCTTACCCTCTTTTGTGACATTTTAATCTAATATTTAGGTCGACAAAGCATTTTAGTAACTGGAAGCCATTGATGTATCATTAGTATGCCTCAACTTATGTCTAGCATACACATTTTTATATGTATTTTTCAACTTATTTATTGTAGTTTAAATAAATAATAGCATTTAATATTCACATTAAATAGTTCTAAAATATAATAAAATAAATTTTAAGTAAATAAAATAGCTTTGTGTCTTAATTTATAGTTCTTAAAAAAATGGCGCAAGGTGGTAAAGAGGAGCGAAAAAAAGCAAGTGGCCTGGAAGGGATGCGATGTGGAGATATTGAAGAAGATAGCCAATTAAGAGATGAAAAAATAGGAGGGAGTAGAGCAAGGGAAAACTCCCACATCCCACAATGGGTCTTCATGAATGGGAAATGGGTGGACAAATGCCACCCAATCTATCGCATGATGGAGACTCACACTGTGAAAAACCAAAACCAGGCTGGGTGGAGGACTCAGGGAGATGGTAGAAGAACATCACCAAATTCAGGGTTGAAACCAAACAAATGGCATAGGAGCAAAGAAGGAAGGAGCATTTGAGGCAACAGGCATGGGTGGTTCTGGGAAAAAATAAGTCTTGGAGCAGAGTCATCGAAAAATTGGAGAAGTGACATGAATGAGAGTCTGAAAAGAGCCAACAACCCTTGGAGAGGAAAGGGCTATGGAAACCCTAATTTCACAAATAAGGGAAAGAAAAAACCCTGGGGTGACAAAGATCTAGGAGGAAAGGGATGGAAACAAATAGGATGGAGGATGAATCCCAAAAATTCAAATCCAGACAGAAGAGGAATTGGAAGGAAGAAATTCCAAGGAAAGAGGGGCGGGAAAGACACATAAGCCAATTTGAGGCCGTGGGGAAGTAAACTATTCACAATGCCATCAAAAGCGATAGAAGCAAGGGTTGCCAGAATGAAATATAGAGCCCCATTCACAAAATGGTGTGGTTCAGGAAGCCCTAAGGAGGATATTATGGCTTGGTGGCAAAGCAACTTCAAGGATCAGGTAAGTATGCATGAATTATTGAACTCGTTTTTTCTCATTGAATGCATAGACATAAATTTGAAGTAGGAAATTGTGTATGGAAATCCTCTATTTTTAAAAGGTTATAGCTTTCATTGTTTAAATTGGGAATCAAACTTTGATCCATGGAACTACTCCATCAAAAAGATCCCCACATAGATCAAACTAGTAGACCTTCCATTTGAATACTAGAATTTGGAAGCTTTGGTGAAAATAGGGGATGCCTTACCTAGGTATGTTTAGGAATAGATGAAGATTTTATAAATGTTAAAAAAGAACCAGAGGCCAACATCCTAGTGGAAATAGCAGAAGGAGTGGGAATCTATAAAAAACGTGGAGATCCTTACGAAGATTGGAAGCTAGCAACAAAAAGTGAAAGTATGTGAAGGATCACATATGTGGAGATGCCTCTTTAGCAAATCAATACAAGAAGGCTGCTTCGGGAGGATGGCAGAAAATAAGGAAAATAATCTAGAAAAAGGAGAGATAGGAGGAAAGACAGACCACAACAAGCAAGGTCAAAATTGGGATGGGCTGGATTAGAAAGGGGAGCCAGGAGCTAAAAAGAGGAAATTGGATTGGAGTTGTCTAGAAAGTAGAGAGGAAGCATGCCCAAAGCCAACATACTCCAAGGAGGCGACATCACAAGCAAAAAAATATTTAAATATACTTCTGGAAGAAGCCAAAGAACTCCAAAAAGACATCAACTATTAGATAAGAGAGTTATCAAATGAAGGAAATAATCTAAGGGTGGGAGTGCAAGAGGAAATGGTAAAAGAATCGAAGATGTTTCCAAAAGCAAAAGAAGTTGTGAAGAAGAGAAAATGGAGAATGAAGGGAACATCTCTCAAACTGAGGATGAAGGGAGTGATCAGGAACTAGAATCAGAGGATGAGGAACATGAGGAGGCTAAGGAAGGAGAATTGATTGAGGAAAGGATGTCAGAGCAGACTTAATCAAAAATAAAAAAACCAAACATCAAGAGGAAAGACAAAAGGGAATTAAAATTGAACAAGGTCAAGTTGGAAAGTGTAGCAAATATGGTAGGACAAAGAAAAAGAAGGTCTGGGAAGGATGTTATCCTTCCCAAAGGTCAATGAAGATCATTACATGGAATGTTAGGGGCATCAATGCCCCTAAAAAATGGTGCATGGTCAAGCGCCAAATCGACCAATCAAAGGAAAACATAATACTAGTACAGGAAACCAAATGGAGCAAAAAAGAAGGTAATAAAAGGATGAATAATTGGAAGAAATGCAAGGGGAAATTCAAGGAAGCGGAGGGTGTGTCAGGAGGGCTAGGCACCATATGGAACCCATTATCTATAGGAGGCAAGGTAGTAGTAGAAGAAAGCAACTGTCAATTAACAAGATTTAAGGGTTTGATGAGGAATGAGCAATTCTTTGTCATCAGTGTTTATGGACCAATCACAACAATTGAAAAAAGACTAGTATGGAGGAGGATATCAAGTGAGCTTGAAAATCAAAGGAATGGGAGAGGCATAATAGCAGGAGAATTTAATGCAACCTTGAACAATGAAGAGAAGCAAGGGGGCATGGGAAAAATCACCATCATCCAGCATGATTTCCAGGAGTTTGTAGATAACAATCAATTATTGGACCTTCAAGATATAAATGGAATATCCACCTGGTCAAACAGGAGGAAGGGCTTCACCAATATTGCTGCAAGGCTAGATAGGATTTTGACCTGGGGAGATTGGGGGAATCAGTGGGAAATCATGAGGGGGGAATCGGCGGGAAATCATGAAGCCCAAATTCTACCATTCATAGGTGCAGATCACTTCCTGGTGCAGTTACTCTTTAGGCAATATGATCCTCCAAAAGGAATCCCATTTAAGTTTGAAAACACGTGGTTAAGGGATGAACAACTACTAAAACTAATAGAGAAGTGGTGGAATGAAATCAAGTTTGGAGACCAATCAAAGCTATTTAAGATTAGTAAGAAGCTAGGTTTCATCAAATTCAATCTCAAGGAATGGAATAAGGCTCACTTCAAAAACATCTTCTAGGAGAAGGAAAGAGTGGAGCAGGAACTAAAGGCTCTAAATAAACATGTAGTACAAAACGGGATGAAGGTGGATGAATTTGAGAATGAAAAAAGCCTAAAAGAAGAGCTAGTAGAGATTTTGAAAAGGGAAGAATGATTTTGGTGCAAAAAATCAAGAGAGACTTGGCTAAAGGAAGGGGATAGGAACACACAATATTTCCACAAATTAGCAATTACTAATCACACTAGGAATATAATAGCATAAATCAGGAAAGAGAATGGGGAAATTGCACAATCCTCAGAGGAATTAAGCAAAGAGGTTGTCATGTTCTTTGGAGCAATCCTAAACAAGGAAAGCCCAAAGAACAGGGTAATAAGAGAAAGTCTGTTAAGCACAATCCCAAACATCATAAGTGAAGAGTAGAATAGATGACTGTTTCAAAAAATTAGTAAGAAAGAAATTAAAGGAGCAACCTTCTAGCTGAATCCAGACAAGGCTCCGGGACTAGATGGTTTCTCAGTTGGATTCTTTCAAAAAAATTGGGATATCGTAGGAGATGACTTGTCGGTGGCAGTAGAGGAGTCAAGAAGAAAGATGGTGATGTTGGGGGTTTAAATCACACCTTCCTATCCTTAATCCCTAAGAAGAAATTATTATCACCTGAAATTGCACCCTTGTTGAACCTGATGTTCAACACCTCAGTGTAACATTGGAAGACCTCTAAAGATGTGGATTTCTTGTGAGCAGAGGTCAACCTTCGAAGAAGGCCGGCTTCCTTTGTGTTATTACCTAAACTACTAATTCTTTGAAGGGAAAGGGAGAAGGGGAAAGCATTAAAATAAAGATTAAATTCTAAGGTGATACACCGAATGATAAGAAATCAGGAAATGAAAACAAGATGCAAACACACTGGAGAAACTAGACTGCAGCTGTTTTACTTACTCAACATGACCCCATTAGACTTATGCATCACTCTTGATAGGTTTGATCTACATACATATCTCAAGAAGGAAGGAACAAACTTCACAGCTTTGTGGTATGAATACATATTTAAGAAAACACTGTTGAAGAAATACATACATAAGCTAACATACATAAACGAGAGTGACAAGAGCATTAGTACTTGTTTTCAAGGTGAACTCTGTTTTGCATTCCAGATTTCAATTTTTTAGTTACAAAAAAACATACATACAGTTGAGAAAGGATTGCTAGAAATCACTAACTCTTCAAAGTGTATAATCAGAACCCCTTTACAAAAAGGCAAAAAAAATGCCTTAAATATCAAAGTGTGTCGGCCCCTTAGGGCTTACAAAATATCAGGGCCTAGAAAAACTGCCCCTTAGATTTTTTATTGAATTTCAAGCTGCACCCTGCGTGTCCATGTCGGTGTCAAAGATTGCCTTAAAGTGTAACAACCCTCTTCTTAATACTCAAGTGATCTCAAGAATTTACTAGAAGGTAAATAAACTTAGTAAACATGAGAGAGAAATTTTTTTTTTTTTAAAACATTTGTATAAGCACAAAAATAAAGTACAACAATACAACTTTTCTAGATAAATTCAAACTTGAATTCACATGTAATTGTAACTAGAATCAAGAGAATTCCATACACTATTCATTTATATCACAAAATATATACTTAGCATAAAGAATAGTTTTACCTCATAGGTTGATTTCCATAAACCATAACATGGAGTTCACTGCATCTAGAATGTTGATGTCGAACTTCATGATACTCAGTGAGTCCTTTGCTACAGAGGGAGAGCATCATCCTAGTGCTTTTCCTCCAACCGCGGACCCAAGTGGTCCCCCGCACACTTCCTAACTGGAAGTGCCCCGGCCCTTCACAAAGGGTATAGATATAAGGAGTTGTCAAGTTTCACCATCTGAGTCCTAGTGATGTGTCCTACAAAACTCAATCGACCATACAACTCTAGATCCCTTCTAGCTAAGTAATGATCATTCTGATTGGTCATTCCATCTAGACACACACCTCTGACCCGTCTTAGAAACTATCCCATCCTATAATTTTTCTTACTTTATTTGATATTCTAGACACAACTAGTCAGTATAGAAAATCCATTCTAGTCAGTCTGACTTAGAAATAATCCATAATTCATTATAAACATGTAATGTAAAGATTTAACTATTTCAAACCTTTTCAAAAGTCCCCTATTGCATTCTTGCAATATCTAGGGTTTATGACGTCCTGTCATTTACTTCTCAAGATTCAATACCCAACATCTCGATGTGTTTAATGAAGTTTCAACATTATCGAAGAATCTCTTAAGGTGTTATAAAGACTTCCTGTCTTACTCAATAGCTTTCTCAACCTTACACTGACAATCAAAATATATATGTACAATGTCATATCTGACATAAAAGTTATAGATTCCCTACATTCTCCTTGTTTCAATACTAGGGTTTAGCTTTTCTAACCCAACACATGGAAATATCAACATCCTTGATTCTCCAAAGGTAATAACATAGACCACTTGACATTGTTTAAATTCACATTTTACGTACATGTATAAACATAGTATTCAAGGTATTCCTTCACTAATGTAATATCAAAAGAATACTATCATTTCACATCAATAGTCTTGATCTAAGTCAATCTTCCAACATAAGTTAGGCTTTAATATCTTATACCTCCCTCATGAGGCATGACCATTCATAAAGAGATGACTTCCATTTACGGAGAAGTATAATAGTTTCAAACTAACCATAGTATCCACCAATAAACCAAGAAGGCACTTAGTGCCACCTACAAGTCAATAAAACTTTCCTCTTATCTATTTTCTTCTTCTCCAACAAGGAGTCAACATATCCTTTAAATACATAGGATGTGTCGTAGTTAACATAGTAACTATCAATAACAGTTAAAATCTGTTATAGGGAATTTGTGACTCCATGTCACCATATTCCATTTTCTAAACATATCATAAGTCAAACCATATTCACCCCCCCCAGGTCTATCCACAGTTCTCAATTCCAATTTAAACTATCCCATAGGACAGAATCATATTCGTGATATTATAGACATACTTTGCCTTAACTAAAAAGAATGGTTCCTAAGTTGATAGTTCAAATTACCCTTATGAGCTTTTGCTAATAAACACTATCCCCGTTAAGATCACTCATAAGTAAAACCAAGAGTTTAAATCTTGTACTATTAACCATATTAGTTTTGGTTATATAAAGCAACAAACTCTAATACTGATGATTTGGCTAACATGCAAGCTTTCGTATGTTAAACTATGATCATTGATGATCACACCACCTCCTTTGTTGAGGGTAGACAAATACAGTCATGATTATTTAATAAGCCCTTCTTTAACCCCAATCGGGTTTTCATGCAAGCAGAGTCAAGATTTTGTTTGAGTGTTGTAAGCATAGTTATATTTAAGGCTATATCATCCATCACCACAGTCGTGGTGGCCATATTGGTTATATGCATGTTGAATCACTAACAGGTACAATACCACAGTTTGGCACCTTTCATACCTTGAACTCCTTAGGCTTGTCCCCTTACTCGAGACTTGGCTCTGTTTTTATTCTATCTACAACATTATTCGATGTGTATATGCTGAAGTAATTATATGTGCTCGGCCATAATGACCTCGAGCCATATATATAGTATGGATTATAATGCACTAAGCTCGTCGGCTTTTGTGACCTTGAGCTACAAATATAACATGACAAGCCTTGCAATATAGCCCAATTTTCACATCTATGAGCTTTAGTATAGAAAGGGATACAATGTATTGAAGCTCGGCCTCCATGGCCTCAGGAAAGTCATGGAAAGGAACATAATATAGTATAGCTCCGCCATTAGTCTCGAGCTTAGACACAGTGAAGAATAGAGAGGAATATAGCTCGGTCATAAGGCCTTGAGCCTCTGAAATGAAAAGAAAAGATTTAAATATTATTCAAGCTCGATTGTAATTTCTCAAGTCATTACCACAAGGAATATATCAGAGATAAGGACACCACAATAAAAACATCAACCCCATAAGATATGCACGTCGTGGAAGCTCGAAATAAAAGAAAACTCATAATTGAAAATGCATGTAAGGGTAACATTCTTTACTCTACCTGAGCACAATCCCTCAAAAGCGAAGGTATTTCCCCAATTCGGCCTCCATTTGGCCTCCTCTTAATGTCTTTCCCTGTGCAAAGCTAACCAAATCCTCTTTTATCCCGTTCGCTGGCCAAGAGACCCGTTTCCTCCAGATGCTGGCCAAGAGATCCATTTTTTTTTAGACGCTGCTAGGGAGATCCCTCCTCCTCTACACACTCTTCCTCGATAGTTAAAACTATCCCTTCTCTTGACGCCTCCACCCCTTATAACCGTTTCTTGATTGATAGTTAAGGCAAGGCCACTACTGGCAGTTGCAACAGCACTCTGGCACGCGTGGGTGACTCAACAAGTGACAACGACCAATCATTGATCATGCCATCATGGGTAAGAGTTGATAAGCATTGAGATTCGCTGATATTAGCATAAAGATGTTAAATATATATATATATATATATAAAGAACTGTCACCTCTTAATGATATGCCGCGATCTAAGGGATCTGTGTAAGGCATATATACTATGCAATTTCATATAAACATAAAAGTTAAAGCCATTACCAAAGATTCTACGAGTTGAACCATTTCTTCAAAGTAATTTTCTCTTCTAAAATAAAAGTTGGGTCATATCGTTTAACTCTCAGCTTATGTAGCCATTGCCAATTTAACATATATTTTAACATATTAATAATTTAAGAAATATTAATGTCAGGGAAAGGTTGACGATATAGGTCATTACGTCGTCAAACTAGCATATTCATCAAAACAAACGAATTCAATGATGATCATCATAATGACTTCCTTTTGCAAGGAATCAGGCTATCATATTAGTTCCTCGACTTATTAAGCCAATTTAAACTATTATCCAGAATAGACAAAAAGAACAACCAATTACGCAATTGGTGACATGACATAAACTCGTTACGACATAAGAAGCATCGTGCTCGACAGAAAATTGTCTTAGTCGTAAAACAACTAGTGTTCAACCTTGACGACGTCACTATCCCCAAAACGACTAGGTTGACGTTAAGCAACTAGAAATAGACTTAAGATAGTGACAACCTGTTTTACTCCTTGTATCTATTCCCTTCTCTCTGATGATGCTCTCCCTCCCTTTCATGGAGGGCGGAAATCTATTTCCTGAATGCAACTTGCAATCAACAACACAAGATTAGTGTTTTAGTAATCATTTTCATAATCCTCATGAGATCATCACATCTTGACAACTTTTAAGCACATGTCAAATTTTAGTCAAATAAACATGACTCATGAAAAACATTGATTTTTCTAGCCATTTTAACTAAATTTCAAATCATTGAAACATGCATAATTATCCACTAATTACTTCAAAGTAAAAAGTAAAACATAGTTAAAGTTAGGGTTGTAACATAAAGGGACTCCCTTCTTGAACATTCTGCAACCACTGCAATTCACTTCTGTTCCTCGTGTTGATCTTCGAACCTCCCTGTCGAGCGCCTCCAATGCTTCTGAGCTCAAAACAAATACACGTTGCTTTTCATTCAGTTGATGTTCTTCAGACTGCCACGACTCTCTTTCAGATCCCTTTGGTTGGTCGAGTGAACTCCACGTAGATTCTTCGAGCGGTCAAAAACTCCTTTGATCATAATCGCATCTCGGCGAGACACTGGAAGTGTCTCACTGATGTGATTATGTGTCTCTGCAGCTATCTGCATATCATAGAACAGTGGGTGAGAGCTCATTTCATTTACCCCAAGCTCACTCTTCTCCTCCGGGCTCGAGCTCCTTTGGATTTTGGTGAGACCTTACCGGGTCAGCAAGACCTCATCTCGATGGCTTCAACTCATGGCGAGCTCTTTGTTGTCGACGAGACATCCGTGTGTCGGTGAGACGTTTTACCGAAGGAAAAACGTTACCCCGAGGCCCTTCATCTTCGACAGGAGTTGATTGATGTCACCCCGACGCACGCCACTCCACTGAGCTCTTCATTTCTTTCGGCAAGACTCTGCTAGTCGGGAAGACTTCATAGCGAGGTCCCCCAGTCATACCGATATCTACTTTTGTCACTGAGACACCCTCCATTCGCCGAGATCTCTTGTAGACTTCCGTTTCCTTCGGCGAACTCTTCATTCGGCAAGACACTCGGCGAGACCCTTCATTATCGGCGAGACATTGGCTTGTTGGCCAGACTTCCCGCCGGGCTCCTTAACTTTTGGCGATGAGCTACTTTCTCTTCGGTCAGGGAGACATCACCGGTCGCTGAGACTTCATAGCGAACTCCAATTGTCTGCCCGAGCTCTCCTCTATTCGCTGAGACTCTATATCGAAGTCTCCTTGCTTCACCGAAAGTTCACTTGAGTTCGGGGAGAGCTTGCTTGATCAGCAAGACATTATGCCGATATGACTTTATTGGCGAGATCGCTGGCTTTCGGTGAGACCTTAATCGTCGTCGAGACTTCATGGCGAAGGCATCTCCTCTTGGCGATCTCTTTGTTGTTGGAAAGACATCGGAGTCGGGGAGATCTCTCTCCATCTTGAATGCTATGCCGAAGGCTCCCTGTTGTCGGTGAGACACCACTAGTTCGCCGAGACCACTTGCTGAAATACATCTCACGCCGAAACCTTATTGTTGTCGGGGAGACTTCACTGGTGAAACTATCCTGCTTTGTCGATGCCGCTTTATTCATTGAGATGCTGATGGATCGACAAGACTTATGTTGATATTACCTTATGTCGGCGAGACATCCTTCCTTCGGTGAGACCTCTTGTCAAAGCCCGCACACATACGCCGAAGGGATCCTACTTTGCTTTGTCGGCGAGACCCGATGCATTTGCCGAGACTTCTCTCCGAAGAAAAGAACTTCTGCCGAAATGAATATCCTTTTGTCGCCGGGACGATCATCAATGTCTTGCCGATAGGGACCTGTAGGTGAATCCCACTCGCTGTGACATTCTTGGGGTCTTGGCGACTCTCTCCTTAGAAGATTTTCATGCCGAACCTAAATAAGGCAGGCTTCTTCACTGAGTTCCCTGTGACCTAGCATCAGATTCATGACTTTTGCCCTAGGCTGAATGCTCCATTTGGCCTTCTCGAACCTGTTAAACACAATTTGCCTTGCCTGATTGAGCCTGAGGGTGAAAATTAGGTAACAAAAATATCCACAAGTCATGAGCGACTTTAGGCCAATTGCATTATGTAACATAGTGTACAGGGTGGTCACCAAAATCATAGCCACCAGACTCTGTCCTAAATGAGGTCATATCAGAGGAACAAAGCAGATTTTTCCCAGGAAGATCAATAGCGAAAGGTATAATCATTGCCCATGAAACTATCCACATAACCAAGAAGACCAAGGAAGCATGTATGCTGCTAAAGCTAGATATTCTAAAGGCATATGCCATGGTGGACACACAAATTTTGTTGGAAGTATTGGGGAAGTTTGGTTTTGATGAAAATTGGATCAATTAGATAAAGAGTTGCATTTCAATAGCCAAATTTTCGGTATTGGTGAATGGAGCAACACATGGCTTCTTTACATCATCAAGGGGTCTAATGCAAGGTGAACCTTTCTCACCCTTCCTTTTCATAATCATGGCAAAAGTGTTAGGAAGTGGCATCCAAACCTTGAGGAGTGAAGGAAAATGGGCTAGAGTTCATGTAGCAAATGGTATGGAACCCACTACACACCAACAGTTTGTAGATAATACCATCTTGTTTGGGTCAACAAGTAGGAGGGAAGCTAGGGTGATCAAGACCTTCCTTGATGACCACTGCAAGGCATCCGAGCAAAGCATAAATTGGGGAAAATCTGAAGTTTTCTTCCTCAATACTCAATTGAGTCTGCAAAGAGATCTGGAAAAATTTTTGAACTTGAAGGTGACAACTCTTCTTAGGCGCTTCTTGGGAATGCCTTTGTTTGCAGGGATAAATAAAAAATGGTATTGGGAAAAAATGATAAATAGTTGCAAAAGCAAACTAGGAACTTCAAAACAAAAGTGGCCTTCATTGACAAGAAGACTATTAATGGTAAAATTAGTGCTATTGACCATCCTAGTTTACTCAATGTCATATTTGAAACTACCAAAAGTAGTAGAGTAGTCCCTGAATCAATTTTTTTGGAAATTCTTTTAGAGTGGCATGAGGGAGTAGAATAAATTCCCTTTGGTAGCTTGGGACAAAATTTGCACACCAAAGGAGGCAGGATGAGCAGGTCTAAAACAATTAATAATAATGAATCAAGCCATGGGAGCCAAATTGGTTTGGGATTTATATGCAAGAGGAGAGAAAAAATGGGTAAGGATCCTGAGAAGAAAATACTTGGACTCGGATGACCCCACCTGCATCCTTACTGTGATAGCACCACCGAAGGGGTTTGCGGTTTAGAATTACATCTTGGAGTGCAGGGACATAGTAACCAAAAATGTCACCTAGGAGATCGAAGATGGGAGAAGTGCATCCTTTTGGAGTGACTCATGGTATGGAAAGGCACCCATTGACAACACATTGGGATTGGCAGAACTCAAGGAAAAATATATGTGGGTTTAGGGACACAAGGTATGTAATTATAGGAAGGTAATAATCATAAACAAAGTAGCTAGTTGGAAGTGGAATGCTCTTGAAGAACTCAATGCCACACAAGCCCATAAAGACACACTGATAAAAATTATTAAGAATAGACACTTTAACCCCTCCAATGAAGGGGATGTAGTCCGGTGGTGTGGGTCAACCATAGGTACATATAAAGTGAAGTTTTCCTATGAAATCAAAGAGTTAGCCATGGCAAGGCAAGATTGGCCATGCAAATTGCTGTGGGGAAAAAGTTGCCTCCCCAAAGTAGGAGTATTAGCTTGGATGACAATTCAAAAGCGAATTCTCACTGAAGATAGGCTAGCAAATTTTGGAATTCAAGGCCCCAAAAGATGTGTTATGTGCAAAAATAACCTAGAGACAACATATCACTTACTCTCGACATGCCCATATGCAAATTCCTGTTGGAACCTTGTTGGGAGTAAATTAAATCTGCAATGCCCCATGTTAGTAGACATTAGAGCTTGGTTCAAAATGTGACCATCCAAACTTAGGAAATCAGTATTTGGAGGGATATGGTAGGTCACTCCATCCACAGTTATATGAGAGATTTGGAAGGAGAGAAATAGGAGTATCTTTCAAGGCAAAGAAATGGGAGCGAGCGAACTATGGGCCAAGATAGAGAGGGAAATCACATAACTTGTCAATGAAGATGCTCGCATAAAGGCTATCAAATAGAGAATTTTCACTAGTTGGGATGACAAAATGATGAAGCTACTTAGTGGATTGAAGCCTCCACTGCTCAGTGGAAGTAGTGGGTCCAATGCATAAAAAGAAAAAAGAAAGGAGGTAGTGTGGGTGGCGCCAGAGGAAGGATGGGTCAAAATTAACTTTGATAGAGCCTCCCACAGAAACCTAGGCCCAGGGGGGCTGGTTGCATAGCACGGGATGAACAGGGTAAAATCTTAGTAGAGAAATCCATCTCTCTAGGGCTGTGTACTAACAACGAAGCAAAACTTCGAGTAACTTTAATCGAATTGCAATTGGGCTTGGAATTGGGAGTGAAACACATTCATTTGGAGGATGACTCTCTTATCACCATCAATGCAATCAATAGGAATAGTGCACCAAATTGGAAACTAAACCATCTACTACAACCCATCAAATAATTGATAGACAAATTCAATGCCTTTCAAGAAGCCACGTATATCGGGAAGGGAACAACATGGTGGATGAGCTAGAAAAGTAGGTGATAGAAGAAGACATGTAATCTAAAGGTGAGGAAGATTGAAATATTCTTGAACGATGGGACATTAAATCATAAGTTGAGGAAAAAAGGCACCATTGATGATCTAGACAAGCCGATGGTGAAAAGAGCACATACTATAATAAGGGCCAAACTTGAAGTGGGAAGAATGATAAGACAACATCCATTAATAGAAGCAAAGGCACATGTCACAATAAAAAATTCCAAGCTAGGGGAAATGACGGGCAATGCACAACCTCAAATAGGTAAGAAAATTCGTATCTCTTGGCCAAGATGCAGATTTGAAGGCACATTCCAAAAGTCATAGACACTAAGCTTGCCACTATGATGGGGCAAGGTCGTCGATTATTAAAAATCCAAAGTTGGTGGTTGCATAAGCAAAATCGAGGGCAAGCTAAATTGGTGTTGTTGAGAAAATAGTCTGAGAGTGTAAGGAAATGGATACCCTGTTGTTTTTGAACACAACAAAACAAAAACAAGCCTTCCATGGTGAGGTGACAGATAAGAGGCTGAAAGGGATTTTAGCCTCTTCCCACCTTGTGGTGCTCTGGGCGACAAAGAAATATTTGGGGAGGGAATTTTTGCTAGCATATCACACATTTAGGACAAATGCAAGCATTTCAACCATGTTCCTGGTGATGCTGCTGTATATGGGAGTGCCCAAGAGAAGGGCTAAGAAGCTATGCTAGATGGTCTTCATTCAGGCCATGTTGGGAGAAATAGATGAATCCCTAGACAATGTGGATGGTAATTTGATGATTCTGCTACCACAAAATTATTATATGTCACTTGTAAATGGAGTAGAGGTCAAGAAATTTCCAGTAGTTCGGTCTCTCAACCCAACAGGGCTGGCGAAGCTGTGGCATGAGAAGGAACGAAGCATAATGTTCCTGCTTAGGGCAAAAAAATATGATAAAACCCCTCCCAAGGGGTGGGTGCAAAAGTATTTTTTAGAAGAAGGGCTAGCTGGTAATGTGGTAGCAGATGACGATGAATACTAGGAGCTCGGAACGAGAGAGGAATGGATGCCAAACGATGATAGGGACCTGAAGGCCAAGGTGAGCAACCCAACGCATATCAAGTGTGGTTCGAATTGCCCAGTGATTGTAGATTACCTGGCGTACATGAAGAGGGAGGAAACAAAGGAAGAAGAGGATGAGGATGAATGAGCAAGGAAAGGCTCTATAAAAATGTCTTTGGTTTTAATCTGGTAGTTTATGTTGAATAGTAATTAATGGCAAGAGTTAATCTGTCAAACGATAGTTTATGTCGAATAAGCCTAGTAGTAATATGGTAGTCTCCAACTGTTTTGGTACATGGCCATTTTATAAAGTAAAGGATGGGGTAGGGTTGTAAAGCCATTTTGATACATGGATAAGGTCGGGTGGATACTGGTGGATACACAAAAAATCATGAAAGCAATGTAATTTCTTTTCGAAAGTAATACAGGGTGCTGCCCCTTAAGCATGATTTATCGAGCAAAAAAAATAGCTTTGTGTCTTTTTTATCTATCTACTTATCTATTTGTGTATTTGTAGTAGTTTAAATAGATATTAACATTTAATATTCATATATAAAAATAGATAGCCTATTATGGGGGAGAAGCATATGTTTATAACTAACATTTATTTTATAATATAAAGATCAATATTTTAAAAAATATATTGATGTTTACAAATAAAAATATTAAAAAGTAATATATAAGGATAATATTTACTACATTTTCAAGTAAAAACTACCTTAATTTTCCAAAAGTAAAATTAAAAGTACACATAAAAGTAAAAGGTAAAACAATTAAACAATGTAAATAAAATATATATATATATATTTTGTGTCCATGTATGTTGCAATAAATAAATTAATTCTATAGTACAATAAAATCTCAAGATTCCTATCCTTGCCATATTTAACATATCTATACTAATTTAAAAAATAGATATATACTTCAAGTTAACACACAATATATAAATAAAATAACATATACATTTATTGAAATAATTTATTTTCAAATTACGGAGTCTCATGCCATCTTAGTGTAAACACAAACTCTTGCATTTATCTTATATTTCATAGCCATTTACACTTGGACGTATTAATATTTAACAATAAACATAATATTAGTGAGAACATTTAATAATAAAATAACTTTTAAGTAAACAAATTGAAATAAAAACAAAACAAAAGAATAACCAAAATTACATTATGAACATTTTTTAAATAAATAAATTTAAGATATTATTATAATATTATCTATTGTAATTGATAATATAAAAGATGGACACAATATATGAAAAAATATAGATGTAGAGAACATAGAAATGTACTTTAAAGTAAAACAAAATAATTCTTAAGTAAATAAAATAAATTATATTATTATAATACTCTATATTATATCTATTATAATTGAGGTGGATGAGATTAAGTGATGAATTTACATGATATGAGATTATAGAAATGTACAAAAAAAACCTTGAAGACTAATTTGAAATAGTTATATGTTTCAATATTAATCTTTACTATTATATTATCTCATACATATATATTTTTTATATTGTATTTGATGATTGTAATGGCTATTTATCTGGCGGGTGACGTATTAGAAGTTTAATAATCAAATAATTAAGATGTAGATTTATGTGCTTGATTATCTTTTTTTCACGTGACCGGCGACGTTGGTGTGACACACCCTTGATATCATGGGGATAGAGGGGAGACACCTTCGATACCACGGGGACAGAGGGAGACTAGACCTCGTGACCTCTTTCTTGCAATAAGATGCTTTATCCAATCAAACTAGACCCTCCACCCGAAAATCTAATATCTTTAATAATTTACTAATTTTCTAATTTAAATGGCATCACCATGTTGAGGGATTTCATCCCTCACAATAATACTATGTAACTAGTACAAAGGAAACTATTCTAGGATAGTCAAACCCACAACACCTTTAGCGATCAAAGAACAATCCAATATAAAGAACATGTCAATCCCTTCTTTGAGAGGCCATGATTAGGTAGATAGTGAAATAATTGAAAGGGAAAAAACGTTTATAAATTGGTGATACCTAGTCCAACCCACAACTAGGCTTGTCATGTGCCCGTGGTTTTGAGATATGCGTGAATATTCTCTGAGGCAATGCATAGAGTTTGGACAATATAAGTTGCCCTCAAGTAGGGAGAAATATTTACTAAAAATGGTAAGCCATTTGCTCTGTCTGAGAGGGGTTGTCCAAGCTTGGCACGTCCACACATGGGAGATTGGTTGGAGTTGCTATTGCCATTGCTGTTTCTATAGCAATCTGTACTACTATGCTCCACAATCTTAACTCGTGAGTTATTTTTTCTTATGCCATCTGGGCTACGTTAATTTTTTTGGGGTCGAATAATCTGAACCTGCATTTCTTTTATTTGTTGGGGTTTTATTTTTGGGTTTGTTAAGAAAAGGATTTGAGGGCACAAATGGCCGATTTACAAGCACAGGCGGCGCCTATAGGAGGTGGAGGAACGGATAGTCTAATACCCAATGCCATGATTTCCAAGAGGCAAAGACGCCCAAGCGTTCGCTTGAACGAAATAGGTGACCAGTCTGCTGATTCCTATCTCAGAAGAACGAAGCAGTGGAAAACCCTAGACGAAAGTAAATGGAAATCTTTTCACGAGGAAACCAAGCCTCCACTGCTTCAACACCACCAACTAGTTGGGCCTTCAAAAAGTACCGCAGATTTAGGATTGGCTAACAAAATATCTAAAACTAGACCTCTGGGACACTTAGGTAGCAATGGCAACCAGGGTCCAATGCAGGTAATACATGAAGAAGATACCCAAAATCAAAATATGGGTGGCGGTGGCGGTGGCGGTGGCGGTGGCGGTAGTCCTAGCGATGTACATTTGCAGATTGTTGAGTATATTGGTGGTGAGCAGATGAATGGAAGGAATATGGTGATGAGGTCCAGGAATGCAAGTAGGAAGGTTAGCAGGCAGGTGAAAGGGAGGAGAGGCGGAACTAGGGGTGCAAGTGCTGTTGGTGCCAAATTTGGCAGGGGTATTAGGGCTAGTCCCGAAGAAGTTGCAGAGGACAATGAGAAGGGTTCCGGAGAGGACGGTTTTGGGGAGCCCTTATCTAATGCCTCTTATGATGTTGAGACACCCGAAGGATTTAGGGATTTTGATCTGGACACGTCTGATAGCCCAGGGGATATGAAGGAGACAAGCGCTCTCCAGGTTGATTCTCCGGAGAATGTGGTTTTCAATCATCAGATGGTGAGGGATATCTATGGGAATGAGAGGGACGAGTTCAGAGATCAGGGCAAGTCTGGGGAGACCTGGGTTACTACCCACAATAGCAAAGAGCATCAGGCCCTAACCATGGAGTATATGGATGGGAATGGATTGGAGCTGCCGTCTGATACAGAGACCAGGTCAAAGCAGGACGCAAATGAGTTCTTGATGAGGGAGATGAAGCTTGAGACAGAAAAGGAAAGTGTTCCAGTCGGTAGGAAGCATTGCTCCATTTTGCAGGATGGTGGTGTTAGGGCATGGTTAAATGCTCTTGGTTTAGGTAGGTATGCTCAGCTGTTTGATATGCACGAGGTTGATAGTGAGGTCTTACCTTTGCTGACATTAGATGACCTGAGAGATATGGGTATTAATGCTGTTGGTTCTCGGCGCAAAATGTACAATGCAATTCAAAAACTTCAAAAGAGTTTTACAGTATAAACAGATTTATCTGCTGTATTTTCACTTAGCCATCAGTGTAAGACATCTAAATGAAATGTCTCAAACGGTTGGCCTTTTTTCTCTTAATGAATCGGAAGTATTATACTTGAATGGGTCTTTCATACTTAGATGCAGTTACGTATGTGCTTGATGGGTATGTTCTTCTCTGTTTTCTGAACTTTCTACCTTAGTTTCCTTTCTGTGTTGTTGTTTTTCTTCCTCAATTACTGATATCATTAACTTTATGTCATGTTTATTTTTGAACTGAAAGTTTTATGGAATAGAGTGCATGTATAGTGTGTGTTCAACGCCTGCTGTTTTAGTTTGATGTCAGCTATATATAAATTTGTAGGAGACCCATTTCCTGTCCCAACTTGTTTGTGCTTTTTAAATATTGTTCTTGTAAATGGCCTCAGTTCACAGGGAAAATTTGTATCTATTAAACAGGGAAGTGAATCCAAGAATAACGGTGAAGAATATCAATCATATTATATTTTGCCCTTATGATTGTGGATGCCATTCGGGCAATATGTCAATTATATTGCTATATTAACTGAATTATCATTCTTTTTCATAGATTATTGTATGCACTGCCATTGAGAGAAGAATATCCAGCTTTCTAATGTCATATGCATGCCTAACTTTTATGAGCCTGAATTTGTGTTTAGAAGAGATGCTAAGCTGTTTAGAGAACATCTTAGTGCTATTATCATTTATAGCTTTAAATTTGTCTTTACTGATATTTTAACATCTCTATTTCCAGTTTGTCCCAAGTTGTCCATAATTTGCCATTTATTCAAGAAGTTTCAATAGACAGTTTCACAAATTTGGTGATATCTCTGTTGCATTATATAGGAGGAAGCAAGGACCGACAAAAAAATTGAGCATGTCTATGTCATTACAAAATGAGAAATTAATATAGTTTTGGGGCAATGAAGCCAAAGGTTGTATTTGCAAAATCTTGTGTATCAAGTCACTATGGACACAAATTGCAATCTTGAAACCTATTATAATCTGCCAATTCGAGGATATGTAAAACATGCAAATGACTCCCTGAAAGGCTGAAAATATACTGTTGTATTAGGAGACATGTAATAACATTTCTTCCTGGGGAGACATCTCTCGAAGGAGGCGAGTTTAACTATGGGACTTTACAATAGACAGATTTGACTGTTGTTATGGAGCTTTATAGTTTGTTGTTTTTTGAAATCAAATGGTGAGTAACTAGACCAATGAAAAACAACTTTATGAATGAAGAAACTTGCCAGATGGCTATTTCTTTTTAGTGTAGAAACTAAGAGAGTGGATTTGGGAGAGAAGCCTGCTTAGTTTGATAAGAGAATAATAAATAAAATAATCTCCTGCAATTGCAAAGCTGTGTAGGCTGGAAAAATACTTAAACTATACTTATAGGTTTCCTCTTTTACAGCCGAATTCCAATTGTGCCAACCCAGAGGCCTGACGCTGCCATCCATCCATGTGTATGCAAACATGCAAATGGCTGCCAGATATGCATAACCTCTCTCCCCATTACCAGTAATGACACATCTGCACAGTGGTTGCATCATAAACCTCCACAAATACCTTGTAAACAATTAATAAGAAAAATCAGCATCCAACAACTTAAATATGACAATGAATGCCTCAGAAACACATCTTCTGGAAGCATCCTCAGGTCTGAAGCTCTGAGCAGTGATCTGGCCGCTGGCATTGCATTAGATGTGATAGTGTTCAAGCAATGCTGTTGTGTTGCCAAAAATGAAATCAATGCTGCCTTCAATATAGCAGTCTGTCAAGTACTGCCTTTCTTAGTGCAAGTAGGCTTGCCCTTTGGGGCTTGTCATGTCCCTTTCTGTTCATCTCTTTCATCTCTAAACTTTAACCTGCCATTGAGCTCTTTGTAATCTCAAGTGTATCTTACATTATCTGTTCTTGAGCGCTTGTGGATGAGATACTCTGGTAATGTTTCTTATTGTCAGTTATCCCTGGGGCCTAGGAATTCCTCCATCCCTCCCGTTCCCTGTTTTTTAATAAGACCAGGACACCCTCTCTAAAGGAGAATGTCCTCTTAAAAGGGAAACATCCAGGGGGCGTCCCCATATTCTTGTTAATATTGAGCACACCCTGGCACATATTGATGTCCTGGTGATGTTAGGGCATCTTCTGTAAATTGCAATACAAAAAGTGGAAGGTTTCCTGTGACCTTGTTGTGACTGAATTCAAGGCGTTTCAGGCAGACTAGAGAGGAGAGTGAGGAATCCAGGTAGCCTTCTAGATCTGATGAAGCTTAATTGATAGCAGCCACCAGCTGGAATTTGTGACATGTAATTCCAGTCCATTTGTACAGGGACTGGGAAGATTTGTCCTCAGACAAGCTCCAGTTTTCAGAAACAAAATGATAAGACATCAACTCCTGGGCATCCATTTTGCTATACAAAAGCTTGACTGTAGTGAAGAGAGCATCACTGGTTAGAAGCAAAGAGTAAAACACAATGAAAACTGGAAACTGGAAAGCAAACTTGCAGTGGTCAAAGGTTTATTCAAATACCAGCTAAGAGCCTTCGTTTTAGATGGAAAGTAAGTCAATGAAATACCACAAAAGAATAGGATGCTGCCCACAAGAAGATACCTTATTCTATGTTTTCTGGAGGAAATTCTGAAATATGCTTAACTGTTCAAATATTTTGTTTTTTTTTTTTTGGTTAAACTATGTTTTGAATGTGTCTATGAGGCTGGACAAACCTACACCGAGTTAAGTTCATTGACACCATAACAAAATCTATTTGAGACTGATATTGACCCAGACACTTACATGGTTGCTCCTTACAAATGCAGAGAAGCTTTGTGTCGTACACTCCAAAGTTTGTACATGGCCTCATGTTGTGATTTTAGTAGATATACTTAAATGTTCATGTTTTCAAATTTTGAGCTTCTTTTAGTTTGTTTAAGATATTTTTAGTTAATTTTAATTTATTTGAAATGCAAATATTAGTTTTTATATATCATTTTAATAGCAGTTCCCTTGCTGTTTACTGCCGTTTCCAGAGTCTGAATTTTTTTGTACCTAAAAATCTGTACTCCATCCCTAAAGCTCAGAGAAACACTGGTTATTGTTCAGTTCAGTGTTCTTTGGTCATTTATTTGAACTTTGATGGGTACAGTGGGATTTAATGTTGAAAAGATTATGTAGAAAACTCATGGATGTTGGTAAGTTGGAAGAAATTGAGGAATGGATTCTTTAATGCTTTGAATGGAAATATTGAAATTAATATTTTTTTCAAACCCTTGATTGGGATATGCCTATTATTGGCCAATGGCATCCATCTGCTTGTTGGGATGCTTGGGGTTCATATTTTTAGCTTGGAATGGCTTGTGGGTCCTCTAATGAGTGAGGGTGGTTGTGTGATTAAATCAGATGGTAACTAAGGTTTTAGAAATTGCTAGAATTAGATAAAGTGTTCATTGTGGTTCTTTTTAGACTTATTTTGAACATGGACTTGTTTTTTCCTTAAACATTTTTTGATCCATATCTGCACCATGCTAGCTGTCTCATCTGAAACAGATAAACAGTTCTTGTAATGGAAACATCACTTTCAACAAACAGGGAAGCAACATATGTATACATAGATATTGAAATATGCATAAATAAGAAAAATTCTACAAAACTAGAAAAATATTGAATTGAAAATGTTAAACGTTTAAAATATCAGGGTTATTGTACTAATTTCAGTCAATCAAACACTATGGAAATTTGAACACAGATGATAATGGTATCCAACCATGATTTTTCTTGATCCATTAAAGAACACAATTTTGCATACTCAGTGTAATGAAAAGATAATGGAAGACAGAAACCCAAAGAATAAAGAAAGCCATATGGTACACACTAAAAAAGGAATCCAAAGATTTAATTTTGCTACAAAAACATTGGAATCCTAGGAGTGTTTCTGACTAATATTTTTCTTCAGTTCGTTATGTCCTTGCTGTTTGCTTTGCTTTTTGGGTTCCATTTCTTTTCCTTTTTTCCTTTGTTTTTAAACTTTGTTTTGGGCATCATCTTGTAGCAGTAGGAATTTCTAAGGAGTTGGGAATTGGTTTTGTATCATCTTTGTCATGCGAGATGCTGCATCTCAGCTCTCCTACTGTATGCACTTTTGTTAAAAAATTGTTTGGGATTAAAAAATGCAGGTTTTCTGTGGTATTTCAGTGACCAAACTTTTCTAAAGATTTACATCTTTCATTTGTTGCTTGTGTTGGCAAAGCTTTCTTTTTTTCCATCAAAATGGTCAGTTTGTTACATTTTCATCTGATATGCATTTCCAGCAAATATCATTTCAACAATGAATTTTGATCCAAGAAAATCAATTCTCTCTAAGAATTGTAAAGTCCTTTGTTTGCCTATACTTAAATTCAGTTCTGATGGCAAATCTTGTAACCTGATGCCAACTTTGATACGATGGAAGCTTGCAAGGCTGAGGTTACAAGGATTCCTAAGAGTTGACCAAATCAAGGCTTTTGAAATAGGGTAAAATAATTAATTTGCACCTTAAAAGACCTTTGAACAATTCCTAAGATGTCTGCTTTTCAACAGTCTCACAATTTTCTTTTATTGCCTTTACAATTGAAAGACCTTTCTTCATATGTAGATTTCATATAATTTTTGTTGATGGAAAGCCACCTATGATCCATGTGATTGTTTATGTCTGTTTGTCCTTATCAAACCAAGATTTACCAAGATTTTAGGAATATCAAATGCTTTTTCATCCATATAATTACAGTCACCCTTTGCTCACATATTAAATGGGCATTTTTTCAGAAAACTTATTTTTCAGAAAAATAAATGGTCTAGTCTCGTCAATACAACATATTTACAAGGAAAGATATTTTTCTCTTGCCTTGTTAATAAATAGCCCTATAAGTACATTGCTTGTGATATGAGACAATTCAAATGGTGAGGAATGCGAGTATCTTTCTAACTGCTGCCATTGATGATGGAATTTCTTTCTTTGATTGTAATATTTGTTTTTTCATTGTCTTTTGGAAATCCAAAAATCGAAAGAAGCCTTATTTTTTGTTTTTTATTCTTATCACTGTCTGGTTTCTATTGATTTCCTGTTTTAAAGGTTTTGAATTAGCATATCTACTGTTTGCTTTTAGGATGTAGAATCCTTACAGGGTTTGTAAATAACAAGTTATTTCAATTTGTTTTTTTCGAGTTTTTTGCTTGTTTCATAAAAGCAAAATTTCTAAAATGTGTGTTCATACTGATATATACGGTATGTGCAAAAGTGTATGGTATGACTCGGGAATATTTAGAAAGAATTTTCCATACAAAATTGCTGGTGAAGTATTTCCTGGTCATTTCCTGTGTTTTACATACAGCTCAGATGTTTCTGACATGAAAAGCCTTGTTTGAGTGCGATTGGGTTTGACCCACCCAAAATATGGCAAAAAGTTAGTAAGAGTAAAATATGGTTGTGGAATCCTAATGGTTTCAGAATTTCTTACATTATTGAGAATTGTTGTTGTTTTGGGAAATTTCTGTTATAAAGCTAAGTTATCGGGTTTGGCAGTTTTGGCCCCCATACCTGTGTGGCTACGGCTACGGTTCTGGTCCCTTCACAGGTAGGTGCAGGGTTTGGGAATTTTTTATGTTATTAAATTTAAATTTAATATTATTTTATTTTGTTGTTTTATTTTTTTATAAATTTTTAAAAAATATTAACATTTAATAAATCAAAATTTAATATTTTAAAATATTTACTTTCAAATTTAAATTATTAATATATGAAATTTAAGAAATTCAAATATTTAAATTAAATTAAAAAATATAGTATGTTTTATTTTAATCTTAAATATTAACAAATTTAAATATTTAAACAAAATTTAAACTTATTAATATTTTAAATTAATTATAGTATTTTTTTATAATTAATTATTTTTATTTATTATATATAAAAATTAACAAATTATGAGTATCACACTGTTCTTATAATTTATAATTTTGAACACACACACACACACACACACACACACACTAGAAATCTGAAGAATGGCAGATTGTTAGGAACACCTATTCTATTTGTAGCAACTTGAGGTTGTATGAAGAGAGGGTAGAGATGAGTACATTTGCAGGATTGCACGTTATCTGTCTTCTTAGTCGTTTGTTTTTTCTAGTTTTGACAAATGAATAGATTGCAGAGTTGTTTGCATTTTTAGATTCTGTTGGCATGATTGTCAGAGCCCTTGGGGAGGAGAGTGACAGAGTGGTGGATGCTCACCATATTGTTATGGCTATTGATATGAATGCTAAGTATTACGCCATACACTAGCTCAGACTGTTGGAAGATTTAAACTGAAATCTAATAAATGATTGAATTTATGTTACCTATTCTGTAGTTCCGAATATTTGACCGAGGATGTTCTTTCTGTAGAAAGGGTTAGGTTTTGTGTGTATAAATAGCTTATTTCCAAGTCTTTCTGTCAGTCACACTGTTGTAGCAGGAATGTGATCGTCTGTATAGCTTGTCTGTTACACTAAAAATCACTGAAGGTGCCCATCTTTCCATTAGGACAAGCTCACCTTACCCTCTTCTGCCACAATTTGCAACTTCCTTTTAAAAAATTAAAGCTGCTTAACTAAAGCTAATCATCCCATTCCTCTTGATTGTGAAAGAGACCATGCCTTACACTGAAAGCCAAGTTGATTGAGTGGTTTTGTTTGGAGAAGACGATGAACCTTTTATAAGGGCCTTTAGGGTGGAGGGCTTTTTAGAGCATTTATGCTCTCAATCAATAGATCAAAGGCCTTTAGGCACTTGGGAGAGGCACTCTTCCAACGAAGGGTTGTTGGGGAGTTTATGATCTTGATCAATGAGAGGGCCCTTTGGCACCTGAGCTTCAGGTCAAGGTCTTCCCTTTTCTGAGGAAGGGCCTTTAGGGCCTTTATGCTCTTGATGAATATACCGAGAATTAGGGCTTTTATGCTCTTGATGGATATACTGAGAACGAGGGCCTTTAGGGATTTTATGCTCTTGATGGATATACCGAGAATGAGGGCCTTTAGGCACTCGATCTTCAGGTCAAACTCTTCCCTTTTCTGAGGAAGGGCCTTTAGGGCTTTTATGCTCTTCATGGATATACCGAGAATGAAGGCCTTTAGGCACTCAATCTTGACGCCAAGTAGTGGGGAGGCACTTGCTTGATGTGAGGGTATTTATGCAGTCAACTTTTAGGTCAAGGATGAGGTCTTTAGGGCAGTTATGCTCTTGATCAACAGGGAGGGGAGGATCCAATTGACCCTCTCCCGATGGAAGTGGGGGAAGGAGGAAAGCTTTTAGTTGTTCAAAGGCTTGTGGATTTTATGCAGGATTCATCTAATGAAACATAGTCTATCTATAGCTTGTCTGTCACTCTAAAATCAGTGAAGGTGCTAATCTTTCCATTAGGACAAGCTCACCTTACCCTCTGCTGCCACAACTTGCAACATAAGGTCATCATGCTATCACTCATGATTGTGCAAAGAGATCACACGTTACCTGGAGAGCTTGACTATGAACCTCTTACAAAGGACCTTTAGGATGGAGGACCTCTAGGGCTTTTTATGCTCTTAATCAATAGATTGAAGGCCTTTGGGCACTTCGGGGTGGCAAGGCCTTTAGGTGCTTGGGGGAGGCACTCTTCCCATGAAGGGCCTTTATGCTCTCAATCAAATAAGAGGGCCCTTTGGCTCTTGGGCTGCAGGTCAAGGTCTTCTCTCTGATGAAGGTCCTTAAGGACATTTATTCTCAACTTCAAGGGTGATCGAGAGCTTGTGTTCTGTGTGTCCGATATGTCTTATGAAACATGGTCTCTTCACATGGCAGGGTTTCTTTTAAGGCAATGGCTGTGTGAGCTGAGATCTGATTTTGTATCTTGTGGAGGATATTTACAGATCTGCTCAGGAGACAATCCTAATAAATCGGGCCTGGCAAATTTGTGAAATCAGGTATATCTTTTTTGTTTGTAAGTACTTTGTTCTATTTATCATTCTCAGAGAGGAATCTGTCATGGTTTTATAGATTTGTTGTTCTCGAATATACTTAAAGCTCAAGTGAAGAGTTTCTAGAATATATTGCTATGTATGGTTCTTCTTCATGTTATTTGTCATCTAGGTTGCTAGATTTTTACAGCAAATGAACGTTTCCAATATTTAATAATCTATTTTTGGAACTTGGCTGGAATCTGTGATGTTCATTGATATTTATCTTGAATTTAGAAATAATATGTTCATGCTACTTTTGTTATTGCTGTTTTGGCGACTGGTAGCTTCCATTGGCTCTATCTGAAGGCATGTCTTCAGATTATGGTCTGGATCCTACAGCCGTGTGCTTTCAGTGTAATTTGTGGTTGGTTGTTTTATAAGGTTTTTTCTTTGCTATACCTGTCAGTGGCAACAACCAATATAACCAAAGTGGTAAATATAGAAACCAGCACAAAAATATTTATTTCCTTTGAAAAAGAAACAAAAAGAGTTAGAATGTGAATATTGCAGACTCTGAACAAGGTCAGGAAGGAAATGATTAGATACTGGAAGCGATTCTAGTGATGTGAAACCCTAGCAATATGAGGTAACATAACAAGAAGGATAAATATACATTGCAATATGCAGTAGGAGCTTTTCACCCAAGCTTTAGCATATACCATAACGAGTAAAATCAATAGAAACAAATTCCAACATAAATAGACATATATCAATATTTATTTATCACTATGATAACTTTTAGATGACAGGTCTCAACAATCCCGTTTGATCCAAAAGGTGGGAAAAAGATCAACTGAATCGGAGCAATTAATGCTCTTATGCTCTTTGGTGAAACCACCATACCCTGCAAACTGGCCAACTGACTATGGTATGATCGACTTATGTTGATGCCTACCATTTCCTGTGTCATTGCCTCCTTTGCAGTCTCTGACATTATCATTCTGGTGTGAGTGTTCCTCACTCAAACATCGGCCTTTAATCGATGTACTTGTTCGTGCAGTATGAACATCTTTTTGATGCTCAACTACCTTGATCAATGCCTGCTATGAATCCTGCACCTATAATATAGTACATCTACTTGATGCGCCATACAGACCACATGGCAAGTAGCTGACTGTCTGCAACAATTGCTATCTTATACGATCATTTGAAAATTGGTCAAACACACCCCTTCCTATCATTTGAGAGATGCGAAGTCCATGCAGCACAACATCACCATATAACTGTTATGCAACACATCAATAATCTGAAAGGGCCAAAACTAAAATTTGGATATAACAATCAAAACACCATCTCTTAGGTAGATTTCTAAAATTGGCACTAAAGTGTTAGAGATGGTAAATTATAGTGGCTTAGTTTTCCAACTTGTTCAGAAAAACTGATTTTGATAGTCCCATGGGCCAAATAATGCTACATATGTATATCGGAGGGAACTGACAACATCAAATCGTGGTGTGCATTGTGGTTTGAGCTCCAGAGCATTAAATGTAAAAAAAAAATCAACGTTAAAAACATTCAAGTGCTGAAACTTACGGTTTTTGTTAGGAACAGATCTTTTACTATATGTACTGCTGTGGGTGATGGGTATCATAGAACATGCACCCTTACGCTAACATTGAAGAATATTTTATTTCTCCTTGTACCTCTTTTAAACACTTTAAATATTTCCGTACCTTTATGCCTCCAAAAGTAAACTTAGAAATTAAATTAACATGACATGAGATAAGGGAGAGGGCCCGATGGTGGGTAGGGTAACCTTGAGCGAGGGGTCCACGGCATCAGCGTCCGAGTCGTCTAAATTTTTTTTGTCATGTGCCTGCCTTCACTGTCGAGTTGGCAGTTTGAAATAAAAATTTGGCAAGATTTTGAGCACGCTTTCCAAGGTTTTGGGGGCGATTTTCAATAACTGCCAAAAAAGAGTAAAAATTAGGCGTATACCTATCGCGAACATCTGTATGACCGATTATTGTTTGGCGCCACGCCAGTACTTGCATATGCATATCCTAGTTAATGCGCATTAACTGCTACACATTCCCCGTTGTCGGCCTTAACGCCTACCACCTCGGCATGCACACCCTTCGCTTGGTCTTGCATTTTGTTCATGAAACACCCATTAATGAGACATCATTCATTTTCAGTGGTTCCATTCAGAACCAACTCTGGTTAGGACAGACGCCGACGGTGGTGAGGCCATGGTCGAGTGGTGGTGATACATTTTTCGTGCTTTTTGTGTTTATCAACATCATATTCAGTAAAAGGAAACTATATAACTTCTTGTTACGTAGGTGAGGTTGTCTTCCAACCTCACTCAGGTAGTAACTATGCATTGCAATATTTTTTTAGGTTTTTCTTGGGATTTTCTTTTGTTAAATGCGCAAGAAAAAGTTGTAATGCTTTCATCGTGTAATGAAGCTTTGTTGCAGCGTATTCATGACCGCTACTGTGTATTTTATGGCCGATTGTGTGTATATGTGACTATACAGATATATATAGGCATATATATGGCCGATTGTTTGTAAATGTGCGTATACACAGATATATATGCATATAAATGTATATATATGCATATATATCTGTGTATACACACATATACATAGATATATATCTGTGTATACACACATATACATAGATATATATGCATATATATTTGTGTATACACATACACAACAATGGCCCGCAAATGTAATTTTCTAGCAATAATAGAACTATATAATGGCAGACTGTGTCTATATGTGAGAATACAGTTATATATATGCATATAAATGGCCCACTTTGTGTATATGCGTGTATACAGTTACATTTATGCGTATATACGGTTGATTGTGTGTATATGTTAGTATATATCCATATTTATGTCTACACACACATATACACACACACCGCCATAATATATGTGTTTGTTTTCGTTTTATACCTTTGTAATTGGAATATATGCATATATGTGTGTATACACATATACACACAATCCGCCATTCAAATAGAGCTTAGTTTGTGTTTTGTACCTCTGTAATTTGCATATGTATTGTGGCAGTATGTGTGTTTCTGCAGTTCGACTGTGAAGGGTTTTATGCACCTATGTTTTAGTCAGCTCTTTTGACCGTTGCCGTGAACCCCTCACTCAAAAATTCCCGACCCCCATCGTCCACTCTTCCTTGTCCTTCGTCTCTGTTTCAAATATGACTGATTTAGGGAATACAATCATATCCATTTATATAATTCTCCTAGTCAATTTTGTAATCATTTTATTCAATTAAAGTGACTGTAAATATTGGCCCCTCTCCCTTACAACTATGTGTGATGATGGTTGACTCCTACTTATGTTAATATCAAGTCAATTAGATGCATGGTTAGTTTGTTCATCAATTACACTCAATCTTACATGTAAGAATTTGTTGTTACATTATGTACAATTGTTTGATATTTTGTTCATTTCGAATCAACTCAACTACATGCATGGTTAGTTTGTTCTTCAATTACATTCAATCTTACATGTATGCATTTGTTGTTACACTTTGTACCATTGTTTGATATGTTGTTCATTTGCAATCAGCTCAATTAGATGCATGGTTAGTTTCTTCATCAATTACAGTCAATCTTACATGTATGAATTTGTTGTTACACTATGTACAATTGTTTGATATTTTGTTCATTTCGAATCAACTCAACTACATGCATGGTTAGTTTGTTCTTCAATTACACTCAATCTTAACATAAGTAGGAGTCAACATATGGTTAGTATGTTCTGCATTTGTTGTATGAAGTTATATTTCAGTATGCTGTTACACTATTTACCATTGTTATATATGTTGCATATGCATATAGCAAATATGTATATGCATATTTGCATATATGCCATATATTGCATATATGCAATTGTTGTATGAAGTTAAATTTCAGTATGCTGTTTGAAAAATGGTATTAACATAAGTAGGAGTCAGCATATGGTTAGTATGTTTTGCATTTGTTGTATGATGTTATATTTCAGTATATTGTTACACTATGTACTATTGTTATATATGTTGCATAGGCATATGCATATATGCAATTGTTGTATGGAGTTAAATTTCAGTATGCTGTTTGAGAAATGGTATTTACATAAGTAGGAGTCAGCATATGGTTAGTATGTTCTGCATTTGTTGTATGATGTTATATTTCAGTATGTTGTTACACTATGTACCATTGTTTGATACGTTGCTCATTTCCAATCACCTCAATTAGATGCATGGTTAGTTTGTTCTTCAATTACACTTAATCTTACATATATGAATTTGTTGTTACACTATGTACAATTGTTTGATATGTTGCTCATTTCGAATAAGTTCAATTAGATGCATGGTTAGTTTGTTCTTCAATTACAATTGATCTTACATGTATGCATTTGTTGTTACACTATGTATCACAGTTAGATATGCATATGCATATATGCAATTGTTGTATGAAGTTAAATTTCAGTATGTTGTTTGAGAAATGGTATTAACATAAGCAGGAGTTAGCATGTGCATGTGCATGTGTAAGTGCATACTGTTAGCAAGTGCCTTCTCCATTTATATTTAAATTAGATGAATGGTTAGTTTGTTCATCAATTACACTCAATCTTACATGTATGAATTTGTTGTTACACTATGAATTTTAGTATGCTGTTTGAGAAATGGTATTAACATAAGTAGGAGTCCGCATATGCATATGTATGTGCATACTGTCAGCAATTGCCTTGTCCATTTACATTTAAATGAGTGGACACCTTGTTAATTTCCATAACCATCCTTTATGCTGTCATCAACCACTCTCCCTTTAAGCTCTGTTATGGTTGAAATATTTCCAACCCATTCGAATACAATATTACCATACATATGTATGCTGCACAAAATGATACAACATACTGAATTTTCAAATTAACTTAAAATAGCAGATTGATACACCGTTATGATACATATATGTATAGATTACTATAGATAGATACATAAGTTTCATCTCACAGAGATAAATATATACATATGTTTCATATTGCAGAGATAGACAATAACATGATGGAATATGCTGTCTCTATGGTATCCATACTGATGTTTCAAGTTAGAAACATTCAAAACAAAAAAAGTTCAAACATCGTTTCGAATCCATTAAGAAGTTCACAACAAAAAACTAGCAACCAAACATTCAAATCAATCGAAAAATGTAGGAAAACTAAAATTTGATGGCAAACTGTCTTGTGAGTTGGATGTGGCCAGTGACGAAGGACTCCATGATTGAGTTGGTTGGATTATGCTTGGGGTGGGTGAGGTTTGATAGCCCTGTAAGCGAGGACTCCAACTCTCATATGGTTGGCTTTTTGTGGGGCTAGGTGAGTGTGTATAGGAGAGCGACTGAGAAGGACTCTAACTCTGAAATGTGTGGCTGGTAGCTTGGGTAGGTGATGGACAATATTGGAGGCATTGAATAGATACGAAATCTGTGAAGATCCTATGGTGGTCAGGCAAGGGATTTAGAGGGCTGTTGAGTCGCCTCTCCTTTGCACCATTTGCTTGTGCCTTCTCCAACTCTTTTTCCTTTTTTGCGGCTTCCTTTTCTCTCTGTTGGTCCTCCCTTTTTTTGTCCTCCTTTTGCAGCTCTTTTTTAGCCTCTACTGCTACTCGTTGCTTTTCCTTTTCAATTCTCATAAGACTTTTCGCCTCCAATTCTGCAATCCTTTCTATCTTGCGCTCTGCAAGCTGTTGCTTCTTCCTCAATTTCAGTTCTTCTAGTTCCTTCTTTTCGTCTTGTTCACTTAGCATTGCCATGAAGTCATTAGCAGTTAGGAGTTGGGATCCTCTTTGCAACTTGATCCCACGGTTAGCTACCTTATTAAACTTGTCTTTCACCACATGAATCGGTAGCTTCAAGAATTGTGAGATGCGTGAAGTTTGTTGGCCTCCCAAAGGCTCAATCAAATCGACATTATTTGTTCTGGCATCTCACTATCTGTAGCATCCGTTCTATCTCCTAACTGCTCACCGTCACTGTCTCCACAATCAACATAGAAATGTACTAACATATTGGGACCCATGCAGTGCGGTGGAGATGGCATTGAAAGACTCTGTTCTTCGTCCACATGCATATCCATAGCAAGATTGGCAGCACCATCAAAGAGCCAGGAGGGCTGCTCAGGTAGAGTTGGCAGGGAAAGAGATATGTCTCCAATAGTACTCTAGTCTCCCAATATTGCTGGTTCAAGTGGTTCATTGGAATCTGAAACAACACATTCATACATGTAAGTTTGAGAGTATTTGAAGAACAAACGAATCCAATCCATGTAATTTAAATGCAAATAGAGAAGGCAATTGCTGACAGTATCCACAACCATATGCATATGCTGACTCTTATGATAATCCCATTTCTCAAACAACATACTGAATTTTATCTTCATACAACATATGCATATGTTGACTCTTACTTATGATAATACCATTTCTCAAACAACATACTGAATTTTATCTTCATACAACATATGCATATATGCATATTGCATATGCCGACTCCTATTTATGTTAATACCATTTCTCAAAACAACATACTGAAATTTAACTTCATACAACATATGCATATATGCAATGCGTATATAACTTCATACAACAAATGCAGAACATAGTGTAACAACAAATGCATACATGTAAGATCGATTGTAATTGAAGAACAAACTAACCATACATCTAATTGAGGTGATTGGAAATGAGCAACATATCAAACAATGGTACATAGTGTAACAACACTGAAATATGACATCATACAACAAATGCAAAACATACTAACCATATGCTGACTCCTACTTATGTTAATACCATTTCTCAAACAACATACTGAAATTTAACTTCATACAACAATTGCATATATGCATATGCAGATTTGCATATATATGCATATCTAAAAATGGTGCATAGTATAACAATAAATACATACATGTAAGATCGATTGTAATTGAAGAACACACTAACCATACATCTAATTGAGGTGATTGGAAATGAGCAACATATCAAATAATGGTACATAGTGTAACAACATACTGAAATATGACATCATACAACAAATGCAAAACATACTAACCATATGCTGACTCCTACTTATGTTAATACCATTTCTCAAACAACATACTGAAATTTAACTTCATACAACAATTGCATATATGCATATATATGCATATCTAAAAATGGTGCATAGTGTAACAACAAATGCATACATATAAGATCGATTGTAATTGAAGAACAAACTAACCATACATCTAATTGAGCTGATTCGAAATAAGCAACATATCAAACAATGGTACATAGTGTAACAACATACTGAAATATAACTTCATACAACAAATGCAGAACATACTAACCATTCATCCCATTTTGCTGATCTCCAACTTCTGCAGTTCCAACATTAGACTCACCCTCATTGACTGCCAAACCATTGTTGGAAAGGCTTAGAATGTTTGCAGCAGTTGATGCTTCCTCAGGGGCAGCAAAGTGGAATGTCTTGCTAACCCTCATGTTATTATCCAAAGCATTTCGATCAAATGGCCAAATACCTGTCATCTTGAAGCCAACTGTAATGTTTGAAAAAGTCAATGAATTTTGAAAAGCTAGGCTGCCAAGTGTAGCCAATTCTGCCCTTCTTATCTCCAGATTTGGATGTCTAATGGTCCAATTTGTTCTTTCCTTTTTGAAGTTACACTTGAAAGACGAGAAAACACTCACATCAAGAGGCTGCAACTTGTGTGATGTGTGGGCGGGTAGGGTGAGCAAGTCAATACCAAGCTCCCTTACTTTGGTAATGGTAGAGAAGGCTACATGGCTGCCATGCCCATCAAATATCAAGAGGTGTCTATGGGTGGGTGAGCAACCCCCAGGTACTTGCATAGCAAAGAACTTGAGCCATTTGATAAAAAGCTCTTTCGTCATCCATGCGTGAGGTTGAACAACCATCAATGCTCCTGGCTCACAGTTGGCTATGTAGTTTTGCATATTTTCTTTGCTTTTGAACAAATAAAAACCTAGAAGTTTTTGACCTGCAACATTTACACATGCTAGAATAGTGATCCACTCCCAACTCTTTGGGATAATGTAAGCAACACTTCTCATGCCTTTCATGGCAAGCACCTTCATCTTACCGTTCTGACCAACTTGCAACCCTGTCTCATCACAGTTCCAAATCCTCTGCGGTCCATAGTTCCCTCCTGCATATGCCTTCTCCAAAGTGTCGTAGAAAGCACTTACAACCGGTTGCCTCAGATTTATAGCATGGTCTCTATCTTGACCTTGGGCTGTTCTCAAGCAGAGATCAGCATGCCTTCTTTTGAATCCTGTCCACCATGACTTGCCAGGAAGCCCATTCTTGAAGGGATTATTCCTTGTTTCGCATATTTGGGCCACTTCCGTTTTTAGATTGACGATCTCCAAACCTTGGCCAACAACAACCATCTCCTTGCACCATTCGACGATCAATGACTCTTCCTCCTTAGTTAGGACTGTTGGGGGCCCTTTCCTTTTTGTAGTGGTCATACCACTTAGCCAATTGGACAATGTTGAGGTAGGAATACCCCACTTTTTGCTGCACCTCTAGTTGGCCAGCCGTAGTCTTTGACATCTTCAAGGGCATGGTCCATGTCAACCTGGGTCCATTCACGCCTTGGTGCAACCTTGTTGGTTAATACAGCTGGGTTAGCTTGCACTACAGATTCGGTTGGCTGTTCCAAAACAATTTCTACCTCCTCACTACTTGGTTCTTCAGTTCGCTGGTGAACAAGAATGACAACATCCTCCTCATTGCTATGTGGCAGATGCACACCTCTCTTGTGTGCGAGCATAGTTGTCTGGCTCCGCTTTTGTGGAGGCTTCCTCCTTGAAGATCACCTGCTATTTGTTTGCGCATTTATCTTCCTTTGTATTGAACCAACATAGTGATTAGTAAACAACATACACTTAATATTAAAAATAATGATACCGACTGAAACAACGAATCCATACATTTACTATTGACTATAATTGAAGAACAAGCTAACCATGCATATAATTGACACAACATTATGATACACATATTTATGAACTTGCAACAACAACATGATACAAATATTTATATATTCAAACAGCTTTGCAAGACAATAAAGGGTTTCAAATATTTCTATCATACTGCTGTTTCAAGTTGTGTTAATGTTTCATAATGCTGTTTGAGATATTCTTCGTATACTGTCAGTACAATTGAAGAACAGACAAAGCATACATCTAATTAAGTTGAATGTAACTGATGGTGGATAGGGTAACTTTGAGCAAGGGGTCCATGTCATCAGTGTCCCAGTCAGGTAATTTTTTTATGCCACGTCCCTTGACAGTCGAGCTGGCATTATGCAAATTTTATATATGTATGTATATATCTATCTCTGCAATATATATATATATATATATATATATATATATATATATATATATATATATCTATCTTATTGATGTTTCAAGTTATTTATGCTCTTTCATTCCATGGTTATAACACAAGTAGGAGTCATATGCTATCACAATTCGCTGTAAGGGAGAGGGGTTGTCAATTACAGTCGGTTAAATTGAAGAACAAACACATAGACAAAAGGGAGAGGAGCTATGTGAGGAATAGGAGCTGATGGTGGGTATACATTTGGACATATGACGTATGGTGGGTATGGTATGTGAAAGCCTGCTTATACACTGTCAATTTAATTGAAGAACAAACAAAGTAACGGAGGAGATTTTTTTCCCTACAGAGAATGCAGTGAAGTGGTATAAATTTCATGGCATTTTCCATGAAATTTAGATTCTTGGCATTTGCCAATAGTTTATAAGTCATGGTATTTGCCATGGATTTTAGAGCAGTTCTAACTGCATGCACTATAGGGCAAGAGTGTTTTGATGTGACATAAATATCGACCCCTCTCCCTTACAACTAACTTTGATGATGGCTGAGTCCTACTTATGTTAATACCATTTCTCAAACAACATAGTAACATAAGTAGGAGTTAGCCATTATGATAGTTGACTGTAAGGGATAGGGGCCAATATTTACAGTCACTTTAATTGAACAACAAACAAAGCATACATCTAATTAGGTTCAATGTAAATGAGGACATACATACAGTCACTTTGCAGAGATAGATAGATACTTAATTTGAATGTGAATAAACAAGGTATAAATTGAATGTAGATACCTATATTTGGTGATGAACTGTACAATAATATATAAATTTGAGTATGCAATATATATATATATATGCAGAGATAAATAGATACCTAATTTGAATGTAAATGAACAAGGTATAAATTGAATGTAGATACCTATATTTGTTGATCAACTGTTCAATAATATATTAATTTCAAATTGCAAAATAGAAATATACATACCTTGTTAATTTACATTCAAATTAGGTTATCAATCTATTTCTCTGCAAATATATATATATATGTTTCCCACAGCCCTATCCATTTTCATGAAACTTACACATTTATCTATATCTGCAATATATATGGCCCTGTTCATTTTAATGAGACTTACGCATATCTCTCTCCCTATATATATATATATATATATATATGCAGAGATAGATAGATACCTAATTTGAAATTAATATATTATTGAACAGTTCATCAACAAATATAGGTATGTACATTCAATTTATACCTTGTTCATTTACATTCAAATTAGGTACCTATCTATCTCTGCAAATATATTATATATATATAGGGGGAGAGAAATGTGTAAGTTTCATTAAAATGAACATGGATATATATATTTCAGATATAGATAAATGTGTAAGTTTCATGAAAATGGATAGGGCTGTGGGAAACATACGTGGATATGTATCATTTTGTGTAGCATATATATGTATGGTAATGTTGTATTCGAGAGGGTTGGAAATATTTCTATCATAACAGAGCTTAAAGGGAGACTGGCCAATGACAACATAAAGGATGGTTATGGAAATGACTTACCGAAAGAGCTGAAGGAGGAGAGCGCATCGATCTGGAGGAGGTCATCGTCGCTCAGGAGCATGCAACAGAAAGTGAAAAATTTGAAAAATTTGAATAAACCGTAATGTGTAACTTGCATCGCACAAATGAGGATTGCTTGCATAAATAGGTTTGTTGAATTTGAATTGGTAGCAAGTGGATTAATTTGAATTATGAGAGGGAATTTGATCTACATTCAATGGATTAATGGTAGAAGTGATAGCTTAATGGGTACGTAGGATTTCTGGTTGGTAATGTGAAGTGATATTAAGTTTGTTTTTGAATTGTAACCAGTTTTAATTTTTTTTTATGACTATTGTTTTTTAGTGGATTTGTAAATAATAGAGTGAGAATTAAGTGTTATAATGAAATTTTGCAATGCATAGTGAGCTTGAGAGTTCGTGTTTTTCAATTTTGCAGGCAAATTAAAAAAAGATTGGTTATTATGGACATCCGGGAACCAGTTGATAGTAAAAAGAATATGAGAAATGAGACATGTTGAAATGTATTTTGTTCAAATATATTTGGAATTAAATCACTTGGCAATGTCTTATGTACATGTCAACTCACTTTTAATGCAAAAAGACTTATATTTTGGTTAATAAAATATCCCTTCACAACAACCTTTTATTGGGAAGGTGGCAAATATTATTTATATTGTGGAAATAAGATTATCATTATGCATTCACTTGATATTGTGAAATAGGAAAATAAATGTCCACTTGCATTCACCCACTATTGAAAAGGTGGCAACAAAAAAGTCAACCTATGATAGGACATACTGTGAATTTAATATGAATCTGTCATATCATATTTAAAAGGAAATTTGAAATTTTTATTGGTATAAATATTACCCACCGGTGGGCCCCAGGCTGTCCATAGCTATACCAGTGATGGGACCCTGTCCCACGATCGACTCCTCTCCCTTACTGTAAAATGGAAAAATAATATTGCAATTGGAAATTGGATTGAAAATACTCTCTAACCTCTAAATCAAGAGTCTATAAGGCTATACCCCCCTATCCTCCGAATCAAGAGTCTATTAAGCTATGCTTAAATGGAAAAATGTGTTTTTAGGAAGCATACATTTCATAAAAGTGACTTCTGAAAAAATAGTGCACTTAATGAGTTTTGAACTATTGATCATGCCTTTTGGAAAGCAAAAAGGACAATGCTATAAAAAAACTCATTTGACCTCTATAGTTGATAAACAAACCAAGGCGGTGCATTTCAGTCTAGAAAATGTGAAGAATGATGTGGAAGGATTGGCAGAAGGTCTATAAAGGAAGTAGTCAGGTTGCATGAAATCCCTTAAATCTTTATTTTTGATTAGAATAATAAATTGGTACAATTGATGATTCAGAATATGCTCTAGCTTTTGATTCTAATTTAAAATTTAGTTCCTCCTACCACCAAGAAACAACGGATTGGATTGATGGAAAACCAAATGTTGTCAGACAAACTTAATGAATGAGATTATTATTTAGCCCTAGTTATATTTTCTTTACAATAATCCCTTAAATGCTTTACATTTAAACAAATAAGCAAGAGATGTTCTTTCAATATTTCCTGTTGAAATTGGTCCCCAAAAAATAATTTAAAACCTTTGTTGCCAAAATTTGTACATGCTCAACAAACTTATGTAATTCAAGTCATCTAACGAGGACAAAACTCGATGTAATTTAGGTCCTACAATGCGGAAAAGTGGGGCCAATTCAATTTATTAAAAGTAGTGCAAATGTCATTGTCAACCAAATAAGTCTTTACAGAAGAGACAATGATATCCAAACAAAAACTTTCAGGTAGATTGCTCTCTAGAAGAAAAAGCTTGTAGTGTCAGACAGTCAATCTTGAATCATGAAACAAGAATAAATTATTCCTTCAGAACTTATACTATTGTATGGCTAAAATACATAGTTGTGCCCTCAAAAGATACACCCTGTTGTACTAGTTTAGAATCAAACGCCGAGAGGGGTGTATTCTGAAACCTATATTGTATCAACTTCTTTTGGTTAAAAGTAGAGATTTTAGGGATTTTGTGCAACCTAATTTTTTTTGTGAACAAGAGAAGAAACAAAGCAATAAACAAAGACTTGAACACAAAAGGAAAAGACCTATACCTTTCTTCCTTTACACCTCTATTTGAATTTGAAGGGGTTGATTTCCCAAGCTTGAAAAGCCTTCTATAAGATCTTTCGAGAACATCTTCTTGTATAATTGTGTATAGTTGTCTTCAAGCCTTCTATAAGATCTTTCAAGAACATCTTCTTGTATAATTGTGTATAGTTGTGTTCAAGATAAATGAAGAGTGATTGGGAGTATGTGATTATTCTTAATAATAGTAGCATAACATTAGAATTCAATGAATTGATGAAAATGGACTCTAAGAGGGTACATTTGTAGATTTTGAGGATTAGTGATCAAGGGTTGAGATTTGATCTTGAGATCAATGGTTACATTTGTCTTAGAGATTTGGAGTAAGGAGAAAATTTCAAGTGACCTTGTGATTGGTGCACTTGAAAAGGACAAGGATTAAGAGGATTTGGAGAATTGATTTCACTTGATCAAATGGTTGAAATTAAAAGTTCTCACACGTGTGGGAAGGACTATAGGGAAGAGTAATATAACATATGAGTACTCTCAGACATGTGAGATATCATATGGAAACATGAGATTTGACAAGTGAAAGGTCTCACATGAGTGTGAAGCACATGTTTAGAATGGAGGGTGAGGATATTTTAAGATAAATTGATGGTTTGGATTTAATGAGAGAATGTGAAGTGATTAGTTAAATTAATTATATTTAAAAATATGCAAAGGATTAATTAGATTTAATCAACTAATTGGCTTGAGGTGGAAAAGAGAGGAATCAACAAATAGTTTGTATTTATTCAATTCTTGAAGAATAGGAATATGAAGGTTTGACTTAATTTGTTTAATTAAGGGTAAAGTATAGAGGATCAAAGACAATGGATGAATTAAACAAATGATTGAAAGACAATTATGAATATTAATCAAATAATTCTTTATTTAATTAATTTTTTGAATATGATAAAGTCTTGTGTGGTTATGCGTGGATGATTTTAGGTATCTACATTTTACCCCTCTTTGAGATGGAAATGCGACTAGATGAAACAATTTTTCTTCAAAGAAGAATAAAACATAGTGACTTCAGAAGAGATGGGGCTAGTGGTAAGATGGCCTAATCATTGGAAGGATAGAAGTGACAATGAGGAGCAAGGTAGGTATCCCCCCTCAAGAGGATAGGTGAGTTTGATGAACATAGGTGTGCTCTTGAAATAAATTAAGGGATTGATAAAGAAGAGTTGAGAGGATATGAAAGGATGGATAGATTAAGATAAGAAGATGGATAGAGAGATGGAGGAGAGGCTTCGTCATGTTGAGATGGTTTGAACAACCTTTATTTGATATAACACTTAATGTTATGCACTAAAGTATGAAGACCAAGTTGACAATGTGTCAAGTGCATAAATGATTGACCCAAAAGAAAAATTTGTAAGCAAACACATGTTGTATGACACCATGATATGGAATACCATGATGTTGTGGAAAAGTTGTTGCAAGGGCCATTATATATGCAAACAAATAATAATACACACAATCAAGCAAACAAGTATGAACAATGATACAAAGAAAAATGAGAATTTTGACCCAATCAAGATAGAAACCGATTGATTGATTGATGATGATTATGATAACATTGTTGAGGATGAGAACAACACGAGGATAGAGTTGTTGACGAAGCGACCAACATAAGGATAAGAGCGATATATATCGATGCTGTTGATTTTGAGGAAGTGGATGAAGGTTTGCAATAAGTCTAGGAACAAAATTGTTAGATGCTTATGATGATGTGTGAGATTGATTAACAAGATTGTATGGATTAGGATTGTGTACATTTGGATGGACTACTTTGGGAATGCATGGTTGTGGATGGAGGCTTCAAATCAATAACAAGGGAGAACCAAGGTTGGATACAAAGATGAAATGGAGGGATTGGTGAGGTGGGGGATGATAGGGTGAATGGGTGAGGATTTAGGATGGATGCTTGAAGGGAGTGTGAATATAGAGAGTATATATATATATATATATATATATATATATATATATATATATATATATATATATATATATTTTTGAGACACAAATAGAAAAGTTGGGAGGGATGGGAGGTAGTTGGAAAGGCTTTAGGATTTGAGCTCCAAGGACTATGTCATAGGGCGAAGTTTATGTTTTGGACACAATGGCTTGATAATTCTAGGTAGTGAAGGCATAGGATTTCATGGGAAGGCACAAGTGTCAACGAAAATGTAGAAATTCCAATAGATTGTGCACAAGCACCACTAGGCATGCATAGGCACCACCATATGTGCATAGGCACCACTAGACATACACATGCACTGGGGAAACTACACAAACATAAGGGGTGTGGTGCCTATATCTGAGAGGGTTTGCAAGTAGACATAGGTGCCAAGGAGGTGTGTCACCTATGTTAGAGAAGATTTGAGTATTATGTAGGGGAAAAGGATGGGCATTGAAAGAGCCATGAACCTAAAAAGATGAATGGGAGTGTGCATGTAGGAGAGGATGGATATAATAGGGCTTGACTACAGAGAAAGTAAGGCTTGTGTTGTCCAAATTATGCTTGGAGATTTTTCCCCTATCCTTATCAAGATTGAAAGCAAGGGGAGTGGATTGGGTATGATTGGATAGGTTCATGGAAGTAAGTGGTGGGTAGATAGGATGAGGTAGATTGGACGAAGGAGATGGGAAGGGAAAATATTTTCCTCAAGTGCAAGGTGCTCTTAGATAGCAAACGAATGCATGATATTTGTTTCATAGGTTTTCATCATGGTACTCATCCAAGGTGCCATAAAAATAGTTTTCACCATTAGATGATGCATTTTTGTTTAGTATTTTAAATTTATTTTTTTATGATTTTGATTTTTGAGGTTATGATTTTCGAGTTGGATTCTTGGATGGGGGATAGGGGGGTGGATTCAGACTCAAGTGTCTATTTAGATAGTATCCCTTGTTGAATAACCACGCCAAAGGGGCCACATTGATTGTTGTTACATGTAGTTGGATCTTGTGGCAAGCTTGCTTAAGACAATGCTATCTAAGGATTCATGTTATTTTCAAAGAGGTCATACTTGTCTTGGTTAGTAAGACTACCATCATTATCATAAAGAAGAAATATTTAGATTGACAAGGGGACTCACCAAAATAAAATAGATTCATGATTTTGGGATTGGGATTGGGATGGAATTTGATGAGTGTTGGATTAGCATAAATTGGTTGGAGGGATAAGATCTTAAGATTTATTTTGATATCAAAATATCTTAGGATTGATTTTCTAAAGCTTAGATTTAGGATGAGGTTTAGATTTTTGGATTGAAGGAGTTGGATTAGAGATGATCAAGGTTGGTTGGGATAGAATTGGTTTTGATTGTGGTGTGGATAATCAAGAGATCAAGACCTTTGGATGATTGGATTTGATTGATCTCATTTTCTACGCTTAGGATAGACAAAGTTCCTAAGTGAGAATTAGTTTTGATTTGATTTTATATTTCCATTTACTTAAGATTGGCTAAGGTCTCAAGCAAGATCGATTATGATTAGTCTTAGGGCCTTGATCTTTGATTTGTTCTAATTTGATTAGGTGGTTAATTTTAGGATTGGGATGAGTGGAGGGGAGTTGATTAAGATTACCTAGTATTTTGGATAATTGCTTGATTTGGATTTGATGACCTAGGATTTGGATTAGGAGGATAGGGAATTTTTGACTAGAAAGAGGATTTGAATTTGGATTATGGATTATGAATATTTTTGGATGAGGGAATGAGTTTAGATTGGAATTACCTAGGATTTTTGAATTTTATGATTTTCACTTTTAGATTACCTAGGGTTTTGGATGAGGATGAAATTTCAATTATTAGGGTAAAAGTACAAACCTGTGTCACACTTTATAAAGGAATCAACCAACACCAAAAAATTTTCTCAACTTCGACCACATAAAAGTGGTCTTTATGTTTTGAATTTCAAAATGATGTAAACTAATGAAATGTAGAACTCTTGATGAAGTTTATTCCTATAATTTTTTCAAATTTTTTAAACATTGTTTTGATTATTTTTTTTATCAATTTAAGAGCATATTTTGAAATTTAGTTGACGTCAAGAAACAAATAGAAAAAAACTTCATTTTCATTTGATTTTTTTTCTCCAAATAGGTAACTTCAACATCTAGTGCATGGAATTTTTTTTGAAATTTTGATGTATATGTAAGTTAGGATTTTGATTAATGTGACATGATGAAGGCTTCAAACTTTAGGTTTCCATTTATTTGCACGAGGATTGGGTTTGATTTTGTTTCTTCCAAGATTGGAGGTTGATTTGATTTTGATGGTTTGATGGAGATAAGTTTTTATGTTTTGGATTTGATTGTTTTAGATTTGGGAGATAGTGCATGGGTTTCAACAAGAAAACACACCAAGCACATTAAAAATTTAGATTTATTAAATTTTGTGGATGATTGTAAGCCCACCTATATGTCTTGTCTAGGTGTGGAGTCTAGGGCCTAAATTGGGACACTAACCATTTTTGATAAGCCAAGATCACTTGATGGCGCAAGGGGAGAAAATGCACAGCCTACAAGCCTATTTCTAAGGACATAGGGTGAGAAAATTCCCAAGCCTAACTACTTATTGGTGCATCACAACCATATATGACTGATGGCTCCTACATAGGATGAACAAGGTTGTTATAAGTGTCCTCAATATACCTAAAGTTATTCGAGCCTCAAGTCCATGAATGAGAGTCCATTTATAAAAATGTGTTCATGGAAAAGTCCAATCCCACTTCACCTTATTTACTTACAAGAAGGGATACCAAGGTTGATCCAAAAATGATGGTTCTCCTTTGAGTTGTAACTTTTGCTCGGGCCCCATTTGTATACCCCACTAGAACATGTGGTTTAGGTCATCCCCTAAGGTGACAAAATCCTAAGGTGGGCCCACTAAAAATAAAATTAAAAAGTGACTTAAATCACCCTAAGGCACAAAGAGAGAACATACATAAATGCCTTTGGGATGATTGAAGGCACCACACAAATTAATTTTAAATTTGAAACTAAATGCTAGGACAAAAGCACAAACTGATTTTAACCTTGAAATCAAATGTTTGTAAAAACATAAAATAAAAATGTTCGATAATTTTTGGGAGGCCTTCTTTTAATGTGAATCTATAAGCCACTCATTAGTTTTTTTTATGGTCTAGGTCCTCACAAAATGATCTTGGAAGTTAGTAGCAAGATATTCAACATAATCAAATGCACAAGAACAAAAGGGGTTAGCAAAATGATCAAAATTAATGTTGAAAATATCATGAATCTACATAGGTGCCAAAAAATGTGGCACATGTGCTATTGTACATGCACATGCTAGGGAAGATGCATAAATACCAAGGAAAACACATAAGAATTACAAAAAGATGCATAAATGCTAGGGAAGAAGGCACAAAATTAGGGACACTCAAATGCCACCAAGCATGCACACTAGTGCTAGGGATATGCATAGGTGCCACAACTGTGTGTTGTTTGCATCAAAAGATCCTTAAACCATCAAAACATGACAATTAGCTCTCAAAATTAATCTAGTAATATAAAATAAAGGTTAGAATGGATCTCTAGAATGACACAAAAGAAGACAAGGTAAGTAGAAAGAAAAATGGATCCAAATGATGGCGAAACATTGCAATAGGAACTCTACAAATCCCTAATTAAAAAGAGTGGAAAAATGACCATAAAAGAACTACACTCCAATAAAATATTAAAAAATTTAAAAGGATGATGTTAAAGGAAACTAGGAGGCCCAAAAACCTACAAAGAAACTACATTTAGGGCTAGGAACTAGAGAAGAATCCACAAGTGCCAGATATCAAGGCTAATGCATCATAGAACATGAATATGTGCCATACAATACATGTAGGCACCACAACGTAGTCGCATGTACCACACAATAGGAATAGGTAACACGAGTGCATGTTATTTGTGCCAAGTTCATGCACAAGTGCCACATGCATTTGTTGTTTATGTTGAAAGAGCCATGAACCTACAAAACATGAAAGTTAGCTCTTAAACCACTAATTCTACAAAATAGAGGTTAGGAATAACGTTAAGAATGAAATACAAACAAGTCAAGGCTAATAGAATGAAATTAATCTCAAATTATAGTGAAACATTATATAAGGTCATCCAAAAAATCTTATCAAAAAGAGAAAAAAAACCACAAAACAACTACTACACTATAAGGGAAGTCTAAGAAACCAAAATGATAGTGGTAGTAAGGCCCTAAAAGCCTGAGATATTGAAAAGAAACAACTTTAAGGCCACAAAAAAGAGAGAATTGTAGGGGTGCCATTGGACAATACATAAGTGCCATAAGGTTGTGTTATTTGCACAACCACTATTATTTGTGCACATGTGCCATGTTGTGTGTTATGCCAAAATATGAAGATAAGTCCCAAGAGAGACACTATGACATAGGGTGGAGACGTTGAAAACTTAGAATGTGTTCAAGAATATAAACCTTACAAAAAATATCAAAAAGAGGCTCCAATAACAAAGATTAGTATTGGGACAAGAGTCTCATTTGATCCAATAGTGAACAAGAGAAGAAACAAAGAAATAAACAGAGACAAATATAGAAGGAAAGAACCTATACCTTACTTCCCTTGCACCTCCATTTGAGTTTGAAGAGATTGAATACCCAAGCTTGAGAATAAATTTACAAGATCTCTCAATAACCTCTTGTTGTATACTTGTGCGTAGTTGTTCTTAAGATAGATGATAGTGTGATTAGGAGTATGCAGTTTCTCTCAATACTAGTAGCATAAAGTTAGCATTCAATGGATGGATGAAAATGACCTCCAAAAGGGTCCATTTATAGATTTTGAGGATTACTGATCAAGGGTTGAGATTTGATTTGAGATCAATGGCTAAGTGTTCATGAGAGTAGTGAGCAAGGAGAAGCCTCCAAATGGAACCCCATGATTAGTGCACTTGGAGAAGGAAAGGATCAAGAGGATTTGGAGGGCTAGGATTAGTTTTACTTGATCAAATGGTGGAGATTAAAAGATCTCACACATGTAGGAAGGAACATATATAAGAGTGATATAACATGTGATTACTCTCACACATGTGGATGTGGTATTTGACAAGTGAGAGCTCTCATAATTGTGTGGGAATCACATGTCTACAATAGAGGGTGAGGATTTTCCAAGATAAATGATGACTAGGATTTCATAGGATAATGCACCAAGTGATTAATTAAATAAATCACATTTAAGAATGTGCAAAGGATTAATTAGTTAATTGGATTTAATAAATCAATTATCTTGAGGTAGAAAATAGAGGAATTAAATTAATAATTTTTATTTATTCAATTCATAGTATTATGAAGGTTGGACTTAATTTGTTTAATTAAGAGTGAATTATAGAGGAACAAGGAGAAGGGATTAATTAAATAAATGATTTGAATTTATTTAATTAATAGTTAGAAGACGATTGGGGAGGTTAAGTAAATTATTTTTTATTTAATTAGTTCTTGGAATATGATAAATTCAAGTGTGGTTAGTGTTGTCACTTGGATTTGCACCCTTACAAGTATTTGAATCACCAATCTAGTGAAACATGGAAACACTCCAGGGCTTGTGGGTTGCCCATAGCTTGGAGTGAATCTCATTAGAGGGTTGGTTACTTTGTTGCAATCACCTAAATTTGAGCTAAACTGCTACTGTTATGCTGAGAAAAGAGGAAGGAAATGACTTGTAATGAAACCTAAACTCTAAAAAAGGTGGTGCACCAAAATGTTTTGACACTCATGTTGTTTTAGACACGATTTTTCAATAACCAACTAGTTTTTACAAAATTCAAAATGTTTTGTGTACATCAATACATAAGTATTTTGTAAGAAGGTTGGGTGTGTTATAGTTTTGAAGGAAAATAAGTTTTTTTACAACTAATAGCTATGTTTCACATCCACTACAAAATTTACAACCTACATAAAATGTACTTTCTCCACCTATAGGTGCTAAAATGAGACATATTAAAGGTTTTGAATAATATTCATCAACCACTATTTTGCACACAATAAAATAGTACTTGAGAAGGAAAAAATGCTTGATTTTATTGACAAAATGTCTTACAATAGTACAAGAATTCCAATGTTTTGAAAAGATGGTCTTACATTTGATTTTCAGTCAAAATGATCAATTTTATGAGTGACAATGCTATTTTTCTTATAGAAAAAAACTCTTACAAGTTATAGTGCTATTTTAGAATGCAAGAACTGCCTCTAAACTATCCTAGGCATGCCTTTTAGCCTTGAACCACCTCCTAAAAACTTGGAATATGTATAATAAAGACAAAAATGACAAGTGTGCTGCCTTTCTGCTAGGTCAAAGTCCTCCTAGGTGCCTAACTGAGATCTCAAATACTTGTAAATGATTCTCAAATTGATTCAACTACTCCTATATCTTCTCACCTACTATCCAAGTCATTCAATTGGTTTTGAATGCCCTCCATTTTTTATGTACTTTGTCAAATTGCCATAACCCCTTTTCCATGTTTATAGGACATGTGTCAAGGCTTTGACATGGTCAAAAACCTCCTAGGGGTTTAGGGGAGGTTCAAGGTTAACTTTGACACATGTTTCATTCATTAAGGACTCTTTGTCCCATGTTTTCATGTCTCTGTCCTTTTACAAGGTCTCTCACTTATGAATTGACTTCTCATTGTTATGGATTTTCATTCAGAAATTTCTTGTTAAAACTACTTTGACATATTTCTCATTTAGTGCTCCTTCACTATATATTGCCTTCTCATACTTTATCTGTCCTTTAGAGATAGGTTTGCATAGTGCTTTTACTCTCTATCTTTCAGGTTCATGGGACTACCAAGATGCCAAATGACTATCTCTTTTATTGAGTATTCACTATTCCTAGAATTCACCTAGAAATCCCTTAACATGTCTTCCAACTCCATGTCTCTTGCCACTGTCATGTATTATCATCCATTGGATGACTGCCTTATTTTCAAACACATACCTCTTCCATTACTCTTATTAACAGTCTTTCTTATAGAAAAAACTTGTTACTCCCTAAACCTTGTCATGCTCTATGTTTTACTTGGTCTTCTTGTTGATTGTCTTTCCATGGTTTGATCACTCTACACTTTCTCATATCCACATGATAGTCTTTTTTTTTTTTTTTTTCTTGTAGCCTTTATCTTCTGAGATCATAAAATATTCTATTTCTTACCCTTTGTGCATTGTCTCTTCCTTGAGTACTTAACAAATCTCTCTAAGGGTAAATAACTATGTCATGCCACCTATCTTTTCCTTGACTATAATTTATCATTATTTTGGTGTCTTGAATCATTCAAAGACTGATCTCTTTCTAGCATTCTTATTGCCACTAAAAGACCTCATATACTGGTAACTTTACTCATCATAAAATTATCTTGAATCATCCTACTATCATGACTAAATTTGTGAGGAAATGAACTCTCTATGTTTTTATAATGATTGTCATATGCCCTCTTTCACTTTATCTTCTTTATACCTCTGAATATTTTCATGCATGAATCTGATCAGTTTAACCTTCTCATTGTGTCTAGCCACTTTTTGACTATTCATCTAGACATCTCAAAGTTCAAAACCCTTATAAGGGTTGTGACCCCTCTCCATTATCTTGACCCACCATTAAGTTTGTTGTGACAATGACCTTTTATTTCAATAAAGTTTTGTCTCTATCCTTTATCATCTGTGTAGAAAACTTGCCAGTCTTTGTTTGGATCATCCTATTTTATTTCAAAATTGAACATCACCTCAAACTCATGGATGAGATCTGAGTATCCTTCAAATTTTGTAAAACCCATAGCTCACCCAAGAGCACTACCCTTCTTGTGCACCTTATTACAACTCCTTGTACTATTACTCTAAGATTTGCACTATGTTTCTTGTAATGGTCTCCAAGATAATTTTTTCCTTCTCATAGCTCACAATAGATGTATTAGACTTGGTCATCCTTGTTGGTTCCAATTGTTGATCAACCTCTGGAAATTGTGAATGAAAATATTTGGAGTATGAGCAAAAAATTGTAGGTCTTCCTCGTTCACAAAAACTCCATTTTTTGATGGATTTGTTTCACTTCTTGAGATTTTTTCAATAAAATGAAAACCAAATATTTTGAAATTATTGTTTGTAGGGCATGGAATTACTTCAAATCCCTTATCCTTAGAATCTTCCCTTGAAGAAAACTAAGTTGATGCTCTGTTGTTCCTTGTTTTTGCTCATTGTCAACTCTAGCACTATCCTCTATGAGCACTGCCATTTTTCTCTTGATCTATCATGACACTTTTCCATCTCAAAATATTATCATTGGATGGTATGTTAATGCCATGAACCAATGCATTGTTTGTGATAGCTGTCTTGATGACTATGATGAACTATGCATTATTTGTACTTCATGAAAGATTAAAGTCCCATTGTGTCCCACCTTCTTGACAATGCATGATTCAAGGAAACATATTGTAGACAATCATGTGTTATGAAATTCTATCCTTGTCATTGTTGTTGTGCCTTTGATGAAGATTCATTCTTAATAATCATGGGATTCTTTAAACTGACTTGCTAATAACATTGGTCAAGGTTTTTCAAAAGCCTACCTTGCTTCTCAAAATATCTACAAGACTGTCATGGTCTTGTGCCTCATGTTGGTTGTGCCTTTGATGAAGAACTTAATGTATTCCACTCTTTTCTACTTGTCTTCTTATTACCTATGCTCATCTCCTTTGTATATTTTAAGATCCTTGGATACCCTTGGTGGAATCCCATGCACTTAGATTATCCCTTGCAAGGTCATTGTGAAGATTAATGAGCTACATGTCTCTATCATTGTCAAGCATCATCAACACTTGAAAATCATCAAGGTCATTGGATTGTTGACTTTCATCTTTATCATGAAGAGGAAATCTCTATCATTAATTAACCTTCCTTATTACTATCACTCATCATGCTCCTATCTTGCTTCTCCTTGATATTTGGCCTATATCCCTTGAATTGGTATCCTCCTCTTGACTCAAACCTGCCTAGGGCCCGCCCTTTCAAAAGTTCATATTCACATTCTTCAAACCCTATAATTTTTTCCTTTACCTATGAATAAGGACCATCACTGTTTGATACAAAATATAACTCATTCATCTTGGAAACTCTTAATAACTACATTCACTAGTTGTTATCTCCTCACTGTCTTCTGTGATTCTTTGATACCGCCATCTTTCTAGTAGACTGGCATCAACTCTTGATTGTCCATGCTATATTGTTTTGTTCTATTCTACTATAGGTTGTCCTCTTGTATGAATGCACAAAATTAGGCCTGCATCATGTGTCTTACCCTCTGTGACTATTCTTGTACTTTCTTGGTTTTTTCCCCTTTAATATTCCCTTAAATGACCCTCTTTAAGTGTTTAGCAAATTTGACTCATATTACATAAAACCTTAGGGTTTACCTTCATGATAGCTATCCCCAAACCTCAACAGGTTCATTACATACCTCATTCTCAAGATGATATTATTAACACCAATATTCTCTTCTCACATGAATGAAAAAAACAAATATTACATCATTAATATGCAAACAATTACATTATCTATTAACAAGGTAACAAAGAAAGAAAAAGGGGATTTCAAAGCAATAAGGTTGTGTTCCTATTATGTTTCAACTAGTATTTGACATTAGGAACATTTGTTCATTTCTTGTGCATTCATATTATGTGAAAATATCTCTTCCACTTGCTATTCACTGTCCACTAGATGACCAAACTGGAATGCTTATTGTGTATAGACAATATACTACTTTTATCACCCTAAATGTGTAGATTGTGTATTGTTCACTTGAATACTTTCTTCTTTTCCTACCACAGACCTAGAAAATCTTCATATTTGATGACAATGGTTTATACAAGGTATGAGGAAAGCTTAGAGAAACCCTTATACATGTTTTTGGGAAGGCAAAAAAAACATTTGGCAACATTAAACACTATAAGACTATCTCAATAACTTGTTAGGGTAATATGCTCTTGGAAACTCATTGTGATAGTAGCAACACTAGAATGACCACAAAACCCTAATAGACTTGCATGATTTTACAACTTATGTATGCATATTTCCATGAAGACCCACAAGATAGAAGCAAAAGATGCTTTTATTATTGTCTCTGCACATGCTCTCCTAAACTTTGGAAGCTTTTAATGACCTTTGAAAAAACTCTATAAAGTTTTAAAATTACAATAGAATCTTAATGAAGTGTAGAATGCATACCATGAAGAGAAAGCATTATGGGGAGCTTTTTGACCATGTGTGCTAGGTGTAAATGAGTCCCTGGAACCTATCCTTCCTCCTAGTAATGTGCCATATATTCTACTTGGTCCATGCAATGTGGGTGAAATATAAATGGGCTCCTTGAAAATCTCCAACGCCATTGAAATGTGGGTGAGACTAGAGAAGCAAGGTTCTTCTTCCATGCCAAACTGAGGACACCTTGAATTCCAACAAATACGAAACCCTAGGATTTCTCATACAATGGTCCATGTCAAGCTCTTAAAATTTCGAAAGGAGGAAATATTCAATGCTTCCCTTTCATGGCATGAAGACTTAGCAAAAAAATATTTTTCTCATTCTTTTTTGCTGCATTTAACTTTATGAAACCCACTTTAGCTTTTCTAATTACTATTTTTGTCAAGTTATGACAACAATGCCAACAGTTAGGTGTGGGAAATTTTAGGCGTCTGTAATTTATTTTATAAATATTTTTCCAATGTTTGCATATCATCCTTCACTTTTTTATTTCAAAACACACCACCCTTGTTAGTCTATCAACAAACACTAAAATGGAGTAATGGTTACCACACTATAATAACCATCCCTTAGTTAGGTATCAAAATATAATAACTACCCTTAGTTACTACTAATTATTTTTCCACAACTAGTACTAACTTAATCACTCTAACATCTTCTGACTAAATCAAAAGTGCCAACTCAAAATACCCACACTAGAATATGGTAAACTTCTAATGTCAGGGTTATCCCTAGTCTTAGACCTAAACTTTGATGGTTCATTCGTAATGTTGCTACCTATGTATCATTTTTGAGAATCAAAGGCTTTGATTTGTACACCAATGATAGAGAGAATCATCCTCTTCTTTTATATGTGATCTTTGGTATCACTTTTAAACCACAAAAAATAATTGAGCTTATGATTTTAATTTAATCTAATTACCAATAGAATGATATCAAACATATTTTAATCAAGTGATGGTTCCATACCTACATTAATGTACTAAAACACAACAAACAACACTAACAAAATCTCATTTCAATATCATGTTCTCACAGTGATTGGTTCAACCATACATCATCTATACACAATAGGAATAGCTCCCACTTGTGTTACATAGACATAGGTGATTAACTATTATACACCTCACGAGTACACATGGGGGTTAGCTAGGAATACACCACTATACATAGGGTGAATATCTCATACTCACATCACAAATACACATGGTAACTAGCTTAGACATATGTCACATATGCACAATGTGCCTAGTTCGAACATCTAATGCATATACATAATGTGAATAAATTAACATCCTCACAAGTACATAATGAGCAACTAGAACAAAGGAAGTAGTTGCAACGTGACTACAAGCATATTTTACTTTTGCTACTTTACTAACAATAAGCATGTAAGTACATCTCATTTGAAAAAAGGCATGTTAGTGCACCCATACTGCATTACGGGTCCCATGTTTTTTCTAATCCATTGACATCTATGATGATAAGAAAGCATCGCATACTACTTTCCATTATCAATAGAAAAGACATAAGAATAGCAACATGCACAATAATTGAGGCCATTTTACACAAATACACCATGCTTGACTCACACATACAATAGGAAGTGGATGTGAAACTAATGCACACAAATTTTTATTCCTTGGTTCACTAACACTTACCATTTAAGTGCATCCCAACTAGAAAAAAGGAATTTTGATACATCCCATAGTATAGTGTGGTGGCATACTTTTTCCTAATTATCTATACTAGTTGTGATGATGGGAAAGAATTCCATACTACTTATGATCATCACTAGATAATAAGTGTGAAAAATCATATCACATAAGATTATTAATAAAATTTAATATCCCACTAAACCTTTTAAGTCAGTGGATCCAAACATCTATCACCTCCATGCCATTAGCAAAATTTGATCCAAATTGGTGTGTGGTAGCTCCTAACATCTACCACCTTCATGATAATGGTTAAAGTTGGATAAGAACTATCATACTATGGGTAATTGCTAGAATTTATCACCTCCATGCTACTGGTGACAATTGGCTAAACCCTAAGATATGAAAATTAACTCCTATCATCTATCACCTAAATGGTATTGGAAAAATTTGGTTAAACTATGCCTTCATCATGTCATGGATATCCCCTAGCATCCTTTACCTCTATTCTACTTGTGAAAGATAAGTAATCCTTAAGTTATGATAGATAGCACTTGACATCTATCACTTGCATGGTATTGATGAAAAGCGACTATTTTCTTCTATATTAGACTTAGTTTTGACATGTAGGGTCATCTTATAGCCAAGTAAACATGATTCAAACATCATAAGGGTTCACAAATATTGGTGATGTTGACCTAGGTATATATCATGTAAATTGATCTAAAAACCTATACATCATGTCCTATGAGTGTTGATGTCAAATTATTGACACACAAGAAACACATTGATCCTACATGGGTTGACCTCTATTAAAAAAATATTCCTAAACAAATAAAATTTTATAAATTAATCAATTAATTTCAATTAATTTAACTTTTATTTAGGAACACATTATTTATTAGACAAAAATTAACTCACAATAGTAATATTAAACATGTCCTATGTATCTGAGTATAATTTTTTTTTATATTACCAATTAGAAGGCTTATCACACATTTATTCACCAAACATATATAGAGGAAAAATTCCCAACTATATTTAGTAATATTTACTATTGTTTCCATATACTTGTAAAATACAATAATAAAGAACTCTATCCTAAACCCAACACACAATTAGGTACATATTTAGAGTAGTAGACCATCCCTACTGAACAAGAATTGTTCACACCATGAAATCATAATGAATTAACTCAAAGTAATTAAATAAACATGAGTAGGTTTCCATTACTCATTCATAGCCATGTCATGGCTAAGTTTATCATGCCCTTATTTTTGGAAGAATAGACCTCATCAAATCTTGAGGCTAACCTTTACCCTCTTATACTTGCCAATGATCCAAGGCACAATATCATAGTTTCAACACATAAACTTTAATTATTTAGTTTAGATTAGAGGCATCCTCACACATTCACATTGAGATAGACCATGATGACAATGAATCTAAAATTTCAACAACTTGATTGGAATATACTTTGGAAAGCCAATTAACATAAACCTTAAAATAGATAGGTTGATGACAATGGTTTTCCTTTAATTGGATCAAAACCTATATATTGGGGACATATTAATTGAAGGATGAGCTCACTACCATCTAGAGACAAAATTCAACCCCAATATGAAGTATACTAAAGAGGGAGATAATCAAGCTTAAGAAAAATTCCAAATCTTTGAGCTATTTATTAATCTCTCCCTTTTGGACTTGGTTCAAAGGGTAATCCTTTTCCTAAGGACTACCTACATACCCGTTTTCAAATGAGATTGAAGTCCCATGTAGTTCTCCTAATATTTTAGCTATCGGGATGAGAGCTTATATTTTCCAAGTTAAGATAATCTATACAGATGCTAGTCATAGCCATTTTTTCATATACATCAACAAGGTATATTCCTCGGGGTTTTCCAGCCTTGATATATTGTTTCCCCAAGGAAACCAAGGACAAGCTTTGTCAAGTCCTCAAATCACAACCCCACAATCCTAGAACACAATCTTACCTTCAAGGCCATGGGGTGTCTTCAAGAAGGTTAAATAGAGTTTCATCAATAGACTAAGGAGGGTTAAAGACTAATTTAAGAGAGTGGATAGTGTCTCCTACTCTTTAGTCTTAGCTAAACCCAAGAGGGTATTCCTCGAGGTGTCCTTAATAGGATTCTAAAATAATTAGAATGTAACATTATTATAATAATAGTAGCTATACCCAATATACTATTGACCCCTATAATTGTCATTAGGTCAAAGAATAACCACATAAAAATCTTGTAAATTTGATATAACACCTTGTACATGTAACTATGGATAAAAATAATATTATAATTCTAATGAATAATCTCAATTAACATCTCATACATAGTGGCAAGGTGTAGACATACATGACATGATTCTTTGATGATTTAGCAATTTGAGGTTTGTTGAAATCATTCCTCGATTTGCAATAAAAAATTATGAGCATGTATACTATAAACTAAACCTAATCTACTAGTAAAAAAATTATTCATTTTAAAGAGTGTGATTGATCAAATATTTCCAAGACCACTACCCATTCAATGCATATATAGTCAGTTTACTAGAATGAGTAAAAAATTAGAAAAATAAGGGATGACAGGCTATATATTTACATACAAATAAAAATACTACTTAATAATCCATCCACACTGAACATGTGCATGTTTTGCACACACGCCTCGCCGTAGGTAGGGACCCCCTCTTTTCACTCTTGATAGGTTGCTTTTCCCCTATCTTGTTTTGTGTGCCCCTTTCTTGGAGCCTAAGTTGGTCATGTGCCTTGAAATGATCAAACACCCCTTGACAAAATTCATTTGCGCACCTAAATTTCGCCAAGTCTTTTGCCTTCGAGGAAGTTCCCCTGTGGGTTTCCCTTCATCCGTTGCCCCGGCGTCCTCCAAGCCTCGCGGACTCGCAACTGTGGGTCGCCTCATGCAGGTTGCCGCTGATGTTTTGCTGCTGAGTAGCGACTAACGCCCAACTTCCACCTGCATGGTGGGATCCGCACCTAGTTTCTCCATCCAAACCTTGACCAAGGATCCAAACAAGCAAGAGATTCCACATCTCACCTAACCTGGGTCTACCATACAAAGAAATCAATGCACGCCATCGATGGAAATTAGCCTATAAACGTTGCTCTCGACCCTTCATTTTACCTGGACCATTCAAATCTGGGGAGAAACAAAGTCCCCCCTTCCTTTTTCTGCTCTTTGCCTTGTTCCTGTTGACTTGGTCCTTGATTGATTGATTCACTTTTTCCTTCATTTTTTGACTTTGGGGATAGGTTACCTATGGATTTGGGATGTTTTTGTGGTGCCTAAGTGAACTTCCAAGGTTTTGTTAAGTTTTGGGAGTTGTAGAAATTTCCTTCTAGGCTGCCGTACCTCCGTGGCCATCCAAAACTTCCCTTCTGAGATGCCATCCCTCCGTGGCCATCCAAGAACTTCCCTTCTGGGCCGCTGTGTGCTCATTGCCATTCCAAAAGGGCAGTGACCCTCCAACTTTCCCCTTCCAAATTTTTGCATTGTTCAAAATGAGTCAAATCTTGAGGAAGTATGTCTTGGCACTCTTTCTCCCCCTTTTCCCATGCACTAAAATTGAAAAATCTCAAATTTACTAAGTTTTGTGAGGTTTGGGAACTTTCCTTCTAGGCTACAATCCCTCCATGGCCGTCTGGGAACTTCCCTTCTGAGCCACCATGTGCTCATTTCCGTTTCAAAAGGGCGATGACCCTCCGACTTCCCCCTTACAAATCTCTACATTTTTGGAATGGGTGCAAACTTCAAGTTTTCATCATCTAAGGCCCATAAAGTGTGTGACTTCACATGCCTAAAGGGGTTTGGATCAAATTTTCCATGTGTTTAGACATCACAAAAATTTCCTTCTGGGCCGTTGTCCCTCAGTGGTCATCCGAAAACTTTCCTTTTAGGCCGCCATCCCTTCGTGGCCATCGTAGAACTTCCCTTTTGGGCCGTCATCCCTCTGTGGCCGTCCGAGAACTTTCCTTCTAGGCCACCGTCCCTCCATTGCCATCCGGGAACTTTCCTTCCAGGCCACTATCCCTCTATGGCCATCTAGGAACTTCCCTTCTGGGCCGCCGTCCCTCCGTGGTTGTCCGGGAACTTTTCTTCTAGGACACCATCCCTCTGTGGCCATCTGGGAACTTTCCTTTCGGGCCACCGTCCCTTCGTGGCCGTCCAAGAACTTTCCTTCCAGGCTGCCATCCCTCCATGGCTATCTAGGAACTACCCTTCTAGGAAGCCATCCCTCTGTGGCCATTTTCCTTCCATCCATCGTCCGTGATTTTCCGTCCACCTTCAGTTCGCTGTCTACCCTGTGGCGCTCACACCCTTGAGCCCGCATTTATGTTTATGGTCCAAATGAGCTCCAAATATGAATATTATGATCTTTTGATGATGCATGAATGAATCTAACAAGGAGTTTTCAAGGTTTGAGTAACGTTTTCCTTGATTTGTGTATGAAGGCACTTACGACACTTCATGTATGTAGGATTCAAGAAGCCTATTGCGGGTCTATCGGGGAAACCCATTGAGAAAGATGAACAAGGAAAAGCACATAGCTCCTGCCACCATTCATTTTATGCTCACCTTTCTTTGTAGCACCCTTCAACAAAGCTGACATTAGAAGCAGGACTATGTCAAGGAAGTCAATAACAAACCACAAAGGGTGGCCTTGAAGGTGGTGGGAGGGAGCAGCTGTTTCCTCCCTCCCTCCCAAACAATCACGATCCATCAGGAGCTGTCTCATCATATCATCTAACCCATTCCAAAATGATACAAATCTGTAAATGAGATGCACTCAATTGGCTAAGAAATGTTTCATATCCATCAGGGGAAGAGGGCAGCTTTCAGGCAGTTTCAGCTACAATGAAAAGGAAAATCAACAAGAAGATGAAAATTGCTATAGTGATTGGCCACTACAAGACAAAATAGAGAAAAGACAAGGAATGCATTTTTAATTTCTATATAATGAGGGGTAGGTGAAGCCCTAGTGCAATCAAATCTGAGCCACATAATGTAATTCAATCCTAGCCATTCATTTGGGATTTGGAAAACTCTAAATAGGCCCCCCCCCTCATTTGTAAATGGTTGGAGAGCTGGTGTAAAAAGAATTTGTAGCAATAGAAGACAACATTGCATGATTTTATGGATGTTCTCTTTGATTTTTCTCATCTTGCATGCATGGTTCTACTTCCAAGTTAGTTTTAGTGTTAGTTTCTTGAATGGCTATCATGATGGTGTTGCTGTTATAGTATTTGATGAGCTTTCAGCCCATACTTTTAGCACTTGTTGATGACAATCTGCTGTGCAAAGTTAGCCTGGGCTTCTTTATGTCATTGCTGCAACCTAGTTCAATTGCATGTTCATGATGTGTATGTGTAATCTGAAAATCAGCAGACCTTAGAAGATTGCACTGGTTTTTTGTAGCTATAGGTTTCTCTTGGTCAAGGAAAACTCAGTTTAGGAAGCTTATCTACTGTAGCAGCCACCATTGTTACTGTTCATTCATAGCTTAGGATTAGAACAATTTTATTAACCCTTCTCCTTTTGCTATTTCTTTTAGTCCTTGGTTAGAGTAGAATCCAAAGCATCACCATGAAGCTAAATCAGATGGACTTGAGAAGTTTTAGCTTGTTGTTTTGAGTGGACAACCACTATTCATTCACTTACACGACTTTGAAATTGCATTTACAGACCCAAATTCCCATGCTTCGTAACTCATTCGTAAGTCCGCCTTGTGATTCCAACAAATCACATGAAAGAACTTAGATATTCCAAGCACTGTCAAGACCTGACATTAGAGACCTTGGGATAGTGTTCTATAATTTGATTGTGGAAGATTTTCTTTCAAGAGAGGTGATGCACTTATGCATTACCTGTGTTGAGAAGTGCATAAAAAACACATGAACATAACTGGTGCTAGAAGGAGGGCATGGCATGTTGAGGCTACAAAGTTGACAGTTGGGAATTGAAAAGACCACTTTCAAGAAGAAATCTAAGATAAGGAGATCTCTTTTAATGCTGAAACTTAAAATCAGAAAATTCTGGAGGCAAACAAAAGCTGAGTCGAAATGGAGGAGCATGTACAAATTGACATCACTCAGCTACATGCAGATTTAAACAAGAGATTGAAGAAACCACTACAACAATTCACATCGGCAGACAAATGTAGGATTCATTGCACTCGAAGGAACAACAAGCTGGGGTGTCTAACTTTCTTGAGTAGAATTGAAAGGGTCTTGCAAGGAGAAATCCCCTTCTGGCAAATCTATCAACCTTTAGCCCTTGTAAACCCGAAGGAAGAATTGACAACCATGGAAATGAAAGCATTCGAAGGTCTGATCCAAGAACACTTGAGCAACAAAGATGGATTAAAATTAGAGGAGGTATTGATGTCAAGTTGGTGCAGATTTCACAATGCACCTCATTCAGAAGTTCTTTGTCCATCTTGCAAAGGAATCATCACCCAAGTCAAGGGCAGTTTGAACAAGTTGGAGCAGCCAACTTTCAATAAGGATGAGTCATCCCATGAGGCCAAAGAGCTGTCAACATCTGGAGGACAACACATCGATGAGGAACCAAGGGATTTGACACAAACTAGTGCTGGGACAATGAACATTGAAGCTGAAAATGAAAAGGAAGAAGCTGATTTCCATAGGATAGCAGAAAGCTTTGATGAAAGTTCAGTTGAAAAGAGGTTAGAAAGCCTTTCCTCTATCAACAAAGAGTAGTCCTCCAATCTAGAAGAGGATCCATTGGAAGTTGAAGATGAACCAACGAAGCCTGCAATAGTGTATACTGGGACAACCAATGAAGATGCCAAAAATTAGGAAGAAGAAAAGGTTGACAGCCTTGGGACAACAAAGAATGATGATGAAGAAATAAGCGAGATTAGACTAGAGGACCTCTCCTTCATGAATGACAGTGATCAAGCATCCAAAAATGCAGATTTGGAGGAATGGAAACAACCACTTGCCGCGGCTTTCTACTATTCACCTTCCTTCCCAAATGAAGATGAGGACCCGATAGTGGAAAGATATGACCAACTAGTGTCAAGACTAGCAAGGGATTGGTTTGAGCTAAAATTTCAAGTGGATTTGGAGGTGCTGTTGCTACCAAATTGGTGTAGACTCCATGATTCATCACATTTTGAGTTTGCATGTGAGCTATGCCAAGAAGCTATCAAACAAGTTAGAGGACAAGTGGAGCAGTCAAGTGCCCAACCTCCTCTACTTGTTGCCCAGATCAAAGAAGAAGACCAAAATCCTAAATCAAGTGATGACTCAGCTAAAGGTAGGCCTCAAGAGGATGCTGGGACAACAATAGAAGAAGGAAAACAATACAGTCATGAGCTTCCGAGAAAATGAAGTAGATCAAACAGGAATGCTGTCCACGAGTCATTAAGAATTTCTTCCTCTTGAAGAGAATTTGTGCACCATGGATGATAGGATTTTTGGCAGGTCCTTGGAAGGAAATTGCATAGTATATTTTGGTCCCCTTGATGAGGTGCCATCAATTGATGACTTCTTTCCATTGGGAGCTATATTGTGGAGGTATGCCAACACTAAAGAAGAATACATCTCAGAAGATGGGGGTGATGAAGACATACTACCCGAACCTCCAGATAGTGAAGTATTAGAGTTTCTAGATTGGGAGAGGAAATCCTCCATCTACAATGACAGTGAGCAAGAGGAAACGAGTGAAAACCATGATGAGATGCATGACCAACAAAGAGAAGAAGACAAAGGTGGGGGTGTTCTAATGGCTACCAACAAGTATGGCAAACTTGACCAACTACAAGATGCAACTTGGAGTCCTTCCACCATGATCATTGTTGATCCTCCTTCATATTCAGATGGCTGCAATAGGAAAGATTCACGTATGTCATCATCCCATGACACTGAACAACACGAAAATAAGGTTGACACCCGGGAAAGGAAATGAGACAGTACACTGCCATCTGAGGACAACAACCAAGTGGATCCCAAGTTTGCAGATGATCAATGTGGAGAAGTATTTATTTTTGAAGAACTGCCAACTGGGGCTATAGGTCCCATTGGTAGCTTGGAAGAGCTATTTTTTACCCCATTCTCCCAGCCCTATGCATGCCCAAGAACATAGATGTTTCACCATCCAGTCCCTCCATTTGAGGCAGCCAACATGATGACCGATGATGCAGTGCTCAATATCGATTGTCAAATGCTCTCCATGTGATGACATCCAGGTTTTATCCTTCCTTGCCCCTGTTATTTTTCATAGCTACATTTATCATTTTTATTATGGGAGTGCGGTAAGGAGAACTTGTTTATGAATCAACCATGGGTTCAATGAATCACCTCAATTGCTGATTTTTTGGGACTATGTGATTGAATTTCAATGCCATAGTGTTGAATTTCCTTTTTCTAAATATAAAGATAAATCTACATGGCTTAGAACTATAACGATTTCCCTATTACTTGTGCATGCATTAGGAAATCCCATGGGCATGAGTGTCAGTTTGCCTTTTTTGAAAACAGTGCTTTGTAAATATCTTGTTACATAGCTTGTTTTGGGTAATGTAGGTTTCGTGTACATACCTTGGGTTTGTGTATATAGTCTCTCTTTCTTGATTTTGTTAGGTTATTTAGTTTGCTGTAGGTTTTTTATTTAGAGTAGTTTCTTTGTTGTTTGCTTTCACTATCCCGCTTTGGTTAGTTTAGGTGTTTTCTTTTCGTTTGCTTTAGTTTTCTTTCACTTTACTCAAGGTCCCTCTGCTTTTAGCTAGGCACATCTATGCACACAACAACCCTAATTATTGCCAAGGGTTGTTCTACGTATTTCTTTGTTCAATTCCAATCAAGTTTTCAGAGTGGATGGTGAAGGTCTTCAGTTAGTGTCAAGTGATCTGGGCATTTGATTTAAAGAGGATAAGTCGTTGGTTTAATCTTTTCCTAATGTATTATGAAATCTTATATCTTTTACACACTTTAAGAATCTGGAGGTCACTGTAAGTCCTTTGCAAGGTCTAGTTAAGTGAAAAATATAAAATATTGCTCCAACGCCACCATGATTAACAACCTTGAGCATGAGCTGCATTGCTTGCGGGTTGACATAAAAGAACTGAAAAGAGAAAAAATCAAAAGAAAGAAAATAAATAAAGCATTTAAAAAATGAAAAGAAAATTCAACCTTTCAGGAGGATCCAAGCGACTCTACCAGGGCTATGGATGCCTGGCCGACAGTAGAGCAATGTTCGGGAGAATCACAACGATAACCTCGCCGGGGCTATGGACGCCTGACTGGCAGCAAGGAAATGTCCCAAATGCTTTTGGAGTTAGAATAAACTACGTAGCTTAACTTGACAAAGCTTGGGTTCTTGTAGCAACCGAAGGATGGGAATTAACGCAATTGCACACACTTGGATTTTTGGCATATTGAAGGTTAGGTTGGGTTGGCTAGTGGTTTTGATCCTTTAGTTGAGCGTCTGGTTTTTTTTCCCTAGCGTGAAGATCAAAACTAGAGATTCTGGGTTGGTGATTCCAGTTTGTCATCGAAATGATTTGGAGCATTTCCCCAATGAGTCACCATTTGTTGTGCATGTTTTGCACACACGCCTTGCCATAGGTGGGGACCCCTCTTTTCGCTCCTGATGGGCTGCTTTTCCCTTGTCTCATTTTGTGTGCCCCTTTCCTAGAGCCTAAGTTGGTCACGTGCCTTGAAATGATCAAACGCCCCTTGACCAAATTCATTTGTGCACCTAAATTTTGCTAAGTCTTTTTCCTTCGTGAAAGTGCCCCTGTAGGTTTCCCTTCATTCGTTACCCTGACATCCTCCAAGCCTCGCGGACCCACAGCTGCGGGTCGCCTCATGTGGGTTGCCGCTCATGTTTTTCTGCTGAGTAGCGACTGACGCCGAACTTCCACCCGCATGGTGGGATCCACACCTAGTTTCTCTGTCCAAGCCTTGACCAAGCATCCAAACGAGTGAGAGATTCCACATCTCACCTAACTTGGGTCTACCATACAAAGAAATCAATGCATGCCATCAATGAAAATTGGCCTATAAACATTGCTCCCGACCCTTCATTTTATCCGGGGCATTCAAAACTGGGGGAAAACAAAGTCCCCCCTTCCTTTTTCTGCTTTTTTCCATGTTCCTGTTGACTTGGTCCCTGATCGCTTGATTCACTTTTTCCTTCATTTTTTGACTTTGGGGATAAGTTGCCTATGAATTTGGGATGTTTTTGTGGTGCCTAAGTGAACTGCCAAGGTTTTGTTAAGTTTTGGGAGTTACGAAAATTTCCTTCTAGGCTGCTGTCCCTTTGTGGCCATCTGAAACTTCCCTTCTGGGACACCGTCCCTTTGTGGCCATCCCGAAAATTCCCTTCCAGGCTGTTGTGTGCTCATTTCCGTTTCAAAAGGGTGGTGACCCTTCGGCTTTCCCCTTCCAAATTTCCCGCATTGTTCAAAATGAGTCAAATCTTGAGGAAGCATGTCTTGGAACTCTTCCTCTCACTTTTCCTATGCGCTAAAATTGAAAAATCTCAAATTTACTAAGTTTTGTGAGGTTTGGGAACTTTCTTTCCAGGCCACCATCCCTCCGTGGCCATCTAGGAAGTTCCCTTCCAGGCTGCCATGTGCTCATTTCCGTTTCAAAAGGGCAGTGACCCTCTGACTTCCATCTTACAAATCTTTTCATTTTTGGAATGGGTGCAAACTTCAAGTTTTCGCATCTAGGGCCCATAAAGTGAGTGACTTCACATGCCTAAAGGGGTTTAGATCAAATTTTCCATGTGTTTAGACATCGTAAAAATTTCCTTCCAGGCTGCCATCCCTCTATGGCCATCCGAGAACTCTCCTTCCGAGCCACCATCCCTCCATGGCCATCTAGGAACTTCCCTTTCAGGCTACCGTCCCTTCGTGCTCGTCCGAGAACTTTCCTTCTGGGCCGCTGTCCATCCGTGGCCATTTGGGAACTTCCCTTCCAGGCCGCCATCCCTCCGTAGCCGTCCGGGAACTTCCCTTCCGGGGCGTTGTCCCTCTGTGGCCATTTGAGAACTTTCCCTCTGGGCCGTTGTCCCTCCGTGGCAGTCTGGGAACTTTCCTTTCGGGTTGCCGTGCCTCCGTGGCTTTCCGAGAACTTTCCTTCTGGGCCGCAGTCCCTCTGTGCCCATCTGGGAACTTTCCTTCCGGGCTGCCTTCTCTCTATGGCCATCTGGGAACTTTCCTTTAGGGCCGCTATCCCTCTGTGGCCATCTAAGAACTTCCCTTCTGAGCTGCCATCCCTCCATGGCCATTTGCCTTCCATCTACCTTTGGCCTTTCATCTGCCTTCGCCTTCCATCCACCGTCTGATGTCTGCCTTCTATCTGCCATCTGTCTTTTGTCTGCCATCTACCTTCTATCCGCTATTCGCCCTGAGGTGTTCACACCCCTGATCCCGCATTTATGTTTATGGTCCAAATTAGCTCCAAATATGAATATTATGATCTTTTTATGATGCATGAATGGATCTACAAGGAGTTTGCAAGGTTTGAGTAACGTTTTCCTTGATTTTTGAATGAAGGCACTTACAACGCTTCATGTATGTAGGATTCAAGAAGCCTACCATGGGTCCGTTGGGGAGACCGATTGAGAAAGATGAACAAGGAAAAGCACATAGCTCCTATCACCATTCATTTTATGCCCACCTTTCTTCGTAGCACCCTTTAATAGAGATGACATTAGAAGCAGGCCTATGTCAAGGAAGTCAGTAACAAACCACAAAGGGTGGCCTTGAAGGTGGTGGGAGGGAGCAACTATTTCCTCCCTCCCAAACAAATGATCACGATCCATCTGGAGCTGTCTCATTAGATCATCTAACCCATTCCACAATGATGCAAATCTGCAAACGAGATGCACTCAATTGGCTGAGAAATTTTTCAAATCCATTAGGGGAAAAGGGAAACTTTTAGGTAGTTTTAGCTACAGTGAGAAGGAAAATCAACAAGAAGACAAAATGGCTATAGTGACTGCCCACTACAAGACAAAATAGAGAAAAGACAAGGAATGTATTTGTAATTTCTATATAATGAGGGGTAGGTGAAGCCCTAGTGCAATCAAATCTGAGCCACACAATGTAATTCAATCCTAGCCATTCATTTGGGCTTTGAAAAATTATAAATAAGGGTCCCCCCCTCATTTGTAAATGGTTGGAGAGCTGCTGTAAAAAGCATTTGCAGCAATAGAAGACAACATTGCATTATTTTATGGATGTTCTTTTTGATTTTGCTCATCTTTCATGCATGGTTCTACTTCCATGTTAGTTTTAGTGTTAGTTTCTTGAATGGTTGTCATGATGGTGTTACTGTTATAGTATTTGATGAGCTTTCAGCCCATACTTTTAGCACTTGTTGATGACAAGCTGCTGTGCAAAGTTAGCCTGGGCTTCCTTATATCATTGCTGCAACCTAGTTCAATTGCATGTTCATGATGTGTATGTGTAATCTAAAAATCAGTAGACCTTAGAAGATTTCACTAGTTTTTTGTAGCTATAGGTTTCTCTTGGTCAAGCAAAAATTAGTTTAGGAAGCCTGTCTACTATAGTAGCCACCATTGTTACTATTTATTCATAGCTTAGGATTAGAACAACTTTCTTAACCCTTCTCCTTTTTCTATTTCTTTTAGTCCTTGGTTAGAGTAGAATCCAAAGCATCACCATGAAGCTAAATCAGATGGACTTGAGAAGTTTTAGCTTGTTGTTTTGAGTGGACAATCGCTGTTCATTCACTTACATGACTTTGAAACTGCATTTGCAGACCCAACTTCCCATGCTTCGTAACTCATTCGTAAGTCCACCTTGTGATTCCAACAAATCACATGAAAGAACTGAGATATTCCAAGCACTATCAAGACCTGACATTAGAGACCTTGGGATAGTGTTCTACAATTTGATTGTGGAAGATTGTCTTTCAAGAGTGGTAATGCACTTATGCATTATCTGTGTTGAGAAGTGCATAAAAAACACATCAACACACACATTGTAAACATCCATATTAAATTCATAAGAGACCATTACAAGGATTATAATAAATTAAAATGTTATTACATTTGTTAAATTTGCACCATACCAACATGTTTGGTAATAGAAACTATAGCTGATTCAAGAGTTCTGCAAAGAGCTATAGGCATTTATGGAGACATTATTGTATTGATATCATATGTAAAATAATACAAATCTCTAGAGAAAAAAAAATGCTACTGAAAATGGATCATAAGGGTAGAATTTATGACCTTTAGTGGATCTAGCACCTACATGCATCTAAAAAAAAAGAGTGACCTATAATATTGAAGCCATTACCACATAGGAACTCATAGGAATTAGAAAAATATCAAATTAACTAAGAAGTTGAATGGAGGCATGTTTGATCTTGTGAAATATATAGCTAGGGATGAACCTTGCCCAAAATAGATAACTGCAATTGTGCAAGGATAATTTGGTAGCTGAGAAGCCACTCGACATATATTCATGGTGTTTTAGGATAGTAGGTGAGTCTGAACTAGAATGTTCATGTCATTTTTATATCTTTAGGCCCCCCTTTTCTCATGTTTAAATTTATTAACCAAACCCTCATTTTACTTGTTGGAGCTTTAAGCATCACCTGAACTATGTTGGAGGTTTTAAAAGTTAATGAACCTTTGAAACATAACATATCATATCATATCCTCTCTCATCATTGATATGTTCATCCATCTTTAAAATTTATTGACACCTTTGAGCAATATTGAACCTCATTTGTGAATCTACGAGTTCAAGAAATATTGAACTCCCTAATGTCAAGTATTCTATTATTTTCTCTTCTTTGTTTACTATAAATTATGCTTCCACTTGAACCATGTCATTTAGTTCAATAATTTTTGAACTTTCCAACACCCTTCTATTGATTCAAGAATTCCTTGATGATCTACAAGTGTTCATGGAGACATTCATGAATTGATATCATACAAAATATTGTAAATCCATTGATAAACACAAAAATTCTATTCAAAATGAGTTGAATTGGTATAATTGGAGACTGTAGATGGATGTAGCACCTAGAAGCATATAAAATAGGGAGTAACCCCTCTCTCCTTTTGAATAAAAACCCACATATATAATAGTTAATCCAATCCCACATAAGAACTTGTAGGAATAAAAAAGAGATCACATCAAATGAGGAGTTGAAAGTAGGCATGTTTGATATTGTGAAATATATGGTTGGGGATGAATCTCTCTCAAAATATATGACTCATATTATGCAAGGAAAATCTATTAGTTGAGAAGCCACCCACAATATTCATGGTATTTTAGGATAATAGGCAAGGTTTAATTGAAATGGTCATATTATTTTATATCTTTAGGACCACTTTTTCTTGTGTTTAATTTTATTAACCGAGCCCTCATTTTAATTTTCAAAACTTTGGGCTCCCTCTAAACCATGTTGAAGTCTAAATAGGTTTAAAAACCTCAAAAACCTCTAACATCTCATCTCCTCTCTCATCATCAACATTTTCAACTATATTTGAAATTTGTGGGCACCTTCAAATAATATTGAACCTTGTTAGTGAATTCGTGAGTTTAAGAACTATTGAAATAATTGACATTGAGTCTTCTATTATTTTCTCTTCTTTGTTTATTCATACTTTTTCTTCCACTCAAACCATGCCACCAAATTCAACAATTTCTAAACTTTCCAAAACTCTTCTCTTCTTTCTTTCCTTAGCTTTTTCTTTTTTTGGTGTTTCATCCACTTTGATTAGTTCAAAAACCACTGACTCACTATCACACTTATTTTCCTTATCTATTTCATCATTCATTCTCTCCCTTGTCCCCGTGTAAAATATTTTTCTTTCCCTTGAACTACATAATCAAGATCAAGAATTTTTGAACTCACCAATAATGCATCATTCTTCTTACTTGTTGTAACCTTTGGACCCCTTTGAACTGTATTATATGTTGAAGGAGTTATTTAATCTCGAAAAAGTGTTGACACATTACTTAGAAAATTTCATGTACTTAAGAGATATGAGTGAAAAATTAGATAGGATTATGGGAAAATCATGTGAGAAGGAACAATAGGATGGGAGGTGAAGGGAAATGAATATATTCAAAAGGAAGGATCCTACTATTAGAAATCTGAAATAGATTGAATAACCCAAGGAACTTTTAAAAGAGAAAATCAAAGCTACATAAACTAGAAAAGCATAAAAAATGCACACAAGAAATTCGAGAGATTATGCAATGTCAATATGACAAAATGCATTAAGAGGTTCCAAGATTGCTTGATACAAAGAAAGATGCATGAATGGATGAAAATAAAAGCTAAGTAGTGAGTTTATATAGAACTTAAGAGAGGAGGTAGGTGGAAAATCCAACCAATAGGAATCAACCACAAAAAGTGGAGATGGACCACCAAAAGTGGAGGATGCCACCAAAAGTGGAAAGTGGTTCCACCATTTAAGGAAGGGGACACCACACACTTATATCCTAGTAATAAAATCACTTTATTATCCTAATCAAGCTTAATTAAGTGTAGGAAAAACCTAGGACTAAGGGAAAATATATTAACCCACTAGGAAAATAAAAACTTACACCAACACCCCCACTTAAGCACAACTTAGGAGGATGTAAAAGATGATGGTCTCGAAAAATGAGGCTATGTTAGGTACCCATGTATATATCAAATTCCCCCCAAAGAATAAGAATCCCCCACCCACAAAATAGAAATAGAACACCCCTTAGAATAAAGAGAGAAGAAAAGGACTAAGTAGCCTCCTTGAAGATATCCAATGGTAGATGCTCGAAACTATATGGAGAAGATGGTCCATGTGTTGGAAAAATGAGTAAGTTATCTATATTTTGTCATTGATGTCACCGTGTTGATAGTTTGGTCTAGTAATCTAAACCGGTACATATGACTGTCTTATCCTCTTCGGTGGCTGATTCAGTATTTTTGGTTGCCCCTCCGGTATTCTAGTTCACATTTCTCCATAGTTGACAACTGCTGATTGCGGTTTTGGGAAACTACTTATGGATGTTAAAGGAATGCATGATCATGTTATTTTTTATTTTTCGTGCTCGTATAATGAAGTGACATTATTTTGATGGTTGCATTGAAGACTATTCCTGGCCGACTTGTTAAGACAATTTTGATATGATATCAAAACTTATGTGAGATCTATTTATTGGTTTGAGCCAACAAAATGTATCGTGCTAATGGTCAAATTGTATTTTGAAAATATTTTGTGGAGCCGACAGTTGATATATTTTATAAATGAATTGCATCTAATTAGGCTGACCTAATTGATGCTTGCGATGTAGATCAGATATATATATATATATATATATATATATATATATATATATGCATATATGGCGAACAATTTTGAGAGAGTGTGAGTAGTGAAGAGAAGTAAGTTTGTGTAGACAATAGAAAAGAGACAGAAGAAATATTGAGTGAATAATTAGTGTGAAGGTGTAATAAAAAAGATAGCAGTTGATGAGTGAAGAATGAAGGGTGTAAAGTATGAATACTAAGCATCACTAGAACTATATCAACACATGATAGGTGCATCTTTCCAGTTCATTTTTGGGTTGTAAAGCCTTATTCAATTTTGTATAATCCTATGTAGGTAGTGAGCCTCCTTGTTGGACAGTGAGTCCTTTTTGTAGGCAGTGAGCCTTTGTACTTGGATAGTGAGTCCTTTTGGTAGTGAGCCTCTTTTGAAAAATACTATATAGTTTGAGTTAACCCTCACCATGGTTTTTCCCTTATTGGGTTTTCCACGTAAAAATATGGTGTTCATTGTGTTGTTTTACTTTCTATTATTTATGTTTTATGCTTATATTTAATAACAAAATAGTGTGGTTGAAGATTTGATAAGTGATAAATTTTTAAGGATTTGTGTGACAACTGATTCACCCCTCCCCTCTTAGTTGTCCTATGCCTATTTAACACCATGATCATTGAACAACATTCCTTCCCTTAAGAAGAAACACAAACAAAGGTGTATGCACACTATCTCCCTAGTCCTGAAAGGAATATGTAGGAAGAAAGTGCAGAATGCAAAAAGACTCTAAAGTCAATGTTGAAAGGTGCCATAATCAAATCAGGTGTTCTAGGCCACAGTACTGAAGATGACAAATCAGAATCTCCTAGAGACTGATATAGAGCATAAGCTAAAGACTCAAATATCTCCTTTGAAGAAGTCTCCTCCAAATGTTGATTCAAAGTATCCACACTCATGTCAAACTGTTAAATGAATGACCATAAATGAGAGGGTCAAATTTTTCCCTCACAATAATGGAAGAAGGATCAGATTCATCAAAGAGAAGATGAATACACTCAATAGTGTCTCCCAAATCTGTAATATGTGTCTCTAAAAATAAGTCTTAAATACCTATCAAGAGAACATCCCAAGCTAAATTAAGGAGACTATAGATATCTTGCTGCAAGAAGTCATTGGAAGCTTTCAAAGAAGCAACTCTAAACTTTGAAGTAGCAACAATAGATGCACAGATAAGAGAGTGGTCCTCAAAGAGAATACGTATGTCCTCAATAGTATCATCTAGATTTGAGATGAAGGACTCTACAAACAAACAAGATATTTCTAGTAGAAATTGGTCCCAATGGACTAAATCTAGAAAACATTACTGTTCCTGTAGCAATGAATCACCAGAGGCTCTCAAAGAAGTATCTTTGAAATCTAAATCTGCAATAGGTGATGTCGATGTAATCTTAACTTGAGGATGAGAAGCAAGAGAAGTATCTATGTCATCTAAACATTCAAGACGTGCATAATAATTAAGCTCCTCTAAAGTATCATCATCATAGGGTATATTATCTACATCATCAAGTGGAATGAGGAAATCTACAACAAGATCATATGGGAATGGAGAAACATGAGGGTCTCCAAACATCTCCCAAATCTTGGTCCAAACTGTGTGGGGACATTCAATGCCCACTATAGCCAACAAAGTGTCATAATTAACATGAAAACCAATTAGTAATATTCTTCTTATCAAGTGTGTCTGGTTCAGGCATGATTCCATAAAGGTAAGGAAAAAGTTTTAACCATCTAAGATGGGTTAAAATTCCTTTTTTCCAAGACTCATAATTGGCCTTATCCAAAACTATCACAAAAGGATGAGTAGAAAAACGCATGATACAATCCTTAAATGATTACAAAAGAACACCAAAGAAAAGAGCACCAATACAATCCCACCCTTTTCAATAGTATCAAAGATCACCACTCCCAAATATTATAAGGTTGGCACTTTATACTTTAGTGCGTTTACAAAGCCTTTTCCAAGATACGGTGTTCAATAGGCTCAAAATAGCCAAAATTAAAATTTTTGATACAAAATGAGCCTAAGAAAAATATGGAAAAATTAGCTTTATGGTTGTGTAGTGCTCTTCAAGACCTTTCCAATGCCTATTCTTTTCTGAAAATTGGAGCACCAAGGTGCAAGTTATGGCCTATTGAAGAAATTAGCACAAGATAGCTTCAACCTGAAATATCTAGTACAAAATGGAAAATATTATTCCCATACCTTTATGGATGGAAAGTGCTCATCTCTAGCTTTTTGAAGATATCTTATTTTTTGAAATCTAACACCTAAAGGAAAAGTTATGAATTTTTGAAAAACTAGCTGAATTTAGCTTGTAGGAAATGAGTTTTCTAGCAATAAAAGTTTACTTCTAATTTGATTTTTGAAAAATTTATTCACAGTGAGTAGACAATAACAAAAATCTAGAAGTATTTTAATGTGAAAAAACAAAACCCAAAAATGGTTTTTTGATCCAACAAGCAAAAAATGAGAAAATGAATTTCTTTTGACCTTCAACTTGTAGAAAAATGATGCATGACACTTTTTGGACATCAATTTTTTTAAATATGCTCAATATATGCAAAATCTAAAAGATATATACCTAGATAAGATTTTGACCTTGGCTACAAAACCTAGAAATTGTTTTTCTTACAAATGAGTGGACGCTGGAATTTTGAAGCAAATACGAAAATGGCTCTAATGAAAAACGCCTTTCTTCAAACCCCCACTTGCAACTATGTCAAATGATCTCCAATTTGAATGAAACAAAATCCAAATCTGACTTTCTCGAGCCTTCTGGACGTGTTAGAACAGTAAAAAATGTTGCCAGTATAACTAGAAATGCTGTAATCACCCATAGCTCACAAAACATATATACAATATAAAGAAGTTATAAAATCTTTGCAAACCCTTTCTGATTCTCCAAATCGTTCAAGAACGCAAGAGAAGAGCATACAAGAATTTACAATATTTTTACAAGAAACTCAATCTCTCAATCAGGAATCTAAGAACTTAGATTTCTCAAAACAAAATCTTTGATAGCATGTTAGAAATATGAAATAGACTGAATAACCTAATGGAATTTTTAAGAGAAAATCAAAGCTACATAAACTAGAAAAGCATAAAAAATGCACACCAAAACTTTGAGAGATTATGCAATGTCAATATGAAAAAATGCATTAAGAGCTTCCAAGATTGCTTGATACAAATCAAGATGCATGAATGGATGAAAATACAAGCTAGGTAGTGAGTTTATATAGAATTTAGGAGATGAGGTAAGTGGAAAATCCGACCAATAGGAATCAACCACAAAAAGTGGAGATGGACCGCCAAAAGTGGAGGATGCCACCAAAAGGGGAAAGTGGTTCCACCCTTTAAGGAAGGGGGCACCACACACTTATCTCCTAGTAATAAAATCATTTTATTATTCTAAGCAAGCTTAATTAAGTGTAGGAAAAACCTAGGACAAAGGGAAATTAAATTAACCCACTCGGAAAATAAAAACCTACACCAACACCTACAAAGCGAGAAGGGAAGAGGGAAAGATGTGAGAATTTGGTATATGACTAGATGTGGAGAAAACAAGGGGGATAGATATCTTGGTAACTAGTTTAGGGAGGGAGTTTTGCAAAGGTCAAAGAGGGAAATATTGAGAGAATTTTTTTGTGGAGAAATGGGTTTATAATAGATGAGAAGGAAAGAGGAAATTATCCATAATTAATCAAGATCCAAAAAAATGGAAAGAGAAAATAGAGAAAAAAATGAGGAAAATGGTTGGGTGATGAAATATCATGGAACTTTTAGGATTTCCATGTGGGAAAGGATGTGGATACCAAATGGGATGGAAGAGGGATATATCTATATCTAGTCAAAGATTCGTAAAAGTGGAAATAAAGGAAAATTATAAAAATGATCAAGACAAGAGGAAAATGGAGGATGTAGGATGGGGAAAGGGATTTGGATATGTAGATATCTAGTTTGGATTGGATATCCCACATTTGATAGAAAGGGAAAAATATAGAAACATGGAAACACTTAGAAAATTACTTTGAGCCTTTCCAAACTTAAGATAATTTGGGATTTTTAACATATTCAACGCAGGTCCATTAAAAATCTCTCAGATCAAGTATAATTGATGGGAAACATAGGAAAATGCACAAAATGGTCAAGAACTTAGATGGATTTGCAAAATTTTGAGGTTGGGTCCCAACAAGATTAATGAAGAAAAACTATGTAAATGAAATATAACAAAATAATATATGATCTTCCTCTAATTAATTAGTTCAATGTGCTAAGATAGGTATTACTAGGAACAAGGTCTCTAAACTTCCTTGACATAAAATTGTACCAATAATTAACCATCTTATGCTTAGTTGAACTTAATGAAATATCTCCCACCTTAATGACAAACCTTAGATAATAGGGACTTATAATAAGGATTTTTTTGTGAATCAAATCCCTACATAGAAATTACACATAATATCATAGTCATATAAAATAGATCTATTCATATTATAGTGTATAGGAGCGAATTTGCACCACTTATGCAAATTCCCCTTTTACTCTTCCTCACCTTAGAAAACCAAATCCGAAGGCAAAATTTCACATCAGCCCGCTGCCTTCATTCCACTTGGCATCCATTTTTTTTCATTGGTAGAAGAATAACTATTGAGGATGCTTGCACGACGTGCAGACGTCCGCGCAGTGTGCTTACGTCCTTGATGGATTCCTGCATCTGAAGTTGGTAGAGGTATTACACTTCCTATTGGGAACAATTTGTAATGTCCTTGTTCGACCAACCGACCCAAAAATGCCTTATTCTTGCTCATTCTTCCTTGAAATTGATTCATTCTTCATTCATCTCATCTCTTTCACAATCCTCTTGCAATAACTAAGCACTTATTGAATTCTCAGCTTTCCTTTCACTCCCAAGAAGAACTTTGGCACTCCATAGCAGCAACAACAACACTCCATCAACTCCGTAGAGCAAGTGTGGAACAAACCATTGTAGTAGGGGCTTGAGTCCTCTTTTCTCCTCCATTAGCTAGTTAGCTCTTGGTGAAGGTGGTAAGAATTTTCACTCCTCCCCTCTACGATTTTGTTGAGAACCACTTTATTGTTTTGTAGTGTTTATTGTGTTCTCTACTTTCTTTTCTCCTTTATCATACTTTTCTCTATCATTGCTATCTTGGCTATCCATGGAGGTGGAAACACCAAAATGGGGGTTTGATTGAGGTAGACCCCTATACACCCACAACAAATTTCTCCTCTTTCTTGTGTGTAGGTGGATGTGCATTTGGAGCTAGCTGGCGAACATGCTCTTTTGTGAGATCATCTTTGTCACCTTAGCTTTAATATATCTACTTTATCACATTCGTTTGTATTTTTCATATTTCATAATTCTATTTTGTCCTCTTAAAAATCACTAGCTAGGCCGTCAGCTTGTTTTCTGATGGTTCTTATTGTATTTTTGGTCCTTTGGTCATACAAATTCCAGTGCACTTGAGAGATGCTAGTGCATCGCACTATCATCCCAGAACCACACTTTCATCCTTAGGAAAAGAGCTACCTGAGGTGTAGAGTTGAACCCGAAAATCAACTCACCTAGCCCCATTTTGGATTTTGGGTCTGCAGAGTGGTTGAAGGACCTTATAGTTCTCATCATTCTTCTCCCTCATTTCGAGACACCCCTTTAGAGTGATGTAAGTTAGGGCAGCCTTTCGCTCTTGGCTCTCCATGACCTAGGGCCTTGAACGTGGTTGGTCCCCCTCTCTTACATTTTTGGTGAACTCGACGTGAACCATTTTGGTTACGTTTTGCGATACTGAAAGGTCCTTTCCTTGTATTCTAGGAGTGTTGTAGGTGTGAGTGTTGTGAGGCCTTTTCCTTACAACCCAACCTGTGACCCCTAGTAGGTGTAGTTGGAAGGTTCTTGTGCCATAGAAAAATGGCCCCTTGTCATTTTCATGGACTTTTAGGTCTTGTTTCATGGTGTTTGATATATTTTGTTTTGATTTTATGTTGTGACGTGGCTTGAACATGCATATTTAGGTACTAAAATTCAAATAACGACGTCTTGTGAAGGTGTTGTAAGACATTTCTACATTCTTCCAGACTCTATTTATTACAGTTTACCTAAAAATCACCTTTTTATTCATCAACAAGTCCTATTTTGAAGTGTTGTATAGTCTTGTAACAAGATTTCACGCTTTTCTAGGCACATCTTCACTATTTATCCCTTACTCATGCTTTATTTGTCCCCTTTATTCCTTCATATGTCTTAATTAAGTGTATTTTTGAATATTATCTTGACAAATAACATTAAATACAACATATTTCCTGACACATATTTTTAGGTCCTAGGTGGGACCCATTCGCCATGGGTGGCGAATGTGTCCCCCTTGGCTCTAAATTCAAAATTTTTAAAATTTCCTTTCGGGTTTTTATTCAAAATCACTTGACGTTGGCCTGTGATGACATATGAATGATTAACTAAGGCACAAGTGTGTATAAATATGTGATTTTCACCTCATTTTACATCTCCTACAATTATCCAACATTCGTACATCATAATCTAGCATTGAAGCATTCTACAACATCAATTCAAGCAATATTCAAGCACTTTGGAGCATCCATTGATATTACTTCAAACTTGCATTATCAAGGGTTTGGTAAGTTGATAGCTATTGCATGTTATTAGTTTATCATTCTCTTTCCTTTCGTTGTTTCATTAAGGATTTGATTACAAAAAGTGGGGTTTGACCAAGGAAAACCCCTATTTGCTAACCCTCAACCATTTTCCCCCTATTGCATGTGTGTTTGTAGACCTAGGTATGCAGATTTAAGAATATTTTTGGTGTTGAATATTTAGGTACTAAAATTCAAATAACGACGTCTTGTGAAGGTGTTGTAAGAAATTTCTACATTCTTCCAGACTCTATTTATTACAGTTTACCTAAAAATCACCTTTTATTCATCAACAAGTCCTATTTTGAAGTGTTGTATAGTCTTGTAACAAGATTTCATGCTTTTCTAGGCACATCTTCACTATTTATCCCTTACTCATGCTTTATTTGTCCCCTTTATTCCTTCATATGTCTTAATTAAGTGTATTTTTGAATATTATCTTGACAAATAACATTAAATACAACATATTTCCCGACACATATTTTTAGGTCCTAGGTGGGACCCATTCGCCATGGGTGGCGAATGTGTCCCCCTTGGCTCTAAATTCAAAATTTTTAAAATTTCCTTTCGGGTTTTTATTCAAAATCACTTGACGTTGGCCTGTGATGACATATGAATGATTAACTAAGGCACAAGTGTGTATAAATATGTGATTTTCACCTCATTTTACATCTCCTACAATTCTCCAACATTCGTACATCATATTCTAGCATTCAAGCATTCTACAACATCAATTCAAGTAATATTCAAGCACTTTGGAGCATCCATTGATATTACTTCAAACTTGCATTATCAAGGGTTTGGTAAGTTGATAGCTATTGCATGTTATTAGTTTATCATTATCTTTCATTTCGTTGTTTCATTAAGGGTTTGATTATGAAAAGTGGGGTTTGACCAAGGAAAACCCCTATTTGCTAACCCTCAACCATTTTCCCCCTATTGCATGTGTGTTTGTAGACCTAGGTATGTAGATTTAAGAATATTTTTGGTGTTGAATATTTAGGTACTAAAATTCAAATAACGACATCTTGTGAAGGTGTTGTAAGAAATTTCTACATTCTTCCAGACTCTATTTATTACAGTTTACCTAAAAATCACCTTTTTATTCATCAGCAAGTCCTATTTTGAAGTGTTGTATAGTCTTGTAACAAGATTTCATGCTTTTCTAGGCATATCTTTACTATTTATCCCTTACTCATGCTTTATTTGTCCCCCTTATTCCTTCATATGTCTTAATTAAGTGTATTTTTGAATATTATATTGACAAATAACATTAAATACAACATATTTCCTGACACATATTTTTAGGTCCTAGGTGGGACCCATTCGCCATGGGTGGCGAATGTGTCCCCCTTGGCTCTAAATTCAAAATTTTTAAAATTTCCTTTCGGGTTTTTATTCAAAATCACTTGACGTTGGCCTATGATGACATATGAATGATTAACTAAGGCACAAGTGTGTATAAATATGTGATTTTCACCTCATTTACATCTCCTACAATTCTCCAACATTCGTACATCATATTCTAGCATTCAAGCATTCTACAACATCAATTCAAGCAATATTCAAGCACTTTGGAGCATCCATTGATATTACTTCAAACTTGCATTATCAAGGGTTTGGTAAGTTGATAGCTATTGCATGTTATTAGTTTATCATTCTCTTTCCTTTCGTTGTTTCATTAAGGATTTGATTACAAAAAGTGGGGTTTGACCAAGGAAAACCCCTATTTGCTAACCCTCAACCATTTTCCCCCTATTGCATGTGTGTTTGTAGACCTAGGTATGCAGATTTAAGAATATTTTTGGTGTTGAATATTTAGGTACTAAAATTCAAATAACGACGTCTTGTGAAGGTGTTGTAAGAAATTTCTACATTCTTCCAGACTCTATTTATTACAGTTTACCTAAAAATCACCTTTTTATTCATCAACAAGTCCTATTTTGAAGTGTTGTATAGTCTTGTAACAAGATTTCATGCTTTTCTAGGCACATCTTCACTATTTATCCCTTACTCATGCTTTATTTGTCCCCTTTATTCCTTCATATGTCTTAATTAAGTGTATTTTTGAATATTATCTTGACAAATAACATTAAATACAACATATTTCCCGACACATATTTTTAGGTCCTAGGTGGGACCCATTCACCATGGGTGGCGAATGTGTCCCCCTTGCCTCTAAATTCAAATTTTTTAAAATTTCCTTTCGGGTTTTTATTCAAAATCACTTGACGTTGGCCTGTGATGACATATGAATGATTAACTAAGGCACAAGTGTGTATAAATATGTGATTTTCACCTCATTTTACATCTCCTACAATTCTCCAACATTCGTACATCATATTCTAGCATTCAAGCATTCTACAACATCAATTCAAGCAATATTCAAGCACTTTGGAGCATCCATTGATATTAATTCAAACTTGCATTATCAAGGGTTTGGTAAGTTGATAGCTATTGCATGTTATTAGTTTATCATTCTCTTTCATTTCGTTGTTTCATTAAGGGTTTGATTACGAAAAGTGGGGTTTGACCAAGGAAAACCCCTATTTGCTAACCCTCAACCATTTTCCCCCTATTGCATGTGTGTTTGTAGACCTAGGTATGTAGATTTAAGAATATTTTTGGTGTTGAAGATTGGTTTACAATTCAACTAGGTGCTTCAAGTCAACTCAAGTCTATTTCAAGCTTGGAGAAGGTTTCTTGTTCGTTTCCTGCAGAATTAACTTTGACAACCTGACACTCAGTGATTTCCAGATCTGGTGTTGCAGAGTTGTCTCTTGATTTTTTAGAAATTTGGGAGAGGGCTGATTCACCACTAGTGGCGAATGAGTCCCACCTTAGGACTGAAAATCTAAATTTTTTCAGATTCCAGATCCCGACAGACATAAACTAGTTTCCAACACTTTTTCACCAGGAGGACTAATTCACCACCCTGGGCGAATGAGTCCCACTATGGAAAATTAGTGATTTTAACATGCATCCACAACATTCCAGATTCATCATATTTTTTCTGGGTGCACTCATATTCATCCCATTTCTCTCCATTCTGCATAATTTCTTCATTTAGTTCATTATTTGCATATCACAGCGTGTTTTCAAACATAGCTTAAATCTCACTTTTGCATTCATTTTCATCCATTTACATTAGTCAATTTTATTTAGTTTACTTCATTTAGATTAGACAATATTGCACATAATGAACTAGTTTACATTTTTGGCCCTACCTCTCTCCTTTTAGGTGAAAAACCCTAGAGAGCTAGAAAGGTGCAAAGTGGGCCAAAAATCAATGGTTCATTTTGGTGAACCTGCATTATTGAACATTTCTGATAGGGATGGGTTGGATTAAGAAAATCACTGTCTCAATGCTCTGGGTCTCACCTTGATGAACCCCTTGGTGTCATTCTCCACCTTCTCAACCTGTAGGTCCTAAATGCTCATTAGGCACCCCTAGTTCTTCTGGCCAACCCTGCTATCATTTACAATGCCTTAGCCAAACAATTCTTGGTGCTCTTCCTCACATTCACTACCTAGCACTTAATCTCCTTAAAGACTAGTTGCATCCCAAATGCTTCCTAACTTATGAAGGGGTGTGTGATACCTTCCATGGCTTCAAAAACCATCTTCCACAGGTGCTTGAACAATCACCATTCACCATTTCTCCATCGCTCTCACAAAAACCCTGTTTTAGGGTTTAAGAAGGCTACAAGCCTTGAGCCCCTTTTAGGCCTCCTAACCTGAGAAAACAAGTCAATACTCCTCTCTTTCAAAGGTTTGTTTCAAACTTCCTTTTGACACCCTGGCTCAATTTCCAAGCTCTTGAAGATTTTTAGGGTTTTGGACCTTCACTGTCCGTACACAGGTGTAACCCTGATCTTCCAAGAATTAGGGATTTTATTGATCATTTCTTGGACTGTTCGCTTCTTCCAGCCTCAAATGCACTGATGAAGAATCTTTCTTCTTTCCCAAACCTTCTCAAGGCTTCCTGCATTCATCACACACCTTAGTTTGTTAAGGAGTTGACACCCTTGCCACGTTAGGACTTGTCTTTGACTGTCTTTTCCAAGCCAGGCACTAACAGTCTTGCCTAGGAAAAGACTTTGAGCATGCTTTCAAAACTCCCAATGCCTCCTACTTCTACAATATGTATAGATATGGAGTTTAGCCTTGTTTCCAACAAGCCCATACTTCTTGGTATGGTGAGAAAACAGACTAAAACTCCATTTTTTTTCAGTTTTACCAGTCAAAACAACAATAAAGGAAAACACAGAATTTACAAGAATAACAGGAAGCGATGAACAAACCAACTACTGTGCCAACACAATGCTTCAAGTGACTACATTACATGCTATTCAAACCAACAAGAAGCCTTGTTCAACTCATCTAACTGCTGTTCTAGGAACAAAAATAGAAAAACAGAAAATTCACACCCAAAAATCACTGTTTTTGATCTTAATCAAAATCACAAACTACAAAAATGCTTCCAACCTCACTTCTAGGTCGATGTTCACCTTTTAAAGGTTCTCTAGGTGGTTAAGTTTCCTTTTGGTCGGACATAACCACCACTTAAGGGCCAAAATTGCATAAATGCAACATTTTGGCTTTAGTTTCAACTTCTAGTGACTCCTAGTTGAGAAACTCACCCATTGAATCATGAACTCCTAATCAACCTTTATTATAACATGTATTCTAACACTTCTAACTCAAAACTAATTGGTCAACATGACCTTAAAGCATTTAAAACACAAAACCTTCCTAAACCTTCAAATTTTGCCAGGTGTTTCATCATGCTTCCTGGGTGCTCCTGCACCATTCTCCCCCTCTCTGCCCAAACAAATAAGGAGAGGAAGGAGAGACCAATGATAGGTCAATACCAAAATTCTTGAATAGATCTTCCTATATCCAAGTGGCTTCTGATTCTGGCTTATTCTTCCACTTGATAAGGTGCTCCATGTACACCTTAAGTCTTGTAGCTTTCTGCACTCTTGACTGCAAGATCTTCTCTGCCCGAAGCTTGTCTTGTTGGGGAAAGGTCACATTACTAATGTCCTTGAATATTTCCTTGCTGTTCTAATCCTCATCATTGACTGATCCCTTGTACTTGATCAAATCAGCAACATTGAAAACTGGAGAGATGCACAAGTCTGATGGTAATTCCACCTTATATGCATTTTTTCCATATTTGGCCAACACCTTGCATGGACCCACTCTCTTCATTTGTAACTTAGTTGTCATTCCCTTTTGAAACCTTGACTTGTTAAGGTGGACCATAACATATTCCCCTACTTGAAATTGCACATCTTTCCTTGACATATCTGCATTCTCTTTCAGTTTTTGTGTAGCCTCTGTGACTGTCTTCTTGACCTGCTCCTGAATCTCCTTCATGGTCTGACTGAAGTCTTCTGCATGTCCACTCCTATTCTCCATGGATCCCAAATTTCTGAGCTCACATATGCCTCTTGGGTGCATCCCATACACCACTTCAAATGGACTTTTCCTTGTAGTTCTATTGACACTGTCATTATAAGCATACTCAGCTTGTGAGGTAATCATATCCCATGTCTGTCCATACTCCTTGGTTAGACACCTTAAAATATTTCCCAACACTCTGTTAACCACCTCTGTTTGACCATCAGTCTGAGGATGGTAAGCTGATCCAAATGACAGATTTGTACCCAATTTGCTCCATAAAGTCTTCCAAAAATGACTCATGAACTTCACATCTCTATCAGAAAAAATGCTTAGAGGCAAGCCATGGATCCTTACAATTTCCTTGAAGAAAAGGTGGGAAATGTAGCTAGCATCATGTGTAGTCTTGTAAGGGATAAAGTGACTTATCTTGCTAAATCTATCTACTACCACATAAACACTGTCAAACACTATCTTAGTCTTAGGGAGTCCTACCACAAAATCCATACTAACACACTCCCATGGTCTATTGGGAATGGGTAGAGGTTGATACAAACCTGCATTGCTGGCTCCCCCTTTGGCTTTCATGCAAACTACACACTGCTCCACATATATTCTGACATCCCTTGGCAACTTGGGCCAATAGTAAAACCTTTGAACTAATTCCAATGTTTTGTTGATGCCAAAATGACCACTAAGACTGCCATTATGCTTCTCTTGAATCAAATTTTCCCTCATAGACCCTCTTGGAACACATAACTGATTACCCTTGAATAACAATCCATTTTGCAATGTATACTCAGAATATTGGCTATGAAAATGATTCTCTAAATCAAAACATACCTTGTAAGCTTCTGAGAAGTCTTCATCTGCACCATAGAGGTCTTTGAAACTCTCTAATCCAATGCTCTTTAACTGTATTTCTTGCACTATCAGTAACCTTCTGCTTAATGCATCTGCCACCTTATTCATTTTCCCCTTCTTGTGCTTGATGGTAAAAGTAAAGGCTTGGATGTATTCCATCCATTTCAAATGCCTATTACTTAACTTCTCTTGGGTGTTGATATAACTAAGTTCCTAGTTATCAGTAAAGACCACAAACTCTTTGGGCAACAGATAATGCCTCCACTTCCTAAGAGAGTGCACTAAAGCATATAATTCTAGATCATAGGTAGAGTACTTTTGCTTGGCTTCATTGAGCTTTTCACTAAATAAGGCTACATGCCTACCTTCTTGACTAAGTACTCCTCCTACTGCTACTCCACTAGCATCACACTCAACTGTGAACAACTTGTCAAAACTAGGCAATAATAGAATGGGTTGAGTTGCCACTTCTTGTTTCAGTTTTTCAAACCCTTTATCAGCCTCTTGAGTCCACTTAAACTTTTTTTTCAGACCACCTTTGATAGTATCTAGGACTGGTGCACATATGCCACTAAAGTTCCTTATGAATTTTCTATAAAATTGGGCCAATCCATGAAAACTCCTTACCTCTATTGCTGTGGTTGGTGTAGGCCAGTTTAGGATGGCTTCCACCTTGCTTGGATCCATCTTCAATGTTCCTTGAGATACTACAAAACCAAAATACACAAGTTCCTGCTTGAAGAACTCACACTTCTCAAGATTGATGGCCAAATTCTCTTCTTGCAACCTTTTAAGAACCATCTCCACATGCTTGAGGTGTTCTTCTGCTGTCTTACTGAAAATTAGTATGTCATCAAGATATACAACCACAAAAATTCCTATGAAATCCTTAAGCACTTCATTCATGAGTCTCATGAACGTGCTAGGGGCATTAGAAAGGCCAAATGGCATCACTTTCCACTCATACAAGCCATCATTTCTCTTAAAAGCTGTCTTCCATTCATCACCATCCTTAATCCTGATCTGATGGTACCCACTCTTGAGATCCAACTTGGTGAAATACTGTGCTCCTCCAAGACAATCCATCAAGTCTTCAATTCTAGGAATAGGAAACCTATACCTAATTGTGATCCTATTTATTGCTCTAGAATCAGTACATAACCTCCACTTACCACCTTTTTTTGTTGCCAAAACTACTGGTACTGCACATGGGCTGATGCTCTTTTGAATCACACCTTGATCCAATAATTCTTGCACTTGCCTAGCTACCTCTAGGTTCTGCTCAGGTGTAAGCTTGTATGCTGCTTTGTTGAGCAATGAGGCTCTAGGTATGAAGTCAATTTGATGACTTATTGCTCTCTTTGGTGGTAAATTTGCAGGTGTACCATCACTAACTATGCTCTTGTACTTATCAAGCAACCTTTAGACTGCTTCTAGTAAGACTGTCTTTTCAGCCTTTTCTTCTTCTTTGGACCGCATCATGATCACATATCCTTCATTCCCTTGGTGTAGGTCCTTAAGGAACTCCTTACCACTACTCAACATGATGTTAGGTACCTTAGACTGTCCTTCATCTTCTTCTAACAGTGACTGCAACTTGAAGGTTCTTCCATCCTTCTTGAATGATATGGTGTTCTCTTTCCCATCATAAATGGCACTTCTGTCATATTTCCATGGTTTGCCCAGTAGTAGATGGCATGCATCCATGGGTAGTACATCACAAACCAACTTATCTTTATATCCTCCAATTGAAAATTCCACTGTTACTTGCTCATTAACCAAAACACTCTGCCTTTTGTTCAACCATGTGACCTTGTAGGGGTTATTGTGGGGTACCTTCTCCAATTTCAACTTAGTTACTGCCTCCTCTGAGATTATATTGTCTGTTGAACCTGAATCTACAATAACTTTGCACACTTTTCCAAGTATCTTGCACCTTACTCTAAAAAGAGCTCTTCTTTGTTTAGGTTCCTCTTTGACTGGCTGCCTGATCAAAACTCTGTTAAACATCAGATTCTCTCTAATTTCAAATTCTATATGACTGATCTTAGTTTCCTTAGGACTCATGGTGTCCTCTTGTGCATAGGCCACTCTCTTTTCATTGCTTGATGAGGAAGCTTTCTCTGGGCATCTATAAGCAGGGTGACCTAGTTGGTTGCAATGGTAACACTTCATATTTGCAAAATAAGAGTTGCTCCTGCCTGCTCCTCTTCCTCTATTTGAACCTCCTTGAGGTCCTCTTCCTCTGTTGAATCCACCTCTTGAAGATGTTTCACCTCCATGCTTAGTGAGCTTAGATTCTCCTTGGTTCCTTTGATCATTACCTCTACCTTGGTAACCACCACACTGTCCTCTTTGATCTCTTTGATCTCTGCCTTTGCCTCTACCTTTAGAAGACTGATCTTGCCTCCTCTTGTTCCTTTCCTCAATCTTTATGGCCAACTGATAGCATTGGTGCATTGTCTTGGGACTTAGTAGAGCCATCTCTTCTTGGATGTTCCATTTCAAGCCATTAAGGTACCTAGCCACCTTAAGACTCTCATCCTCTATCACATTAGACCTCATACAAAGCTTTTGAAACTCCTCTGTGTAAGTGTTTACATCTTGGTCTTTCTGCCTTAGACTTTGCCTCTTCTTGTGCAATTGAATCTCATAGTCATCTGGCATGTAGGCTTCCTTTACCTTAGCAACCACTCCTTTCCAAGTTGATATGGGCTGTTTGCCTTCTTTTTCCCTCTCTGTCTGAATAAACTTCCACCATGTCAAGGCTGATCCTCTCAATCTTGACTTAGCAACCTTCACCTTCTGAGCTTCAGTGACTCCATCACACTCAAAATGATTCTCCATGCCTTCTATCCAATCCATGACTAAATCAGGCTCCATTTTTCCACTAAAAAGTGGTATACCTTCAAGTGCTTTTCCACTCAACGCCATCAATGCCTTCAAGAAAGGATCCTCCTACAAAACATGGTTAGGTTCAGGGGTCTTATCTTCCTCTGCAACCTCTTCTTCTTTTGGAACTCTTCCTTCCAACTTCACATTGTTCAATGCTTCCTCAAGTTGGGCTATTCTTTCCCTCAATTGTTTATTATCTTCTTCTTGTCCTTCAACCATCTTAGCTAGTTCTGCATTGGTCACCATGGTGAAAGAATCACTTGACTCAACCTCAGACATACAAGTTTCTTTCCCAAATCTTTAACTTGCTCTGATACCAATCTGATAGGGATGGGTTGGATTAAGACAATCACTATCTCAATGCTCCGGGTCTCACCTTGATGAACCCCTTGGTGTTATTCTCCACCTTCTCAACCTATAGGTCCTAAATGCTCATTAGGCACCCCTAGTTCTTCTAGCCAACCCTACTATCATTTACAATGCCTTAACCAAACAATTCTTGGTGCTCTTCCTCACATTCACTACCTAGCCCTTAATCTCCTTAAAGACTAGTTGCCTCCCAAATGCTTCCTAACTTGATGCAGGGGTCTGTGATACCTTCCATGGCTTCAAAAATCATCTTCCACAGGTGCTTGAACAATCACCATTCACCATTTCTCCATCGCTCTCACAAAAACCCTGTTTTAGGGTTTAAGAAGGCTACAAGCCTTGAGCCCCTTTTAGGCCTCCTAACCCAAGAAAACAAGTCAATACTCCTCTCTTTCAAAGGTTTGTGTCAAACTTCCTTTTGACACCCTGGCTCAATTTCCAAGCTCTTGAAGATTTTTAGGGTTTTGGACCTTCACTGTCTGTACACAGGTGTAACCCTGATCTTGCAAGAATTAGGGCTTTTATTGATCATTTCTTGGACTGTTTGCTTCTTCCAGCCTCAAATGCACTAATGAAGAATCTGTCTTCTTTCCCAAACCTTCTCAAGGCTTCCTGCATTCATCACACACCCTAGTTTGTTAAGGAGTTGAAACCCCTGCCACATTAGGACTTGTCTTTGACTGTCTTTTCCAAGCCAGGCACTAACAGTCTCGCCTAGGAAAAGACTTTGAGCATGCTTTTAGAACTCCCAATACCTCCTAATTCTACAATATGTACAGATATGGAGTTTATCCTTGTTTCCAACAAGCCCATAATTCTTGGTACGGTGAGAAAATAGACTAAAACTCCATTTTTTTCAGTTTTACCAGTCAAAACAACAATAAAGGAAAACACAAAATTTACAAGGATAACAGGAAGTGATTAACAAACCAACTACTGTGCCAACACAATGCTTCAAGTGACTACATTACATGCTATTCAAACCAACGAGAAGCCTTGTTCAACTCATCTAACTGCTGTTCCAGGAACAAAAACAAAAAAAATAGAAAATTCACACCCAAAAATCACTATTTTTTATCTTAATCAAAATCACAAACTACAAAAATGCTTCCAACATCACTTCCAGGTTGATGTTCACCTTTTAAAGGTTCTCTAGGTGGTTAAGTTTCCTTTTGGTCAGACATAACCACCACTTAAGGGCTAAAATTGCATAAATGCAACATTTTGGCTTTAGTTTCAACTTCTAGTGACTCCTAGTTGAGAAACTCACCCATTGAATCATGAACTCATCAACCTTTATTATAACATGTATTCTTACACTTCTAAATCAAAACTAATTGGTCAACATGACCTTACAACATTTAAAACACAAAACCTTCCTAAACCTTCAAATTTTGCCAGGTGTTTCATCATGCTTCCTAGGTGCTCCTGCACCAATTTCCTTTCTGATTTCCATTACATATTGTATCTTAGATTACTTTTACATCAAAATTTCAATTATTAAATTGTTTTGTTCTTGCATCCTAGGAATTTTCATATTGCATTAGTGAAAACTTCATTTAGATTTCATTTTTGCATTGCATCTCATTGTAAAAACTAAAAATTTGCAATTTGTAGAGCATTAAAATCACATTCCAATTTCTAAAAAATGCAAAAAAATATCATACTAGGACTCATTCACCACCTTGGGTGAATCAGTCCAGGCTCTGCACTTTTTGAACAACATTTCTGGCATTTGTCTGCATTTCTATTTTCTATAGTTAGCTCTCTATTACAGTTAGCATAATTTCTATTATTACCATTTTAGAGCTCTTAGATTAGCTTGCATTTGCATTCACCTCTCCTATGTGGTACTTGTATGAGTTTTTGGTTCCTCGTTGATAATACTTTAGTGAGAAGAAGTTCTAGACTCATGGCTTCCCATGATAACACTTTCATTGTGGACCTTGGGATGTCACGAGCTCCTACTCCTAGTATGGACAATGGTGCATTAGGCACTGAAAGTATCACTTCTATTCCTTCACCTTTCCATCCAATGAATGTTGACACCCAAAATAATGCTCTCCCGCAAGAAAAGGTCATTAATATTCATGAGGATTTTGCACATTTACAACAATATTTGTCACTAGAAAACATATCCTCCACTTCCATACCTACCATTGACAATCTTCATCGTTTGATTGAAAGTGATGATGGCTTGCAAGTGATGAAGAGAACTTCCAAGATTTACAATAAGCATGCCTCTTCTAATACTCAATCCGCAAACATTCCTGTAAGCCAAGGAGGACCTCATGTTCCTCCCCCTTCAACCATAGCATCTATACCAACTTACACCAATCCACAAGTCCACACAACTATGCAACAAGTTAATTATGTGGCTACTTCTTTCTTGATTCCACCTAGCATTCCTACTTCTCTTGTGGCATTGCAAGTCCCCTCCACCACCTTCACACCTCATAGTATTCCTTTCACTTCACCTAACATCACTTACACTCCATCACCTTTTTCTCTTCCACCTAAACCCACTTACCCCGATCCTATTCTTACACAACTCCTTAATACTGTTTCATCCATGCAACACCAACTTTCCACCATTAGCCAAGGTCGATCCGCTCCAACCACATATCATGTCCATAGCAGCCCCTTATCCTTAGAAATCTTACGTAACCCGATGCCACAAGGGATAGAAATGCCTCAATTTGAGAAATACGGAGGTAAAGGAGACCCTGCCAACCATGTTAATGCTTATACAACTTTGTGTAGTGACTTTGTCCTTGATAATAAATTTCTATCCAAACTATTTCAAAGGACCTTGAAAGATACTGCACTAGAATGGTTTTCCAACTTGCCTAATCATTCTATCCATTCATTGAATGAATTGGTGGATGATTTTATTAGTCACTTTCAAGTTCACATGACACCTAAAAAGACAATGGCTAACCCCATGCGATGTAGACAAAACATAGATGAAAAAGTAACGAATTTATCTCATGATACCAATCAATGTATGCTAAAATTGATGTCAAGATTCTTGATGCACATCTACAAAAGATGTTTATTGAAAACTTGTACACACACCTTCAGGATAAGCTAACAATGATGAAATTCCCTTCGTTTATGCATTTATGCACAACCTTGTGTGAATACCATAACTCAGTTTCTAGTTGTGATTCAAAGTCCACTTCTAACCGAGCTGACAAAATTGAACACAACAATCAAAACTAGAATAACACACAAAAATTTTGCAAACAAAATGAAGAATTTTTACAATTCAACCTGCCTCCTCCTTCACAACTGCAACCAACCCAACAAACTCAAATTCAAGTGGCATCTATTAAATTAGTGGTGCTTATAACTATGGGGACCTGAAGACAATTTACTCCCTTACCCGATACCCTTCATAACACAATGAACCAATTAATTCAACAATGCCTGCTCACTTTTCCACCTGTTCAATTGCTTGATCCAAACCAGCCCTTACCACCTATTTTCAAACCTAATGCTTATTGTCATTTTCATCGCCATAATGGACATGGCATTGGACACTGTAAGAATCTAAAAAATTTAGTTCAAGACCTCATTGATTCATGCCACTTGTCCATTGTGGGTGTTAATGATCAAGGCAATAAGCCCATTGCACCCCCTAACCAGAACTTACAAATTTTCACCAATCCTATGCCTAAACACACTACTTCATTTGTCAAGGCTAGTGAACCTTCAAACACTGATGTAATGACTGTTGATACACACAATGAACAACATGATACATCCCTACCTATTACTGAAGATGGTCCTATGGATCAACTTGTGGCTACGATAGATGTTATCCCTCGTAAGGGCCAAACCACTAAATCTCTTGATATCACTTTTTCTGCTAAAGAAATACTACAAAAGCTTCCTGATGGTCCTCTCTACATAGCTGGTAGAATCTATGATAAGCTCACTAATGGGATATTACTAGATCCCACTTGTGGTGAGAATGTGATCACGGAGGAGTTTCTAGTATTACATGAGCTATATCAAGATGATTATAATAAACCAACTACATGGATTAAGACACATACTGGTTTTGCATGCCCTACGATCGAATCGATCGTACTCCCCTTACAAGTTGAACCTAAAACTTTGAATATAACACTTTTAATTATTCCACAATCTGACCAATTTTTTTTGTGGCTAGGCCACCCTTGGCTTCGATCAATGAAAGCAGTCCCCTCAGTTGTTCACAAGTGTTTGAAGTTTCCACATGGCAATGAGATATTTACCATACACCATAGTGGCCTTAATCCCTTATCGTCTAAAGGTAAATTTTCATTAGAAGCCTTTTGGCATGCACCCATGGAACCCATCACACCTCGAAAGGAATTATTTTTCATAGCTTACCAAAAGTTCAAAGCCAAAAAGATAGCCGAATTATCTCTTCGTAACACTTCCCCATCCACTTCCACACCTCCTATCATAGATGAAACCATGCTTCAACTTGAGTTTGAAATTAAACAAACCATACAACCTTTTGAACAACCACCCCTAGATACTTCCCATCCATTGTTTAAACGACCAAGGGAAAATGAAAAAACTCTTGCCATGCCTCCCTACATTAAATAAGTATATAAAGTCAAAGAGAAAGTGGTTGATCCATCATCTTCGGTTTCTTCTATTCTTCCGTCTTCGGAAGTAGAAGAACCTATGATGCCTCAATCCACTCTTACACCTCAACAACTCCAAAACATAATTAAATGAAACCGCGATGCTAGGTAACGTAGGCGTCATCGTCGTATCATTACTTTTCAATCTCACATGGAAGAAAATAAAGAAAATCAACCTTTACCTTTGACATAAGTAATAGATGATCACCCTCCTTCTCCTGACCTGCCACACGACAATCCAGTACAACCTTCACAATAAAATGAACTAATCCAACAACCTCAGCTTTTGATACATCCATCCTTATAAATCACCCTTCATCCTCCCATTGTCATTAATCTTGATGATAATGATGATGATGTGACGATAGAAAAAATAGATGAAGTGCATAATGATTTAAACTCTTTATTTTTTTCCACAATGAGCTTAAATGATAAATCCTCTCCACCAAGAGAAGAACCTAGTATGACTCCTAGTTTGGTGCTTGTAATTCTTCCTTTGGACAGTCAACTGCCCTCATATTACACTGAACATGATTGGGAGGCAGATGACTTGTGAGATGGTTGACTTGCATTTTCCTAACTTGCCTTTTTTCTTTTCTCTTTTTATTTTATTTTTCCTTTTCATGTGTGTATCGTGTTCCCCCGTAATGTGTGTTTAATGTTCCCTCTCTTCATTCAATTCTTCTATTCATACCTCTATTCTTCTATATGTAGGTATTTCTTGTGTTTGTTCCTCCTTTTGGGATGGCCTTAAGCTGATAGAGATCTCCCTATATATACATGTTGGCCCAAAAGGTGCTTATGCTTTGCTTTTTGTTTTGTGTTCCTCCCTTTTAGGGGATGATGCAGCATGAGATGCCCTATCTTATCTCCGTAGGCATTTAGGGTCATAATGCTATTTTGTTTTGTGTTTTCCTTTTTGGGATGACGTAAAGCGTAGAGATGCCCTATGTCTCTTCCATGTTGACCCAAAAGGTCCTTGTATTTTTTTCTTTTGTTTTGTGTTCTCCTTTTGGGGATGACGCAAAGCATAGAGATGCCCTATGTCTCTTCCATGTTGACCCAAAAGGTCCTTGTCTTTTTCTCTTTAATTTGTTTTGTGTTCTCCTTTTGGGGATGATGCAAAGTGTAGAGACACCCACTGTCTCTTCCATGTTGACCCAAAAGGTCCTTTTCTTTTTCACTTTTGTTTTGTGTTCTCCTTTTGGGGATGACACAAAGAATAGAGACACCCTATGTCTCTTCCATGTTGACGCAATCGGTCCTTTTTATTTTTACATTGTCTTTTCTTGTGTTTTCCTTTTGGGGATGGTGCAAGACATCGATACTGAAATGTCTCCTTCATGTTGACACAAAAGCTTTTTCACTTTTCTTTCACCTTTTTTGTTTTCTTTTCTCTTATGTTTTCCTTTTGGGGATGATGCAAGGTATTGAGACCACAATGTCTCTTCCATTTTGACCCAAAATGAACTTTATTTTTCCTTTGTTTTTTCTCTCTTTGTGTCATTCTTCCAATTCTATGTGCTTTGGGGAATGATGACAGTTCCAAGATCTTTCATAAACACATTGCAACAGTGAACATACTGACCCCAAATCCATAGATCCCTTATGTGTTTGGTGTGCTCTTTTTTAGGGGGCAACTCCCTTTCTTTGTTTTTCATTTTCCTTGACATGATGTAGCCTAACTTCAAAACATATGACTTGGCATAGGGTTTTCCAAGTTGGCTCTCATGTCTTGTTTTTCTTTTTTCTTTTTCTTTTCTTCTCTACTTTAAAGTAATTGCTCATAGAATGATGTGTAGCAATTCCTTTAAAGTGGGGGGCATACATTACCATTACTTCATTTGCATTCTGGGTTCTTAGTGTAGCCTTGTCATTTATATGATGTTTTTGTCACTTTGTGGATGACATTGGGTGTGATGTCCTTCATAAGTGTGATCTATCTCAGCATATTACATTCCTCTTGGTGGCCTGATGTGACACATTGCATCCCCTAAGTTTTGAATATACTATTCTTTGATTGGCGCTCTCTTGGAGACATTAGACACAATGTTCCCTAAGTGACTGACCTTGCATGAACTGAACAAGACTCCTTCAAACATTTAACACTTTTAAATTTTACATTTTTACATTTTTGTATTTTACATTTTTGCATTTTTTCCACTTTACATAATGCAACTTGCATGACTGTGGTACCTTTCTTTTTGTTCATGAAATTTTCTTTGTGGCGCCTTGTTAAAGTTATCAACATGTGTAACTTTAATATGGTTGGGTGGGAAGCCCAACTAGCGGCATGAATTTTCTCGATAGCCACTTTTTTGTTTTTGAGTGCATACCAACTAGCATATGTATCTTACCTTTTGGGATTTCTCACCCCACGAACAGTTAGAAGTTCCGTGGCCCCAGAGTGAGTACACATTCTCTTTTTCAAAAAATTAGCCTAGATCTAATCCACAACTAGTTGGATCGATGATCGAAGCTTCATCTGATTCATTTCAACACTTGTGTGTTCCTTTGTTCTTATGTCTAGTTTGCCATGGGATCTTCATCCTGGGGGCTTGATCATCCATCTTGATCGTTATATTCCATCTTGCTAACGTAAGTGCATTTGAACCCTCCTCTCGATGTTCATGACTAATTTAGTGTGAGTTTGAAGCAAGTTCATCCTCTCACTAAAGTGGGGGCTTAATGTGCCATAGAAAAATGACCCCTTGTCATTTTCATGGCCTTTTAGGTCTTGTTTCATGGTGTTTGATATATTTTGTTCTAATTTTATGTTGTGACATGGCTTGAACATGCATATTTAGGTACTAAAATTCAAATAACATCTTGTGAAGGTGTTGTGAAGTGTTGTAAGACATATCTACATTCTTCTAGACTCTATTTATTACAGTTTACCTAAAAATCACCTTTTTATTCATCAAGTCCTATTTTGAATTGTTGTACAATCTTGTAACAAAATTTCATGCTTTTCTAGGCACATCTTCACTATTTATCCCTTTCTCATGCTTTATTTGACCCCTTTATGCCCTCATATGTATTAATTAAGTGTATTTTTGAATATTATCCTGAAAAATAACATTAAATACAACATATTTCCCGACACATATTTTTAGGTCCTAGGTGGGACCCATTCGCTATGGGTGGTGAATGAGTCCCCCCTGGCTCCAAATTCAATTTTTTAAAAATTTCCTTTCAGGTTTTTATTCAAAATCACTTGATGTCTACCTGTGATGAGGTATGAATAGTTAACTAAGGCACAAGTGTGTATAAATATGTGATTTTCACCTCATTTTACATCTACAATTCTCCAACATTCATACATCATATTCTAGCATTCAAGCATTCTACAACATCAATTCAAGCAATATTCAAGCACTTTGGAGCATCCATTGACATTACTTCAGACTTGCATTATCAAGCGTTTGGTAAGTTGATAGCTATTGCATGTTATTAGTTTATCATTCTCTTTCCTTTCATTGTTTCATTAAGGGTTTGATTACGAAAAGTGGGGTTTGACCAAGGCAAACCCCTATTTGCTAACCCTCAACCATTTTTCCCCTATTGCATGTGTGTTTATAGACCTAGGTATGCAGGTTTAACAAGATTTTTGGTGTTGAAGATTGGTTTACAATTCAACTAGGTGCTTCAAGTCAACTCAAGTCTATTTCAAGCTTGGAGAAGGTTTCTTGTCCGTTTCCTGCAGAATTGACTTCGACAACCTGACATTCAGTGATTTCTAGATCTAGTGTTGTAGAGTTGTGTCCTAGTTTTTCAGAAATTTGGGAGAGGATTGATTTTCCATCAATGCTGAATGAGTCCCACCTTAGGACTGAAAATCTAAATTTTTTTAGATTCCGGATCTCGACAGACAAAAACTAGTTTCCAACACTTTTTCACTAGGAGGACTAATTCGCCACCCTGGGCGAATGAGTCCCACTGTGAAAATCAATGATTTCAACTAGAATCCACAACATTCTAGATTCATTAGATTTTGTTCGGGTGCACTCAGATTCATCCTGTTTCTCTCTGTTTTGCATAATTTCTTCATTTAGTTCATTGTTTTCATATCACAATGTGTTTTCAAACATAACTTAAATCTCACTATTGCATTCATTTTCATCCATTTACATTAGTCAATTGCATTTAGTTTACTTCATTTAGATTAGAAAACATTGCACACAACATAATTTGAATGAACTAGTTTGCATTTTTGGCCCTACCTCTCTCCTTTTAGGTGAAAAACCCTAGAAGAGCTAGAAAGGTGCAAAGTGAGCCAAAAATCAATGGTTCAGTTCCAAAAGTGTTGCGCAATGAAACCTTAATTGGATCACTTTCCTACCTTGCAACCTTTGGAGGGTCTTAAGAGAGTGTCATTCATTGCATGCGATAGCCTCTTTCTTGCATCAACCCATCCCCTCTGTGTAACCTATGAGCAATGGTACTGGTATAACCTTCACTTCATAGGATCTGTCAATGGGTTTTAGTAGGGAACCATATCCTCTTTACATCCCTATGAAAATCAATAGAAAAATTGTATCAGGTGTTCTCATTGACCCAACGTCTCAAGTAAACATCATAATTGAGGAGGTCATGCTAATCAACTTTTTGCACAGAGATTGGTATGATGCACTTGTGAGCACCATCTGTATGCATGATAAAATTTCTGTCCCCCTTTGGGTAGTATTGTCTTGTCATTTTTTGTTGGACCTAAATCTATGAAGCTCTTGTTTGACATAATCCCTAGATCTGAACTCTTTAGAGTGAAGTTGGGTATCCCTTCGTTAGTAGCTATGAATGCAGTACCCTTGATTGTGCATAAATTTCTAAAATTTATCCATGAGGGTTCCATGCACATGATCCATGACACCAATTATAAACCGCCGGTTGCCTCTGATAGTTACTCCTTGGATTACTCTTGGCTTGCACCCATTGGTCCTTTCTCACCTAGGAAGGACCTTTTGTACTGAACTTATCAGAATTACAAGAGAGGGCGCTTGACGCTGAGAGTGAGATACCCTCCATCAACTTATGCTATTTCACATAGGGCTTGCTTAAAAGGTGATAGGATGCCACCAAGGCATGTAGAAGGGAAGAAGAGAAGCGTTCCCGAGATCCTCCTTCCTCTTCTGCTGTTTAGCCTGATGCTTCTTCTTGCCCTATTATGGTGCCATCAGATTCTATTCCACATTTGTGAGAGAATCCTATGGTCCTACTTGGCGAAAGCCTAAGTGTCCCACATTTGAGCTTCTTATTCTTCCCATAGAGCCTAGGCCCATTCGGTATAGAAGGAAGAAAGGTCCCCATGGGGACTCCTCTATGTCTTGGCCTCCATGGCCTCCTACTGCTTTTGCTCCAAAATTAGTAAACAAGAAGAGGCCCAGTGTCGAGGCACTTAAGATGACTCCCCCTATTGTTTTCCAACCTGTTCCTCCTGCTCCCGTTTAGGAGTATATTCCTTCACCATAAATGATTGTAGTGGACACTCCCATGGTTGACCAAGAGCCTTCTATTCCTTCACAACCTCCAACCTCTGATTCAAAGAGTCGCATAAATCACCTTGCACGCGAGTGCAAGCATCGGTGAAAGACTCTCGTGGTTGAGCAGGCCGCTTTGTAGAGGAAGGAAGAGGAGATGACCACCCCTATATCAGGGCCTCTTGTCATGTCCTCCTCTCTCCTCCCATTTGCTTTCGTTCAATCTAGCTCCTCATTGCTCCAGACTTCCACAGTAAGTATGAATGTGCTTGACACTAAAAAGGTACAGGTGTTCATCGCTCCTTTGATGGAGCCTCCTTTGTTGATGTCCATTCTAGATGTCCCACCTTTCTCAAAACCAATAGATATGACAAACACTTCAGTGGTATCTACTACAATTTTCTCTTCCTCCTCTTCCTTCACACCTCTTGCCTTGTTTATGGGGGGTTCACATCCCCCAATAGAGTAGAAGGTGGAGATTAGTCCTTCCAGAAATAGAGGACGTAAGAGGATCCCTCCTTCTCTGAAAGGTGGTCCTGTGCTGACTTGTTTTGTCCTAGTGATAGAACCAGCCCCAGCTTCTCCTGAATTCGTCACAGCTCCCGAATCACTCAATGAGCCTAGCAGTGAATCTCGGGTGCAACCTTCTCCATACATTAAGGTAAAACATGACAATCCTATAAAGTGAATGTTTAACTCTTTGGATGAAGTTCCGGCCTTGTCAGTGATCTTCGTAAAATCATTGACCTTAGCTCCAAAAGAACTTGGTGGAGAGGACCCTGTGGGGACTTCTTCCTTAGCCCTTGTTGCGGGAGGGTTGGACACTCCTCCTCTTAACATTCCACTATTGCAAGCTCATCCTCCTTCCCCCTATGATGATCTAGAGTGGGAAGTGGATGACCTCTTGGTCGATCAATGTTAGGGGGAGGCCCCTTCTTTATCTTTAGATTAGATGTGTGCGCATTGTGATGTGTTCCCCCATGATTGTACTATGTGTTCCTAGATGACCCTTGTCACCCTCGTTGATGCTTAGATACAAGCATGGTTTTTGTGTCATAAACCTACTTCTATCTATATCATCATTCTTCCATGTTTGTGATTGATTTTCAGTAAATTGGGGATGATGCAAAGCATTGGGGGCATTTAGGCTTCCCTTCCATGTTGAACGAATTTTCAATTTTACTTTTTCTTCTTGTGCATTCTTCACATGGTCTGATATAGTAGGGGCTTGATGACAGTTCATTTTATATACTATTATTATACTTATATATTTATGAGTAGTTCTGACCCTGAAATATCAGGTTACCCCCGTGCCCTTTATGTTTTTCTCTTTTTCTCTTTTCTTATCTCTCTCTCTTCTTTGCTTGAGTTGTCTATTATTATACTTATGATGAAGGAAACACATTCCTTATAGGTTTGCGAGCCTATGAGGTGCTTACTTCTTGGGGCTTCCTTCATGTGAGAGATCTTGGGGGTTGCCTTTACGTGAAAGCGTCTTTATGTTTTTCTCTTTTTATCTTTTCTTATGTTTTTCTCTTTTTATCTTTTCTTATCTTTCTCACAAAATTCTTTTCGAAGAATCACATTCTTGACTTGAAACCCTAATGGAATGTGTTTCCTTCATCATGGGTTTGCAAAGAAAGAACTTGAAAACCTTCCCTTGAAGGTGGGGGCATCATCGACCTTCCCCTCATGTGGTGGCATTTTCTTCCTTTCAAATGCCTTAATGAAGTGAACATATTTCAAAAGGATTCCTTGATGATGTATTGATTCGAGAAAGAAACATCTCTCCCATATTTCGAACAACACGTCCCTTGAGTGGACCCCTTCTTTACGTGGGGTTCCTAAGGGACCCCTTTGAATTTTTTCTAACTTGTTGACGGTCTGCGTGACTGTCCGCTTACTTGCTTGCATGATCGCTTTCTAACATGTTCTATCTGTGGGTAGGCATGTCGCTTTATAGGTGTGCTTATGAAGCCACTTTTTGATTTTGCGGAGTCCCCTTTCTTTGGGTTTCCTTCATGTGAGAGATCTTGGGGGATACCTCTTGTAGGTCTGTGGGTGTGTAGGGTGCTTCTTTTGAGATTCATCCATGTGAGAGATCTTGGGGGACGCTCCCCTGCAGGTCTACAGGTTGGTAGGGCACTTCTTTTGAGCTTCCTCCATGCAAAAGATCTTGGGGGTGGCTCTCCCGTGGGTTTGCAGGGTGTATTCTTTGGGTTTCCTCCATGCGAGAGATCTTGGAGGATACCATCCTTGTAGTTCTACTTGTCTATAAGGTGCTTTTTTGGGTTTCCTTCATGTGAGAGATCTTGGAGGAAACCTTCCTTATAGGTTTGTAAGCCTATGAGGTGCTTACTTCTTGGGGCTTCCTTCATGTGAGAGATCTTGGGGGTTGCCTCCTTATAGGTTTGTGGGCCTTTAAGATGCTTTCATTCTACAACTTCATAGTTCTACGGGGCTATGAAGTCCTTTACTTGTACCGTGCTCTCAAGTTTTCCAGATCATAATTTTCTTCCTTGATGGTTTAGGTATACATTTCTAAACCTACCTTTCTAATCTACTTTAACGAAGCACTCATCAGTATTTGTGCTTGCTAAAGTGGGGGAAAAATATATAGGAGTGAATTTGCACCCCTTATGCAAATTCCCCTTTTACACTTCCTCACCTTAGAAAACCAAATACGAAGGTGAAATTCCACATTAGCCCATTGCCTTTGTTCCACTTGGCCTCCATTTTTTGCGTCAGTAGAAGAATAAATTTTGGGGACACCCGTGTGACATGTAGACATCCATGCGACACTTACATCCCCGATGGATTCTTGCATCTAAAGTTGGCAGAGATGTTGCACTTCCTATTGGGAATGGTTTGTAACATCCCTCTTCGACCAACTGACTCAAAAATTCCTTATTCTTGCTCATTCTTCCTTCAAATTGATTCATTTTTCATTCATCTCATCTCTTTCACAATCCTCTTGCAATCTCTAAGCACTTCTTGCTTTCTTAGCCTTCATTTCACTCTGAAGCAACACTTTGGCACTCCAAAGCAGCAACGACACTCCATCAACTCTGTAGACCAAGTGTGGAACAAACCATTGCAACAAGGGCTTGAGTCCTCTTTTCTCCTCCATTAGCTAGTGAGCTCTTGGTGGAGGTAGTAAGCATTTTCACTCCTCCCCTCTATGATTTGGTTGAGTATCACTTTAATGTTTTGTAGTTTTTATTGTGTTCTCTACTTAATTTTCTCCTTTATCATACTTTTCTCTATTGTTGCTATCTTGGTTGTCCGTGGGGGTGGAAACACCAAAACTGGGGTTTGATTGAGGCAGACCCTTATACAGCCCCAGAAAATTTCTCCTCTTTCTTGTGTGTAGGTGGACGTACATTTGGAGCTAGCTGGCGAACAAGCTCTTTTGTGAGATCAACTTTGTCACCTTAGCTTTAATATCTACTTTATCACATTCATTTGTATTTCTCTTATTTCATAGTTCTATTTTTTCCTCTTAAAAATCACTAGCTAGGCCGTCAACTCATTTTCTGATGGTTCTTACCATATTTTCAGTCCTCTGGTCGTATGGACACCAACACACCTAAGAGACGCCAGTGCGCCGCACTATCATCTCAGAACCATGCTTTCATCCTCGGGCAGGGAGCTACCTGAGGTGCAGTGTTGAACCCAAAAACTAGCTCGCCTAGCCCCATTCTGGATTTTGAGTCTACAGAGTGATTGAAGGACCTTATAGTCCTCATCATTCTCCTCCCTCATTTTGAGACACCCCTTGAGAGTGAGGTAAGTTAGGGCAACCTTCCGCTCTTGGATCTCCATGACTTGGGGCCTTGAACATGGTTGGTCGCCCTCTCTTACATATAGAATAGGGTAGTAAGTCAAAATATCATCACAATGCAACAACTAAGAAAAATCATTGGTATGGATGCAAGCAATATACTATCATAAGGATAAGAAATCAAATTGTTCAACTATCCGTATTTAAGCATTGTATGCTCCTAGTGTTTTAGTAATAGTGGCATGCCATTGTTAATCACAATGTATGTTCCAATATGAAGAACATTCAATTACACAAGCTAGATTATTTATACTAGAGTCAAATGTGCTTGAAAAATTTTAAAGGAGAAAAAATCTATATAATTATGTTGTTCAATGCAATATAATTTATGCTTGACATACACATCAATTTGTATTTACCAATCACATGCACTACAATATGAAAAATTCCTATAATAGGCCAATAATGTGCCACACTCTACCATATTTACTATTATTTCTCTTATTTTATCATAACTAACAATTTCAATAGATTCAAATCCACATTATTAACATGTAAAATAGAGCCAATATGTAGATTATTCCATAATATCAACATTGGATCCAAAACCTAGATCTTAAATACCATAAATATACAATATAGAACAACCGTAACTCATAAACCCAACAAGGACCACAACACTCTTGCAACAAGATATATATAACCAAAATTCTCAAACTATATAGAAAGCACAAGAAAAAATATATAACTATCACCATTACAAAAACCTTAAACAATAGTCTCCTAAAAGATAGATACTAAACCAAATTTTTTGATTAAATATAAAACCTACAAAGTTATGCATGCACATTTGAGTCAATTAACATATTTGAAACACCCACAGATTTGTAACCACTAGATATATTTTTCAAACATCAAAATATCATAGATTTACAACTTATATATGAAAAACCATGAATTTACAAAATTGATCCAATGAAACCACACATGCAATCATATTTAATAACATGCAACTGATGTATCCATTCATGAACCTTTAGTATAATATAGGTCTACAAAATTCATCAACATGCACACACATGTAACCCACATGCAAGTACATGTAAACAGATGCAACCAATGGATCATTGTGCAACCACAAGAGATAAGAAACTAGTGCTTTCTCACATAACTAGGGACAAAAACCAAGCACCAACTATAAGCACTCCAAACTCCATGAGACGAAATAAAAATATAATAATAAAAAATAGAATTTCTATGTCAATAATGTGTAACATGCAATCAAATGACCAACTCTAGGATCATTAATATCTTCCATTTTACAAGTTCTTACCATGAACATATTTTTGAGAAATATGAACAATTACAAAATCTCACTTGAAAACAAGGATTAAGATGACAAGAAAGACAAATCCTCCTACAACTAAAAAGATTGCTTTGATAACAAATAAAAGGAAATTCATGCACATACACTGCTTGTACTGAAATATTTGTGTAGATAAAGTCTTGATGCAACTGCAAGCATAAATATGACCATAAAGCAAAAAAAAAAACATAAATAATTTGTAAATTAACCATATGACGAGAGAGTTGCAAGATATCAATTCTTAAACATTTTTAGCAACATACAAATCAATATTTTGAAATGAACTGATAATGAAAGAAAAACAACATAGAAGAAGAGTGACATATATATATTCTAGGAAAACCCTTTCAAGAAAAAATCAGCCTCCAAAGCAATAAATCAATGTATTCCAATAAGAATATAGCTACAATACAATATTAAGATCAAAGTATTGACATGGAGATCTATACTTTACTCTTGTAGAGTAAATCTAGTAGCATAACACCCTACAATACATTGTGTCTTTCACAATCTCAACCAAATAATCTATTATATAGGAGAGTCCCAAAGATAGAAAACTATAAGTCCCTTTTAAAAAACATGTACTGACTCTCCAAGTATGGACAAAATTATAAAGCCTAATTCTCATGATGGGTCTATAGGATAAGTTTAGAATATTCCTCTTACACTTGCCATAACAATAATGAGTCTTCATAGCCTAATTCTCATGATGGGTCTATATGCTAAGTTTAGAATATTCCTCTTACACTTTCCATAACAATAATGAATCTTCATAGCCTATCCACTAACTTGGATTCCCTACTTTGACATTATTCTCCTATTCAAATACATTTTAAAATACGTGTCATAAAATTGGTCAAGATTTCAAGTCTACTTTGTAAGTCCCTATAATCATGCTCTTACATGCATCATAAATCCATCATAGATAACTCCTACATCTTACTGTAGCATCATAAATTTTCATCCTTGATGATTTCACATTATGTTTGGCTCCCTCCTAAGTTCATGTGCCTAAACATGTTTAATTATTACTCGTTTAATTTCCATTTCTAAAAAATTAAATTAAATTTAGGAAATTCAATTAGATATTTACTCAAAAAATATCTAAAAATCGAAATAGGGTTGGAATAGGGTGGAATGGTGCTCCTTTCCCCCCTAATCAAGCCCTAAATCTCAAAATTTATTTTCAGCCTCAATATGTTTATGAATTTAAAATCATTTGTCGGCCTGTCATAAAGGTTAATGCAAAATATGTTGAAACTCATATAAATATAAGTCTTTCCCTCCATTTGAAAATCTAAGGAATCTATTGAATTTGAACATCATTCTAAAAATCCTAGAAATTTCAAGATTAGAATTATAAGTAGAATATCTACAACACTTTATCAACCAAATTCATGTTTACAACTGTTAACGAATGAAATGGTTCTTGATAGATAAATTAGACAATGACTCTAAACCCAGTTTTGGCACCAATTGAAATTCGCTAACAACTCTAAAAAGTCCACAATTGTATTTGTGGCTTTTCTTTGAATTTTGTCGAAGTACAACTCCCTCACTAGATTTTCAATGAATTAAACTAAACCTAAGAAAACAAAATGTGATTTTAACTAGAAAGTGGAAAAGGTGGAAAAAGTTAGATTATAAATATGAAACTAATGCAATAGCTGAGGTCACAGTCATTTCTAATCAACACAAAGATTGAATTTTCATGACCATCAAATCAAACTAGTGAAAATAAACCAGACTGCAATAAATAAATGACATATAACTCATCTTTCAAAGGAGATACAACTATACTATACACATAATACTAAGATCAACATACAAATATCATTTAATTCATAACACACTGATTATAAGCTATTACAGTCTACAATAAATGCTATTCCTTCTTGATAGCACCCCTCGGGTGTATCCAAAAAAAGGTCCCCTCTATCCTCCTTAATTTCAAATTTATAGTATGGCTAAAACCTTTGGTAGGTACTAAAGCTGTTACTAAAATAGCAACTTCTTGTATTCCAAATGTTCTTCGGGAAGTTGGTCATAATAATGGAAATTTTGCAGGGGAATAGGTATTGGAAAAGAAAACTAATCTTAACCCCAACAACAGCCACCAAAGGACCAATCATCCCACAAACCTTTAATGCAAAACATAAGAATATCGAGTGGTGGCATGTGTAAGCTTCCTAATAGGAAATTGTAATTCAAATCAACACAAGCCAACCTTAAATGTGAATTAAATTAACATCTTGTCAAGCTTGGAAGAATACACTCATGTCTGACCGTGACTATAAATTCAGCTAGTGTCACCTTTCTTCCACCATCAATTGCATCTAACATGGCAAGTTCTTAGAGCGATGTAAATTATGCTAATGACTACATTATCCTGGAGGAAATTGAGTGTAGCCCACTGTTCAGGCACATTTCTGACCAACTGAAAGAGGTCTTCTTGGTGTAGAGTGAAGTGGAGGAGGAAGTGCTCCAAAGTATCCTTGGTGAGGAATTCCCGAGCCAAGCCCATGTGCATAACACCACTATGCTGGATCTTTTCATCCATAATGTCATCAGGACCTCTGGCCATCGGGACTGGGGCATGAGAGCACTGGAGTGCCTGGTGAAACCTGAATCCCATCATCGCATCAGGGTGGAAATAAATGGACTCAGCTATTATCCTCGAATTGGTTTGATAGCTGATTCCATCTGTATTGCATTTGCTATCCAGGACGAGACTCTAGAGGAGGTCGTGGCTCTAGTGCGCACTAGAGTAGTGAGGAATGACATGGGACTGTTCGTGCAATTTCTCTAGTCACATGAAAACTTGCTATCACTGGCTCAAATTGAACACCTGCAAATTGTCACTTAGGGCGTTCGTGTTTTGATGTTTTCCTTGTGCACCTGAAATGAAATGTCTTTTCTTTTGCCTCTTTTTTTGTCCATCACTCGAGTTTTTGTAATCTTACCAAGCAATTTTGGCTATGCCAGCACGATGTAAAAACGTTTACATATATAAATAAAATATCTCTTTTTGGTACTATTTGTGTTTTTACATGTATGACTACATTATTTCTTGTTCATATCATGCTTGTAAATTTATGGTTCTCTTCTGTACAATGCATTGGTTAAGTAACTAAATTGGCTAAAATTGGGTTAATCAATAAAAACTCTTCTTAGGCAACAAAATCGGTGGTTCAAAGAAACTAGTAAAACCCCACCCAGGTTCGAGATAGTCTCAAGAATATCGCCCGAGGCATAACTTTGAAGAAGAAGTTTCTAAATTTTGACTTATGACTCATCAAACTGTTTCCCAACATTCGTACATTCACTTAGGGGAAAAATATTTAGTTCGAACATGGTAGGAAAACACTGCCTGGTGAAGGACAAATAAGGTGGGTGGTAAAGTAAGAGGTTCAACAAACTTATAAAAACCCCACCCAAGTTCGAAGAGAATAACAAAAGACCGCTCGAACATAGATTGGGTCTAAGACTTAGGAAAAAAGTAAGATAGCATCCCGAGTAGAAGTTTAGGGAAATTTTATGGGTAACAGTGGCTCTAGTTGGGGACAAGGACTGCAAAGGATGAGGCAATGAACCTAGAATCATGAGTATGGACCAGTCTTTTCCATTGGGCATGGAGTCAAGGAGTATGGAGAAGGAAGAACAAAAGCAAGCCAAAAATGGAACAAAGCAAGGGAAGAAAAAACCTAAACTACTAGCACAACAAAACCTCAATTATGTACATGGTAGGAAGACCCTACCTCAAATGATTCCCAAGGTAATCATGCAAATCCATTAACAGGATGGGAGAAGTAGTTTCCTGTGCGAAACAATGCTGGATGATTGAGAACTGCGTGCACAACCAACTGCCACATTGTGACTGTTGCCATTGAATAAGTAAAACCAACACCCTGTAAAAATATTCTAGGTAAAGTCTGATGCTTAAAAATACATTCCTCTTCACATACTTGAGCAACCAAATGATCCATACCAACATTACCTTGTAGGAAATCATCAAAAATTGCTTGGGCAATGTCAGCTATAATACTACACTGCCTTTGATTTTCAGAATAAAAGGAAACCAACCCTCAGATCAGACATCCCATGTAAAAATTAGGGGACAATGGAGATTCTCGGTCATTACATGTGGAAGCTATTATATTGTCTAAAATTTTAGGACCACAAGTTTTAGTTTGTGCAGCAGAAGACTCATTAGATTCCATTGCTGATTCACCTATCATAATCCCCTCTTCAATTTCATCCACACCATACATTGACCTAAATAATTATTGTGGAACATTTGAACTTTGTATAATATTCTCTTTGAGATGGAGAGATTCATAAATGGGATAATTAATTACCTCATTTATAGTTGTCCTACCTTCAAGAATTTCATCAGTAGATTTAGGCACCTTATAACTAGATTGTGAACCAGAAAGGAAGATGTCTAAAAATTTAGTTTCCTTTCAAAGCTGATTTTTATTTTCACCTCTAGCTGCATAATGCATATTAGCATCTTCAAAAGAAAATGCCATTTTTTCTGATAACTCACTGGTACCTTGGGTTTCAAATTCTTTTTGAACCTTGCATCCTTCAAAGGTTTTCCCAGACTCTGGAGAATTACTATTGGAAATAATACTGTCCTTGTTCCCATCACTTTTATGAAGAGTAACTGCCTTTATAGACCAATATAAGGCATGAATTGGTTTATTTTCCACTTCTGGTTGAACATTGATCCCATCTTCCTCTAGTAAGAGATTAGTAATTTCCTCTTCTTTCCTCTAGTCATGATCAACTTCAATTCTTGGTGAACAACATTCCTCTTCTAACCTTAATTGATCTTCTGAATTTGTGAAAAGAGGATTATCATGTATTTCAAATTCATTAAAACCGAACAGAGGATTAGGGTGAATTGACCACAATTGTTTCTCCTAAAGATCATCATTCCTAGAATCATCATTTCCTTCCAAACTTGAACATATGTATTTATTCTCCATCTCTTCAAAGAAGAAAACTTCATATTCCAGAGAAAGAAGAGAGGCCAATGTTAAATCGTTCAAACCGGCCTCTAAAAGAGAGAGTTTATTAGAAGGAGGGGTTGAGGTTAATGGTGAATTTTCTTGCAATCTGTCATCTTCATCATCACTAGATGAACTGTAATCACTTTCGATTTCAAAGGATGTACCTAAGTTCAGAGATAAATCAATACAAAGCTGATCATGCCTTCCACTAGGTAGCTGTATGTTATTGAGAACTATTAAATTCATTTTTTCTACAGTAGGGCTACATCTAGTCGGAAGCTTGGGAAGTGTCTTATAACTGGTCTTGAGCTTCATACTTGAACCTACTTTCCATTTCCCAATGGCGATATCGTCTTCAACCCTCATTGCCTTTAGCTGAGCTTGCTCAATCCCTCAAATTTTATCTCTTTTTAGAAGTAATTGTATGTTTGGTTCAAGAGTAGAAATGAATACGTGGTACTGGATCTCTACACTGGGCTTTTCTGGTGCAAGAATCTTTTGAAGAGATCTATTGAAATGATAAACAAATCCCTCATTGTTTCATCTTTGTTCTTCATGATCTGAAAGAAAAGACGTAGGGTAGTTGCAATATTAATTGGGATTCCGTAGCACTGGAGAAATTTTGTCTTAAGAGCATGCCATCTAGTGATGCTCCCTTTTTCAATCCTTCTGAACCATTCTGCTTCTTTCTCGATTAGGTTTTCAATAAAAATCCTTACAAACACATCTTCATCTTAGATTCCTAGAACTGTGCTTACAATTTTCATAGCTAAAATATGGTCTTCAGGATCTTGTCCATTATGATGAGAGAATTTAGGGAACCCCTTCCAGGATCCTTGAGGTAGATCATGATACTGTGACAAAGCAAGGGGTCCAACTTGGTTGCACTAGAGATTTGAAGCCATAAATAGTCAAACAAAGTCGCCAACTCACTTGGAGTAAGATTAAGGAAATGAAATTACTGTGGTGGATGAGTTGAAGGTGGATTATGAGGCTGATTTGCAAGTGGGTCCCTTGGTTGATGTAGTGGTGGATTTGGCTGACAATTATGATGAGGAGGAGGGTTGTCATAGTATTCGAATATAAACCTTGGGGTTCGTTCAATCAAAGGTACAAGTGGTCACTGGGCCCATTCCTCCTCTTCTTCCAAGACAAAATTTACTCGCATATAATCTTCTGCACTCCTATGTCTCGATGCGAGTGTGTTTAATTGTGATATGGTGTCTTCTTGCTCCACTCCAACCCAATCTAAGTCTGGATGCAAAATAGGAAATGTATTATTATGAGGAAGTACCATCTTGCTGCATGACATGACAATGATTGTCAGATTTCTAGCTAATTTGATTCCCCAACAGAGTTGCCAAAAATATGTTAACGAATGGGATGGTTCTTGATAGATAAATTAGACAATGACTCTAAACCCAGATTTGGCACCAATTGAAATTCGCTAATAGCTCTAAAAATTCCACAATTGTATTTGTGGCTTTTCTCTAAATTTTGTCGAAGTACAACTCCCTCACTAGATTTTCAATGAATTAAACTAAACCTAAGAAAACCATGTGTGCTTTTAACTAGAAAGCGGGAAAGGTAGCAAATGTTAGATCATAAATATGAAACTAACGTGGTAGTAGAGGTCACAGTCATTTCTAATCAACACAAAGATTGAAAATTCATGACCATCAAATCAAACTAGTGAAAATAAACCAGACTGCAATAAATAAATGACATATAACTCATCTTTCAAAGGAGACACAACTATACTGTACGCATAATACTAAGATCAACATACAAATATCATTTAATTCATAACACACCGATTATAAGCTATTATAGTTTACAATAAATGCTATTCCTTCTCGATAGCACCCCTCAGGTGTATCCAAAAAAGGGTCCCCTCTATCCTCCTTAATTTCAAATTTATAGTATGGCTAAAACCTTTGGTAGGTACCAAAGCCGTTACTAAAATAACAACTTCTTGTATTCCAAATGTTCTTTGGGAAGTTGGTCAGAATAATGGAAATTTTGTAGGGGAATAGGTATCAGCAAAGAAAACTAATCATAACCCCAGCAACAACTGCCAAAGGACCAATCATTCCATCAACCTTTAATGCAACACATAAGATATCAAGCGGTGACACGTGTGAGCTGCCTGATAGGAAATTGTAATTCAAATTGATGCGAGCCGGCCTTAAATGTGAATTAAATTAACATCTTGTCAAGCTTGGAAGAATACACTCATGTCTAACCGTGACTCTATAAATTCAACTAGTGTCACCTTTCTTCCACCATCAATTGCATCTAACATGGTGAGTTCTTAGAGCGATGGAAATTCTAGTAATGACTACATTATCCTGGAGGAAATTGAGTGTAGCCCATTATTTAGGCACATTTCTGACCAGCTGAAAGAGGTCTTCATGGTGCAGAGTGAAGTGGAGGAGGAAGTGCTCCGGAGTATCCTTGGAGAGGCATTCTTGAGCCAAGCCCATGTGCATAACACCACTATGTTGGAGTGTTTCATCTATATTGTCATCAGGACCTCTAGTCGTCAGGACTGGGGTGTGAGAGAACTTGAGTGCTTGGTGAAACCTGAATTCCATCATCGCATCAGGGTGGTGATAAATGGACTCAACTATTATCCTCAAACTGGGTTGATAGGTGATGCCATCTACATTGCATCTTCTATCTAGGACGAGACTATAGAGGAGGTTGTGGCTCTACTGCGCACTAGAGTAGTGAGGAATGACATATGACTATTCGTGCAATTTCTCCAGTCACATGAAAACCTGCTATCACTAGCTCAAATCGAACGCCTGCAAATTATCACTGAGGGCATCCATGTTTTGATGTTTTCCTTGTGCACTTGAAATGAAATGTCTTTTATTTTGCCTCTTTTTGTGTCCGCCACCTGAGTTTTTGTAATCAAACCAAGCAATTTTGGCTATGCCAGCACAATGTAAAAACGTTTATATATATAAATAAAATATCTCTTTTTGGTACTATTTGTGTTTTTACATGTATGGCTCCATTATTTCTTGTTCATATCATGCTTGGAAATTTTTGGTTCTCTTCCGTATAATACATTGGTTAAGTAACCAAACTAGCTATAACTAGGTTAATCAACAAAAACTCTTCTTAGGAGGAAAAATCAATGGTTCAAAGAACCTAATAAAACCTCGCCCAGGTTTGAGATAGTCTCAAGAATATCGCCCGGGGCATAACTTTGTAGAAGAAGTTTCTAAATTTTGACTTATGACTCATCAAACGATTTCCCAACATTCGTACATTCACTTAAGGGAAAAATAAAGTTAGAACATGGTAGGAAAACATCACCCGGTGAAGGACAAATAAGGTGGGCGGTAAAGTAAGAGGTTCGACGATCTTATAAAAACCCCACCCAAGTTCGAATAGAATAACAAAAGAGCACCTAGACGTAGATTGGGTCTAAGACTTAGGAAAAAATTAAGATAGCATCTCGAGTAGAAGTTTAGGGAAAGTTTATGGGTAACAACAACACATCGGAAAATTCATGTTTATGCATAGTAAAATGTTTCATGTTTCATGTTTATTATTCTTATGAGCACTAACACTTATAGAAGCTTCAAGAAACCTTTAATTTATCCTTGTATGAGATGAGCCAAATGACTTCATTCCAATAAGGAATGCAAATCTGAGTAGTATTCAAGGAAATTCAATCATTCGTCATCAACTCTTTGTGGAAACTTATGGTGTGACATCATTTTGACAAGGGTTTCTTTCCCAAGGTAACATTATCAGCCGCCATTTATTTATTACAAACATTTATCATTTACTTTTCCTCTTCTCGACCCAGGGAACATAATTTATACCATCATCATTTGCTGTTTATGGAGGTGGAAACACCAAAATTAGGGTTTGTTTGAGGTAAATTCCTATACAACGCAACGTTTCCCCTCTTTTCATGTGTGTAGGTCAAATCCAACACTTCTATTAGAGTTAGGTTATATAAGAGTAGATAACTAACTTTATTGTAGTGATATGGCATCTGACGAGACCAACACACCCATACTAGGGCACCCCAACACCCCTGTCCTTGCATTTTTGGTTGAAATTTCTATCACAAGTTCCTCTCTTTCTGCATATCTTAGATCTGTGTTCATTTTTGCAATTTTTCCATTTTTATTTGTGTGATAATTTGTATTTTTAGATCTATGGTTTATACCAATTAAGTTAATCAAATCACAAATCAAATCAACCCTATTTGCAACAAAGGAACCAAACCCTAGCAGATTGGCTCTCTATTGAGGTAGTTAGCAAATCATCAAACCTTAGTTGGTTTGTGTTCTAATGTTAATTCCAAAAGGAAAAAGCTAGATCTAAGCTAATTTACTTGTTGGATCTCTTTTCCACTTAACAATTTGGTGAACTCGATATTTCTTACACTTACAATTTTTCTAATTTTTATAGCATAAATTTTGTAATATGATCAAGCTTTAAGTTATTTGAATATCTTGTTATCGATATGAATTTGTTTCATTTTTAAAATCAAGAATTTGCAATCTTTATTCATTAAAAACTAAACACCTTGGTGAACTCAATTTAGATAACATTTGGAAAATATTTGATTCAATTGCATAGTTTCAAATATGTTTTTTCCTTATCTAGGGCATTAGATCTAAATTATTTCATTTTCATTGGCAAATGTTGTATATCTACTTCAGAAAAATAAAGCAAACCCTAGTTTCCCTCAGTCAAACCCCAACTTGCCTCAGTCAAACCCCAGTTTTGGTGTTTCCACCTCCACAAACAACAAATGATGATGGTATAAATCATGTGCCCTAGGTCAAACAAAGATAAAGTAAACAATAAATGCTTGTAATAAATAAATGACAATTGATAATGTTATCTTAGGCATGAAACCCCTGTTGAAGTGATGTCACAACATGAGTTGATGAATCATGATTGAATTTCCTTGTCTAGGGCATTGGATCTAATTCTTAAACTAATTTATCTTTAATTATATTTATTTATTAAATTAATTTAAAAACACAATTTTTTATTTTTTAATAAAATAATATATAAATTGTTTATACTTAAAACAAATTATATTTTAATAATATATTAAATTATGTAATATTTTATTGAAATTAAATTATATAATTTCTAGTGAATTTGTTTATTTTAAATAAAATATTTATTGTTGAAAATAAATAGATTATATAGATATGAGTATTTTGTTCTTTTTAAAGCGGATTATAATGATAAAAAGTATATATTTAAATTAAGAGTCATTTTAAATTAAAATTTAGTTTAATTGTACTTTTATTTTTTAAAATTTAGTGAATGACATAATCAAAAGACGTATTATTATCAAATCATCAAGTAAACTACAATCTTCAAGTAATCTTTATAACATAATCAAATGGCGTATTATTATCAAATAATCTTTATGACATAATCAAAAGACATATTATTATCATAAAAAATCTAAAAAATATATTAAATATACTCATTAATCAATTTGGAATCCCTTTACATCTAAAAAAAAATTCCATCTACTTTAGCTTTATATAAAGTAGAATGGAATTGCTAATAATCTCATCTAATTATTCTTATTGATTAACATAAGCATATAATCTGCATCCTTAATATATTAGGGTCACGTTCTTTGATGTGATTCCTTAAATAAAATAAGTTAGAAAAGTGATTTATTTTCTATATTTAATAATAATATATAAGTTTTAATGGTTAGAAAATATAATAAGTTGAATAAATGATTTTTATTTAATATTAAATATTGTTTATTCTTGTAATGAAAAATAATAGCCCACATAAATATTTTGGGAGAAATAAATAAATAATGATTAAAAGTAAAGAATCTTAAGATTTTAAATATGGAAATAATAAAATAATACAATAAGTATTATAATTATTATAGGAATTCATATAAATATATTAAATATTAAGAGATCAGTTTAACAATTATTTTATTTATTTAAAAATAATTTATTAAAGAGATATTTTATTTATTTAATATATATTTTTATTAAGAATTATTTTATTTTATTTAGTTAAGAGTTATTTTCTTAGACTATAGGAATCAGGTACCTCCTTATAAACTACAGTGTGTTTGGTAAACTTTTTCATGTGATCGGTGACATTGGCGTGACATGTCTTCTAATACTATGGGGATGGGGGAGACTAGACCTCATGACCTTAGCCAATCGAGTCAGGTCCTGTCCTAGTTAAGAGTTATTTTATCCATCAAAGAATTTTATTATCATTTTTCTTTACAACTATTTAAGAATTATTTTATTTTATTTACATTGTTTACTTTACTTTTTATCTAAAGAGCTATTTTTATTTACTTAAGAGGTCTTTTATAGCTTTAATTTTTTAAATACATATATTTTCTAAACATTTGAAAAAAATATTATGACATGAAATCCTTGATGTCATTATAGATTGTCTATTAGTGTAATTAAATATAACTAATAAAAGAACTTAACTTTTAGTTTGATGAAGAGATTATCGCAAACACAATAAATGATTCAGTATTATATTAGAGAATTTATACCAATTAGAGTATGACCTTAGAATGATTATAAATTTTTTGTTGAATCTTAGGTTCAAGGGCATGCTTGGGGATCTAATCTTCACATATGTGTAAGTGAACTCCATGCCTACAAAAGTGAACCTAACACAAGGATCTCAACTTCGTATGTGGAAATGAATTGGCATAATCTTGATGACTAAAAAGGATTTTCCTTGGTTTGGTATACCCACACCTAGGAAAATGGTGTCTAGAAACACAATTTGGAAACTTTCTAGAATTTAAATTATTATGCTTTTATCAAGCCCTTAGGTATGCTAATTTAATGACGATGAACATGGATTAGAACAATCAAACATGCAATATACTCCTAGAATGCTAATGTGACATTTTCCACCTTTCTAATTGATTTCTAGATGTGCTCAATAGATTTCTAAATTCTCTTAGATGATTCAAAAAAAATAATGTTGGTATTTAAATACAATACCTAGTGTACAATTTGAATTAATTAGCTCATTAGCTAGTTCATAATGACTAGTAAGTAACAAAAGCATGAACCCAAATCCAAAAATTAAAAAATAAAAGTTCAAGGTTTATATCTACATATGTGGAACTAATCTAAGTGAAATTTTTAGTTGTTTATCTAAACTAGAGTGACAAATGATAGATTCAGTATGTGAGTCTAGATTCTTGGGATATATGAAAATTGAATAAGGTCAGGATAAGTTTAGTTTCCAACTTCTATGGATTAAAATTTAACATGCACACTAGTTAACAAATAATAAATTAACTTGGTTATCATGAGTCTTAAAAATCAAAGAAAATTATACGTGTATAGAATTTTCATCATTACAAAATATAAAAAAGTCATAATAATAGATTTACTATATGTACATGTATCGTTTTAGGAAATTTCATTTTATTATATGAGAAAGTATAGTTTTTAAATTTTATAATACATATATGATTAATGCATAACCATTCAAGCCTCAATGAAACTTATGCATTCCTTGACGAATTTAGCTATTAGCACCCATTCTATAGTAGTAGTCATAACTAACACACCACTTTGTTTGACCTTATGCAATCCACTATTCCATCACATGTTACCATACATGACTCACGATAGCTTTCCACTTGCTTGGAATAGTAATAGTTTTGTTACACATGACACACTTGATACAATTCTTCTCAAGTATAGAATGTAATGCTAACCCCAATTAGTCTCAACCACCATGTAGTTAAAAGGTCAACAAGTTTAGAAATATGAACTATTTCATATTCATCTTTCACTTTGTAGCAACATTATACATATATTTTCTCACATCAATCCATTAAAGGATGATGGTGAATAACTAAATAGGGTAGGAAAATCAACTTGATGAATTTATCCTTTCCTACTCAAAGGAATCTACATTTTATTTGTAGTCATGCATTCTATTCTATCAATTTTTAATTTTTAATAGAAGTAGTAGAAAATTTTTCTAAAAGACTTTTATTTACATAATTTGATTATGTATTGGCTTAGTAATCTCTTATTAAATCCTACATGATTTTTTCTCTTCAAGGTTGATTTATCAATTAGATCACCTAGGATCTAGATCAATTTGATATCAAAGTAGTGATTTTCATATTGCAAAATAAATGTGGATAAAATCAAAAGGAAGGTTTTCCAAGCAGTTTAAATTTTTAACATCTATATGAATGTCACAATAAGAGAAAAATGGTTGATACAAAGAAAAAACTAGAAGTATCCTCAAGCATTCAAAAAATATCAATGATGCTCTTAACAAACAATGGAAAGAGTCATGAAAAATATCCATTTGATGATGGAAAACAAAGCTAGCAGTTGGGGGAATAGGTGGTACTACATGTCAGGACCTATGATGATGGGGACTAAGCCAAATGATGTGGCAAGTTCAATAAGATATTCCGTGAAAGGTAGGGTCACTTGCATTTATGAGTAGTCTAATCATATGTACCACATATCCCATCAAATCTTTAGGAATGTGTGTATCGCGATGTCTATCTCCAACTTGATGGTTTATTATTTTCTGATCTTGGTAATGATGGCCATAAGTTTTAATGAGGCATACTTAGGGAATTCAAAATTTGGCCCTGCAGCTAAAAGACATGGGAAAATATGTAAGTTTAATGTGATTTTTGGCAAGTTGGGTATTAATTATTTGATATTTTTAATCATGCATTTTTGTCTTAGCTTAGTGTACTTAAGGAAGGATTATGTCCCCACAGAGTTGGCTTCATTGGGAATGACCACTGAAGCGTGTAAAATTTTGAAAACTTTAATTATGCCTTATCGCCCCAGATGGCTTGGTAATGATGCTATAAGGGTGAGTAAATTCACTGGCAGCCAGTCCAGTTTTTGGCTAACTTTGTTTTCTGGGCTAGTCTTTGTGTGTTGTGGGTTGAGATGGGGGGTGATAGGATTAGGAGTGAGCCTGAAAACTACGAAGAATTTTGAAGAGACCCCATTGGCATATTTGTATTGAGTAGGGTTTCATGCCGCTACTTGAAAGCTCAGTGGGGCATGATGAAAAAATGTCAGATCAATTTGCTGGTTTGTGGAAGGAGAGGAGAGTCACCATGGGTGACATCTCGTTTGAGGTCAATGAGGAAGTGATTTCCAAGGCGACGGGCCTTTCTTGCGAGGGAAAGAAGTGCACAAAGAATACAAAGATGCAGGATCTTGAGAGTCTCAATGACTTTTTTAGGGACAACAAAAATTTAGTTAAGAAGCAGTTGAGCTTTAACAAAGATGCACTACTTAAACCCTAGGACAAGGTGTGTCTTGCTCTCATGAAATATGTTACTTTAGAAGTTAGATTTAAGGTTTTTTATTTTTATCATCTACTGCTGCTTAACCACCTGAGACACAAAATGATCCCCAACTTTCCTTTCTACTTGTTGACCTCCCTTGAAAATTCGATCAAGGAATCCTATGAAATTGTTGCTCTTAACCCAGACTTGTCAGCTCCCCTGCCTCTACATCAGGGCCTCATCCCGAGGCTCTATCACTTTAATTTGGCCTTGTGCCCCCCTAAACCCATTTCAGCTATTTCGGTGGAAGAATTGGAACCTCCTAACCTTGCCCTTGATAAATCATCCCTTGCTGCTTCGGTGTGCCCTAAGAGAAAAACCCTCTCAGCTGAAAATGGTCCCTCTGCTGAGCCTAAGCCTAAAATCCCATCAGAAAAGAAAAAGGGGGAGGTTGGGTTGGCCCAGTCCAAGGCTATGACTGGATTATGTGAACTAAAGAACAAACCCACCAAGATGGACAACATACCTATAGCTAAGAAAAAGGGGAAAAAAGACACTTCGTGCCGGGTGGAGTTGCTAACCACTGACAGTGAGGGAAAAAGTGCCAAGGAGAAAGACTCCAAAGGTGACACGATTGTGGCTTCTACTATGGAGATGGGGACTAAAAAAACTAGTGTCCAAAGGTCCCACAGACTAGCTAAGAACAAAAAAGGGGTCCTGGTGGATGATATTTCAAGTGACTCAGAGCGGAATGGTGACAGAGAGGAAAGCAAGAAAAACATTCTTGAGGAGATGGAAGAGGAATTTGTGGAGGGTCCTATACATTTATCAGACATGAACATAATGCTTGAAGATGAATCTACCCACTCTTTTGATCCTAGGGCTATCGAGGAGGAGATGACCTAGTGGAAGAATGACATGGACAAGGACATCAACAAGCCGTGTGAGCAAGTGGTGAAGCTTGAAAGGAAATTCAATAGGTTGGCTCATTTCACTATTAAAATGATCCATAGATCTGCGGTCACACTTTCCAAAGTCATCAAGGAGGAGGCTGACAGGACTACTAAGGGATAAGGCCCCAACTAGATTGGGGATGGTTTTTTAAATCTCCTCATTCAGAAATGAGAGTGTGGCCAATTAGTGTTTTGGGTTGGTTGTCTCTGTTGGGTCTCTCTTGTTAGTGTGCAGTGTTTGTGTCTTTTTTTCTATTCTTTTTAGTTTGGTTACTTAATGTTGTTCAAAACTTGGTTCCTTTTTGGCCCTACGGGCTCCTTGTGTAAAGGGTACAACACCCTATAAATGCTACTTAGCTAATAAAAAATAAGATCTTTTCAGGGCGTGCAGAAGTGGGAGTGGGAGTCTAGGCAGGAGGTGAAGTTTGAATTCTAGAGAGGGTGATTTAGAGGATGCCTCTGAATCAGATGACGATAAAGACGTTGATGGTGTTGTGGGCTCACAAGATGGTTTTGCTGCTTTTGCTTCCTTTTTATGGATTTTTCTTTGGTGCTGAGGATGTGCTGATGGTTAGCACGAACTTGTTACTGATGGTGGCCTGTGTGTGGGTGCTTGTTAGTTGTTGGCATTGGTCTTTGAGGTTCTTTTGGGTTTGGGTTGTCTTTGGTCCAGACATCTTTCCTTCAACTACTTCTTTTGGCCACACATTACTATCATGGTTTGTTGAAGCTCTCTCTTTTATAGTGTTGTCTTTGCTGATTGTTGGCCCATGGGTTCCTTAGCATTGTTATAGCAACTTCTTCTTTGTGGGTTTTGTTTCCTTCTACTCAATCTTTGGGAGCATTTTTTGCTTGTGGGCCTTGCTTGGTGCTCATTCCTTGGCTGTTTATGGGTGGAACCCTGTGTGCTAGGGTTTCTTTTCCTATTAGGTTTGGATTTTGTATCCTAGACAAGCTATTTGGTCAAATTTTTATTATTTTCTTGGTGCTTAGTTGTGAAACCCCTCTTGGTTATGAATATTTTTTTATCTTTTGAGGTTTGTTTCCTTCTTGGTAATAGTTCAAATTGGATTTAGCTCCCTTTTGTCCTGGTTTTATAGGATTTCCACTTTTACCCCCATTTGGTCTTTGAAAATTTTATGGTTATGGGGGGTAAATTTGTTTTATTGGCTCAAGGTGCTTGTGTTTCTCTTTGGGGTGGAGACTACCCTAGTTTTGTTAATGATATCTGTTTTGGCTGCTGCTTGTTTGTTGATGGTTGACTTGGCTTATTGTTTTCTCTTCAAAACTAGTTATGTGCATTATTTGAGGAGGTTTTTACTTCTTGATAGTAGCTGAAGCCTGTATTTCTAAGGGATCTTGTGTCAACCCTTCCTTTCGAAGCCGATTGTGTCTAGTATCTATAGTTGGTTTCTCCTATAGAGGGGGAGATTATTTCTTTTGAGGTGAAGTTGGAAGTTGTAGTTCTAGCAGGAAATATCTTAATCTGGTTCCTATCGAGGTGGAACTTGTACAAGAAGGAGAGATGTGGTTTTGGTGGGAAGGGGTTTTATTTCATCCTCTCCTATATAGGGGAGCCCTCTCCTCTAGAGATAGGGTTTGGGTTGGCTTTCTCAATGGGATGGTGCTGCAGGGAGGCTACTAGTTCGCAGTTTTTAGTTGTGTTTACTAGAACCCCTATTGAGGTAAGGTGTATGGATTTTTTGGTTCTTTTGTGATACATGGATTCATTGGTATTCATCATCATTAAGTTCTTCATTCTCCTTGGCTCAGATTTATATTTTCTGAATGACAGGTTAGCTATTGCCTGTCTAATATAGGTAGTGTCTTTGATCATCTAAGTAGGGTTCAAGGTCCCTGTCAAAACCTGGTTGTAAAGGGTTTAAGGTCCCTTCAAAACTTGTTTTTTGTAGCTTGATTTGATTTGAATATTTGGGAATGGGTGCTGCTAATGGGTCACAGATGGTTTGTTGATTATTTTCCTAGCAACTTCTTTGCATTGAAAAGGGTTTTAGGTCCCTTCAAAACCTTCTTGTATTGGGTTTTGGGTCCCATCAAAACCCGTTTTCACCCTTAAAAACAATGACAAGAGTTATTTAGAAAATTCTATGAACTCATGTCAACTTGGACTAACACCGCAACTCAGCAAATAGTACGTTTTGACACATAAAAAATCATTTTAGGAGTAAGTCAATGTTTATAGATCCTAAAATTCAAAGACTAAATTAATAGTGGATTATGTTATATAATTATGTGCCACGAAAATAAGTGTATTTCTCTATTAATTGCTTCAACAATGTATAAAATATTTCTTTTGAGGAATTAAAATGACCATTTTAGTTTCTCACTTGTAACCAACACTTCATGCACAATGTGAGAGGGATTATGATATGATTCCAACATGGGATTCATTTGTTAGTAATTTAAAAATTAATATTGCTAAGTCTCTTATACCATGAGGACGATTACATTAAGTTTCAACAATTGTATCAATATAAGGAGCAAATAGTTTAATACTACACCAACAAATTCTATAACTATTTTTTGCATCTACATGAAAACAATTTCAAGCAATGTACAAAGCACTCAAATAAATAATTGGGATTATAACCTTACATTCATGTAAAGATGAAATTATTAACTTTAGAGGAATTGGGCCAATACAAATCTTTCAAAATTTAAACCAAAACTAAGCTTAAGTAGAAATTTTATTTGTGCAAGAATAAACCTACACAAGACTCCATTCTAAATTCCTCCATGCAAAAGTAAAATAAAGGAAAATTAAAAATTAAAATAATTTATAGGTAATTACATGAAAATGGGGGTAAAAGGGGGCCAAAATGACCACTTTTTTCTTGAAATCAATAAAAACTAATATTTGATGAGTTTAAATTTTTAAGATGGGATAACAAAAAGATTAGTAGGTCTTGGAATCTAGTTTCTAAACTACTATTTTTAAAAAATGGTTGAGATTAAGAGGGTCAAATGAGGGAGAACATAAAATGGTCATATTTTTGTTAGAAAATATAACATGACATCAATTATGCTCCAAATTTTTTAAATTATTTTAAGTATTTTGTAAATCCCTTTGATGGAAAGTTATCTAATATCATGTAGTTTATGCTAGATTTTTTGCTTATTTTTAATGAAAATAGTACTAACTTTTAAAGTGGAAACATCATAAAAATAAAAGATATAGTGTGATCCCACCTTAATTTTGAAAAAAAAATTTGATTTTTTAAATGTGTATAGAATGCAATGCAAAATATAATAATATAATTTGTTTTAATTTGGATGAGTGGATAAAAATTGAAACAAAAAAATGATAACATTATTTTTGACAGAAAATGAAGACATTAGATAAAGTAATTAAAGATAATTTTTTAATATATTTAAATGTATAAAAAGTACATGGTTAGAAGGATAAGAAATAACTTGATGTCATAGTGGCAATTTTTTTTGAAATAATGTCTTAAAATGTGCAAACATGATGGATAATATACTTGTATTTTTTTTATGTTTAATGTAAAACACATATTTGAGCACCTTACACACAGGTCAAACCCTTTGGATTTTATATCCAAATTAAATCTAAGCCTAGGAGTGAACTTAAAAAGAGAATTAATAGATATATTGGAAGGAGATGGCGCTGTGTGGAGGTTTGGCATGGGCTAGGGCCCGTGTGCCCTAGCTAGTGTTACTTGTGTGTTGGTACAACCTTTGGCTGATTTCTTATTGCCTTTTTCTTGTTGGTGTATGGTCAATGGGGTTGCTTGAGGGCGTGGGGGTTTGGTTGTTTTGGGAGGTGTTTTCATATGTTATTTTTGGTGCTGGTTTTTCCTTTATGCTATTCGGTGGTGCTCAGAGCTAGTGAGAGGTGTTGCAAGGGTTTTCTTCTATCTTGTGCTAAATTTTCTTCTTGCTTTGTGTTTTGGCTTTGGTGTGGAAGGTTCTTATTTTTCTTCCTGCTTGGGTGGGAGTGAGTGGTATAAAGTCGTTTTCTTTTTCTCTCCGCAATGAATCCAAGGGAGGCTTCTGGATTTAGTTCCTCTTTAGATTTTTGCACTGCTATTGGAATGAAATCACCATCTCGTGCAATGAGAGTGGTTGAGAATAATATTTATGATAATGATTCAGAGGTTGGAGGTTTTGTTTTGGCTGCATGACCCCATATCTCAAAAATCAATGGATGCTTGGAAAGAAGCAAAGAAAGGCCAGTGCTAGTGATTCCACCTAACTCAATTGTTGAGGATATTAAATATTTCTTGAAACATGCATTGATTTTCAAGTTCATGGGAATGCAAGTTTCACTCCAATTTTTGGAAATGTGGGCTTAGCGTACCTGGGCTTCGAAGGGTGAGATGGAGGTAATGTTGTTGGAAAATAGTTACTTCATGGTGGTTTTTAACTATATGGATGATCATAATTATGTTTTCGAGGGAGGGCCCTATTTTCACAACCAAATTGGTTTATTTATTAAACCTTGACATGATGGTTTTAATCCTTCAGAGGAGCTCCCAAATAGGGTTCCAATGTGGGTGTGTCTTCCTCAATTTCTTGTTGAGTGTTGGCACAATGATATATTGCAAATGGTTGCTTCACTATTGGGGAGACTAGTGGGTCCTTCTCAACAAACTCAAGATAGAAAGGTAATGAATTTTTCTCGCATTTGTGTCAAGATTAATCTAAGTAATCCACTTTCAAATTCTTTGGAAATCATTGCAGGGGTGTATTCTTAGGTTCAACAACTTGATTATGAGACTTTGCCTTTTCGTTGTTGTTTGTGTCATGAATATGGGAATTTGTAGAGAAGATGTCCTAGGGACAAATTGAATGAATCTCAAACTTCATAGCCTCCTCACAACCCCCTAGGGTTGATAAAGGTAAAACTCCTATTTCTGGTAATCTTGGTAATGCTGTTGGTTCAAAGGGTTTCATTCCTATTAAGGCTTGTAATAGGAATCATAGGTAGAAGAGGTCTTTTAAGGAGTGTTAGGAGGAGGATAATTTTAATAGATTTGAGGTTTTGGATGACCTTAGTCTATAGGAGGTGAACCTGGGTTTGATGGTTATGGATCAAGGTGTTTCAAAAATAGCTTAAGAAGGCATTATTTTTGATAATATTCATAATACATAGGATGGTGGAGCTTTGAAAATGGATGTTGACCTCAATATGATTGTTGCAGTGGGGCTTGAGGTTATCTTGGCTGTGAAGAAGGGTGGGGGGAGATTTACCTTTGGGGAAAGTGGGATCTAATTTGGAAGAAGGAAACAAGGCTTCTCCTTCGTTGGGGCTTCTCCAGAAAGATTTTTAAAAAGGGGCTGCTAAGAAGTCCTCCAAGGATGGGCGAAAAGGACTAAGAGAAAATCATGATGATGGGGGAAACACTGGTGGAGTCAGGTTCTTTTAAGACTCTAGACTCACATTTTTCTAACCCTCTAAAATGATCATACTCTGATGGAATGTAAGGGGCTTGAATAGTGGCCCTCGAAAAAAATATGTTCATGATTTGGTGAGAAAGCATTCTTTTGATGTGTTTTTTTAACAAGAAACTAAGTTGTCGGTTGAGAATATGTTTGCTTTGGTGCCTAAATTGTGGAGGCAGGGTAAATTCCAGTGCATTGGTGCTCAAGGTAATGTAGGGGGTGTGGATTTTCTTTGGAATCCTCTGAAGATTCGTCCTCTTTGGTGGGTGTTTGGTAAGTCTTCTATTTCTGTAGTGGCTTCGAGCTTGGAATCGGGGGAAACAATTCATCTTTCTAATATCTATGCTCCTATTGAATTCTTTCGTAAGAAGTACTTTTGGTATCACATTAGGTTTATTTGGAGTTTTGATTCTCTTTTTCCTTGGATTATTGCAGGTGACTTCAATTCCATTACTGATTTGGATGAAAAAGAGGGTGGAATTTTGAGGTTGGAGCCTTTTGCTTTTCTACTTCGTGATAACATTTCTTCTTTGAATCTTGTTGAAATCAAGCCTAGTAATGGATGGTTCACTTGGAATAATAGAAGGCTGGGGGTGGATTGGATTGCTGAGAGGATTGATAGGGTCTTGGTCTCTTATTTTTGGATTGGTGGGTCTTGGTCTTCTTATTATGAGATTCTAGACTAGCGAGGTTCAGATCACTAGCCTATCAAGTTATCTATTTCTACGGCTCGGGTTGCTCGATCTATCCCTTTCAAGTTTCAACTTATGTGGTTGCGAGACCCTTCTTTGTAGGATCATGTTATCAAGTGGTGGAGTAGGGGGAAACTTGCTTTTGGTACAACTATGTATTCCTTTGCCAAATAGCTGTAGTATGTCAAGTACCAGCTTAAAAGATGGAACATGCAGTGTTTTGGTAATATCTTCCATGCAAAGATTTCTGCTCAACCTAATTTTGATGCTATCACCTGAGAGATTAGGGAAATTGGTCTTTTTGAGGATTCTCTTAGGGAGGAGGCTAGGGCGCTAAAAGTTTTGGAGGAATGTGAGTTGCGTGAGGAAATTTATTGGAAACAAAAGAATTGGGTTGAGTGGTTATAGGAGGGGGACAAAAACACTGCCTTCTTCTTCAACTCGGTGAAAGCTAGGAGACATGGTAATTCTATTCCTTTTCTTGTGAATGATAGGGGTGAGCATCTATCCTCTTTTGGGGAAATTTCAAGTGAAGCCTTGTAGTTTTTTGCTTCCTTATTTAGAGAGGATTCTTGAGATGCATTGATGGAAGAAAATCAAGTGTTGGCTTGTATCCCTCCTTTGGTCGCTAGTGAGATGAATGAGCACCTCTTAGGATGTGTTACCTTGGATGAACTGGAGGCTACAATTTTTTAGATGAAGAAAGGGAAAGATTTGAGGCCTGATGTATTTTCGATTGAGTTCTTTCAAGAATTTTGGGACATTATAAGGTTGGATTTGTTAGCTATGAATCATAAAGGAGTAAGTGTTGGTATATGGAGCCTAATCAGACTTAGAGGTTAAATTTTTGCCACTTTTATCGGTTCAGTTTCCCCCCAAATTATTTAACGGGGGTTTGGGGGCAGTGCCCCCAAGATGGGGTCAAGGGGAAATGCCCCTTGCAGGGTCCAGGGGAAGCACCCTTGGCGCGCTCCCTGTCGCGATACAGGGCAAGGTCGAGGGGTTGAAACCTCTCACGATTTTTTATTATTTTATAAAGGCGCCAGGTGTTATTTTTTCTATTGGCCGACATAAAAAAAACCTATTTTGTAACCAACATAAGTCTTGATAAAAGGCTAAGGGTTTGGGTTTCTATTGACATTGTATTGTAGCATTTGTAGCAGTATTGAGTTGCAAGGATTACTAGTTGTAATCGGTTTGATTTACTGGATAATAATATTGGACTTTGTGTTGGTGGACGTAGCCAAGTTTGGGTGAACCACGTTAAATATTGTCTCTTGTTGTTATTATTTCTGTGTTTAATATTTATTTGCATTTAATTGATATCTTCTGCATACAATTCCTAATAGTGAGTAGGTGCTGAGGGCCTTGAACTCCACTTTCCTTGCACTCATACCCAAGTGTGGGGGTGTGGATCATTTGAGTTTATTCAGGCCTATATTGCTTTGTAATGTGGTTTATAAAATTATTTCCAATCTGATTACTGAGAGGTTGAAGAGATGACTTAGCAAGCTTATTTTTGAGGAACAAGGTGGCTTTGTGGCAGATAGAAAAATTCTGAATGGTGTGGTCATTTCTACTAAAGTTATTCACTCCATGGAAACTTAAAGAAAAAGCTATGTTCATAAAGGTGGATATGGCTAAGGCATATGATAGAGTTAAGTGGTTTTTATTGTGCAAGGTCCTCACTACTTTTGGTTTTTCTGAGTGGGTTTTGTGGATTATGAGTTGTGTTACAACCACTTCTTTCTCAATTTTGGTAAATGGTGAACTATCTTCCTTATTTGGGGCTTCCAGAGGCCTTTTTCAGGGGGATCCTCTTTCTCCCTATTTATTCATTCTTCTTGCTGAAGATTTGGGGAGAGTGCTAAAGAACAATGTGGTGTTGGGTCTTCTCCAGGGTTGGGTTTGGGGTAACATTGCCTCCCCAATCTCACCTACAATCTATTGATGAAATTGCTTTGATGGGTATGGCTAAGATTAGAGAAGCCACTAATTTGTGAAAGGCATTGGATACTTATCTTGTTGCTTCTGGTCAAAGGATTAATGAAGATAAATCCTCCATTTTCTTCTTTAATACCATGCGGCTCATTCAACAGAGGATTGCTCACATTTTGAGGTTCCAGATAGGTTATCTTCCTTTAACCTATCTTGGCATTCCTATCTCTTTTGGTATCCTTCCTAGGGGGTCTTGGAAAAAAATTCTTGACAAGTTCTATGTGAAGGTGAATCATTTGACTCATCGATGGTTGTCTTTTGCTGGGTGGGTTCAACTTCTTAAATCAATGGTGCATTCTCTTCCCAACTATAGATGTATGCTCCAGGTGGCTCTTATTGGTCTTGTTAAGGACTTGGAATCTTTGGCCAAACAATTTTTATGGGCAGGAAATTTGGCTTCCTCTAAGTGGAGCCTTGTGAAGTGGGACATTGTTTGTAGTTTGAAATAGGTTGGGGGTCTTGGATTGCGGTAGTCGACTTTGACTAGTTTAGCGTTGGCAACGAAGATTTATTGGAGATGGTGTTTGGAATAGGATCATGGATGGACTAGGATTTTATCTCACAAGTACCTATGTGGGATACCGAAGGAGGAGATTCCCCATTATCCTTTGGTGGGGAAAAGCTTTGTGATTTGGGAAACACTTAAAAAAGGGGCTACTTTGATGAAGGAGGGCTTGTTCTGGATATGCAATAGGGGGATTGAGGTCCTCTTTTGGTTAGATTCTTGGGATGGTTTCCCCCCCATTTTATGCCAATACCCTAATTTGTAGAATATTTTTCAGTGCTTCTTAAAGGTTGGCTAGTCAACGGTGATAGATTTTAAGACTTCTTATCTTTGTGGACAAATGGAGGTGGCTAGGTGGAAGGATTTTTGTGATTGGACTATGGTTGGCTTGGAGGAGGAATGTGTGAAGCTTCAAAATATTTTGGCTGGTAGGAAGTGCAGTTCTCTTTGGGGTAGGGATATTCTTGCTTGAGTTTGGACCCCAAGAGGGCTTTCACTGTGGCTAGTGGGTACTAGGAGTTGATGGTTGGTAGGAATGGTGGGGTTGAGGTTTCTTGGTGGAAAAATGTGTGGAAAAAGTTTTCATAGTTAAAGTGTAATTGCTTCATGTGGAAACTAGCTTGGAATAGATGTTTGACTTGGGATAATCTTCAGAAATGGGGATTTCAGGGCCCTTCAGTTTGTGTTCTATGTGGGTGTAGTGAGGAGGATTCTTCCCATTTGTTCTACTATTCTTTCTCTATGCTTCTTTTGAACTTTTGGTGGGGTGCTTGGAAACATCCTTGCATCCACGTTTCCTCCGTTGTTGAATTCTGGAGCAGTTTGGGACAACCTCCTACAGAGGCCTCTTTTCTTCAGATTGTGTGGTGCATTGGTCCTACTTTCATCCTTTGGAAAATCTGGCTAGAAAGGAATTGTAGGATCTTTCATGGGGATAGGTTGTTGGTTCAACAGGTTTGACAAAGAATTGTTGGTATGATCCAGGAAATGGTGGAAGCTAAGTGTGAAGTGGTGTCTCCTTTGCAAAGGCGTGATGGGGAAATGGTGAGTAGATTGGGGCTCCAGGGCTTGAATTTTGGTTCTACTTGTGTTAGAAGAGGTAGGAGGGCTAAAAGGAAGGTTCCAAGAGTTGGAAGATGGATTCTCCTTTGGTGGTGTTTTGAAGATCAACACTAATGGTTCTTCTAGAGGTAATCCTGGGCTTGCTAGGATTGGAGGAGTTGGTAGATATTATGGAAGCATTTTAACAATCTTATGGAGGTGTTGGCAATTCTTTGGGCTATTGAGTGTGCCTATGCTCTAGGTTGGCGTAAGATTATCTATGAATATGAATCATAAATTATTGTTAATCTATTGCATGAACAGAACTTGGCTGATGTCAATTGGTAACTTGCATCAGTTGTTCGTCATATTCTGTAGTTGTGTTCTATGCTGGAGGTGGTGTCTTTTACCCACATCCCATGTGAATGGAATAGGGTGGCTGACTGTTTGGCAAAGTGGGCCTCTGAGCATGCTAATGACTGGAAGATTGAGGATTGGGGGAAATTATCTCCGGAGTATTGTCAAGATTTAGAGAGGATCATTTATGAGGATATGGCAGATTGAGGGGTTTGTTGTGGTTTGGGTGGTGGTTATTGTCTTGGCTGATTTTTTCTATGTCCTCTACTTTTGGGAATCTTGGGTCCCTGTTCTCTTTGTTCTTTTGACTTCTTGATATCAATAAAGCTTTTACCCCTTTTTATTTCAAAAACTTAAAAAGAAAATCTAAAGAAAATGCATGCACATTATAATATACATGCATTATAAAGGGGACATGTTATAACATGTACACCTTATAATATGTATGTGTTTTCCTTGAGATGAAAAATAGGGAAACTATTAGGAAAATACCACAACCTATAATTTTGGTCCTAATTTTTTTTTCTGTGTTGTGCAAATTTATTTTCCATACTATCCTTTGTTTCATTATTTAAAAAAAATATAATAATTGTTTGAAAAAATCAATTAGTTCTTTTTCTTATATTGAAGAGCATTCTAATTACATGTCTTTAATTTTTGTTGTTGATATGTTCAATCATTATTTCTATTATTTTGAAAGTTATTTATAATTGGTTGTATTTGATTTGAAAATTTATTTATCATTGCTTGTATCATTTGATAATTAAGTATTTTTAATGTTTTGTATTTTTAAAAGCAATTGTAGAATATTCTTATTATTTTAATTATATTATATTAATTAAAATTAATCATCATACCAAGAAAAAAAGGATACATTGGAACATCATGAAGCCAATAATTCCAAAAAAGAGAAACAATGAGGTAGCTTCATGAAAATAAGAAATTGAACTCCATGTTGAATGTATACCATGTTTTCTATTGAATTAGATCCCATAGAATTCATTTGAGCAAAAAAAGAGAAAAATTTGGAGAAACAAATGAAAAAATACAAAAAAATATACAATTAAAAAAATAAAACCCTAAAGTTTAAGTTACATCATTTTTTCCAACTCAATTTGATATTGTTGTAAATCTTAAAACATTGATTAAATTAGTAAATAATGAAACAATCAATGACTATGCAACTTTGAATTTAAATATAGATGTTATACTAATTTATGCAATTCCCATTGACATATATATCTTGCATGTTATTCAATTTTAGATATTATTTTTTGTATTGAGTGATTGGTTGATATGCTCTAGGACACATGTGTTATGATCTTGTATATTGAAACTTTAGCTGGAGCCTAGTATGGCCATCAAGGTGTTCTAATTGCATATATTGGATACTCATGTTATGATTTTATATTTTTTATCACTATATCTAATGTTTTAGACTACCATTGACTCACATTGTTGATGAGGTTTTGTATGGGAATCTATTGCTTAATTATGTATTATAGGATCCATACAACATGAGTTTATATGTTTCGACTATTGTTGCATTTAAGTTTCATTATTTCTCTATATACGTACATGTAAAGTCCTAGTGGATTATTGCTAATTAAACATATCATATCATGAACATAATAGTTGTAGGTAATTCCTAGTTAGATGTGATTATTTTTTATTAATTCACTTGGGTATTATATCATACTTTCAAATGATGTTCATGAAGATTTCCATCAAGGTATATGAATTTTTTACTTGGACGTATATGCGTGGGATTATATATTTGGGACTTTATTGTGTTCTCATTTTTCTATGATATGTGATTTTTTCCCATGCTCATTGAATTTAATATCGTGGTTAATTATCATGTATCTATATATTTGAATCATGCTAGTGTTGGATGATTTTGATTTAGATGTAGATTTGATATTATATTGTTGGTGGATATGTTATATATTGTGCTTTGACTATTTTTTATTGGGAAAGTATGCTTAACATTTCTCTTGATTTTTTAGGTAAAGATTTTCCTAATAATGAATATTTAGAGGCAATCAACTTGAGTAAAAGTGTTATGTTTTATTTCCCATCTCACTTGAGTTTGATCTATAATATGTGTCTTATGTGGCCTTCTAAGCCTAAATATGAACCAATTGATTATTGATTGTTGATTTGTGTAAGAGCTCATAAATATGTTTGCATGTTTTCCATAATTGTTTGAATCCTTTGATTTAATTTAATTTCATTACTTTTCACCAATTGTTATGTACTAGAAAAGTGAATATATGTTGGTAATGGATTAAATTATAGTTTTATGTGTTCTATAATGTATTTTATGTCATTATGTGAAAAAAAAAAAAAAAAACATTTAATTGAAATAATCATAGTATTATCTTTTCAATGTGTGTGTTTTTCCTATTTCACTTGCATTAACTTTATTAAATTAATGAGGCATATAATATAATTGAAATGAAAAAGGTCTATGTTAAATAAAATAAATTATATTTTAGGTTTTTGAAAAATTAATTTGGCATAAAATAAAATGAGGCATATAATATAATTGAAATGAAAAAGGTCTATGTTAAATAAAATAAATTATATTTTAGATTTTTGAAAAAGTAATTTGGCATAAAATAAAATGGGAAGTTTGTGGGACATTTTTACTTAATTTCTTTAAGCTACACCTTTTCCCTTCACTTTTTCTCTTCCTCCTCTCATTAGTCATGGAAGGATTCATTATGTTTGTTGGATTGGATTGAGGTACATCTATTTTTTTGAGTTAGGAATGAGATTTGGAGGACATAAATTTTGGTTTCCTTTGGTTCTTCCTTCTCTCTTTACCTTTTTTTCCTCTACTAGGCATGGGGGTTCGTGAGCTAGCTTGTGTTTGGATGTGGGTACACATTGTTTTCTTATCTTGAGAAGTACACCACACTTAATAAATTCCTCCTCTTCTATGGTGTACTTGATGGGAGGTAAGGGTTTAAATTTCTCTTTATTGTATGAATTTTCTCTATTCTTTACATTCCCTTAGCATTGTCTTTAAATTTCATAGGGGTAAGTGCATAAAGAAGGGGACAAAAAAATAGTTACCAAAAATTGGCCACAACTAATTTTTGGTCCATCTAAGGCATAATGTGAGCATGTTATAACAAACTCACACTATAGCATGCTAAAATTATGGTTTAGTAGTGGTCAAGACTAGGCTCGATCACTACCAAACTATATCCTAAGCATGCTATAACGTGATATTATTATAATGTGCTCACATTATATTTGTCAAAACACAAAAAAGGAATAATCTCCCTTTCCCTCTCTCCCTCTACCTATCTCTCCAATTCTCTATATATATCTCTCTATCTCCCATCTTCCATACCTCCCTCCCTCCCTCCCTCCCTCCCTCTTTCTTCATTTAGTTACAACCAAATCTCACGATACATAGTCATTATACTATTTTACAAAGGAAATTTAAATAAAAAAATCTATTGGGGTGGTGATAGAAATGGTGGGGGGAGGGGGCCCCTAACACCCCTATTAGGAACTAGGATCCAAGCATAGATAAAATTAAACCTCTAAATC
>VDFB02000003.1:88535660-88547422 GCA_007258455.2 Sequoia sempervirens
CCCTCTCCCTCTTCATATCTCCTTCCACATCTCCCTCTCTATATATTTATCTCTCCATTTGTATATCCCTCTCTCTCTCTCTCTCTTTCTTTATCTCTCCCTATCCCTTTGCCTCAAGTAATCTCCATATATCCCTCTTCCTCTCTCTCTCTCTCTCCCTCCCTCTCCCTCTCCCTCTCCCTCTCTTTCTCTCTCCCTCCATCTCTCTCTCTTCCCCCCTTTATCTTTCCCAAGTTATATATTTCTCTATATCTCCCTCTTTCTACTTGCATCTATCCCTCTCTCCCAATCACTCCATATTTCTATATCTCTCCCTCTTTCTAACCCGTATATATCCCTCTCTCTCCCTCTTTCCCTATCACTTTGTACTTCTATATCACTCCCTCTTTATAATGAGGGGGTATGAGGGGTGCTTTCCTCCACTTATTTTTCTAGAAGGAGAAATATGGAGAGATAGAGATTGGGGGAGAGAGATAGAGAGGAAAATAGAGATATAGATTTAAGAGTTTAGGAAGAGGGAGAGGTAGAGAGAAAGGGAAAGAGAGGGATGGATATAAATAGGGATATATATCTATATATTGAGACACAAATAGAAAGATAGAGGGAGATAATAGATAGAGAGATAGAGAGAGGCAAATGGAGAGATAAATATAGAGAGAGATAGGGAGGTAGTAATAGAGAGATGGAGAGATAGAGAGAGAGGGAGATATAGAGAGTGTTGATAATAGAGCCTCTCCCTCTTCTTGATTCAAAGTATTTTTTTATCCATGTTTAGATACTATTTCTTTATCAGGGGTGTGGGGGGGCTTGACCCTCTCAATTATATTTCTAGGGGTCTAGAGGGTGATAAAACAATTTGGAGCCCCTTTGGTGGGGGTTTGGGGCCAACACCCCCAAATATTTTTTTAAATTACCTTATAAATAGCAGAATGGTTATGTATAGTCAAATTTGGTTGTAACTAAGTGAAGAGAGAGAGGGAGGGAGAGAGATAGGTATATGAGGGACTATTTTTTTTATTTTTATGATAGACATAACATGAGCATGTTCTAATGTGCTCATGTTATAATGCACTAATTTTTCTAGCTATCTTAGATATTATTGTGATAGGGTGAAAATACTTGTTAGAAAACGAGCAACAAACAAAAGAGTGCAAATAACAACTACAAACACCCTACACCTCAAGATTAGCCTAGTTGGATTCAAAACAACATAAAAACAACAAATAGAGTGGATTCACCTTGTCTTGAATCAATCCTTTGGTTGGCCCTTCAATCTTCGATGTTGTATGCTCCTTTGATGGCAAGAAATGCAAGCTATGAGATGAGATGAAGATGGAAAATTAAGTGAAAATGGATGCAAATATGAAAAATTGGCTAAGTATGGCTTGAGAGAAAATTTTGCAAGAGTTTGGCTAGCATGAATGATCTCCCCCTAAAATGAGAGAAAAGAGGGGGTATTTATAGAGATTTTGGAATTCTCTAGGGAAATCGATGGCTGAGATTGAGCCACCAAGATCAAGATGTAGGGCTAAGGTGAGTTGAGAACTCACAAGCCGTCACATCTTGACATGTGGCATGTGAAGTGGCTTGAAAAGGATGATGTGGACATGAGTTGGAAGGAGAGTACATGACATGGAGGTAGTACATAGATTGGGACAAGATCTCCTAATAAAGGAGGTCCTTGTCCCCATGTGGGTGAGAGGACATGTGAGGAATTAAAAATTCCTCAAATATCCACATGGGGATGAGAGAAGGAATTTAAAATTCCTTGGAATGCATTGGGGGATTAAATGTGAATTAAAAATTCACATGGGGAATGGAGTTCCTTCTCCAAAAGGAGAAAAACTTTAATAAGGTTGACTTAGGACAAGTGACATGGAGATTAGGTTGACCTAATTAAGTGATTAGGGTTGTGCAAGTACCTGATTAGACAAATTAATGACATATTAGAGGCAAGTGGGAGATTAGGAAGAGTTCACATGTGACTTGATGTGACAAGTCAAAGCTCTCATGGGGAAAAGAAAAATGAATTTAATATTCCTTGGAAGGATAAAAGGAATTAAAAATTCCTTGAGAGGTTGAGTAGGCTAGTTAATGAAGGATCAGAGGAGGGATAGGTGGCTAAGAGAGATTAGAATCCAACTTGAAAAATTTGGAGGATGTGACACATCCTAATCAAGGATTAGGAATGTGCACATCCCTAATGATGAGATTAGAAGATGGATTAGGATTAGATAAAAATGATGGAGGATGTGACATATGAGGAATTAAATAAAAGTCATATTTATTTAATTCATTTGATGAAAAGAGGATTAAAGAGATAAGGTATTTATTTATTAATTAAATACCTTAGGGATTTGGCAGAATTAAGGATATTAATTAAATAATAGCGGTATTACTTAATTAATGCAAATAAGAGGATGCTTAGATGAAAGGGGATAAATTTGGATAGATTAAGTATCCAAATTTAGGTGTCTACAATTACCAATCCTTAGGGTCATATTTTCCTTGGGCATCCAACCTAAAGGGTTGGAATTATATGTCAATTCCCAAGGATTTTTTTTGTAAATTATAAAAAGTGACTAAATATTGAGTGTGCTCTCTATTATGTTTTCACATATTTGAATGTTGAGTTAAAAATACCACAATAATGTCAAGCTCTCTCTTAGCTTTATAAGGATGTAATTTTTTCTAAAATTTGAATATTTTAAGGTTTTTACCTTTAGTTTCTTTTACTAGTGTCTTCCTTTGTTTTGAAAATCGGTGTATAGTATTTTTGGTTTTGTTTTTATCTATTCATCAAAATTTGATTTTTTTTTTTCTATTCTAGACTCAATTCTATACACATTCAATTTTTTTTCAAAATTTTGATTAGTTTCAAAAAGAGTAGGGGGGAGCATGCTCAATTTTTCTTTTTCTAGATATGTCCACTTTGAAAGTTAGTAAAAAGTAAAATATTCATTTAAAAATTAGGCATAAACTAAATGGTGTTAGCTAAATTTCCATTGAAGTGATTTTTGAAATACTAAAAAGAAGTTAACATTTTAGGGGGAGCACACTAGATGCTATGTTATATTTTTTTGACAAAAATAGGAGTAGTTTGTGTGATCCTCCTAATTGAACCACTTAATTTCCACCATTTTCAAAACAAATTATTATTTTAGAAAGTAGATTGAGAGCAAAACTCTTTTTCTTGTCATGTCTTCAAATTTTGAGTGCAACTATCTTCAATTTCTCATCCAAGATCAATTTTTCCCAATTTTAGAAAGAAGTGGTCAATTAAGACCCCATTTTGTCCCCCATTTCCATGCACTTACCCATAGGGAAATATAGTATGGGTGGATTATTGGATTGATAGAAATCAATTCAATACTTCCCATTTATTTATTTGGGAATTTTATATATTATTATAAATCATGGTAAAATTTTCTTAAAATATTTATGTTCTTAGAAAAGAGTGTTCTCCATGCCCTTGGCCTCAAAAGGGTATGCTTGAATTTTTAAGTTTTGATGTTTAAAAATTTAGAAGTTTTGACATTAAAATATTAAAGCTTGTGAAAAAGGCTTGCATGCATTGGAATACAAAATTGGAATGTGTACAATTATGGGTGAAATGTATTATGTGGGAATAGAGAGATTATAATGGAAATGTATTGGGTAAATAATTGGTCTTGTATATGCATTACTTGAGCCCCGTTCTCTATGTTATGTATTTATTTTGTTTTACTTATGAAGTGAAAGGAGGTGAGGACCTTCATGCTCATCCACTTGTATGTTAAGTGATTTTGACACAAGGAGAGGTTAACACAAGACATAATTAAAATGAATGAGGATTAAAAATTACATATTACTAGAAGATAAATATGAGACGCTTCTATATATCCATGAGGATATATGGAAATAACTACAAAGGATAGGTAGGATGTTCTACAATTTTTGAGACCAAGGATCTTAGGATGGAATTGTGCATTGATATTGATCTCATTGAGGAAATACAAGGGATAGAGGAATTCTCCTTAACCTCCACATGATTGATAACTAACTATGATTGATGATACTTCATTGCTAGTTCTTAGGAAAACCCTCTCTTCCCTCTTGTATGTTGGGTTATATATTTGATGGATGCATATAGCCTTATAGTATGTTTTTGATTAGTTTGTTATCCTAATATTGTCCTATCACGGATTTTTTTGTGTTGTCTAAATCCCATATGCATACTATGCTTGGAGATTTATCCTATCTCATTTATGATTACTTAGAAATTTATGTATATGTGATGGTAGAATGTGTGTGTTCTAATCCATATTTGGAATGTGTGTTGTTGGACTACTTGGTTGATTTCCTCATATTTTACTGGGTTGGGCTTGTTGATAGTGGCTTTAACACAACCAAATATGAGTAAAAATAGATCACTACTCCTCTTTCAAAGAAGGAATTCTTACTCCAAGGTTCCTTTATAGTCAAGTCTTGATCGTGATGGAAAAAATAGTGTTTTATGTGATTAGTTTAGCAAGAGGCCTTTGTTGGTGACCTATAATTCTAGAATACATGATCTCAGATCCAATCATAAATAGCATATACAAAATATTTTGAATGAAAATTTGTTCTTATTTCATCAAACATATAAAAAACTTAGAAGATCTAAAACATTATAAAAGATATCATAAATAATATGATTAAAGAAATATCAAAAGAGAATTAAGTTTGAATTGAAATAACTAAAATTAAATGGATAATGATAAATCCAATTCTATTTGTCAAATCTAAATGGATAATGATAAATCCAATTCCATTTGTCAAATCTAAATGGTTAATAAAAATCAAAGAAACCAATACTACATTGATCAATATTCACACAATCACATGCAATAACAATGCTATCTTCTGAGATAAAACACAACTATAGATTTTTAAATCCTATCTAATTAGAACACCATATTACATGCAAAAAAATGAGACACAATTTTACTTAAGATCATAAAAAATAAAGATTTTACCAGATTATTAAATTTAGAAAAATGAAATGAAACATACCATCACCAAGATCAAAACATCATTTCAAAAACAACAAGCATGATCCTTCAATTTCCAAAAATTTTTAGTGCCAACTTCCTTGGATTAATAGTTAGTTGTTGATAAATTTGACACATGCAATTATCTTCTTCTCATATTGAGTTAGAGCTCATTGAACACTGGTGCCCTCATACTTAGGAAATGTAGGAATTCCAAATACCCTATCTATCATGTTAGAGCTTATGTCTAATAACACTTCTCTAGATGGTCCAATGATATTCCCTTTTCTACGATCATAATGTTGTGCACAAGCAAGGATACATTATGGGGATTGTATTGATATTGGAAACACAACTGCTTCCACCAATCTTGAGTTTACCAAGGATGTTTCCATGGTTGTCCTATCTTTTGTTGAATAGGACAATTGAGAGGGGGGGTGAATCAGTTGTCACCAAATTAAAATTTTTAACCATATACTGAAACTAGATCCAAATATTGCATGAAGGATTCATTAATAAATGAAAAACTGAAAGTCATCACATAAACACAGTAACACCAAATTTATGTGGAAAAATCGATGAGGGAAAAACCATGGTGAGGATTAACTCACACTATAGATAATATCAAAACCAATTACAAAAAGGCTCACTGCCTGAGATAAGGCTCACTACCTAAAATAAGGACTCGCTATTCAAAATAAGGACTCACTATCCATAGGGCTACAACCTGGAGGGCTCACTACCACAAAGATACAATTAAGATGGCTCACTGCTAGAATACAAAATTTATGGCTTACCACCAAAAGTGAACTGATGAATTACACCTTTTCTTGTGCTAAATTCAGTTCTAGATGAATTTCTATAAACATAGTACTGCATATCAGAAGTCACTCAATAATTCTAATCTAATCACATACTTTTTGTCTTCGCTTGCTTCACTTATTTTGATCTGTTGTATTCACACACTTTTCTGTCTCTATGTCTTTCTTGCATAACCTCACATCCACACTCTTTTTATTTCTTTCAGAGAGAGTGACACACACACACACATATATATCGTACACATCAATTAGGTCGTCCAAAACATCCATAAAGTATTGCACACACTAAGTCGACAAAGATCTTCAAATATTTGAATCATAGTTTGTCACACGGTAGGAACCATCTACCTAAAACCAATATATCGAACCACACATAACAACCATCTTTAATGTGAAATAACTTTAGTAAACTAGTCATATATATACAGTACTGTGTTGACATCAATGACAACCATTTGATGCAACCTTCAACCTCCAACATCTTCTACTTGATAAGACCTTTGTAGGAATTCATCCATGTTCACATGTCCCAAGTCAACACCCCCAATGTCAGTGTATGGAGAGAATGTCAGAGAAGGCATGGGTGGTATCCTTCATTCTAGTATTTCATCCTTTCTCCTTTTACATGCTTCTTGCATATCCAACAAACATACATTAGAGGAATACAAGTTTATATGGGGAAATTACACACCTTCTATTAGCAAAACTTGAATAATATTTACTATCAACCTTCAATTTTTCCACTAATTCATGTTCCTTAGAGTGACAACTTTAAGTTTTATACTTAGTAAAAATATTGCATTTTATTAGGAATCAAATTTCAAGAATACCTCTTGACTTATGCCAATTTCTTTAAAAAATGTTATATTACTTTAGCCCAAAATCATTTAATTAAATTTATAACCTATATCAAGTTTTGGGAATTAGGAATAACCTTTTGTTATTTTATTTAAAAGATTGGTGAGCATTAAAGAAAACATCCAGTCCCCAATAGTTGAAATTATTTGTTATACTCCATGTTGATGGGATGTTTTAGGGATCATACTTCATGGATATTCATTATCTCTTGTATCAACAAACTTGTAGATATTAAGAAGTAGAACCAATCTCTGTTCTCTAAAATTTATTTAAAAAGTCACTAAGGGAAAGGTTGCTAAGCCAAATTCTATCGAGGGTCGAGAATTAGAAATGAAATTTATCATTTGTGAAAGACCTAGTTTAGATGTTAGGGAGAAAATCCAAAGGTTCATATTTTCACACAAAATTCAAAAGGTAAAATTGTTGGGAATTAGGGTTTAGAGATATCTCTTACCCTATGGTACCTAAGACCATCATATCTTAAAGAGAACTCCCAATCACCAATGGATGAAAAAATAGTTTATCAAAAATTTGCAAGTCATGGTCCATCAAGGATTGAGGTTCAAGGATATAATCAAACTTCGATTCTTAAAAAAGATTAAATTTTTTGGAGACCCAATTTTTTTTGAGGTGTAATAAAAAACTCAAAACAACATGAATCAACATGTTGGGGTTAAATGGAATTTGAAAAGGGTTCAAAATAAAAATATGAAGAATAAAGGTGATGAAAAAAATGGCACACATAAACAAAAAACCAAATGAAAACAACCCAAAAATCAATCCCATGCAAAAAAAAAAAAAACACCAACACACAAAACCCAAAATAGGAAATGAAGAAAAATAAAACAACATGAAGAAAACCATCATTAAAATCAGATGAAAACACGAGAACCCAACTTGGTTCAATTATGAATTTCAAGGAAGAGCCAAAGTAAAAAAAAGTGGAAAAAGCACACAAAGCATGAGAAAAAAATGACCAAAAAAGACACCACATGCACATGATCGGACCATAATTGCACAATTAATTTGTCAATCACTAGAAGTAAAAGGGATTAATATCCTGAGGGAAAAGTGAGCTAAAATAAGGTCAAATAGGAATGAAATCCATCAAGGAGGTGCACACTCAAATGGCTATAAAATCATGTCAATGAAGTTAATGTTGCACTTGAGTAGTTGGTGAGGTTGACAAGACATGAACCTCATTAGGGGTTGGAGATTGGGGTGGCAATCAAAGTTATCATGAACTTCAAAACACTAACACCCAAAATTTTGACAAGTGAGGAAGACAACAAACAATGATCAAGGATCTGGATTGAAGAAGGGATGCCCGAAGGAAAAACCTTGAGACATTGAAAAGGGAGGAAACAAAAAAGGGAAAAGGGAAAATAACCCAAGGGAAAAAAGAGAAGGAAAAAGAAAAGCCCCCCTCCCCCCCCATTTTGGCATGTGAAAAATGGGGTGTGGGTGCAACGAACAATATGGCCTAAGGGTTCCACATGGTTAGGTGGAATTGAACTACTATTGGGGCTTGTGGATCTCCTAGAGTATCTTGGAGAGCATGCAAGTGCTTCTTTACCTTGTGAATTTTATAAATTATCATTTGGCTCTCTTGTGAAAAAATGTATTATTTCAGGACCTTTGATAACTTTTTATGTAATTTGTATAACTGAATATAAATAATAATATTTTTATAATGTAATTCGACTTGTAGTTGGTGTGAACTATGATATTTTTTGTGATTATATAGGGTTATTATAATTATGTTTCTTATAATGTTTTAAGTTGAAAAATATGGTTAATGTGTATGATTCATTTATCTCTTGATGATAACCTTATCATAGTTTTGTCAAGAACTAGTTCCTCTTTTTATATATTTTTTCTATTGTGGTGTTCTAAAATGTATTCTTCACCTCAAGTAGTTATTTTATTGAGTTCCTTATCACTCCCTTGGCATGAGTAGTTGCATGTGAATGGGGAGCTTGATAATGGATTTAGTCTACCTTTCAAGGATAACTTCTTGTTTGGCTAGTGTGAGGCCCATGTGTGCCAAAGATATTTCCCTATACCATTTTTCTAAATAATAAAATAATAAAGTTATGCTCCAACAATAAAAAAGTTAAGCTAGCAATCATTGACTTATCTTTCAATGCATAGTTGCAAGTTGTACTTTTAATCTTAGAGTCTAAATTGTAAGATTTCTAGAGTCTAAACTTGACATTGATTTTTTTCATTGTTAGATACACTTTAGAACTTAAAGTATGAAATTAATGTAACTATAAATTATCTTCCAAATCCTAAGGTTCAAGGCTAAGAAAGTTTGGATTTGTCTCTTTAATTGTCAAGAAATGTGAATTGTTGGTTAGTCTCTAAAGTCTTTAGTTTAAGGCCTAACCTTGTCGAGTTTGTACCACTCATTATTTATTGAAATATTTTTATATGAGGTTAGAAATTGAAGTCTAAGGTGAAATTACCTAAAGATTGGAGTTCAACATGGAAGTTGGGTTTTACTATTTAAAAATTGTATTTTAAACTTTGAAGTCCAAAACTATTGTTGTATACCAATCTCTAAAATCTAAGGTGGAGAAATCTAGATTTTGGACTTGGCTCTTGAATTTATTATGTTATTTTTCATTTGAAATTCAAAATTTAAAGTGAATTTCCTTAGAATTTGATGCTTAATGTTCAATAAAGAGATTTATTTCTACATGAAGTGAAAATTGTGAATCAAACTTTGAAGTTTAAGATTGTGTAAGTAAGAAATTGGACCCTAGGCTATGTAGAAGTGTAACTAGACTCTAAAGTATAATATTCTTTAGTTTGGCCCCGAAGCCCAAAATTTGGTTGAATTGGATCTAAATCCCAAACTAGTGTAGATGTGCACCTAGACTCTAAAGTGTCAAATTATGGATTACTAGTACCAGAGTCTAAATTCTTGTAAGTTTGTCCCTAGGGTTTAAATCCTAAGAATCCTCAAGATTTGGTAATTGAGTAAGGTGTAGGGGTTTATAATTTAGCATGCAAACCCTAACATTTCTCTAAACCTCATTGTTTGAGTTAGTCACAGTGATTTCAACTTTGACGAGTAAGTATTTCACTTATGTCAGTATGAATAGTTTATTAGTGTGCCTACTTGATGTCTCATCATGTTGTGTGGTGGAACCTTACATATAGGACTGTGATGTGACATGTTTCATGCCAAATTTGTAACATGAAAATAATTTTTATTCAATTATTATTTATTAGTATCAAAGGAAAAATCTTGAGGCATTGAATTTGGTATCAAAACCCATGTTGTTGCATTAGGAGTTCTAGGTTTTGTGTTTTCTAGCACGTTACTATTTTTATTCTTTTTTTTGGGTGTATTATTAGTTATGGGCTCTTACCTAGTCAATAGGAATGTTATATGTAACATGTGTTGTTCCTTGATATGATCACTAAATGTTGTTCAAGTTAGTAGAATAATTTATTTTGTTGATTAGTTAGCTTTTTATCTTGCTAAAGAGTGGCATAATATGTGTGGTGTGCCTTATTGTTTCTTTAAACACCTAACAAGGATCCTTGATATGTGTGAGTGATTAAATAAAATTTGTGACATCATTAGAGTACTGGTATAGCCTCTTGGGTTAGTGCTAATTGTAGTGTCAAAAAAAGGGTCCTTTGACATTTTTTGCACTCGTTTGGGTCCTTATGGATTTTGGCTTAATGCTACCTTGATTTAGTGTTGTAATGTGGATAACACATTCACATTAGGTCTTGGGCCCTTGTTTTGTGAACTAATAGGATTCAATGGTACCTTACCTAAGTGTTGTAACATACTTTCACACTTTTCTAAGGTCTTGTTAATAAAATAACCTCTTTTCATCATTTACCAAGTCTTATTTCAAAGTGTTGTAAAGTGTTGTAACACACTTTCACACTTTCCTAGGCTTGTCATTAATAATTGGGCTTTCTTATTCTTTAATTGGCCCATTTTTCATCCACAAGCCTTATTTATTGCATCTTTTTGAGGATAATCCCGACACCAACTAGTAACCAATCATAATTTAGGTGTTCCTGGCTTGTGTGGCCTAGATTTAGTATTTGGGACTAATTCGCCACCTTGGGCGAATGAGTCCCACCTAGGTCTTTTTTGGCCCCGATGCAGGTTTCACACATTTTTGGACACTTTTGATTTTTGGTCCCATACATTATGCCAGATGGGAATCATTCACCACTTGTGGTGAATGAGTCTCGTGTGACCAAAATTCAAATTTAAATTAAATTTCTGGCAAGATTTTATTCTCCTAGATCTGATGTCATCTTGTAGTGTTGTAATTTCGATAATTCTTGCATAATTAAGTATAAATACAAGGTTCTTTCACTCATTTTATCCTAACAAGCAATCAAGTGACCTAAGACTTTTGTGATAACATTCTTAATAACAAGTTGAGTTCACAAGAGCATTCAAGTGTCTTCAAGAGCATTCAAGGGCATAATTATTCATCAATTGTTGCAGCAATTCAAGATCCATCATCATGGAAAGGTTCTAATTGCATTATTTCATTGTCATGTTTCATCATCTTATTTCATCATTTTGGTTACCTAAAATGGGTTTAACCAAGGAAAAACCACATTCCCTAACAATCAACACTTTTGTTCTCTTTCTTTGTGTGATTGCATATCTAGGTGATTTGAAGGATTGGAGATGATTGAATAATAGGTTCCAAACTTGTTGGAGTCATCTCCCTACTTGCAAGGTCAAAATATTCACAAAAAGTCACTTATAGCCCCGAAAATTAGGGTTTTGGATCTAAACACTTGGAGGAACAAAAAGAGCAGACCGAGAAGTGTAGACCAAAAATTTGAATTTCCATAAAATCTAAACTAGATTCATTCTCCAAGAGTGGAAAATGAGTCCCACTGTAGGTGTTTTCCAGAGATCTTTGCAGATTTGGATACCCATTTGGCTGAAACTTGTCCTGGTATAGTTTTCCAGAATTGGGACTGATTCACCCAGAATGGTGAATGAGTCCCACCTAGCCTAAAAAGTAGCATTTTCAGGATTTTAGAGCTCTATTCCATCTCCAAAAAG
>VDFB02000003.1:88547522-88586222 GCA_007258455.2 Sequoia sempervirens
TGATTAGTTTAACAAGAGGCCTTTGTTGGTGACCTATAATTCTAGAATACATGATCTCAGATCCAATCATAAATAACATATACAAAATATTTTGAATAAATATTTGTTCTTATTTCATCAAACATATAACAAAATTAGAAGATCTAAAACAAATTAAAAGATATCATAAATAATATGATTAGAGAAATATCAAAAGAGAATTAAGTTTGAATTGAAATAACTAAAATTAAATGGATAATGATAAATCCAATTCCATTTGTCAAATCTGAATGGTTAATAAAAATCAAAGAAACCAATACTACATTGATCAATATTCACACAATCGCATGCAATAACAATGCTATCTTCTGAGATAAAACACAACTATAGATTTTTAAATCCTATCTAATTAGAACACCATATTACATGCACAAATATGAGACACAATTTTACTTGAGATCATAAAAAATATAGAATTTACCAGTATTAAATTTAGAAAAATGAAATGAAACATATCATCACCAAGATCAAAACATCATTTCAAAAACTACAAGCATGATCCTTCAATTTCCAAAAAAAATTAGTGCCAACTTCCTTGGATTTAGAAATAGTTAGTTGTTGATAAATTTGACACATGCAATTATCTTCTTCTCATAGTGATTTAGAGCTCATTGAACACTAGTGCCCTCATACTTAGGAAATGTAGGAATTCCAAACACCGGCCTATCTATCATGTTAGAGCTTATGCTAATACCACTTCTCTAGATGGTCCAATGATATTCCCTTTTCCATGATCATAATGTTGTGCACAAGCTAGGATACATTATGGGGATTGTATTGATATATTGGAAATACAATTGCTTCCACCAATCTTGAGTTTACCAAGGATGTTTCCATGGTTGTCCTATCTTTTGTTAAACATGACAACTGAGAGGGGGGTGAATCAATTGTCACCAAATTAACAGTTTTAACCATATACCAGAACTAGATCCAAATACTGCATGAAGGATTCATTAATAAATGAAAAACTAAAAGTAAACAGTAACACCAGATTTACGTGGAAAACTGAATGAGGGAAAAACCATGGTGAGGATTAAGTCACACTATAGATAATATCAAAACCGATTACAAAAAGGCTCACTGCCTGAGATAAGGCTCATTGCCTAAAATAAGGACTCATTGTCTGAAATAAGGACTCACTATCTAAAATAAGGAATCACTCTCTAGAATCACTATGCACAGGGCTACAACCCGAAGGGCTCACTACCACAAAGATACAACGAAGATGGCTCACTTCCAGAATATAAAAGTTATGGCTTACTGCCAAAAGTGAATTGATGAATTACACCTTTTCTTGTGTTGAATTCAATTCCAGGTGGAGTTCTATAAATATAGTACTGCATATCAAAAGTCACTCAATACTTCTGATCTAATCACACTTTTTCTTCTTCACCTGTTTCACTTATTCTGATATGCTTTATTCACACACTTTTCTGTCTCTATGTCTTTCTTGCATAACCTTGCATCTACACTCTTTTTCTTTCTTTCACACACACACACACATATATATATATATGTTACACATCAATTAGGTCATCCAAAACATCCATAAAGTATTGCAAACGCTAAGTCGACAAAGATCTTCAAATATTTGACTCAGTTTGTCACACGGTAGGAACCAGACCTAAAACCAATATATCAGACCACACATAATGGTCATCTTTAATGTGAAATAAATTTTGGTAAACTAGTCATATATGTAGTACTGCGTTGACATCAATGACAACCATTTGATGCAACCTTCAACCTCCAACATCTTCTACTTGATGAGACCTTTGTAGGAATTCATCCATGTTCACATGTCCCAAGTCAGCACCCCCAATGTCAGTGTATGGAGGGAATTCCAAAGAAGGCATGGGTCGTATCCTTTGTTCTAGTATTTCATCCTTTCTCCTTCTTACATGCTTCTTTCACATCCAAAAAAAATCCATTAGAGAAATACAAGTTTATATGGGGAAATTGCACACCTTCTGTTAGCAAAACTTGAATAATATTTACTATCAACCCTCAAATTTTCCACTAATTTATGTTCCTTAGAGTGACAACTTTAAGTTTTATTCTTAGTAAAAATATTGCATTTTATCAAGAATCAAATTTCAAGAATACCTCTTGACTCATGCCAATTTATTTTAAAAATTTTATATTACTTTAGCCCAAAATCCTTTAATTAAATTTATAACCTATATCAAGTTTTGGGAATTAGGAATAACCTTTTGTTATTTTATTTAAAATATTGGTGAGCATTAAAGAAAACATCCAGTCCCCAATAGTTGAAAGTATTTGTTATACTCCATGTTGATGGGATGTTTTAGGGATCATACTTCATGGATATTCTTTATCTCTTGTCTCAACAAACTTGTAGATATTAAGAAGTAGGACCAATCTCTATTCTCTAAAGGATTTATTAAAAAAATCACTAAGGGAAAAGTTGCTAAGACAAATGCTATTGAGGGTCGAGAATTAGAAATAAACTTTATCATTTGTGAAAGACCTAGTTTAGATGTTAGGGTGAAAACGCAAAGGTTGATATTTTCACACAAAATTCAAAAGGTAAAATTGTTGGGAATTAGGGTTTAGAGATATCTCTTACCCTATGGTACCTAAGAACATCATATCTTAAAGAGAACCCCCAATCACCAATGGATGAAAAAATAGTTTATCAAAAATTTGTAAGTCATGGTCCATCAAGGATTGAGGTTTGAGGATATAATCAAACTCTAATTCTTAAAAAAGATTAAATTTTTTGGAGACCCAAAAATTTTCAAGGTGTAATGACATACTAAAAACAACATGAATCAACATGTTGGGGTTAAATGGGATTTGAAAAGGGTTCAAAATAAAAAAAATGAAGAATAAAGGTGATGTAAAAAAGGGCACACATAAACAAAAAACCAAATGAAAACAACCCAAAAATGAATCCCATGCACAAAAATGAAAAAAAAAACACCAACACACACAAAACCAAAAATAGGAAATGAAGAAAAATAAAATAACATGAAGAAAACCATCATTAAAATATGATGAAAACACGATAACCCAACTTGGTTCACTTGTGAATTTCAAGGAGGAGCCAAAGTAAAAAAAGTGGAAAAAGCACACAAAGCATGAGAGAAACATGACCAAAAAAGACGCCACATGCACATGATTGCACCATAATTGCACAATTAATTGATCAATCACTAGAAGTAAAAGGGCTTAATATCGCGAGGGAAAAGTGAGCTAAAATGAGGTCAAATAGGAATGAAAGCCATCAAGGAGGTGCACACTCAAATGGCTATAAAATCATGTCAATGAAGTTAATGTTGCACTTGAGTGGTTGGTGAGGTTGACAAGACATTAACCTCATTAGGGGTTGGAGATTGGGGTGGCAGTGAGAGTTATCATAAACTTCAAAACACTAACAACCAAAATTTTGACAAGTGAGGAAGACAACAAACAATGATCAAGGATTTGGATTGAAGAAGAAGGTATGCCTGAAGGAAAAAACTTGAGACCTCAAAAAGGGAGGAAAAGAAAAAGGGACAAGGGAAAATAACCCAAGGGAAAAAAGAGAAGGCAAAAGAAAAGGCTCCCCATTTTGGCATGTGAAAAATGGGGTGTGGGTGCAAGGAACAATATGGCCTAAGGGTTCCACATGGTTAGGTGGAATTGAACCACTATTGGGGCTTGCAGATCTCCTATAGTATCTTGGAGAGCATGCAAGCGATTCTTTACCTTGTGAAGTTTATAAATTATCATTTGGCTCTCTTGTGAAAAAATGTAGTATTTCAGGACCTTTGATAACTTTGTATGTAATTTGTATAATTGAATATAAATAATAATATTTTATAATGTAATTCAACTTGTAGTTGGTGTGAACTATGATATTTTTTGTGATTTATATGTAGGGTTATTATAATGGCCTTTCTTATAATGTTTAAAGTTGAAAAATATGGTTAATGTGTATGATTCATTTGTCTCTTGATGATAACCTTATCATAGTTTTGTCAAGAACTAGTTCCTCTTTTTAGATATTTTTTTTCTATGGTGGCTTTCTAAAATGTATTCTTCACCTCAAGTAGTTATTTTATTGAGTTCCTTATCACTCCCTTGGCATGAGTAGTTGCATGTGGATGGATAGCTTGATAATGGATTTAGTCCACCTTTCAAGGATTTTGATAACTTCTTGTTTGGCCAGTGTGAGGCCCATGTGTGCTGAAGATATTTCCCTATATACAATTTTTCTAAATAATAAAATAATAAAGTTATGCTCCAACAATAAAAAAGTTAATCTAGCTATCATTGACTTATCTTTCAATGCATAGTTGCAAGTTGCACTTCTAATCTTAGAGTTTAAATTGTAAGATTTCTAGAGTCTAAACTTGACATTGATTTTTTCCATTGTTAGATACACTTTATAACTTAAAGTATGAAATTAACATTATAAATTATCTTCCAAATCCTAAGGTTCAAGGCTAAGGAAGTTTGGATTTGTCTCTTTAATTCTCAAGAAATGTGAATTGTTGGTTAGACTCTAAAGTCTACAGTTTAAGGCCTAACCTTGTCGAGTTTGTACCACTCATTATTTGTTGAAATATTTTCATATGAGGTTAGAACTTGAAGTCTAAGGTGAAATTACCTAAAGATGGGAGTTTGGAGTTCAACATGGAAGTTGGGTTTTACTATTTGAAAATTGTATTTTAAACTTTGAAGTCTAAAACCATTGTTGTATACCTATCTCTAAAGTCTAAAGTGAAGAAATCTAGATTTTGGACTTGGCTCTTGAATTTATTATGTTATTTTTCATTTGGAATTCAAAATTTAAAGTGAATTTCCTTAGAATTTGATGCTTAATGTTCAATAAAGAGATTTATTTCTACATGAAGTGAAAATTGTGAATCAAACTTTGAAGTTTAAGATTGTGTAAGTAAGAAATTGGACCCTAGGCTATGTAGAAGTGTAACTAGACTCTAAAGTATAATATTCTTTAGTTTGGCCCCGAAGCCCAAAATTTGGTTGAATTGGATCTAAATCCCAAACTAGTGTAGATGTGCACCTAGACTCTAAAGTGTCAAATTATGGATTACTAGTACCAGAGTCTAAATTCTTGTAAGTTTGTCCCTAGGGTTTAAATCCTAAGAATCCTCAAGATTTGGTAATTGAGTAAGGTGTAGGGGTTTATAATTTAGCATGCAAACCCTAACATTTCTCTAAACCTCATTGTTTGAGTTAGTCACAGTGATTTCAACTTTGACGAGTAAGTATTTCACTTATGTCAGTATGAATAGTTTATTAGTGTGCCTACTTGATGTCTCATCATGTTGTGTGGTGGAACCTTACATATAGGACTGTGATGTGACATGTTTCATGCCAAATTTGTAACATGAAAATAATTTTTATTCAATTATTATTTATTAGTATCAAAGGAAAAATCTTGAGGCATTGAATTTGGTATCAAAACCCATGTTGTTGCATTAGGAGTTCTAGGTTTTGTGTTTTCTAGCACGTTACTATTTTTATTCTTTTTTTTGGGTGTATTATTAGTTATGGGCTCTTACCTAGTCAATAGGAATGTTATATGTAACATGTGTTGTTCCTTGATATGATCACTAAATGTTGTTCAAGTTAGTAGAATAATTTATTTTGTTGATTAGTTAGCTTTTTATCTTGCTAAAGAGTGGCATAATATGTGTGGTGTGCCTTATTGTTTCTTTAAACACCTAACAAGGATCCTTGATATGTGTGAGTGATTAAATAAAATTTGTGACATCATTAGAGTACTGGTATAGCCTCTTGGGTTAGTGCTAATTGTAGTGTCAAAAAAAGGGTCCTTTGACATTTTTTGCACTCGTTTGGGTCCTTATGGATTTTGGCTTAATGCTACCTTGATTTAGTGTTGTAATGTGGATAACACATTCACATTAGGTCTTGGGCCCTTGTTTTGTGAACTAATAGGATTCAATGGTACCTTACCTAAGTGTTGTAACATACTTTCACACTTTTCTAAGGTCTTGTTAATAAAATAACCTCTTTTCATCATTTACCAAGTCTTATTTCAAAGTGTTGTAAAGTGTTGTAACACACTTTCACACTTTCCTAGGCTTGTCATTAATAATTGGGCTTTCTTATTCTTTAATTGGCCCATTTTTCATCCACAAGCCTTATTTATTGCATCTTTTTGAGGATAATCCCGACACCAACTAGTAACCAATCATAATTTAGGTGTTCCTGGCTTGTGTGGCCTAGATTTAGTATTTGGGACTAATTCGCCACCTTGGGCGAATGAGTCCCACCTAGGTCTTTTTTGGCCCCGATGCAGGTTTCACACATTTTTGGACACTTTTGATTTTTGGTCCCATACATTATGCCAGATGGGAATCATTCACCACTTGTGGTGAATGAGTCTCGTGTGACCAAAATTCAAATTTAAATTAAATTTCTGGCAAGATTTTATTCTCCTAGATCTGATGTCATCTTGTAGTGTTGTAATTTCGATAATTCTTGCATAATTAAGTATAAATACAAGGTTCTTTCACTCATTTTATCCTAACAAGCAATCAAGTGACCTAAGACTTTTGTGATAACATTCTTAATAACAAGTTGAGTTCACAAGAGCATTCAAGTGTCTTCAAGAGCATTCAAGGGCATAATTATTCATCAATTGTTGCAGCAATTCAAGATCCATCATCATGGAAAGGTTCTAATTGCATTATTTCATTGTCATGTTTCATCATCTTATTTCATCATTTTGGTTACCTAAAATGGGTTTAACCAAGGAAAAACCACATTCCCTAACAATCAACACTTTTGTTCTCTTTCTTTGTGTGATTGCATATCTAGGTGATTTGAAGGATTGGAGATGATTGAATAATAGGTTCCAAACTTGTTGGAGTCATCTCCCTACTTGCAAGGTCAAAATATTCACAAAAAGTCACTTATAGCCCCGAAAATTAGGGTTTTGGATCTAAACACTTGGAGGAACAAAAAGAGCAGACCGAGAAGTGTAGACCAAAAATTTGAATTTCCATAAAATCTAAACTAGATTCATTCTCCAAGAGTGGAAAATGAGTCCCACTGTAGGTGTTTTCCAGAGATCTTTGCAGATTTGGATACCCATTTGGCTGAAACTTGTCCTGGTATAGTTTTCCAGAATTGGGACTGATTCACCCAGAATGGTGAATGAGTCCCACCTAGCCTAAAAAGTAGCATTTTCAGGATTTTAGAGCTCTATTCCATCTCCAAAAAGTTTCTAGGTGCACACTTACGGTTTTACAACTTTCTATTTTATTCTTCTTGCATTTCCAAGTCATTTAGTTAAATTTTGCATATCACACTGTGTTTTCCAACATTATCTTTTCCAAGTTCACACTTGGTTGTGAACCCCTCATTAGACATTATTCAATCCCTAGAACCTTCCCTTTGTTAGATTTCAATCTCCTTTGTATTGAAATCTCAAGGGTTTGTTCTTGAGTGAAAGGTTGAAAAATAGGTCTTTCTCCTTTTAGGTCCAAAACCCTAGAAGCAAAAGAAAGTACCACCACATTTTTCTTCATTTCACTAATATAGAAACTTTATAATAAATTTATATAATATCTATAGTGATGTGTTTGGTAATGACTGTGATTATGTATCATTCACATTATTAGAAATTTTTTATGCTTAGTTGGTAGAATTCTAATTCTTAATATAGTCATATTTTCTATCCTAATTTTCCTAATACCATGTTTAAAAATTCTCTAAAAAAACCAATACATTGGATTAGAGGATGATAGATTTATTTGTTAGGGAAATGTAGAGGTAAAAAAATTCCCTTTGATTGCACAAGAATCCATTTGTAAACCACGAGAGGTTGGTGGTATAGGACTAAGAAAAACATTCTTCAAAAAAGGTACTATGAGCTAAATTAATATGGGAATGAATATAAAACCCAATCTAAAATGGGTCAAAATTTTACAAAACAAATATTTGGACTTGAGGTATCTATCATAGATTCTAATTGTATACAATCCATGATAATACTCTCAAATGTGTGGAATTTATTAATATCATGTAGAAAAACCATCACAAATCATCTCACATGGGAAATTAGGGATGCCTGATCAACTTAAATTTGGGAAGATTCATGTAATGGACACCAAATTATGTCCAAATCAATAATTGATAAAAGTAATGAAAATTTTGAAAGTAGAGTGGGGATACATGGTAAGGGAATACTTAAAAAATCATCAAGAATTGTATTAAATAATGGGTTTGGAAGGAAACAATTGGATTGGGTATTCTAGAGAACCAAAGCACATTACAAAAAAATATTAAAAAAGGAAAATATTCATAAGATAAGGGAGAAGGACATGTGCACCAAGATGGGGGACCAAAAAGTAGCAAACCCACTTTTTGGTCCCATAAAAGAGAAAACATCACACACACTTGCTTCTCCTCTGTCCGATCCTATCATTCCATCCTTACATCAATGGTCACTATCTAGGAGTTAACACAGATTCTAGGTTTTGGAAGATTTATAATTTTAAGACTTAGTTAAATTATAGTATCAACAAGTCAAATTTTAGTAATCAATAGGTCAAATTTTAGTAATCACTAGACTCCCATCATATTTCTCTCTCTCTCTCTCTCTCTCTCTCTCCATCTCACTCTATCTATATCCCTTGCACTCTAAACCTCTCTCTCTCTCTCTCTCCCTATGTCCATCCCTTTCTCTACCTCTCTCCCTTCAGCTCAATATGCACCTCTCTATCCCTCTCTCTCTCTCTCACTCTCTCCTTCCCTCTCTAATTCTATGTCACCTCTCTCTCAACCTACCTCTACCTCTTCCTCCTTCCCTCCCTACTTCTCTCTATCTCCCCTCTCCCTCTCTCTCTAGGTCTACCACTCCCTCCCTTCCCCCCCTCTCTCCCCCTTCCCTATTTGTTTTTCTCTCTCACCTCTCTCTATCTCTCTCTCTCCCTCCCTCCCTCCATCCTTCCCTCTCTACTTATCTCTATCTCCCCTCTCCCTCTCTCTACCTACCTCCTCCTCCTCTCTCTCTCTCTCCACCTCTCTATCTCACATCTCTCTCCCTCCCTACCTCCTTCCCTCTCCATTTATCTATATCTCTCCTCTCCCTCTATGTACCCACCTCTCCCTCTCTTCCATCCTCCCTCCTTCCCTCTCTCTCTCTCTCCTCCTCCTCCATCCCCTCTCTCCTCCTCCTCTGCTTCCTCACGTCCTCTGTCTATCCTCTCTCCCTCGTCTCTCACTGTCCTCTCTCTCTCTCTTGATATCTGTCTCATCTCCTCATCCTCTCTCCATCTTGTCTCTATCTCTCTATTCATCTCTATCTCTCTATCTCCTCTCTTCTCTCTCCTTTCCCTTCTTTCTTTCCGTCCGTCTCCTCCCTTCCCCTTCCTCCTTCCCTCTCTAATTATCTATATATCATCTCCTCTCTCTCTCTTTTGCTATACTTCTCTCTATCTCACCTATCCCACTCTCCCTCTCCCTCCCTCCTCCCTCCTCCCTCCCCCCTCTCTCTTTCTTTCTGATTCTCTCCTTCCCCATCTACTTATCCCTATCTCACACTCTCTATCTCCATATATCTCTCCCTCTCTCCCTCCATCTTCCCCTCTCTACTCTCCATCTCACCTGTCCCTCTCTCTCTCCCTCTACTTATCTCTCCCTATATCTACCTACCTCTCTCTCCCTCTATCTTTCGCACCCTCCTTCTCTCTACATCTATCCATATCTACTCTCTATCCCCACTCTCAATCCCTCCATCCATCTCTTCAGGTAGGAAGAGGTAAGTAGAGAGAGAGGTTGTGAGAGAGATATAGGCAGAGGTATGAAAGGAGGAAGAGGGGAGATAGGGAGTAGATAGGGAAGGAGAGAGGAGTTAGGGAGAGAGAGGGAAGGAGAGGTAGGTAGGTAGAGAGAGAGAGGTTTAGAGCATAAGGTATATACAAAGTGAGATAAAGAGAGAAAAAGATGATAGAGCTTGCTGATTACTAAAATTTGACCTCTTGATTACTGAAATTTGACCTACTAATTATTAAATTTTGACTAAGTTTGATAAATTATAAGATCTTCCAAAACTTAGTATTTTTATTATAACTCTTAGAAATATGAAACTAGTCTCAAACATCATATATATATATATATATATAACTTAAAGTATAAGAAAGTAAATTTCCATATATAAATGTCCACTTTGTTGAAGTTGAGAAATACAACCTCACAGAACCCAATGAACACTTGCAAGCAAATAACCTATCACATAGAAGAGATACCAAAAACACAAGAATAGTGCTCTACTTGCCCATGAAGCAAAAATGCATAAAAAAAGAATAGAATAATTACAAAGAGATCAATCCTTATGAAAGGAGATCAAAACCCTAAAGGCGAGTAATTAATAATTAATAATTAATTAATTATTAATGGGCCTAAATTTAGCTTAAGTGAAAAATAAAGTAAAGGTGACTTAATTAATTAATTAATCAACATGATTAAATTAATTAAGTAATTAACCTATTACTCTAACACCCCCCCTTAAGATGAACTTAGGGAGAAGCTAAAAAACTAAGGAAAAAATGTATGAAAGCAAAGAAGGGTCCCGACAACAAGGCCTGATGAGGTACCCATGAACAAATGGAATGCAAACTAAACCAAACAGGGTAAAGGAGAAAACCACGTGGGAACAAAACTCCTCCCCAAAATAGGATACAAAACACAACTAAGTGATGAAAGATGGAGGGATCCATAAGACCTGCCAAGGACACCATCCATCAAAAAGATACATGAAAGAACCCCCACATAAGAGAGGAAGAAAGAGACCACTTAGCCCCCCCATAATGAAGTAGCTCCAAAAAGACTGAAGAAACCACATCTCCTGAAAGAAGTGAGAGGGAAGAAGCCTCATGAATGAAATCTTTGAAGGTGAATCAAGTGTAGCCCAAGATGTCTCTAGATAAGTAGGTGTGACCTCAACCAATGAAGAAGTCAAAGTAGGTGAAGACTGAAGAGAAACCTCCAAAGATGAATGATCAACTAGGTCCTGTTGCACTGAAACAGAAAAAACCACATATGTAGCCATAGAGGTATCATAAATTGCAATAGTAGGTGGCAGAGATGGAATGGATGGCTCAAGAACTGGATCCAAAGTGAGAACACCAATGTTCAAGAAGCCAAATGTCTCCTTTGAATGATGATTCACACTAGAAGTGTGATGAACAACTCTAGGAATAGAAACACCATCAGAAGAAAAATTTGCAAAGGAATACAACCGAGATGAGTGATCCACCACCCCGATATCAATAACCTCTCTACTCTCCAAGTCTCTGATGATAACAGAATCAGGTGTGAACTCCACAGATCTCCCATTGCCTCCATGTGTGATCTGATATATGGAAAGAAGGTTGTTTTTCATATGAGGAACACACAAGACATCTTGAAAAGTGTTGTCCCCAAAACTAATAGACCCATTCCCTGTAGCACTCATGTATGTATTGTTTACCATCGAAATAGGAGACATAGTGCAAGGCTCAAAGGAAGTGAACATAGACTGTGAAGATGCCATATGATGAGATGCTCCTGAATCTAGAAGCCATCTCCCTGATCCAAGACTTGAATAAGCACAAAGAGCATGTCCCTTCATATCTGATGAAGTATGTAAACCAATTGTTCCCCTGTCATGCTGCTCTGAGGAAGAAGAATGAGGGGAAGACGATGATGCAGAAATCCTAGAAGGCAAATCAATCTGATGTTTTTGAAGAAGATGCTTTAGCTCATCAATGTCCTTATAGAAACTATGTTCTGCATGTCCTTCCCTCTTGCAATATGCACATGTTACCTTCTCCTTAGATTATTTTTCCTTAAAAGAGGAGGATGAATATGAGGAATCCTTTTTCTGCTCATGAGATTTGGAATCCTTTTGTTTTTTTCTTGCCTTTTCCTGTAGAAGCCTTCTGATCTTTGGGCTCCTGTGATGCAATAAGTGCTTGTGATGTAGAAGGTTTCAACTTGCCCATGCTAGCCAACTTGGCCTGCTCCCAAGTGAGAGAAGAAGAAAAATCATCAAAGGAAGGCATAGTAAACCAAGTACCAAGAGCATCGCTAGTGGCATAAAAGGTAGATACAAAAACTGAATAATCTGGTCCAAGCTTAGAAAGAATGGACAATATCAACTAAGAGTCTTCCTTATGAACACCACACTATGAAATCTACAATATGAGAGAATTAAGATTTGTGAATAACTCCTGGATGCTATCAAAATCCCTAGGATTTAAGCCAATAAGCTCATTCTCCAACCGAAACCCTCTCATAGTATCCTACTTCCCAAACAAAGACTCCAAAGTAGTTTAGATCTGATGGGGTGTAGTGCAAGACTCAATATGGAAAAGAAGATCAAGAGAAATGGACAAGCATAAAGTACAAAAAGCCTCATCACACCTATTAAACCACTTTCTCTTTTCAGTAACACCTGTAGGTTCAACTTCTGTACCCATGATCACCCTGTACAACCCTTTGTATATCAAATGAATCTCCATTTTTTTTTTCCAACCAAAGTAGTTGAATGGAGTAAGGGATATAATATTATGTGAATACATGATGAAAAAAATAGTATATAATCTCAATACAATTTTTTTTCTCTTTGATCTAAAAAAAATAGCCTGAATTGCACGTTTCCCAAGAAAATAGCTAAGAAAGCAAAAAAAATCCAACAAAAAAAAAATACCTGGTAAAAATTCTAGAAAAATCAGGTCTAAGATCTGTGTAGAGGGTGGAGTCAGCTTTCTGATGCCGCGAGAATGGTGAAAAACGGAGTCTAGAGTCAAAAGTTATGCCTCCTGGACCGAAAACAAATACTTTTGACTTCAAAGGCCAAAAAGAGCATCAAAAAGGAAAAACCAGAAAATAAAACCTGCACCATTGGATAGTGCTTGGAACCAGCTTTTCGACGATATCTTATTTTTGAAAATCTAAGTTCGTATGCAAACGTTATGGCCAAAATATCAAAACTGCTCCAAAAGGGTTTGGGGGTTAAGCCTAGTGGTTTGGCTAGCCGCTAGCATGAACCGCTAGTTGTTAACCGCTAGCGGTTAACTAATGGCAGTGCCCTGCATCACTGGTTTTTTTAATTATTTTTCTTGGATTGTGTGTTGTACCAGACTGTACGACCCATAAATGGAAAAAAATTGCCTCCCAGAGTCACTGTGTTCGATTTCGATGATTTGACAATCAATTTTGGGGTTTATGGGCACTTTGAATACAATGGTGAGGTTTGTTTGGGCTCAAAATGCTCAAAAATTGCAAGTACACTATGGATCTAGAAGCCTTCATAAACTTGAAACCCTCATAGATCTGACACCGTGAATCCAAATTTGACAAAACAAAGGTCAATCTTGACTGATTCAAGTGTTTCAGACGCAATGGTGATGTCCAATTTGACTCAAGATGCACAAAAATGTCACTTTCAGGACATGATCCCTCAAAAAAATGAATAGGAAGCAGTAGATCTGAAGCTCTGATACCATGTTGAAGTTGAGAAATACAACCTCACAAAACCCAGTGAACACCTGCAAGAAAATAACCTATCACATAGAAGAGATACCAAAAACACAAGAATAGTGCTATGCTTTCCCATGAAGCAAAAATGCATAAAACAAGAATAAAATAATTACAAAGAGATCAATCCTTATGAAAGGAGATCAAAACCCTAATGGTGAGTAATTAATAATTAATAATTAATTAATTATTAATGGGCCTAAATTTAGCTTAAGTGAAAAATAAAGTAAAGGTGACTTAATTAATTATCAACATGATTAAATTAATTAAGTAATTAAACTATTACTCTAACACACTCACATTTTGTAAATTCACATAATGTGAGTGTATTATAACATGCTCACATTATGTTTTTCTTTGGAAATTTACAAGCCTTTGGCTTGGATTTTCCTTGGGATTCCAACCCAAAGGGTTGGAGTGTCTTTTCAATGTCCAAAATTGTGTTTTTGCAAATTGTAAAAAAATTGACATAATCTTGAGCATGTTCCCCATTAGGTTTGTAAGTGTTTCAATGTCAAGTCAAAAAATACCATGATAATGTTAAGCTTTCTCTTAGCTTTCTAACCATGTAATTTTTTTCATGTTTTGATTATGTTAAGGTTTTCATCTTTAATTTCTTTTGCTAGTGTATCCATTTTTTTCAAAAACCAATGTGTGGTATTTTGACTTTATTTTTTAACCATTCATCGAAGTTTCAAATAAATTACATTTTTAGAAACAAGACTCCATTCTACACATTCATTTTTTTTTTTTGGATCAATTTTCAAAAGTTTTAGGTGGGAGCATGCTCAATTTTCTATTTTTCAAGATGTGTCCACTTTGAAATTAGTAAAAACTCATATATTTTTTAAAAAAATGGTAGAAAAAATTAGGCACAAACTACATGGTGTTAGCTAATTTTTCACTGAAGTTATTTTTGAAATAAATATATTTTTAACATTTTAGGGGGGCCACAATAAACGCTATGTTATGTTTTCTTAAAAAAAAAGGACCACTTTGTGTGGCCCCCATTTTTGAACCCCTTAATCTCTACCATTTTTCAAAAGAAAATAATAGTTTAGAAAGTAGACTCAGAGCACTATGACTCTTGTTTGCATTGCATCTTTGAATTTTGAGTGTAACTATCTTCAATTTCTCATCCAAGATCAATGTTTCTTGATTTCAAAAATAAGTGGCCACTTAAGACCCCTTTTTGGTCCCCTATTTCCATGCACTTACCGAAAGACAAAATTAATTGTAATTGTGTAAAAAGAGGTATCTACTCAACAAAATTTAAATATTTGGTGTGACATCTATTTATTCAAAAGAGTGATTGGATAATACATCTTTTCTAGAATATTTTTTTTTGATAAAGGCTAATGCTTTTACATGGGTTGCACTATAAAAAGATCCCTATAGGTAAATTTTTAAGAATATTGGATCTCAAGGTCCTTGAAGATGCGTTTTATATAAAAATCATGGCCTTTGAAGATATGTTTTATATGAAAATCATAGTCAATCACCTTATAGTAAAATCCCCATTTAATATTAAATTTTGCCAATGATTATGTTCATGACTAGGGCGGTCTAGATATTTTCTTGGTGACCTTCTTGAACTATTTATGTCATGGAAAAAAATAAAAATATATACATGTTTATCTTACATTTAAATAAATATCCTCTCAATTTTAATATGGAAAATTAGGAAAAAAAAAACATACATGCTTTTCAAGGGAAGATCATTCTTGAAGGAATTTTTTTAACAAACTTGATAATCTAATTGAAAAATTAATTAATGTTAGAGATGTGAATTGATCCTTGAAGAAGAATCCCTTCAAATATTGAGATAGTGAGATGGAAAAAATGTGGAATGAACTAAAAACCCTCCCATTCAAGGATATTCTAAAGTTAATTCAAAATATGAATCCACAAGAAGGAATAAGCTAGTCCTTTACTTTGGAAAGAAAGTTGAAGATGAACTATGAAGGGGTAGGAAGAACTAACCCTAAAAATCAGGGATATATTTTCTTTGATATGATTTAGGAAAAAATATTAGTGTGTAACACCTCACCACACAACCCTAGAGGAAGTTGCAATTCACTAATTAAACACACCAATTTTATTTTATTTTGTTTAAGTATAAATAACATGCAAGTTCACTACTCATTTCCAACAACCTCTAAGGTTACGAGACTGAGAATAATTTAAAACCCAAACAACAAACATGAATTGAAACCATAACATTTAAATTACTTAAGTAATTAAGAACACCTGCATTCCATACATGATAATCACATCAAAGACTAAGAAATACCACATGATTTTGATTAACAATAATTTAACAATAAAGATTACAACTCTCAATCCCCGATTGAGGTAGATCCAATAAGAATGATTACACATTACATCTTCCACCTCGATAACAAAAGAGGGGTAAAAGAATACAAGATCAATTGAAATGAAAGAAACTAGAAGAGTAACTGGATCCCACGAGCTCTCGAACTGGAAATCTCGTCCACATGAACAAGAAGAAAAACCAACAGAGTAAGGTGCACGTTCCACCCAACCAAGTGATACCTGAAGGCTCAACCCTCATGCTAGGAGATAGTAACGAGGGTTTCTAAACAAGACCATCTACCTCTCGACATAGGATAATACATAACTGAACTGAATCAAATACAAATACACCATCACTTAACACAATGGTTACAATGCTTCCAGGAACATTGAATCAAGAGAAACTCTGTACAATATAAACCAACTGTACAATACCATACCGACTGCTGTCATAGGAGGAGTGTCATCACAAAGGTTGCATTGGATGTCCAAAGGTGTTCTTCCTAGGTCCCGGCCCCCCTCTAGGGTTGTCCTGGTAACCTCTCACCAACCCAGCCCCACATGCACACCAGAGTGGAATCGGTTATCTTTCAAGAAGACAAGATAATGATCTTGCCATTCCAGGCCTTCCCGAATCATCTCAAGTCTCATACAAGCCCTTGAGCCAATAAGCGAGGCTAAATTATCTTGTTAATGTATGAAGCTACTCTATCCCTAATATAAGTTATTTAATTTTCACTTGATTAAACTGACTCTCACACGAGTCATCCTGGGACCACTTTGTGCTTGACCCCTGTTGAAAGCCACTCCTCTATCAACAACACATAACTCAAACTACATGCCAAGGGTAGACAGTGCACTAAAACTCATCACAATAACCAATACACCTCAACAGGTAACACATCACTATGGATGTCCAATACTGAAACCAAAACGGGCACTACCCAAGGAAAACACAAGGTTGACTAACATATTACGACAACCCACATAATTAACTGTAAACCCCATCTGGAAGACTTACATAACAAACAACTCCAAATAGAATAAACAACTCAATCAAAGAGTTCCCTAGCCTCTAGAAACAAAAACTCAAAACTACCAAAGTACACTCATAAATTTACAATCATAACAATATTGCCCATACAATACCAACAAGAATTCGCTTAAACCAACAATCATATAAATACACGTTCTTTAAATAACTAATGATGCATTTTTACATAACAATCTTTTCTCATAAAACAAGAACCAAAGTACATATATACATCATATACTTAATCTATTAACTATTCATATAGGTTCTAAACAATATAATTGTTTTTTAAGAACCTTATCTATTCCTTGCAATCTAGAAAACAAACAATATTCCCTATTCACCATTTAAGGCAATAGAATATAAGAACTTTTTAAATAACATTCTACCCATTATAATAACATCGTAATAAAATAACCCTTTTCTTTACACATATTTAATATCATCAATTTTGCTTCTAATTATAATCCATATAACTTAACCACATACATAATCCTGACATTTAACAAATCCTTTGCAAGAACTTCAAGATTCCATCAAATCAAACAAGTCGTTGTAAACACATTAACCATATTCATTTCAATTACAACCCTAATCCTTAACAAATATTTAATCATTGCACTAACATTAATTTCCAAAATACAATAGCACTAATTTTTAAAATCAAAACTTACATACACCTTCCAACTCAAACACCATTATAACTAATTAATTTTCATGTGTTTCATAATACTAAAATATTTTTTTTTATTCAAACTTGATAAAAATAAATATTATTTACGGAATTCCAATTCCTAATAATTAAATTTAATATAAAAGCTTTAACTTTAACATCACTTAGGAAGCATTTTAGGTAACTAAATAACTAGTGTTAGGATTTCCTAAATCCAATTAGCTCAATAACACATCGTTTGCAAATACCCAAAGTAAGTACAATTTCATTTGCAAAATTAAGAAATTTTAAAACTAAAAGTTTAATTCCATTTCTTCAATTACACATAATGATTAAAATCAATCTTTTTAAATAAATCATTTTATTACAAAATCACTTTTTCATCTATTATAGTAAAATAACCCTCTTAAAATAAATTATATTTAAATATAACTATATATTACATATATATAAATATATACTTAATGTATATACAAATATATATATTTAAATTTATAATTACTATTTAAATATATATATTTAAAACCATCCATTTAAATTCCAAATCTAATATTTTAAATAAATTCCAATTATTTAAAATATATAATATATATATTATATGTAATATATAATATATATATATCATATATATTAAATAATAATAAAGATAACAACAAAAAAAAACACATAATATATATAATATATATATATATATTATATATATAATATATATATATATTATATTATATATATTTAATAAAATAAAAAGTCCATTAGAAATGACCCCAAGAGGGAGGACCACAGTAGGGCTCATGACCTCCCGTGGGAGGCTGATCGTCCCCACGATCTGTGGGCAAAGCTACAACAAGCCCTTCCTTGTGGGGTTGGGCTAGGTAGCCATGGCTCCTTTCCCAAACTTTTAATAAATTTTATTCCATAAAAAATAAAAATAAAAATAGAGCCATCCCCTGTTTTGGGCGATTTTCTTAGACAGTGTTCACAGACTTTTTCCACAAGATTTTCTAGAATGGAAAACCAAAATACATATACATATAATATATGTATATATATATATTTCAGAGTATGTGTATATATATATTATACCCATTTCCAATTTTTCAAACATATTGGGAAAATTTTCTACAGAAAACTACAAATTACAGAGGAACTCAATTTCCACCATTTAATTGCAAGAATTTTTGTTGATTTTTGTTGATTTCTTTTCCAATTCTTTTCTATTGAACAAAATGATTTGCCAACTGTTGTTTTCTTTTATTTTTCTACAAGAATCTAGTCTTTCCCAAGATTTTAGTAGGGGTTTTCAAATTTGTTTACAAACCAGTTTTCAAATTGAAAAATTCAAAACTCAAAACAATAACAACAAGAAAGAAAAACTTGTGATCTTGAAGTTTGAGGAAGCAATTTGATGTTGAGTTCTTGCCAATTCAACTCTTTCACAATTTCTTCCCAAGATCTCCACCTTTAAATCCAAGATTCAATCCCACCAAGAAACAAAACCTTCTTTTCTTTTTGCAGCCAATTCTCCCCAAAATTGAAAATTAAAAATCCAAATGAAATTGCCATTTATCTCATAAAATCTTTCCCAAATTTAGTCAACTCTAAAAATATCTTATCCACCATAGTTATTACAAATTTGGAGATATTTTTGATTGATTTTTAAAAATAAAAATAAAAAATAAAAACCCAAAATTTCTTTCAACATGAATTTCATACTTTTAAAAAAAATTATTTTCAACAAAAAAGGAATTTAAAACTTTTTAAAGAAATTCTTTTACATACTAATTTTCAAAAAATGCAATTTCAACATATTTTCATTTTTTTAATTTAAATCAAAATATCTATTAATTCCAAAAACAAATAACTTAATTCAACTCATCACCATTAATTTAATTAATCAATAAAATAACTAACATTTCCAAAATCACAACCAGATAAATTTAATCATCAATTTAACTACACAAGCCATTTATATACCTTTATAACATGAGTTTAAATAATAACCAAGAGAAATGGACAACAATAAAACAACTAAACCCGACTACAACTTGACGACACACTATGACCAGGGTGATGACTTGGCACATAAAACCTAGCTACTATCTCCCAATCGATTACTGTTGGTCAATGGACACACTCAGACCTGTAAAACTAGGTGGAATCGATGTCCTGTACCTGCAGTCCTGCAAACAAAATGAGTGTCGAACATGCATATAACATAATAAAACACACGGTGAAGAGGAATTCGCGGAATCACAGGGCACTCACATGCGAGTGATGTGATCCCGTCCCCTTCACCAATACAATATTACTAACTGACGAATCTAACATCAATAATATAATCAAAAGCATAAGCATCATTAATTCAAATATATGCTAAGCTAATCCAAAACATGCCATAATGATAACATCAGAATAAAATACCATCACATCAAAATATAACATTCACATCGCTTAACAGATAGCGATCAAATAGTACCCAAGTACCATAGTCAAAGTGCTAACAGAAATAAAGCATAACATAGAAGAATACTGTTCAATTAAAAGAGCAAAAATGGAGGGGTGCTACATAGTGCGACATTAAAGAAATTAAAAGATGAATCCAAAAATGAAGCAAACGAATATAAGTTTTCCTTCTTGATCTTTAGTTTTGCAAAATATATAGTCATTAACATGAAAATAAAAGGAAACTTTATTTTCATTATCAATTCCATACATAAATAAGGAACACTAAATATGAAAATAAAAAACATACTGCAAAATGTATTTCTAGTAATAGATTCATAAGATACATTCATTGTATAGTATATCTTTATGGAAATTAATAGAGAATTTGATTTCCTAGAAAACTACACCATTGATAAGAAGGATGACTATATCTTTAAAAACTTAAAAAATGCATAGAGATACTTTTATTCCATGTTTAACTTACAACCAAACTATCAAGTGATTATCATCTAATGTGTGGGATTAATTTGAATCCATACTAGTTACATAATCCATTTAATAGATCATATGAAGGATTAGATTATTTAAAGGAAGTTTGGTACTCCCACATAGTCAAAGAGATAAATTCATGTTAGCGAGAATGGGCCTCCCAAGAACGAATAAAAGAACTAGAGCTTGGCTTTTAAAGAAAAACTTGTTACTAGAGCCATCATTCAAAAGCAAGTGAAGAATATAACCACTTTACATTATTTCAACATCTCATATTAAACTTAATGGCTAAGTAGATATTATAGACCTTCAAAAAGTGAAAGATATCTCTATGAAATTCATGATAGCAAAGAGGAGATAAGTTTCTTTTCTTTGAGAAATAACAAATCTATGAAATAGGAAAAATGTTCAAGACAAAGGCTATCATCATTTGCATGCAATCAAAGTGGGTTGGGTGAATATTTTTTGTGGTATATTATATATATAGGGTTAATACCAATGTTACCTCCATGCTCATTAGGTTGCTCTTAAATGTAGCTGAGATAAATGAAGCAATTAGAACAATCACCAATGCCTTGGTCAAATCTCAATGGTGTTCAAGTTTAAAGAAAGTTTTGTAACTACTAGTAGTATGACTAGGACTCCCTCTAAAGATCAAAACCTAGAGAATCAATTATGAGTTCATTATTAGACCGTGGATCCCCTTTCTCGCATCTATTAATGAAATTCTTGAGGTTATGCATAAATAGATGTCTACAACAAGTATCAATTTCTTGAAATGTAGTACGTGTATCACCCCTTTCAACCATTGACTAGTCTTTTACAACAATAGAGGAGAATGATGAAAATGGTTTAAATATAATATAGGGTGGTGAATAAGGGTTACTATAGTATGATTAAAATATTGTTATCCCTAGTCTTGATAATAATATTTTAATATATAAAATATTATATTCTTTGTAGCTATTGAGGAATATTTCCTCCTTTTCTAAAGGCATAATTGTTGTATTAATATTTCTCTCCTACCAAGGAGAAGCATAAATGTAAAAATTTCAATAATTTACAATAAAAAGAACATGTCCCCATGATCACTTTTCACTTTACCAAAAAATAGTAACTTCTTTGTGCCCCCTATTATTATGAAGTGTAAAGAATTTTATAGCTTTCACAAGTACCCTATTTTTATGGTTGATGTTAAACTAATCTAGTTTCCATATTGGTTAGTATGTTTTGATTTATTTTGTATATTGTCACATTTAGTTGGAAAGGCTATATATTATATTGGAATTTGTGTGTGTTTTACATATTGCAACGTTGGTTTTGTAATCACAATATTTTAATAAATTAGGAATAGTTTTTGTAAATTTAACTAGATTGATACTTAAAATAATGCAACACAAATTATAATATTAATAAGGAAATTCATATTTATTCCATTTTTTTATTCTATGAGTGATAGTTGTTGTAAAAAAAAAATAAAAATGCATTGGGGCGGGTGCATGAAGTTGGGTAGCAGTTTTGTGGCCACTTTTGAAAAAAGTTTTAAAAAATGCGCTCGCGTTACTTCACGTTAAAAAAAAAGAAAAAAGTGAAAGTATTTGCCTTGGAATACCAACCCAAAGGCTTGGAGGGCATTGCCAACGAGGCTAGAGACATGTTTTTGCAAATTCTACAATTTTTCACATAATCGGGTCCGTGCTCACCATCAAGATTGCATCTAGTTCAATATCGAACAAAATCGAACACATGGGTAATGTTAGGTTCTCTCTTAGCTATCCAACGATGTAATTTTTTTCACTTTCTGACAATGTTAAGCCTTTCATCCATAATTTCTTTTGTTTGTATGTCTCATTTTTTGCCAAAAAGTAGTGTTTGGTGTTTTTTTTGTTATAAATTAACCGTTTATCAAAATTTCGAATAAATTACATTTTTAGAAACTAGGCTCCATTCTACAAATTTAAAAAAAGAAGAAAAAAAATCAATTATTTTCCAAAATTTGTAGGGGGAGCATGACCAAAATTCTTCTTTTCAGGAAGTGCCCACTTAGAAAATTAGTAAAAATAAAACATTCATTAAAAATTGGCATCAATGAATGCATTAGCTAGCTAACCCGACCATAGCAATTTTAAAAATACTACAAAAATTTCCTTGGAGTGCTAGGGTGGTACAAATTATCAGTATGTTTTGACAAAAACAACACCAATTTTTGTGGATCCCTCTTTTGAACCACTTAATCTCAATGATTTTCAAAAAAAGTTAGTAGTTTATAAAGTAGACTCAGAGCACTACGATCCTTCTTTTTGTTGCATCTAAATTTTTGGAGTGTAACTATCCTCAATTTCACGTCCAAGGTCAGCATTTCCTGATTTAAAAAAAAAAGTGGCCACTTTTAAGCCCCCTTTTTGGGAACCATCTTGGTGCACTTACCCATTGAATATATATACATTGATCCTTGACTCAAATTGGTCAAGTTGTTTTACTATTTGAAAATAGTGGTAGTTTACACACAACTATTCTAACTACTTTGAATTTGAATTCTTTGAAAATATAAATTTTATGTTTCAAATTGTTGAAAAAAAAAGTTGGTTATTTTATCAATGTGAGTTGTTAGACTCCGTAGTTATATAATACATCAACTGGAAGAAAAAAAGGGTAAAATAATATCTTTTTACATAGGAAATGTGCATAGTATATCAATGAAGGGAACACATCATGCAAAAATGTTGGGCTCGTGCATAAAGGGTAGTAGATTTGTGCAAATGGAAGAGGGAATAACTATTTAAATATGTAATATGAAACACCAAAATATGTAGAAGCACATGTAATTTGCATATGATGAGTGCAAAAAAAATAGATTAGAGATACATCTATGGAAGATATATATGGTGTCATCTTCTTAAAATGGAAAATATTTTAAGTTACATCTTCCTTTCATCTATTTTGTATGGGACCATCAATCTCGAAGTGATATTTTCTTGTCATTAATTTACTTCATAATTTTCAAGTGCAAATATGGGCGGAGCCTACAAAAGATAAGATATTTGGATATATGAATTTTATTGGGCCAAGGTCAATATTAATATATGAGGCTATAGTAAGTGAAAAGTAAAAAAAAGTAATATTAATATATTTATACAAATTGGCTTACTAATTAGAGTAGTTTAGTGTTTAATGAGATTTCTATTTATAATAATTTCTATTTATAGTACTTTATACGATAAGAAAACTTTTTTGTAAAGAATTATCGACAACATTTGAATATAAATGCAAAAATCTAGAAGTACTACTTACGTCCATTTTATAGGCAATAAGTCTAAATTACTAATAACCAATCCATATTTTTGGGAATAGGTTTTTTTTTCTTGGTTTTTCAAGGAAAGTAGTAGTGTAGATTATTTAGAATTATGTAAAAAAGTGAATTGTCTTTATTTGCAATGAAATTCTCTTTAGTCAAAAAAAGGGGTCATATGTCCATATTATTCTAAATAATGCATGAAAATGAATATTTTGATTGTAATCCACATATACGACTAGTGTTTAGAGAATTTCTAAACAAGGCACATATATATCATTGTCTTCAAATGACAAATTCTCTTTAGTCAAAAAATGGTCATATGTCCATATTATTCTAAATAATGCATGAAAATGATTCTGATTCTAATCCACATAGACGACTAGTGTTTAGAGAATTTCTAAACAAGACACACATATTGTTGTCTTCAAATGGCAACCATTCTTTCGTTACAAAGTCAAACAATCCATTCCCTTCATTTATTACTTTTTATAATACAACTTTTAACACTTATTTTATATTTGTTGATCTAATCTATTCCACTTCTTCTAACCAACACCTCACATTTAATTCATAGACTATTTTATATTTAGTTTAGTTTTTTTTTTTTTTCAAAACTACATAGCTGAATAGGACATAATAAATGAAAGTCTCTAAGATATAACCCAGCAAAGTAGAAATAAGATCAGTTAAGAAAGATCTGAACTCAATCATTTATATTATTCTGGACTCAGTTGAGAATAGAATTTGTTCTGATACATACTATTGTATTTGAGATATCATTGAAACTCACAAATCCCACAAGCAAACGAAAACCCAAGCAAAAACTAAAAAGTTAAATACATTTTTAATTCAAAAGCGTTGTTATTACGCTGATAATCTTCCTTAATGTATATAATAATAGGCCATCTTTATCTAAGTAGATGAGAACGATCAGAAAGTGGGGTAGACGAAGTGTGAGTAAAGCTCATACGCCTTGATAAAGATTGGACGCACCCCGACAGTAATTTGGCAGAGACACAACATTTGGTCATCATCATTAAATCCTTGAGGCGTATCATAAACACCACAGAATTCACAGCCTTCTTGAATATAGACTTGAATATCTTCTTCTTTATCTGCCCTCGCTGTGGTGGGAGTTTCGCCATCTTCAACTTATTATTGCTTGAACCCATCGTTATCATCTTTATCTCACCTCCCTGTGGGCGGGCTTTCACCACCATCTTGCTATTGCTTGCAGTCATTGTCCTCATCGCTTTCAGCTTACCTTAACCAATAAGAAAGCCAACACAAACACGTATATATGTATGAAGGTTTTGTGAATAAATTATCTTCATTCACAAGGTTGGCATTTGGGTGTACACAACTTTCTTGCTTATTTCCACAGAAGGGATATGCTCCCCGCTAAAAGAGAGACAGAAGTAACCATTACATTTCGACCTTTTTCCTAGTTGTTGATGGAAACAACTGGATTACAGAGATACTGTATGCACAGTGAATGAATAAATATACATTGAACTGGGAGCCATCTTAAATCAATGTTGGTTTAATTGTTCTTACTGACATAATCAAGGAAATGTCAGCATCGTCAGCTTTGGATGATCACTCACTCTTACGAGAATAAACTGTGGAAAGTGAGATGAGACATTACCCATTAATCTCATCTAATGATTCTTATTGACTGAGCAGCGTCCGCTAAGTGATCTTTTAGAAGAGAGGTGACCGGCAAAGCATCAACTTTTGACAGAAACGTATAATCTGCATCGTTAATGTCTTTGGAGAAACTTCCTTGGATGTCATTCCTAGTGAAGGTTTATTGCACTGTAATTGAAACATAAATTATAATGGGAATCTATGCCCAAAGCAAGCTTCTTCTGGTGGACATCTTGCCACAGAAAAATCCTCATTTTAGATAATCTACATAAAAGAGGGATTCTATTAGTCAACAGGTGTTTCCTTTGTGAGGAGGGGGGGCATAGACCTCCATCTTTTCCATTGTGTTTTATCATGGATAAAAAAATTCTAACCAGTTTCTCTCTCAATTGGGTTTGGAAAAATGATACCAAGAGCATTACCGAAAGTTGGATTCCCCCATTCTCCCATCCTCTCTTAGTTGAGCTTTGGTGGAAGGCTTTTCTTCATACTAGTTGGGGCATCTAGAAAGAACGTAATAATAGTCTTTAGAGACCAAAAGAAACCTTGGGAAGTGCTTGCGGAAACCATCATTCACAACATCAAAGAAAATATTAAAGGTGTTCTTATTATTAATCCTAAAAGGAACCCCTCTTCTCTTGAGATAAGGATTGCTAAGTCATGGAAATTATTAAAATCCTCAATGAAATGAATTTTAAAATATTCTCTTCTAGATTGACTACCTTTTGCTCCCCCTTAACTCTGATTGGCCAAAACTCAACTTTAATGGTTCTTTGAAAGGTAACTCAGGTCGGGTGGGTGCACGTGGTGTCGTGAGGGATTATAGGGGCTTGATGTTCTTTGCTTATGCTATCAACTTGGGCATCCAATCATCAAACTTCATTGAGGTGGCTTCCACTTATCATGGAATTCAATTGACTAAACATAAAGGATTAACTAAAGTGCTAATCAAAGGAGACTCTAAAAGCACAATCATGATGCTACATGGTGAAGCCACTCACAACTATTCTCTCTAAGATCTCATTGAGGATTCTTGTCATGATATGATGAGATTTAAGAAGAGAAGATTAAAGCACAATTTTTGTGAAGGTAATATTACTATGGATTTGATGGTGAGCTTAAGGTCCTTCAAGTCCAAACTATCAAAGTTTGGGATGATATGAATCTGCTCCTGAAGCATTGAGAACCTCGATATGAATGAAACATAATTTCTCTTCACCTCCAATGTTAGAGACATATATGGAAATATCCCAAGTGTGTAAGGCTCACATGTATCCCACCAATTTCTTAGGGTGTTATATGATCTCCCCCCATTAGATTATTATGGTAATCTCATTTTCAAACTTCATCTTTCCTCTAGACTTTATGTGACAAGTTTTCAGATCCTCCATTTCCTGGTGTTTCATTGATGTTCTTTCACTACTGCTAGATCGATTGCCATGGGAGGTGACCTAGTCCAGGAGGAGCCCAATAATTGTGAGAGCCTGAAGAATGACTAGGAAGTCTGGTCTATTCCCTAGAAGGGCAATCTAGCCCCTTACATTGAGGTTATGAAAGGTCATGACCTTGCCCTTTTGGTTGAGTTCACTAAATCTTGGAAGGACAAGTTTATTTATGCCAGGGGTCTTTCCTTCTGTGTTTTTTTTTTAACTCATCTCATCTACTATTGGCCTTCCCCTTGAAGGTGCCAATTTCCTCAAAAACCCCAAGGGGAATTACTAGAAAGACATGGAAAGATTCCTGAAGAGGGGACAAAAGTTAAAACTTTTGTAAAATGGGTTAAATAAAGAGGACCTCCTAGGGGTTTGGAAGAAAATCATCAAAGTGATTATGAGGTATGTCACTTTGGAAGGTCATTATGTTACAAAAGGTTTTATTCTCAAATTTTTCCTATCCTTAATCATTTTAGGCATAATGTGAAGATGAATTTTGCCTTCTGGATTCATTCATCGTTGGAGTAGTTTGTGAAAGATATCCTAAGTTACAATGGCAAGTCTTTGCCTCTCCACCAGGGATTAATTTATTGTCTATACTAGCTCAACCTATCCCTCACCTCGATCTTCTCCTTGCTCTGCACATAAATAACCCCTCTCTCATCCAAATGGGAATGAGTTAGACTTGTATTGCTAAAAATCCTAGCACTCCTTCCTCTATTGATAAAAAACCCCCCTCATCTCGAGCAGGGAAACCTGTTCCAACCTACTATACTCCTCAAAAGACAAAGCTCTGGAACTACTAATTCCCCTATTTCCTTAATTAAAAAACAAATTTCCTTTGTAGAGCCCCCTCAAATTTCAATCTCGGATCATGAGTCTAGGTCTACTTGGTTCCCCTCCCCCAATGTTTCCCCCAAGGCCTCTCCTACTAGCTCACCTCCCCTCATAGTTCCTTTGTTAGCCCCTCTCCATCTCCTCAAAAGGAGTTTCCTTTCTTAGGACACCACTAAAGATCCCTTGACCTCTCAAAACCCCCCCTCTTGCAAGAATTGTGTTCCTCTCGATGATAAAGTCAACGACCTATACAAGGCTACCAATATACATTCTCAAATGGCAGTTTGCCTAGTTGGTAACGATAAAAAAGGATTCAAAATCCAAAGTCTATTGTTCTGTCTAAGACTTTCAATTGGCCAGGAGAGGCAACAAATGAGGAGCACTGGGAAATGATGAAACCTGGTATAGCTGCGACCTTCGACAATTGGATCGAGCTGGAGAAGGATGCCGAAAATATTAAGGAGGCTATCGGGTCAATAGAGGATCATAAGAATTTAGAAAAGGCGGTTGCTAGCCTCCAAGGTAACCAAGAAAAAATCTTATTTAATTTGCAGGAGATCATTGTTTACAAGGAGACTGTCAAGAACATAGTGGTGACCTTTCAATTTTTTCAACGAGTTAAAGAACAGAAGAGCTAAGCATGAAAGGGAAGAAGCTTCTATCGGTTCCCCTTCTATCTCCAACAAGAAAAGAAGAACCAAAGAGAATGTCCAGCCTACCACCTTGGAGAATAATGTTAAAAGTAGTCTCAATGATCTGTACTTCGAGGAAAAGTTGGAGTTCTTAACCAAGGAGTGGCAGTACATTAAAGGCCTTCATCTCCTGGGTGGTCAATAATTGGTCTCGACTCTCCTTGGGTGGCTGGTCTTGGGCTGGTCCCCTTTGTCTGTCTGCTAAACGATGGTCTTTTTTGGTTTTTGCTTGTTTTTCTTTTTCTTTTTGCCGTCTCACTCCTTGTGATACTCCTCTTTTCTGCCTCTATGGTTGATTTGTTATGGGTTCGACCCCATCTCACTTTATCTAATCAAATACAAATAATGTATAAATTATTTACACGTAAAATAATTTATATTTTAATAATATATTAATTTATTAAAATTCAATTATATAATTTCTAATTAATCTTTTTCTTTGTTATTGAAAGTTAGCGTCGGTCAGATCTGGAAATTGATTGCTGCAAGCACCATCGTATTTCAGACCGATTGCATTCATCGTTATTTCTGGAAATCTTAACATTCGAATTTATGAATTGCGAATTATTTTTGATATTCTAAATTGAAAGTTGATTGTTATTCGCTGTTAGTGTTATTCTAACGCATTGTTAATTGTATGATTAGTCCGCACTTTATAGAACACGTCCCATGAGTGGACGTGTCTCCACTCGTGGAGACACATCCTCTCATGAGACGTGACTCTTAGAGGACGTGTTTCCTAAACATACTTATAGTGAATCCTTCAAAGTTATGCAGTCATAGAAATTGAATAATGTTCTGCATTCAGCACATTAACTATCTTTAAATCTAGAAGTTGAAATTCTGTTTAGTTCTGAAACCGAAAATCTGTGTCTGAGTTTTGGTAGTTTTCTGAGACTGGAAATATTTTAGAACCCTTAATTTTCACCATTAGATTTGTTTACATTTACATGGTATCAAAGCCAGGCTGTGCGAATCCCAAACAAATCTAAATACCAGTTTGCTCTAAGAAATTCGTATTTTTAAAAATCGAATTTTACTCACTTTCTTCATAATGTCAAGCGTGATCAGATTTGAAGATCGCCTTGCAGGAGCAGAAAACTTCACATCATGGAAATTTAGAATCATGATGATCCTTAGAGAGTATAAATTAGATTCATGTGTGAGAGAAAACTTGGAGGAACCTAAGTCTGAACCTGAGAAAACTCAATGGGTAGAAAACAATGAAAAGGCCATGAAAATACTTGTAGATGCAGTCAGGGATCACATAGTGCCTATCCTAGCTAAACATGAATCTGCCTACCTCATGTTCAAATCTCTTGAGAGTGCCTATGAGATCAACAACACCTGTAGGACTCTTGCTTTGAAAAGGAAAATCAACAATATTCAAATAAACAAAGGAGAGTCCATTAATGCATACTTCATGAGGATTACTGAACTGAGAGATCAATTATCCACCATTGGATATCAGATTGACAGCAAAGAGTTAGCTCTAATTGCTCTAGGAGGTCTTCCAAACTCTTGGGAGTCTTTTGTTCAAGGTATAAGTGCAAGATCTAAACTCCCTAAGTTTGATAGGCTAAGATCTGACTGTCTTCAAGAAGAATCCAGACTCTCTTCCAAAGAGAATAAACAAAAGAAAATAGATGAAGACATTATTGCACTCAACTCAACATCTAATAAACAGAATAAGAAAAAATCCTTCAAGAAAGGGTCTTCCAAAAGAAAGAGAAATTCCAATGGAAAAGGTCCTCATAAGAAGAAAGATATTTCTCAAGTACAATGCTTTAGATGTGATCAATATGGTCACTATGCATTGAAGTGCCCTGATAGGACTAAACAACAAACTTCCTTTGCTAAAGTAGGAAAGTCAAATTCAGATCATGAACCTAAGAACTTTGTGTTCCATTCAGCCCTTTCTAGTCAAGTATCCGAACTCACTCTCAATTGGGTGATTGACAGTGGTGCTTCTAGACATATCACAGGATTCAGGGAACACTTAGATACTTTGACCGAAAGGTTTGATGAAGAAGTAACCATCGGGGATGATTCAGCTCACCCTGTAAGAGGGGTTGGAACTTGATCTGTCAAGTTGAAATCTGGGCTTTCTCTTCAACTCTCGGAAGTCTTGTTTGTACCTGGAATAAAGAGGAATCTTATATCCATCTCTTCCCTTGAAGACAATGGTTATAGAGTTACCTTTATAGATGGAAAAGTTCTTGCTTGGCCTAAAAACTCATCTATCAAGAAAGCCCTCACCATAGGTGTAAGACAAGGGTACCTTTATAAACTATGCACTGAAGTTAATCAAGCCCTTACTCTTGACACCTTTGATTCAAATGAGATTTGGCACAGAAGATTAGGTCACCTTCATTTCCGTGCCCTACCTTCTGTGGAAAAACTTGTAACAGGCTTACCTAAGTTAAAACCATCTCATGAAGGAACTTGCAAAGGTTGTGCCTTAGGGAAGAATTCAAAGGGATCCTTTCCCTCTAGTTTGAGCAAAACTCTTAATGTGTTAGAATTGGTTCACTCAGACTTATGTGGACCCATGTCTGTACCCTCTAAAGCAGGATTTCTTTACTATGTCATATTTGTAGATGACTTCTCTAGGAAAACCTGGATCTATTTCCTTAAGTGTAAAGAATCATTAGAAATCCTCAAAAGGTTCAAAGAGTTCAAAGCCCTCTCTGAAAATTTCTCCAGAAAGAAAATAAAAATCTTAAGAACAGACAATGGGAAAGAATACACCTCTGAGATTTTTAAGGAATTCTGCCTAGAAGCTGGAATTAAGAGGGAGTTCACAGTTGCCTACAATCCCTAGCAAAATGGGGTTGCTGAAAGGAAAAACAGAACCATTGTAGAAGCTGCTAAAGCAATGCTACTTGACCAAAACATTGATACTTCTTTTTGGGAAGAAGCATCTAGGACTGCTATCTATATTCAAAATAGATGTCCTCATTCACATCTTGATAACAAAACTCCTGAAGAAGCCTTTACCGGTGTGAAACCTGACATCAGTCATTTTAGGATCTTTGGCTGTCCTGTCTACATTCATGTACCTAAAGAGAAGAGATCCAAACTAGAACCTTCCAGAAAGAAGGGGGTGTTTATGGGTTATAGTGAAAATTCCAAAGCGTACAGGATTTACATTCCCGGGCAGAATCAAATTGAGTTGAGTTGTGATGTCACCTTTGAAGAAGACATTGCATTCAAAAGGGCAAGAAGCTCCTCTGAGTTAGAAACCCTTTCTCCTAGAATACCTGAGGTGGAACCTGATTCTAAAATTCAGAGGGAGCATTCTGAGGAAATGTCACTCGAACTTCCATCAAGTGAGAATCCAAATGATAATAAGAGACCACTTTGGGCCAGGAAGATGCTCAAAGAAGCTAAGGTTCATGCAGCACCCAAAGGAACGTTCAGGGAGAGTAAAAGACCCAAACATTTCTCTGGCTATGTTGCTCTAATAAACAACATCTTAAACTTAGAACCTGACAGTGTTTCAGAAGCCCTTCAACATCAAGCATGGAAAGATGCAATGACGGAGGAATATCAGTCCATTCTAAATAATGATGTATGGGATGTAGTGCCTAGACCAGAAGGGAAATCTGTTGTCTCTTCCAAATGGCTCTTTAAAATCAAGCATGCTGCTGATGGCAGTATAGAAAAATATAAAGCACGTTTTGTGGCAAGAGGTTTTTCTCAAAAGGAAGGCATTGATTACGAAGAAACATTTGCACCTGTTGCCCGTTACACATCAGTGAGAGCAGTGATAGCCATTGCAGCAGCTAAAGGTTGGAAGATCCATCAAATGGATGTGAAAACTGCCTTTCTGAATGGAACCATTGAAGAGGAAGTCTATCTGGAACAGCCTGAAGGTTTTGTGATATATAAACCTGACTCACATGTATGCAGACTGAAGAAAGCTCTTTATGGACTTAAACAGGCTCCCAGGGTCTGGTATGAAAGAATTGACAGCTATCTCTTGGGATTAGGATTTTCCAAGAATGAGGCCGACTCCAATCTCTACTTCAAGGTAATCAAAGGTGATATGCTAATAATTATTTTATATGTTGATGATCTGCTAATAACAGGAGAGGATCACCTCATTGCTCAAGGAAAGCAGGATCTAATCTCTGAATTTGACATGAAAGACTTGGGTATCCTACACTACTTCCTAGGTTTAGAAGTATGGCAGAAATCAGATCATATACTAAACCAAGGGAAGTATACTATAGACATTCGAAAGATTTGGAATGTTGGATTGTAGGCCGATGTCTACACCTATGGAACCACAAATTAAAAGAAGCAGCATAGAATCCAAGTGTGCAGATCCAACCCTTTACAGACAAATGATTGGATCCTTGATGTATCTGGTTAACACCAGACCTGATATTTGCTATGCAGTGAATGTTCTCAGCCAGTTCATGTGTGAGCCAAAGGAAATTCACTTAATGGCTATGAAACATATTTTGAGATATCTTCAAGGCACTATTGGATATGGTCTTCTTTACAAAAATGTTCAACTAGATCTTCATGGGTACTCTGATTCAGATTGGGCTGGAAGTGTAACGATCGAAAAAGCACATCAGGATGTTGCTTCAGTTTAGGATCGGCTATGATCTCCTGGATTTGCAGAAAACAATCTTCAGTTGCACAGAGCTCAACAGAAGCTGAATACATTGCAGCCTCAATGGGAGCAAGAGAAGCAGTTTGGCTTCGTAAATTGCTTGTGGGACTCTTTGGTGAGCCCTTGGATCCAACAATTATTCATTGTGATAATCAGAGTTGCATCAAACTCTCTGTAAATCCTGTCTTTCATGATAGATCGAAGCACATTGAGATCCCCTATCATTATGTAAGAGATATGGTGGAAAAGAAAGTAATTCAGTTGGAGTATATTAGTACAAATGATCAAACTGCGGACATTCTCACCAAGCCTCTCTCCCGAATCAAGTTGGAGCACTTCAGGAAGAAACTTGGTATGGTTGAAATGTAATTTGTTATTTATGTTAGAAATACAAATTGTTTATAAATTGTACTAATATATATAAAGATGTTTAATGTGTAAACTCTTTTGTCATGTGTGTGACTCCATGACTTTATGGGCCTACTTTTCCTGTATGCATTATTGAAAGGTGACGATCTTTCTAATAATGTACACTTGTAATTGACATTGTAAAGTGACGACTCTACAATGATCAAACTATCATGGTAGATATCATGTGACTTGATATTATGGACATGTCATGATATTGTCTCTTATTGATATCATGGGACTTGATATCACTTGTAGATCATTATGATCATTAAGAGATAATCATGGTGGATATTTATATCCATGGATATGCCATGAATTATGGTAGACATCATGTGACTTGATGTCAGTGCACATACCATAATGAGATATGATATGAAGAATTTCATGTGACTTGACAATATTGAGAAATCATATTATGTCTTAGATATCACGTGTTTAGGTGATATCTCTAGTTATTCAATTTGATACATCCTCCCTAGCTAAGAGGGAGTGTTATTGAAAGTTAGCGTCAGTCAGATCTGGAAATCGATTGCTGCAAGCACCATCGTATTTCAGACCGATTGCATTCATCGTTATTTCTGGAAATCTTAACATTCGAATTTATGAATTGTGAATTATATTTGATATTCTAAATCGAAAGTTGATTGTTATTCGCTGTTAGTGTTATTCTAATGCATTGTTAATTGTATGATTAGTCCGCACTTTATAGAACACGTCCCATGAGTGGACGTGTCTCCACTCGTGGAGACACATCCTCTCATGAGACATGACTATTAGAGGACATGTTTCCTAAACATACTTATAGCGAATCCTTCAAAGTTATGCAGTCATAGAAATTGAATAATGTTCTGCATTCAGCACATTAACTATCTTTAAATCTGGAAGTTGAAATTCTATTTAGTTCTGAAACCGAAAATCTGTGTCTGAGTTTTGGTAGTTTTCTTAGACTGGAAATATTTTAGAACCCTTAATTTTCACCATTAGATTTGTTTACATTTACATTCTTTTATATCAAATTGTTTATATTAAAATATTTTTCTTTTATATTCAATTATCTTCATTTATTAATTCCTAGAGGTATTTTACAGGGGCAACAAGGGTAGAGTATAATGATGTGAGCATGTTACAAACACTTATCTGTACCTTAAATTTGATAGCCATTTACATGCCAAAATATTAATATTGAATAATAAACATAGCATTTTTAGTATATAAAATTTATGTCTCCCTTATGTAGTAAATAAAATAGTTCCAAAATAAAATAAATTCTTTTAAGTAAATAAAATGATTCCAAATTGATATCTCAACATTTTTTAAATACATTTATTTAAAAATCTATACTAGTATTAAAAAATTTATGCATAAATTACATGTTTTTTATAATTTTTTATTAAACTAATAAATTTAACATTAGAACTGAATTTTGAAAAATCTTTCCAAGTTTTCTCAAACAAAAATAAAACTTAAATTTATAAATATTTATGTTGCAAAATCACTTTTTCACCTCCACACAAGAGAGACAACCTCCATCAAAATACAATCATATACACAAGATAATTTGATCGATAAACCGCTTCATGAAATTAAGGTTGAAAATTTATAGTTTATAAAAATTACAAAACTACTTAAATAAAGTATCACTAAATAAATGTAGGATAAATTAAAAAATCTCTAAGATATTTAACTGAAAAATAGAAATAAGATAATTTAAGAATGACATGAACTCAATTATTTATATTATTTCGAACTCAGTTCCAAAGGTAGTCTGGTCGATCTCTTTCAAGTATAACAAGATGACATGCTCTTACATTGAAACCCACAAATCCCACATGAAAATAAAAAACTAGACAATAACTAATAGATTAAATCACAAATCTACATTTAATTGCAATCTCTAGAATTATCCATGTGAGGATTTTTTTCTTTATGGCTTTTCCACCATCTTTTTGAATTCCTTGTCAAATTAACATCTAGGGACTTCATCCTAATACCCTCATAAGTTTCTTATTTCTTTGAATATTTTCTAGATAGTTCTCAACAACCCCAATTCCAACATATTTGGGAAAGGTCTTATGAGTATACAAATATTTCAATTTTTATCATAAGTCTTCTCCACTCTATTTCATCATTGGTTTCAATATAGGCACACTATTATTTATATCCATATTTTATTTTCCTTTCTTTTTCCTTATCTTATCAAGTATTTATGAATATGTTTTTTGTCTTCTTCAATATAAGTGGCACAAGAGATGGTATGTGATTAGGGAGGGTCATTTCCTCATGGGGTCTCTTGATGTGGGCGACCATATCCTTTGAGATTTTTTTTCTTTTTCTCTTTTAATCTTAATTGACTATATTACTAGTTTTCACTTTATTTAAAATTTCTCTTTCCACTTTAATATCATAAAATCATATGTTTAATATGCACAAAGTGTTGCCTCTCCTTGAAGTTTCTCCATAATTTCCTTATGATCCTTTAATTCTAGGGAACTTTCCTTTCCTTTATCTTCATTTAGTTGAATCCCCTTTGATGCACTCTTACTTTTCCTCCATATCTATTTTAGCCACATCCCTCTTGGTGTGCCCTATGTCAATCCTAAAACACTTCATCTTCAAGGGGTCCCTGTACTATGGCCTCAATTATTCTACCATTTCGTGATCTCCCAACATTTTTGTTAACTACCTCATTCATTTTTTTTAACCTTTAATTTATTCTCTATATCTCATTATTTCTACTACTTTATTCATCCTACATCCCTTATTAATTTTATTCCCCAAGACTTGTCATGATTTTTTCTCATAAGTCATATATTTTTAGATCTTCTCCCTTATCTATATCATCATTTTAGTGCCTTATTCCTTGAGGTCTAGTGCTTATTATGTATTACCACAACTATTCATAATAATTTTTTTTCACCATGTATAATTTATTTATTTATTTTTAAATTGAATTTTTTTTCTAAAATTTTCCCTTTTCAACTTTTTAATACTAATTTCTTTCTTTGCTATGATCTCTCTCCTTATGTAGCAACAATTAAGGTCTCAAAAATAGAACCAAATGTTGATAGGAAAACCTTGACCAAAAGTTAAAGGTTTAATATTTTATTAAAGTAAACTTTGATATGATGCAATAAAAAGAAAGAACTTAGATAATAATAAGTATAAACTAAACTAGATAATATATTATATGCATTCATATATACACCATAAAATATTATATTAATATACTTTAATGGTCCACCTAATAAGGGGTTGGAAGCACAAAACTCTAGAATTAATAATGTGTAGATATGGAAAAAGGAATATGTATAAGGCAGGGTGACTAAGGATATGAGTTTGTTCACACATGTAGGTAGTCATAAGTGTGATAGGTCGAAATAGGTGTTAGAAAACAAGCAACAAGTTAAAGAGTGCAAATAAACAACTTAAAACAACCTACACTTCGAGATTAGCCTAAGTTAGAAACAAAACAAGACAAAGCCACGAAATGGAACTTTATACCTTGCGTTGAGTCGATCCTTTGGTTGGCCCTTTCGATCTTGGATGTGTATGCTCCTTAGATGGCACAAGATGTGTGATGTGAGATGCAAATGATGCTTGGAAACATGAAAATAGCTAAGTCTGGATTGAGAAGTAAAACTGCAAGAGTTTGGCTACACAAAATGATCTCCCCCCAAATGAGAGAAAAGAGGGGGGTATTTATAGGATTTTTGGGAAATCCTAGGGGAAATGGACGGTTGAGATTGATCCACCAAATATCAAGATGTAGGGCTAAGGTGAGTTGAGAACTCACAAGCCCTCACATCTTGACATGTGGCATGTGAGATAGCCCTAAAAGGTGAAGTGGACATGAGGTGGAAGGAGAAGGACATGACATGGAGGGGGGTACAAAGTACCTTGGAATTGGACAAGATCTCCTCATAAAAGATGTACTTGTCCCCATGTGGGTGAGAGGACATGTGAGGAATTAAAAATTCCTCAAATATTCACATGGGGAGATGGGAAATAATTTTAAATTCCAAAGGGTGCATTGGGGGATTAAAAGGTGAATTAAAAATTCACATGGGGAAGAGAGGAGCCTAGGATGAATAAAAAGGAATTAAAAATTCCTTGGGGGATGGGGAGAGTTGACTAAAGGGGGTGATTAGGATTGTGCAAGTACTTGATTAGATTAATTAATGAAGATTAGAAGAGGGTTAGATTTCACATGTGACTTGATGTGACAAGTCAAAGATCACATGGGAGAGAGTAATGAAGGATTAGAGGAGGGTTAAGTGGCTAAGAGAGATTAGAGGCCACTCTGTGTGTTGGGAGGATGGACACATCCCAATCATGATTGTGGCATGTGCACATCCTAATGATGGGATTAGAAGAAGGATTAGGATAAGATAAAAATGATGGAGGATGTGACATAAAGGAAATTAAATAAATGACATATTTATTTAATTCAATTGATGGAAGGAGGATTAAAGAGATAAGGTATTATTGATTAAATACCTTAGGGATTTGGAATAATTAAAGCTATTAATTAAATAATAGTAGTATTACTTAATTAACGAAAACAAGACGAAAGGGGATGAATTTGGATAAACTAAGTGTCCAAATTTAGACATCTACATTTTTCCCCTCTTTGAGATGGTGTTACGAAGTAGCATCATTTCAAAGAATATTAAAACATAGATCCTAGAAGAAGATGGTTAGATTGGAAAAGATGCCCCAGTCATTCAAAGAAGTGACTAGGAAGGAAGAAAGAAAATGATGAAAATTAGGGATGAAGGATGCCCCCTCGAGAGGACATGCGGGTTCAAGAGAACACGGGTGGGCTCTCGAAATGGATGAGGTGATGCAAGGGGAGATGAAGAAGATGATGCAATGCAATGGAGGATTGGGAGGGGAGTGCGATGAAGGATGAAATGCAATCTAAATGCAATTTTCCATCGTCGGAGCATTGATTTTTGCTATAGCATAAGACACAAGACACCAGGGTATGAAGAACCAAGGCGGATTAGTGTCTAATGCAGAAAACAAACATAACAAACAAGAAGGCTATTCCAACAACCCAAAGTCATGATGACCTTGGTCGGGCCAGGTATTGGGATAACCACAAGCACACAAGGATGCCCCAGCGTAACACAAGACCTCAGGGATCTTGGTGGGTGCTACGTGGGACAACCAAGAAGACATAAAAGATCAAGATACACCCCTATGTTGACTAGTCAAAGCACACCAT
>VDFB02000003.1:88586322-88624222 GCA_007258455.2 Sequoia sempervirens
GATTACATACACACCATACATGATGAGAAAAATCCACATACACATCATGTAACACTCATCCAAACACAAGATGGATCAAAGACAATTAGGATCAAAACAAGACCTCATTGGGAAAACGCCAATGCCACATCACAATCTACGTTGGGCCAGCTCACCAATGCCATACAAGAAATAATCCTTGGGAAAAATCACTAAGGGAATAACACATAAAGTAACCCACTACTAGGGTCACAAGGATCATCATTGGGCCAAATCACCAATGTTGGATCACACACACAAGACACTAGGGTAAGGTGCTAGAGATCTAGTTAGGGAGTGTCATCACAATGATCGAAGGTATGACAACTACGGAACCTAGTACTCCTCTCATGTAGATGAGGATACTTGATATTACAAGACCCAAGCTCCTTGAGTTGACATGTATTCCCAAAAATCCTTTGTCTATACTAGCACTCAAGGCATGAGAGAGGCATCCATTATCTTAGTTAATTAATTACCGGTGTTTCATTAATTATCACTTGATTAGATGAATCCCCACCCATGATCAACCTACTTGCCATTTTTGGCCAAGGAAACCTTGGAAGCCACTCTCATAGCCCTCTCTTGTACCATATTCCTAGGCTCTCCACACTCACTAATGAGTATGACACAAAAATGATGCACAAGATTCAACTTCATCAAAATTTTCTAATATTTTTTCACAAGCATTATTACAATAAATCACAAAGGACACTTTCATTAAAATATTAAAATTCATCATTTTTCATGAAAAATTTGTAAATTTTCTTTGTAATTTCATAAGCCAAAAACCAAAAAATTCCCAAACCCTCAATTAAAAATTTTCTTCAATTTTTTTTTTTTCAAAATTCAAAAATCTAAAGATATACTTTTTCTATAAATATGCCCAACAACACAATTTCACATAAATTCACTTTGCATGCATTTGCCAAAATTTTGGGCATTATAACCCCATACAATTGAAATTTCTAAAAAGATGATAAAAAAAAATTGAGCATGCAATTTCACGAAACAAAATGTGTTGGGAGGTTTCTACACTCCCCCAATCCTATTCCAATATTCAAATTTGAAATAAATTAGCTAAATTAATTATAAAATGAAAAATACCTCAAACAACACATCGTGCACACCAAATGAGAGCTCACAAGGATTGGCAAGCACAATCATCTACTGATTCCTAACCCAACGAATTTGACCTCATCAAATTTTGCCACCAAATGCACTTCCAATCAACAAATCAATTTTTCACCCAAAAAAGGGTTTCTCTCTCTCATTTAAATGTCTCCCAAAATAAAATTACATAATGAAAATATAAAACCCCTTTTGTATTTACCCTTTTCCAAATTTAAATAAAATAATATTAAAAAATTCGTTTTCAATTTCCTTAATTCCCAATTTCTTCAAAATCCAATTAGGCACATCACTCAATTTCTAAATAACATATATCATTTCAATTTTACGATTTAAATCCATGTAAGCATATTTTCATTTAAATTTACATAATCTAGAATTCAAATAAGATATTTAAATCAAACATAACTTATAATTCGCAACCCACTAAAATTTCACAATAAAATTAAAAAATAGCTTATTTTCATTTCTACTTTCATTCTATTTTCCCCTTTCTTGAAACACATAGAATATTTTAATAATAAATATCAAGATCATTTAAATTCCTAATATTTCATTTACGATAAAAATATAAAATTTAAACCATTAAATAAATCACACATTCACTGTTCATTCACAATACATACGGATTTTGGAATAACTCCTAAATTAGATCTGGGTTCATATTAGGTCAAATATTCCACGTACTATACTTGATTCGAGTATGATCGAAGAATGGGTAGGGAGGCTCAATGTGACATCTCCAAATTAACTAGACCACTAGGGAATAACTCATAACTTTGTATCCAAGTGCAAAAATAACCATGTAGCTGTAACCATTTAATAGTGTATGTTAATGGTACTTGCTCAATATATAATCAAAGCACAACAAAATAAACCAATGAGGTTCAAGAGAATAAAGCAGAAAATAACATTTATACATTTTTCAAATACATCATTTCTTCCAAACACCAATAATCAAGATCACATATAATCACAACCTAAATAATGCATATTACTAAATTGAAGCAAATTGATATATCCAAGCATATAATAATATTAAATTCCAATAGCCGACATGTTGAGGAACCTCATATTGAATATGTGGTGATTCATACACACCATTTAGAGCCATAAGATAATCACCATGGAAAACACAAGGAAATGATGAAGCTGAAAGACCAATCTCATATTAACAAGATGCAAATAGGAGGGACACTACAACTGATGTAGGGGACCTATTAATCAGGTAACAAGTAGTGGCAATAGCTTTAACCCAAAACCTTTGTTCTAGACCAACACCACTTAGCATACTCCTAGCCATCTCCATCAGTGTCTTGCTCATTCTTTCTATAACTCCATTCTACTGTGGAGAATATGGAGTTACCTTTTGTCTCAAAATGCCACAATCTTTACAAAATCTATCAAAATCACTAGAGAAAAATTCACAGCCATTATTAGTTCTTAAAATTTTTATTTTCTTTCCAATTTACAACTCAACCATTGCTTTGAAATTCTTTAAATTGACTAAAAAAATATATTTACTCTTTAGAAAATATACCCATGCAATTCTACTATAATCATCAATAAATAAAACATAATATGTGGATTTTCCAATTGAAGGAACATATACATGACCAAACACAATAGAATGAATAAGATCCAATACACCACAAGATTTATGAACTCGAGTAAAACTGAATGTAATCTTATTTTTCATAAGTGAATTGCTCACAAAAATCAAAATCAAGATTACAATCAAACAACCCTTCAACAAGGTTTTTACTTTTCAAGGTCCTTAAACCCTTTTATCTAATGTGCCCAAGTCTTTGGTTCCATAAGATAGTCTTCTTTACGAGTAACTTTAATTTAGAAGAAAGAGAAACCTTGGGTAGCCATAAGCCATGACCATCCATTGAAGATGAAACCCTCACATCTTCCAACAAAGTAGCCATAGTCAAGTTATTTTCATAAAATCACTATTGCACTTAACTAATGCATGCATCAAGTTTATACAATGTTCCATATCTGACACCTCTAGGAATCACCATAACACCTCTAACCATATTACATCTTGCATCAGAAAAGACTGCCTGGACATCCACATCTATTAGTTTTCTCACATATAACAAATTTTGTGCTAATCTAAGGATATAAAAAACAACATTAATCCTTTGTATTCTACCACCAAGAAACTTGATTCTAACATTACCATGGCCAGCAATATTTAAACAAGAATCATCACCCAAGTACACCTTGCCTCCATCAAATTGTTCATATTCAAAAACCGTTATCTATTAGAGGTCATATGAAAAGATGCACTTGAGTCAATTAACCATGCATCATTACCTGCATGAGTGGCCAAAGCTACAATGAATGCATCACTATATTCCTTCTCGAATTCATAATTAGAATCAAATCTCTTCTTCTTCTCTTCTTCTTTGCACTCCTTATGGAAGTGTCTAGGTTTACTGTAGTTCCAAAAATAGCTTTAGACTTTGTATGAAATTTGGATCTCCCCTTGGATTTGGATTTATCACACTTCTCATTCTTCTTTCCTTTATCCTTGGGTCTTCCATTTAGGGTTTCCTTGGCATTGATGGATACCTTCCTCCTCATCTCTTCAAAGAGAAAAGAACCCACCACATATTCATTTTTCAAGATAACAAAAGTACTCCCAATAGCCATAACAAGAGAATCCCATGAATTAGGCAAAAAATAAAGCAAGATCTAATATTTCTCCTCCTCATCCATTTTTACACCAACAAATACCAATTGAGCCACCATTATATTTAATTCTTTCAAGTAGTCTATAATTCGTCCACCCTCTTCAATCTTCAAGGAATATAATTTTTTCCTCAATAAAATTGTATTCTCTAAAGATTTGGATTGATACATCTCACCAAGTTTCTTTCATAGTTTCCATGAAGAGATTTCCTCATGGAAATTGATCAAAATAGAGTCTAACAAGCACAATTTAATTAAACCCTTGGATTTATAGTCCATAACATGATATTGAGAAACCAAAGTAGGATCTGCAAGCCTCATACATTATCATCAATAACATCCCATAAATCTTGATCTATTTAAAACATATCCTTGATCTTTAGCTACCACATCTCAAAACTATTTCTAGAGAACTTCTCTACCTCTATTCTTCTTGATGTGATGCCATTTGAAATTCTTGCAACAAGATCACAAAGTATCTTCTACGCAAGATCCCACTCAAATCTAGATTAGTTCAAAAACCCAACAACACACAACTAAAACCAAAGGTGATCAATCTTTGATACCACTTGTAAGGAAGATAAAGTAGCAGCATAAATTCCTACACTAATCTTAAGAGGTGGGTTATGCAATTTTTTTTTAGATTTGAAAATTTATAGAAACTTAAAAAAGAAATAAACATAAATAATATGCATACCACAACATAGTGATTTATGCGGGGAAATCCCTTTAGGGAGAAAAACCCCACACTCCAAAAGCTGCCCAATATTATTCAAAATTTAAAAAGATTAGAATATACTTGTAGAGAAAGCTTTCTCACAAGAGTATCACCAACCAGAGATTTAGAAGAATCTCAATAGCTATAAGAATCTTACAACCTCCATCTCATGCACCTAATATGTAGGAGATGCAATACATGAAAATGTGAAATGGTATTACAAAACCATGAGCTAAAACCACCTAAAAAGTAGCTCCCATCCTTATCTCAAATAATATGTGCCTATGATGTGTCAAAACACAAACCACTACATTTAACTCCCCTTCACAACTCATTTATGTACATCCAACATGTTTTTACATCTCCCATTTTAGGAGACCAAACTTTCGAAGGCCATAATTTTTGATTTGAGTGTCTAATTGATGAACCATTTGAATTTCCAAAAAGCTTGTGAAGCGCTCTATCAAGCTATAACTCGTTGCACTATTTACAACCATATTTAGACCCAAAAATGCCTCTAAGGCCTTCAAATTGGACTTTGAAACTTTGAAAAATGAAAACTTTGATATCTTCAAATCCAAACATGATCTTGCAATGAAACTTTATGAACATGCTTATTTAGCCAATCCAAAACTTTGGGGAAAATTATATGCATCAATCTTTTCTTAAACATAAACTTACTATAAATAGTAACCTCATGTAATTGCAAGGTTGAGACACCATTTTCCTAATATTAGTAGTGGCTAATTTGTTGGCCAGTAGTGGCTTCAATGCTACTAAATCCAACCCTTGCCACCCACTCACCACTCTACTGGTAGTAGGTTGGTGTGACATTTTTTAAAGCTTGGCTAGCCCCTAGGCTTATATGGGAAACCAATGCCCATCTCTTGGGGGTCTATTTTTTTTCCTTTTGTGGCAACCTAGTAGATTTGTGAAAAAAACAACCTTTTGCTCAAATATCAAAATCAAGAAAATGAGATATTGTTAGAAATTATTTCCAAGCACTATCTAGTGGTGTAGGTATTTTGCTTAGATTTTAATGCTAGTGAATTATATAGCCTATCAAAATCAAATATGTTGTTTTCACTCTTGAACTCATATTGTTTTACCAGTTCCTCCTTGTTCACAATTCTTGTGGCATTGGAATAGTCTTTTAGAGCTCTTCACAACTATCTATGCACTTTTTCTATATTTTATCTAGGCACATTTTGTTCAATTTTTTTATGTTTTCACATTCTAGTGAATTACTTGGATATTTTAGCTCTTGGAAAATTTATGTTTGCATGGGATGACTTGTTTTTGGCTATTCTACATGTATTTCTAGCAATTTATCCTATTTGGGCATTATAGACAAGTTTTATAATAATTTCCTCTTTTGTAATCACATTGAGATAAAGCGCCACTATTTTACATGCTTTTTTGGGGATTTTGCACATACTATTATGTCTTTTGTACTTGCACTATATTATAAAGTGTCATGGGGGGTTGTGTAGTGTCTTTTTTTTTTCCATCACACTCTTGTCAAATGAGTGTCCCATGAAAACATTGAATCCTAGTGATTCTTGCCTCATGCATGTGTGCCTTGGTTTGCACACCCTTTATTAGTTGTAACATAGGTACTTTCATGTGCATATTCATATGTTCTTTGTTTTCCTTCATGCACTTATTGGTGACACATTTTTAGTGGATTTGTCATGGCTCTCCCTTTTCAATATTATCAAGGTTTTCTATCAAGTTGGTTCTAATACTTCCTTGATTTCATTTTTGAGTGAGCTACATATTCAATGTGTTCATATGTACTAGGTGGATCCATTGGTTGGTTAAACACGCATTTCAATGAGACAAAGCACTTATCATATGGATATTCTTGCATTCCTATTTTTTGGAGGTGACCTTCTATTTTCACTTGATTAGTGATCTTCAGACTACTAGTACCTATATTTTTTAATTACATCTTGTATGGTTGAGTAGTGTCATTGAGGTCACTCATGCGGATTCATGTGCCATCTATATCTTTGACTAATAGATTTTTTCCTTTATTTTACATCCATTTGAGTTGTATCATTTGGGGAACTCATATACATTTTAATCTTCTTGATCTTGATCATCACTTGTTTTAGAGGAGGTTCTTCATTTCAACACTATAACACTCATCATTTGACAGTAGTCTATAGCTTTTTTGCACTTCAGTGATGTTTTTCATGTTCTTTTTTTTGGGACATTGTTTTGGAGGCTTCTTAGTCTTTCTTTCACCTTTTTCTCTTTTGGAGAGGAGTTTCCCATGAAGTTTTCTCCTTTTTTTCTAGTTGTGAGAGATTAGATTGTTTGTATATGGGTACCTCATTAGACCTAGTTATCGGGACCCATCTTTACTTTTTATACATTTTCTTTTATAGTTTTTAGCTACTCCCTAAGTTTCACTTAAGGGAAGGTATTAGAGTAATCATTCATTAGCCAATAATTAATTAGTCTTTAATTAATTATTAGGCTAATTTCATGTTTATGCTCTTAAGCTAAACTTAGGAGTGTTTTTTATTAGATTGAGCTATTATTAGATCATTTTGTTTCATTGCATGTGATGTTGACATTTTCCATGATATAATCCCTTTCTTATTTAGGGTTTCTTTTATAAGCACTCTCCATTGTATTGAGTCTCTTCATAAGTTTAGTGAAATCTCTTGTAAGTTTTTCTTGTTGAAGAAATAACAAATCTTTTTTTGCAACTCTTGTGTGTGGAAGGTGTTCTCGTTTTCTTTTTGATCCTACATCTTGTGCGTGTTTTTATAATTCCAACAATTCAATATAAATAAAATTTTAAAAGCACTACTTAGATCCATATTATAGTGAATACATGTCAATAAATAATAATAAATTCAATTTTTAAGAATAGGTATTTTTTATTGATTTTTTCAAATAGAATATTAGCCTATATTATATTTGAAATTATGTAAATAAATTAATCCTATTTACTTGGAATGAAATTCTCTTTAGGTGAGAAAAGGGGCATATAAGTCCATGGACTTTAAAGCATAGCATAAAAATAAATATTCTAATTTTAAACCAAGGCATGGAGATCTTTTTATCTTTAACAAATGACAATTATTCGTTGGTTACAAAGTCAATTAATCTTTGCCTTGATTTATTACTTTTTATAATCCAACTTTACTTCTTATTCTATATTTCCTTATCTAATTCAACTTTCTCTAACCAACACCTCATATTTAATTCTTAAATTGATTTATACTTAATTGTGTTTATTTACTTATTAACTTAATAATATATAAATTATTTACACTTCAAACAACTAATATTTTAATAATATATTAATTTATTGAAATTTAATTATATAATTTTCTAATTGATCTTTTTATTTAATATGAAACTATCTTCATTTATATTAAAAATAATTCTTGATATCAATTGTCTTTATTTATTAAAAGTGAGAAACATTTAATCTAACTAAAATTTTAAAAAATATTTCCAAATTTTCTTAAAAAAAATACATAAATAAATCAAATTTATGTGCCATCACTTATTCACCTCCCCACATAAATTTTCAGAATCACTTATTCACCTCCACACTGGAGAAGCCACCTCCACAAAAATAAAATCACACACATACGACGTGCTTCAACTGATAAACTAATTCATGAAATTAGGGTTGAAATTTTTTAATTTACAGAAAACTGCAGAATAAATGAAAGAATCTCTAAGATCATATAAGATAAGTTAAGAATGACATGAATTCAATTTTTCTTTCTTGTATTTCATCATTTTGATGAATCACAGAGTGTGATCCGATATATTGATGAAAAAAACTTTAACACAGTCAAATCCAAAAACAGATTATAAATTATAAAAAATTATAATAATTAAAATGAATTCAATTATTTATATTATTCTGAACTCAATTGAGAATAAATTCTGTTCCAAAGGTCGGCTGGTCTCCCATTCAAAGCCAAGAAAAATGAAAAACCAAACAAGAACTAAAAAGTTAATTACATTTATAATTCAAACAGCGTTGTTATTACGCTGATAATATTCCTTAACATACAATATATTTAATAAAGCAAGCTTTTGGATTCAACTGTGTTTGTTTTTAGATCAATACCAACTAATACAGTAGAGGGTGCATACCAGCTAATACAATATATCTATTTAAAGACGAGGAGAAAGATCAGGAGAGGGTGCAGAAGAACTGTGACTAAAGCTGATACGCCTTGCTAAAGACTGGAGTGATCTGGCAGAGATATAAGATTTGGTCCTCGCCATTGAATTTTTGAGGCGTATCATGAAAACCACAGAATGCACAGTTTTCTTTAATACAGAAGGTGGTGAGATTCCCACGCTCTTGAAAATCTGCTTCTTTATCTCACCACGCTTTGGTGGCAATCTCACCCCCTTCTTGTTATTGCTTGGGCTCATTTTCAGCTGCTTTACCTTAAGCAATCAGGAAGCCAGCACAAATATATATAGTGAAGGTTTTGTGACTGAATTATTGGCATTTGGGTGTACAAAACTTTCGTGGTTATTTCCACAAAAGGGATATGCTCACTGCTAAAGCATTACATTTCTCATCAACTTTTTTTTTTGTGGTTGTTGATGGAAACAACTGGATTATATTCACAGTGAGTTATAGTGATGAATGAATGTACATTGAACTGGGAGGCATCTTAAATTAATGTCGATTTAATTGTGCTTAATGACATAATCAAGGAAATATTAGTGTTGTCAGCTTTGGGTGATCACTCTCTTTTACGAGAATAACTGGTGTGGAAAGTGAGATGTTACCCATTAATCTTATGTAATGATTCTTATTGACTGAGCTAAACGACCTTTCAAAAGAGAGGTGGCCGGCAAAGCATCTCAGATGTATAATACTTTTGGAGTCACTTTCTCAGATGTCATTCCTAGTGAAGGCTTATTGCACTGTAATTAAAGCAGTATAATGCAAGTTAGGGTAGAAACAAAACAAACAAAATATGTATGTATGTATGTATGTATGTATGTATGTATGTATGTATGTATGTATGTATGTATGTATGTATGTATGTATGTGTATGTGTGTGTGTGTGTATGTGTGTATGTGTGTATGCGTGCATGTAATAGTATTACATGTAATTTGATGTATGTATGTATGTATATATGTGATGATTAGTGTTTATATTATTATTTAAAAAAATAGTATTACACATATTTAAAAAAAAGATGGATGAAAATAAATAAATTTCAATAGTAGAAAAATAATGAGTTGAATAAATGAAAAAGAATAAAAATAACTCTTCAAATAAAAATCTTTAAATAGTTTAAAAGTAAAATAACATAATCTTCTAAATAAATGAGAAGAAGGAACATGTCTCCTACTAAATCTAAGGGGTATCCCTTTGAAGAAGACCTCCTTAAGCTTATGTTCTCCCCTTATGAAAAGATGAAGGGATTATCTGTAGAATCCCCTAATGAAAAAATCTTGGGCTCAACTAGGAAAGTTGCTAAGGGGCCAAAATCATTGGGCGATTATTTCCCTAAATTGGATAAACAATAGATGAACATTGTGGTCATTGAGGAAGTAGATACTACTAAGGAGGGGGTAGTTGATAGTAAAAATGATGACAAAAAGAAGGAATCCTATTCTATTCAAGATGACAAGAAATAAATAAACCCAACCGAGGATGCATTAATTCATCAAGGTGAAGATGACTTCAAACTTTTAAATCAAGAGAATAAATAGACTAGCTTGAATGAAGAAGGTAGTAAAGATGTTACTAATGTGGAAATATCCATTAACCTTGTGAAAATACTAAATTTTTAAGGGCTAGCTAATGGGTCTCAAGAGGCTCCTGAGTTTTTTGAAGGGAGTTTTAGCCATAGCAATATTACTATTGAGCAAAAAGATTGGGTAACCCTTGGTAAAAAAGGAAAAGGATCTAATAAATCCTTATGTAGGAAATCAATAGATGTGGGTGTTGATGGTAAAATCAAAAGACCCTAATACAAAGAGACTAGGAGAAGAGAGATAGTTAAAGAGATTGCTAATGGGAGGTGGAAAAATTTAGAGGCTTCTTTTAAGAAAAATCACAAATGAGAATCTTATCTTGGAATATAAGAGAACTTGATAGTTTGATTCATAAGTAGTTTTTTGGTAATTTAATATATACTAAATTTATAACATAATTGATATTTTGGTAAAAGATCTGGGTTTTGACCAAGTCATGATTGAGGTAGATTCTAAACTGATTGTGGATTGTCTTAATGGCTTGACTGAGCCCCCTTGGAATATCAATAGCCTTATTCATGGCTCTAAATGGGTGCTCTCTTCTATGGTGGGTGTCCTTGTATCCCATATCTATAGAGAAGGAAACAATTTTGTTAATGTAATCTCCAACATGGGGCTCTCCTTTCCACAATGACAATTCTACAGATTAGAGAATTTCCTGACTCATTTTAAGGACTGGTTGGCTAAGGACCGAATGGGTGGGGCTCCTTTCAATCTTCAATAATGTTGTTGTCTGGCTAGCTTTATGAGGGATATTTAGCTACCATGGTTAGGTTGATGGTCTCCCATTCCATTTTGAATTTAAATTTGAATTGTAGCAACTATCAGATGATGTGTCGTAAAAGATAGAGCCACCTAATTTTAAATTTGAATTTGAATCTCACCATTCTCAAGATGATGTGTCACAAAAGACAAGACTCTGCTCAAAGAATGAAGTGTACAAAATATGGCAGTGAGGTGGTGAACGACGTGGTTTGGGTGATTGAAGCTTGTTTTAATACCTCACATGCTTATATCTGGTTCCACCTTAGGGTTTGAGGTGTAATAATTATGGTAGGGAGGCTAAATTCTACATGGGATGGATGATGTCAACTTTGGCTTGTTTCATTACCTCATGCACTTTTGTGACTTGGCGTTGTCATTATCATGATTTGACACTGACGAGGAACTTAATAGGAAATTATTCAATGCCTTTGGATATTGCTATTTATTATGATTTGGTAAGTCCTTTATGGACTTACACTCTCATTTCTTTCTTCCTTAAGGTGGATTATTTTATCAATGATGTGAGATTTCTGAGGGAAGTCTGTATGATGTGACTAAAGATCATATCTCCCCTGAAGCTAAGTATTTGAGGCTTATTTTCATAATTACAGATAAAGCCTGTGTCTCCTCTTCATTGTTCCCTTGCATATTTCCTAAGTTGCAATCTTTTAAATTTCCTTTCAATTGGTGTTTAGGCTGCAATTGGATCCTTCTTTTCATCATTATTGCTTGTTGTGTCTACTCTCACATGGATTGTGGGTTTTCGAAATGGGCTTGTAAAATTTTGTAAAAAATTATCCACCCTCCAACTTAAAACATTGTTTCTACTAGATCCTTCTGGATTTTGTGTGATGATTGCACCCTACTAGTGGAGGCCTTGTCCACTATTTTTCCATGAAATTGTGGCAACAACTATTTTATTGTTCCTCTTATTAAATTTTTACCCACTAATGTGACTGTTGAGAAGGGTAAAATTTCTTTCTTCTACCACTACCACTATAACTCCATGGGGGGTCCCAAGAAAAGATTGGAGTTGTTATAGATCTTGTGTTCCTTTTCGATAGAATGTCGAGCTCTAGAAGCTCTTTGAGGAGGCTAGTATGATGTCGTTCTTTATGGCAATGCGTGGGTACAATGACGACACAATTGTAAAGTTTTTCAATTCATGGAGAGAGGATAGAGTTCATATTGGAAGTATAGGGTTTGAAGTGTCCCCTAGGTTGATTGCAGTTGTGATTGGTCTTCAATACAGTGGCCTAAGGGTGTCCAAAATATGCAATGGAAATTACCAGAGGTTTATGGAAAACTTTCTTGAAGGTGACGAGAAGCTAGAGAGATGTCAAAATGGCTATGATAGAGAGTGCCTCTCGGCTCCTTATCCAGGGTTGTAAGTATCATGAAGTATTTTACCCTGGAAGGGAATTACACCATAGTCCATGGGTACCATTTTCCCTTTCTATGCCATATACATAGCAATGAGAAAATTAACATACCTTTTTTTTTGTTTTCATATGTAAAACAATGTAAAGCTAAGGGTGCCTTGCCCCCTCTCCACCAGGGTTTGATCCAATGTCTTTATAACTATGCTTCTGCAATTACCCCCCTACTGAGACCTTCAAGTGGTATCCCTACTAGTAATTTTTCCCCTATTTATCATGCAGACCCCCTCCTCGGCCCCTCTCTAGCTATTTCCTCTAGTGAGGGTACCTCCTCTGTGAGACCTCCTACCAAAAAAACCCCTGTTGTTCCTTCTAGTTTAAAACAATCTTAAATTAAGGGCTTTATTACCAAGGGAAACCCTACTACTCTAAACCTGAAAGGAAAAGAGAATTGTTTTAACCCCCTAGGTAAAATCTCTAGCTCTAAAAGGAAAGCCTTTGATAGTATTGAAACTAAAATTTCCAAAAAAGTCACCATTGAGATTAGAGACGAGGAGGAGCAAGGTAAATTGGATGATTCTAGTAGTAGGAGGGGTGAGAGGAGGTTGGCTAGGTTTTCACCTAGGAGAAACTGCAAACCAAAAGAAACCTTTAGCTGCAAATTAAATGTCTCTTTAGCATAAAAAAATGCTTCTTTTGGTTAAAAAATTGGGCTCTCTTCAACACCCAATCCTGCCTACAAATGGCTTGAGGTCTTGGACAGATGGAACAAGGCACCCCTCTAATCTAAGAATTCACAACTTAAGCAAAGGATTCACCACCTCTTGTGAAATATTTGAGGCTTCAAAAAAAATGCCACCATACCAAGATGAAACACCTTCTCTATGGATGAAAATCACACCTCCCAGCATAGAATCAATCCCTCCTTTCTCAATAGAAAATAGGCTCCACCAATCTGCCTTCAAATCGCGTTTGGCAAAAACTCTCAGCATGGAAGCTAGTTGTAAAAGATAGGCTCTGATACCATGTTAGAGCAAAGCACCTAGGAGCAACTGAAAACCAAAAGAAACCTTCACCAACGAGAGAAGCAATAGGAGAAGCTATTTTATTAGGAGTGAAAACAAATGAATTGAGATGTGTAAAATAATGTACACAACATGCCTGTAAAAAGAATGAGAAGGTTGATATGAGAACATAACTGACATACAAAAATAAAATAAAAATAGAGTTATAAATTATTAAATGCAAAACTACCCCTAAGTTAACTTAAGAAAATGTGAATGGTAAAAACATTCACTCTAACAAAGATGAATCTCTGGCTCCCATTAATTTGAGTAAAAAGGAGTTGTCGATAGTTTTAGGAGAAGATTTCTCAGAAGACTCTACTAGTAGTGAACATGATGAAGAAACAATTGGTTCTGACCATCTGATGGTTGAAGACATGGCTTCAAAATATTAAACATGAAGTTGAGGAAGTGGTTAGGGAAGTCACAAAGGGATGGAAGATCAACCAATGAAGGAAAATATTGGGGAGATTTAGGATAATGTTAGGCCCTTGGATCTCTATGCTTCTCAAATTGAGGAGCTATAGCATAAAGTGGATAAGATGGACAAGGCCTTCAACAAGTTAATGGTTATCACTTTGGGCATAATGTGAAAGGCTATCTTTGGCATGGTGAGTGAGATGACTAAGGCTAGGAAAGACCATCAAAAGAAGCAAGCCTCTCTAGCCGAGGAGGAGCAACTAGATGAAGGAGAGACAAAATCTATGGAACAGTACAATGAGGCGATGGAAAAACTCAAGCATGAATGAAACCTTATTTACTATTCGAATGAGTAATTGGGACTGTTGGTTTGTGTTTTTTGTTTTTTTCTCTATGCTCTTACTGGGCCTACATTCCCTTCAAACTTTTAGTTTTGGTTATGTATTTAGGGTTGTTTTTCTTTGTTGGTTAGTTGTTTTTGTTGTTTTGGGTTATTAGGTGTTGGTTCTCTTGTAGGGTACTGGTTGGTTTCGTGCCCCTGCTATTTTGTTGTGTTTGTTTCGGTGGCCTTTCAGCCTTGTGTTGCTCTTTGGTTGGGTTTAGGGGCCATTTCCCCTACTTTTGTTACCAAAATCATAGATGATATTTTATTGCCTTAAGAATTCAAAATATCTAAAACAAGTTTCAAAAATATTGCTTAAAATTTTGACCTAATGTTGAGTTTTGTATTAATGAGGCCAATGGTGCCTTGGAGCCATTATCACTATGGATCAAAGAAGCTTGAGTGATAAATGTATCAACTATCCAAGACATATTTTTGAGGTGATATTTACTTCTCCTAGTATGAAATGGATCCTTTCAAACATTTATGCACTTAACTCTAGATAAAAAAAAGAGGCATGGGAGGTTAATGCCTCTTTAATCAATAAATTTTAAGAAAACCACTTGGATGGTTGTGGGATATTTCAATACTCTCCTTTTCACCTTGAAAAATTGGAGCTATTATGGACATTTCCAATAAAATGGTGGAATTTTCTAAGTTTTTACATGCTACAAATTTGATGGATGTGGATCTCAATCGAAAACCTTTCGCTTGGATAAATAGACACATAGGGGAACATATAATATATGTTAGATTTGATATATCTCATCTCTTCTAGAATTGGGACATTATTAAAAAGGTCAAACTATTTACTCTCCATAGAGTTGGTTCTAACCATAACCCCTTATTGCTTAGCTTGGTTAATAAATCCTACAAAGGCCCTCTCCCTTTAGATATGAAATTCTATGGAATTTCCATCCAAATTTCAGAGATTATATTTCAAATTGGTGAAATATTCAGGTCCAAGGATCTACTATGTTTAAAGTGGCTTAGAAATTTCTTAATATTAAGAATAAGGTTAAAGATCGAAACAAGTAATCCTTTGGAAACATGTTTGAGAAAAAAGAAATAAATTTTTGAAAACCTAATGGAGGTTCAAAATTTATGGTTAAAGGAAGAACATATGAGGCTACCCTTCTTAAGAAAAAATCTATCCCTAAAGAGTGGAAGGATATTATGCAAAAAGAGGATTTTTTTTGGAAACAAAAATCTAGGGGCCAATGGCTAAAGAAGGGGTACTAACTTGTACTTTATATTTCATCAATCAATGCTCTATCACAGAGAGGAAGATCATTACTAATCTTAGGGATGAAAATGGGGTGGAGATTAGTAATGATGAGGATTTGGGTTAGAAGGCTTCTAATTTTTCCAAACGTTTTGAGTGGAAATTCTTAACTTCCTTCTATTCTTGTTGATAAAATGTTGGATAGTATCCCCTCAATCTTAAAATCAAATGATAACCTTCATTCATCCATGTCTATTAATAAAAAGAAAGTTTTGAATGGATTTTTTCTCTTTAGGGGCCTTCAAGGCTCCTATACCAAATGGTTTCCCCCCATTTCTTTTTCAAGATTTCTAGGAAATTTTGGGGAGGGATGTTCTTACTCTTGTCCATGCATCTCTCAAATTGGGAATATTTTGAAACAAGTTAATAACACCTTTATTTATCTTATTCCCAAAATAATGGAGTTGGAAACAACTTGATTATATTCACAGTGAATTATAGTGATGAATCAAGCATTACATTTCTCATCAACTTTTGTTGATGGAAACAACTGGATTATATTCACAGTGAATTATAGTGATGAATCAATATACATTGAACTGGGGGGCATCTTAAATTAATGTTGATTTAATTGTGCACTTAATGTCATAATCAAGGAAATATTAGTGTCATCAACTTTGGATCATCACTCTCTTTTATGAGAATAATTGGTGTGGAAAGTGAGAAGATGTTACCCATTAATCTCATCTAATGATTCTTATTGACTGAGCTAAATGAGCTTTCAAAACAGAGGTGGCCGACAAAGCATCTCAGATGTATAATACTTTTGGAGTCACTTTCTCAGATGTCATTCCTAGTGAAGGCTTATTGCACTGTAATTAAAAATAAATGTATGTATGCAAATAAATGTATGTAAATAAATGTATGTATGTATGTATTTCAATAGTTAGAAAAGGAATGAGTTTAATAAATTAAATAATTTGATAAGTAAACAAAAATAGTTTTTCAAATAAAAATAAAGTAAAGAATACAAATAAAATAAAATCATATTTAAATAGTTTTAAACTAAAATAAAATAATATTCTAAATAAATAAGAAGGAACATGTCTCCTACTAACTCTGAGGGGCATCCCTTTGAATAAGACAGGTCCTTACTAAGTTTATGTTCTCCCCTCATGAAAAGATGAAGGAATTATCTGTAGAATCCCCTAATGAAAAAATCTTGGGCTCAACTAGGAAAGTTACTAAGGGGCCAAAGTCATTGGGCGATCATTTCCCTAAATTGGATAAACAATGGATGAACATTGTGGTCATTGAGGAAGTATATACTACTAAGGAGGAGGTAGTTGATAGTAAAAATTATGACAAAAAGAAGGAATCCTATTCTGTACAAGATGACAAGAAATAAATAAACCCAACTGAGGATGCATTAATTCATCGAGGTGAAGATGACTTCAAACTTTTAAATCAAGAGAATAAATAGAATAGCTTGAATGAAGAAGGTAGTAAAGATGTTACTAATGTGGAAATATCCATTAACCTTGTGAAAATACAAGCTTTTTAAGGGCTAGCTAATGGGTCTAAAGAGGCTCTTGAGTTTTTTGAAGGGAGTTTTAGCCATATCGATATTACTATTGAGTAAAAAGATTGGGTAGCCCTTGGTAAAAAAGGAAAAAGGATCTAATAAATCCTTATGTAGGAAATCAATAGATGTGGGTGTTGATGGTAAAATCAAAAGACCCTAATACAAATAAACTAGGAGAAGAGAGATAGTTAAAGAGATTGCTAATGGGAGGTAGAAAAATTTAGAGGCTTCTTTTAAGAAAAATCACAAATGAGAATCTTATCTTGGAATATAAGAGAACTTGATAGTTTGATTCATAAGTAGTTTTTTGGCAGTTTAATATATACTAAATTGATAACATAATTCATATTTTGCTAAAAGATCTAGGTTTTGACCAAGTCATGATCGAGGGAGATTCTAAGTTGATTACATGGATTGTCTTAATGACTTGATTGAATCCCATTGGAATATCAGTAGCCTTATTCAAGACTCTAAACAGGTGCTCTCTTCTATGGCAAGTGTCTGTATCCCATATCTATAGAGAAGGAAACAATTTTGTTGATGCAATCTCCAACATGGAGCTCTGCTTTCCCCAATGACAATTCTAGAGATTTAAGAATATCCTGACTCATATTAAGGACTGGTTGGCTAAGGAATGGATGGCTAGGGATCCTTTTAATCTTCAATAATGTTGTTGTTTTCCTTGCTTTAAGAGGGATATTTAGCTACTATGGCCAAGTTGATGGTCTCCCATTCCATTTTGAATTTAAATTTGAATTGTAACAACTATTGGATGATGTTTCGTAAAAGATAGAGTCGCCTAATTTTATATTTGAATTTGAATCTCAATGTTCTTAGGATGACGTGTCACAAAAGATAGGAGTTTTCTTAGAGAGTGAAGTGTACAAAATGTGGCAGTGAGGTGGGGAATCACATGGTTTGGGTGGTGGAAGCTTGTTTTAATACCTCTGTATACACCTAAAATCGGTCAAGACATTTAATTAATTAAATAATAGTTATTTAATCAATATTCCATCTACATATAAATCAATTCTCAATTTATTTATATATAGTTCATATCCTTTAATTCTCCAAATCTAAAATCATATTCTTCTAATTTATTTAAATAATTTTTTTTCTAAAGTTTGTTTTATTTAATTAATTCTCACTAAACTCAGATTAGGAATTTAAGCATATTTCTACAACTTTTTCATGCCACCTCACCAAGGTCACATGAAATTAAATAATTCTATTTTTTAAATTAGAATTATCTTCAACAAACTTTGAACACATGGTCTTTCTCTCACACACTTGACTCTTCCATCCATTTGGCATGTTCTCTTTGGTCAAGAGATTCCTCCATCCATTTGGCATGTTGTCTTTGGTCAAGGGAACATTCTTCTTCATTCTCTCCATCTCCATCGTTCATCCCTCTTGTTTGAATCTGGATTGTCGGCCGTTGCCACATCACAAGATGCTTGGAAAAGCCTAGAACTACAACCCTTTGCCATTGTCTTTTGCATCCACATTTGAGTAGAGTAATCATGTAGGAATATTGTTTGAGCATTGGATCATTTTTGAGTCATATCGTTAGCTTTGTTTATCATTTAGCAAGTTTGCATTGTAGCATCATGTTAACTTAGGATCAAATTTTGCTTTATAGTTGCATTTTATACCATGCTTTGCTTTATAGTTGTATTTTATATTAGCATATTCATAGTTAGTATTTGAGCATATGCAAAATAATCTTAGCTTCATATCATAGCATTTATATTGTATAATTTAACCACATTATCCATTCATCATAATCTCCATCATAGCTTTCATCACATAGTTTCATGTAGGAACTTAATTGGCTTTCATGTTGAATAGCATCTCGTTTCTCAAGTTTTCATTTTAACAACCATAGTGCACATCTAAAATCTAAGAGCCAATATGGTTTAATAAATCCTTGAGAATAGAAAATAATGGAACATTTTTAAAGATTTATTTATCTACAGTTTAGAGTAGTTTCTTTGATTCAAATCTTTACTATAATACATCTCATTGGTGTTTGTGTTGATTTACTAACCTTCCACATTTCACACACCACATAAATTGGCACCCACCATGGGGAAATACCCCATTTTTAACAATTTTTTTGGAAAAGTTCTTGTAAACAGGTTGGACGTGACATTTTAGCGCAACTATGAGTTCTTTCAGCTCATTTGACACTTTTTTTAGCGCATTTGACACTTCTTTTAGCCCATATGAGGACTTTTTTAGTGCATCCATGAAGTATTTTAGTGCATCCATGTTTTAGTGCATTGGGTCACTGTTTTAGCACATCCATGAAGTCTTCTGGTGGATCCATGTTTTAGCGCATTGGGTCACAGTTTTAGCACTTTTATAGTCAATCTTAAAATGGCCATATCTTGGTCATATGAAGGTCTTTTCAGAGTTTTTTTCTGAAATGGGGTAGAATTTCATAAGCTATGCAATGGTGTAGGCATTTTTCAATTTTTGTGGAGTTAAAATTTTCAATTTTACACCTAAGGTAAAATCACATTGTAACTTGGTCTAAGTTTTAGGATTTTTATGCTTAATCATTCATCTAACCCTCATGTCTTCTTATTTCTTGATCTCATCTACCATTTTGAGCATTTATTGCAGGTTTTAAGAGGAACATGGAGCATTGAAGTGAAAGAAAAAGCATTTGATATCCATTGTACTAAATACGCTTGTCAAAGACAAACTTATGCAACTAATAATGATTTATGCAGGAGTTGGAGTTATTTGAATGCTTTCTTTTGATTAAGATAGGCATATAGCTTAATTAAAAGGTTAAAGAACACCATATTTTTTGTGCTTGATGAATGGTAGGCATATGCTCTCCCCTTAACTGGGTGACCAAAAATCCAGACCCATTTGTTTTTATTGTGTTTTATCCTTAAAGGGCTTTCCTTGTAGGAAAAAGTAATCACCCAAGGGAATGACCTAACTGGTTACACGCTAAAGCCAGGCGACTTCCAACCGAGATATAAATGTGGGTACTTGAGGAAAGTTCAAGTATCACAAGGATTGTTCCAACAAGAAGGGAAACAATGGTCTATTTATGTATGGATGATCCCCCACGAATGAAATGTCTATACTAGAACCTCTTGTTTAGAAGGCCAAAATCCTTATTCTATTTACTGGCACAAGAACGGTTGTTCTGAAGCCATTCCACATTTTTTCGAATTTTAGTAGAGATGAGAAGTATGCCATGGGAGATTCATGGGTATTGATGCTTGGCTACACTGAGAAGTGAGTGCCATGGAGGGGAGTGAGTGGGTTCAAGCATCTAATCATCCGCTAAAAGTAGGCACAACTGGAGTAAAATCCAAGTGGGAATCCAGTGAATGTTGTCCTACATAGCCTTAAGTTGTACATGTTTGATGTGTTTTACCAATGTGTTTTCAAAAAAACTTCAAACAAAACATCACACAATGGAGGTGAAAAAATTGATTTAGGAAACATCCTTTGAAACAACCAATTCTTTGACTGGAAAATAAAAAAAATTAAACAAACTTGCAAGAAACTATGACATTTTCCCAATTCAACGCATCCACTACTTGTTCTGACACATTAACACCATTCTCTGGCACATCCATATGCTGTTATAACATATCCACTATATCTGATAGTGCATCCATTGCATTCTGTAGTGTATTCACCCATTACTGTAGCACATCCACCCAATACTTTAGCACATTCAAGCTATTATGTAGTGCATCCAACCAATCCTGCAACACATTCAAGCCTTTCTATGGTGCATTCAATCTATTCTATAACACCTCCAACCAATCCTACAGTGCATTCAATCCTTTCTGTGGTGCACTTGAGCCATTCTATAGCACATCCAGGCTATCTTCCAATTCAATTGTGCAATCTTTTAGCGCATCCATACCCTATTTTAGCACATCTATTTAACATCAAACCAAAGAGTTAAATTCACCATTTGTTTCTCTTTGAACCAGAAAATCAAAACATCACGGCTGAGGCTGAAGAATGTCCCTTTTACAAATTCCACCAAACTAAAATAGATGAGGATCAATTGAATTCTTTAGCTCATCAAATGAAAAACCTTGAACAACAAATCTGGGATATGAAAAGGGAAACAATCATAGAAAAATATTTATTGCCAGACATCTATTCTTATCAATCTGATAGAAATATAGACTTGACACCTTCACCAACAACTACATCATCCAAGTTCAATTTCTTTAAATTCTTGAAAAAGTTAAATGAGAAGCCCAAACCTCAGTCCTCAAACACAAATGATATTGAAGAATTTTACCATGTCATGCATCTATCTTCATCTCCCATAAGTCAAAATAAATCTTAGGATTCTTTCACTCAAGTTAACAATGCCATCCAACCACCTTCTTCTATCATATCTTCTATATCCAATGATTCATGTCAATCTCTCAGTCTAAACTATGTTGTCGTAGACTCCTCTACACCTCAAGATAAAAACATTCTTTCCACTTCATCCAATGATACCAAAATTCCACAAGTTCTTACAATCTTTGACCAAGATCGAATCTCTCAAGAATTATATGATGATCCCCTCATTTCACTTTTCATCCATGATGACTCCCTTCTATCTCAAGAGAAAAGTATCCTTCTAAGTTCTTCTTCCACCCCATCTAATGAATTCATACCATCTCATGATTCCATTGCATCCCAGGAGCATGATAATTCTTCCATCCTATCTAATGATGTCCTATCACACAATGATCAAGATATGATTTCTACAAAATCTCATGATTCCCTTCCTCATCAAGATCAAGATATGCTTCCATCCAAGGATATCCCTTCATTTCATGAGGATGTTCATCCTTCTCAAGATCAAGATATGCCTTTCACACCACTGCATGATGATTCCACACCTAATAAAGAGCAAGCTACTCTATCTCTTATACCTCGTGATCCTTTTCCAAGTCAAGATCAAAGTACCCCATCATCCCCATGTCAAGATACTATCACACCTATACTAGCTATCCATGAACCCAACACCTACAAATTAGGATCATCCACCTTTATCCGATCCAGTTTACTTCCAACACCTATCTTTTCATCCATATCATATCCTTCCCAAAATGGAATCGCATCTTGTTTCACAAACAACACATATCCCATTGGTAAACGAATGTGTCAAATTATGAACTACAAAGGAAAAGGATTAGGCCTTCATGAACAAGGTATCCTAGAACCCCTTCTTGCTCAAGCAAACCCATATTACCATGGCCTTGGTTAAACACCTAAGTGTCCTAGTCCATTAAACCTACCATCTATCTTAGGTCCTTATCCTAATCCACCAAACCTTCCATCTATCCTAGGTCCTCATCCTAGTTTATCAAACCTTCCATCTATCCTAGGTCCATATCTTAGTCCTCAAGAACAACAAAGGTAGACATCCTTGATGCCCTTTCAAAATTCTACCTACACTCACTCATCCATAATACCTCCATACCATTCATTCGAATCCACCCCTCCCATTGCTCTTGGAAGTAATTTGGGTGTCAAATGTCAAAAGCTTCCATATAAAAATCCACATGTATCGAAGGATCAACATGTCTCCTCGAAGAGGTATGCAAAAATAAATGAATATTTGATCCACAATAAAAAGAAAAATAAAAAAGGCCACAAAGGCCCATCAAAGAAAAAGGAAATTTTTTCAAAACTGCAAAGGTCCATAAATCAAAAGGAAATTTCATAAGGCCACAAAGGCCCATCAAAACAAAAGGAAAAATTACCAAGACCACAAAGGTTCATAAAGCAAAGACAAAAATATCAAAGGCCAAAAGGGCCCACAAAGAAAAAATCAAATTCAAAAGTCATGTGGATTCCTAAAAGTCTCATAGAAGCAATAAAATCTAAATTGGCATCCAAATTTGCTAATCCAAAAGCTTCCTCCAATCTTCCATATACAAACCTATCATCTTCCAAATCCATTTTTCCTCCATCACTCCAACACCTTTCAAGGTGTGTGCCAATGTCGACCTTGAAATCCTTCCCATCTATCTATCAACAAGTCTTCCCACATCCTATCCATTACCCAACATTCATCCCCCATTATTATCCTTTAATCCAAACCTTTGGATAAGTCCTTAGTTCTTCCATTGTACTTAATAGGAAAACATTTATGAGTCTAATTACCATTTACCATGGTTTATTAAAGGGATATTTGGTCGTGAAACTTGATGCTTAAGTCCTTCCTCCATCTCCCTATCATCCATATCCTATTTTCCATATTCCTCTTGCACTCTACACTTTGGGGGCAAGTTTCGTCCATCTTATCATTCCTTACATTTCCACCTTTGATCTTGACAAAGTTAAGAATCTCCTTGAACATCATATATCTTATCATATTTTATTTTTCCATATCTTTTGCATCATATCCTTCGCCTTATCCATATTTCATCATTCTTTCTAAATACATCCTTTCTTCCCGTCCTTGGTCTTGATGAGGAATAGGGGAAAAGTACTTTGTGTCCATATCCTATCTAGTTGATCTTGATCATCCCATTCATTATCCTTATCCTCACTTTCTTCCATTCCATATCTCATAGCTTATCAAAATCCATGTCATCATGTCCCTTTGCAACCTTTAATCTTATCATGTAAATCACATTCGAGTTGAGTTGTAAAACATTATCCAATCCTCATATCTTTTGTCAATATATCATCAACAATCATCAATCTTATCGTACTTAGAGGAAATCGGTGATCCTAAGTACTTATCATCATCATGCCTTATGGAATCAATCATTCCTGGAATCTTAATCAATCAACCATTATCATCTTTCGACAAGAGATATATTGCTTGTGTGACATGTTTTGCAGTCAATCTTTCATTTTGATCTATCATTTATCCATGGTTGCATTACTTCTTTGTGGGGAATCTTGTTCCTTCAACTAGTCATATCATATCATTCCATCTTAAATTTCCTTCAAAAATAAAAATAAATAAAAAAAAGATAAAAAATACAAAAAAAGAAAAAAAGATCAAAAATCCAAAAAAAATCAAAAAAAGAGAAATACAAAAAAAGTGAAAAATCAAAAATTAAAAAAAACATAAAATCTGAAAAAATGCAATAAAAATAAGTAGTGAAAACTTGGCAACAAGCGCTATTTTTTATAGGTTAGCTTTTCCATCTATTTGAGCATGCCAACAATTCGCTTTCGCTATTCACTTTTGCCATCCATCTGCCTATCAGTGGAAAGCTTCATGTACATATCTTGGCATCACGGTCATGTCTCACCCTAGAATGGGGAAAAAATCTTGAACTCATTGGGGGCAATAAACTTTGAGCTTGAACCAACAAACAAACATCAGTAGTACAACACAACCCACAACAATGATCATAGTGCAACTCAACATTGAACATCAATCACACAAACATGAACACATCAATCAAACAAACACGAACACATCAACCATCCATATCAAATAGCTAAATCAATCAAACCAAAAGCACACTTCAAATGGATGATGTTCCTTCTGAATTAGGGATTTATCACTATGGCATGAATGCTTAATCATTGAACTTTGATTTTTGTTATCATATCTCTGGAGCACCTCAATGATGTATCACACTAGAGGAGCTAGGAAGGACTATGATTTTTGTTTGTTTGTTGTCTGTGAGTTGATCATTATTACTGTGAAAATTCACGTGGGATGTGCTCTACAAAGTATCACTAATGACATTCCCAATTTGCATAGGAAAACAGTTAACTCTTGTTTGTTTACGCAAGCAATACTCAGGTCATCTTAGTTTAATTATACCTAAATGCTTGTGTTAACTTGCAATATAAAAAATCATGGAAGTAGTACTCAGGTCATCATGGTCTAAATATACCATCGATGTTTGTACTCACTTTCAACATTTTAAAGGCTCAATGATGATAAAAAGCACAATAAATCAACTGTTATGAATGAAAACATCTGCATATTAGATATGCATGGTTAAGTTAGATTGCATCCATGTTAGCTTGCATCTGTATCTATAGGGTTTCCAAAGCTGCAACAATTTCACAATGATTTTATCTCTAATACTAATGGATTGAGTACACTTGACATTACCAAAAACACATCATTCTCATATAGAAAACACATCAGTTGTATTATCATTTGCATACATTAGAAAACATTATCACATCATTCATCCATCTATGCATAACATCATAATATTTTCATCATAAAGCACAAAAATGCATGTGTCGCATCTCATTTACATAGTCAAAATCATTTCATATAATGACATTAAGAAAGTGGTTCACTAAGCTTAAATGAGTGAGTCTCTTTAGATTTCCAAGAAAGTTGGGAAATATGTCAGGTTTTGTGAAGCTTAACTTAAAAAATAATCAACTGATGAAAACCTTCCTATTAGATGTTGTGGTTTTCATTGATATCAACACTATTAGCATTAGTGCATTTGAAGTTGTATATGTCGAGGATATTGAGAAAATTGTAATGGAATGAGTTGTAGGTTATTAGTGGTGAAGTGATGTTTTGTCTATCGATGATTTCTATACATTATTGATCAGAGGTTGTGGACTAAAGGGTTTCTTGTTCAGTATATCTAGTTTATCCATGTTGAGTTTCAGAGACCCACGTGAAGATTTTATCGAGTTACGAAGATTTGTATTTTGATAGTTTTTCTGTTACTTCAGTTTGTGTTCCTGAATGAAGATTATGTGATTTCAGTTAGTTCAGTTGCTGCAGATGCTTCTTTGGTGATTCATGATGCTTGTGGATGTTTCTAGATCATTCTCTATTTGTGTTGCACATCTGTGTTGATTTTTGTGCTCGTGATATGAGATTTTCTCTTGAGTTTTCATATTTTTCATGTTCTTGGCCGACATGGTGTTGAAGCGTGTTCTGGATCTTCGAGGAGAAATTAATTGAAGTGTTTTTATGTTGAAGTTGTTATTTTGGGTCTTCACTATGTTGTGGCCGACCTTGGTTGATTCGCATTGAAAATTATCTATTTTTTTGGGCTGATAGTTTGTATTCATTTTATTATTTCTTTGTGGTTGACTTGTAATGATTTAATTTCTTATTGCAGATATATAGGAGTGATTGTTTATTCGAATTGGAGTGTGCTTATGTATGAGATGTGTGAATAATGTCCTAATCATTTGAAGGCAGAGCAAAGTGTGAAGAAGAGCAAAGAATAGTATGAAGAAGTGTTCATGTGCTTAACCAAAACTGTAATCATGCATTAACAAATGCTATTTTCTCAATTCAAAATTCAGATGGTTGTAGTTTGAATCTTTTTGTAAGATAGTGTGTCTTCCTTTGTAATTGAGTACTGAGCTCTAGGAAGTGTTCCTAAATGCATGTGCATTCCCCATGTATTCTTCTTATACTTTTAACAAGGTATAATCTTGTGGATTGACCTCCACCATGGTTTTTCCCCTAATAGGGTTTCCACATAAAAAAAACTTGGTGTTATGTGTGTTTCTGATGTGTTGTTGATTCATGCTTTTATTGATATTGATCAAATCTAAGAATAAGGATTAATAAGTTTAATAATTTTGAAATTCGGTCAAAACTGATTCAGCCCCCCTCTCAGTTGTCTGTCCTTGTGTTGCCAACAATTGGTATCAGAGCTTTGGTTCTTGGAAGAAGTTAACAGCTTGAGGTGATCTAGGATGGCGACATACAAGCAGGATAGTCTGAGATTTTATGGAAAAAATTATTGTTTGTGGAAGACTCGAATGGAGTGCCATTTGAGATGCATTGGTGAAGCCTACTGGAGCATTACAAGTAATATGTATGTTATTCCATAGAATGGTCCTACTACTTTTTCAAAGATCAGGGATGCTAAGTATAATATCAGGGCTAAGGAAGCATTGTTGAGTGCTTTGACTGATACTGAGATGACAAATGTTATGGATCTGAAGACTGCTTATGAGATCTGGAAAAATTTGGAAACTTTGTATGAAGGTGATGCTAATATGAAGATTGCTAAGTTGAAGAGTCTGAAAGGGAAATATGAAATGTTGAGAATGGATGATGACGAAAATGTTACTACTTTCATGCAAAGAGTGAATGAACTTGTGTGTGGTATCAGATTTGCTGGTGGAAAGTTGGAAGAATCAAAGATTGTTGCTAAAGTGCTTATATCCTTTCCTGTTGCTTATAAAGTCAAAGCTATAGCTATTGAAGAGCTCTAGACTATAACAAATGTAACTAGAGATATGTTGGTTAGTAAGCTGACTGCTTTTGAGTTGAGCAAATTTGGTGATGCCCTTCCTAAGGTTGAATCTGCATTTAAGGCTACTACTTTCAAAAGAGATAGTTAGAGATATGATCTGGGTGAGAGTTCATCTAGAAAGACATTCAAGTATGAGGATGAAATTAAACAAATTGAAGAAGAAGAAAGAGAGTTGGACGAGCTTGAAGCACTTATTGTCAAGAGAGTATTGAGAGGAAAAGGTAAGTATGAAGGAAAATTTCCTCTTAAATATTTTTCTTGCAATAAGATAGGTCATTTTGCATCAAGGTGTCTAGAAAGATATTCTAAACCAAGACATAACAAGCATAAATTTCAAAAGAAGTGTTACTATGTTGTTGATGAAGGTGTGGCAGATGATGAATTTGATAAAGGTGAAGATGAATGGGTGTTTATTGCTATCAAGGAAAATAATCTTGTAGCTATTGAATTTTCTAGTTGTAGAAATGTGGAGAAAGCCCTAGCTGCTCGAGTTGAAGAGAAATATGAATGGTTAATTGCCAGTGGATGTTCAAATCATATGACTGGAGACAAAAGTAACTTTGTAAGCTTGGAAAAGTATGATGGCGGTGTTGTGAAATTTGGTGATAACATAGCTGGTGTGATCCATGGAAGAGGATGCATTTCTCATGATGGTAAGAATAATACTGATGATGTCTTGTATGTGGAAGGTCTGAAGCATAATCTTATAAGTGTTGGATAGATGGTTGATAAGGGTTACAATCTTTAGTTCAAGGATGGAAAGTGAAAAATATTGGGATGTTCTAGAAATGTGATTGCTTTAGGTACAAAAACAAGAGGTAATATCTTTCATCTGAATGTTGCTAGTAAAATTTGTTTGATTGCTCAAGTTGATGAAAGTTGGTTGTGGCATAGAAGAATGTGTAATGTTAACTTTGATAACATTGTCAAGATAAGTTCTACTAAAGTTGTGAGAGATCTACCTAAGTTGGTAAAACCTACTAATGCCATTTGTAAGGAATGTCAGATGGGAAAACAAACTAGAATTTCATTTCAAAGCAAACAAAATTGTTCAAATTAATTGTTGGAGCTTGTGCATATTGATTTGTGTGGTCCCTCTAGAATCAAAAGTTTACAAGGTTACAGGTATTTCATGTTGCTTATTAATTACTATTCAAGAATGATGTGGGCTACTTTCTTAAGGGAGAAATTCGAAGCTTTGGAAAAGTTCAAGATCTTTAAGGCTATGGTTGAGATAGAGACATGTCTAAAGATTAAATCTTTGAGATCATATAGAGGTGGTGAATTCACTTTCGGTGAGTTTAATTCTTTTTGTGAAGAACATGGAATAAAGAGACAATTATCTACACCATAGACCCTTCAACAAAATGGAGTTGTGGAAAGGAAGAAAAAAACAATTCAAGATGCTGCTAGAACTATGATGATAGAAGGAAATGTCCTTCATTTCTACTAGAGAGAAGCTGTGAGTACTGCTGTGTATATAGTCAACTAGGTACAAATCAAAGGTGATACTGGTAAGACCCCTTTTGAGCTATGGAATAGTCTTAAGTCTACTGTTAGATATTTCAAAATATTTGGGAGTAGATGCTATATCAGAAGAGATGGAGATATAGGAAAGTTTGATGCTAGGAGTGATGAAGGAATCTTTTTGGGTTATTCTACTAAAAGAAAGGCCTACCGGTGTTACAATAAGAGATTGAAGAAAATGGTTGAAAGTGAAAATGTAAAGGTTGATGAAGACATTGCTAGACCATCCAGAACCTGTGGATATGATTCTGATGATTAGAATGGCAATAGAAACAAAGGTCAAACTTAAAATCAAGTGCAAATCATTCTGGTGAATCAAGAAGATCAAGAGGAAGTAGAAAATAGTGAAAGAGCTGAAGAGAGATCAAAAGAGCTTGAAATTCAAGAACGTTTTAAGAATTTGAGGTATGTAAGATTGAATCATTCAGAAGATCAAATTATTGGTGATAAGAATAAAGTTGTCTAGACTAGGAGAAGAATTGCAAAATAATATTGCTTGATTTAAAAGACGGAGCCTACTAGTGTTAATGAAGCATGCAAAGATGAACATTGGGTTGAAGCAATGAAAGAAGAGCTACAACAAATTGAGAAAAATGATACATGGATTCTTGTTCCTAGACCTAAGGATAAAAATGTAATTGAAACTAAATGGGTCTTTAAAAATAAATTGAATTAGCAAGGTGAAGTGGTTAGAAACAAAGCAAGACTGGTTTGCAAGGGATATTCTCAAATGGAAGGAATTGATTTTGAAGAGACTTTTGCCCTTGTTGCTAGAATTGAAGTTGTGAGACTGTTTCTTGTGTATGCTACTTACAAAGACTACAAGGTTTAATAGATGGATGTCAAGTCTACTTTTTTGAATTGTGAACTAGAAGAAGAGGTATATGTTGAGAAATATGATGGATTTGCAGATGGATGTCAAGTCTACTTTTTAGAAGAAGAGGTATATGTTGAGGTATTTGCATCATCTATTTGCATCAGAAAAGTACAAAAACATCAAATACACCACATATCATTGGCATAATAAAGTCCATCATAGGAATCATATAGGCATCATTCATAAATCATCATAGGATCATAACACACCCGTTGCATCATCATTTACATCCAATCATTTCATCATCATGATCATCATCATAAAATAGAAATTGAATGCATCCATATCATATCATATCACAACAAGCATCATAAAGCAGACATAAAATGCATCCATCATGAAATCATATAGAAACATAGATCATAATCATCATTGCATATCATATAACCTCAAAATCATAATGTAAAAGTTTACAAGGATATCCAAAGGTATAAAGAGATACATTAATATAAAAAATGGCAGTGTATCAGAAAGTCTGAAAACAAGAGGAACACCATCAATGTCTCATGTACATCAACATATAAATCATGTCCAAGATACATCAACAAATCGTAAATCGGAGCTATGTCATGCTCCCCCATATGCTGCTGGCATCATAGAACCAGTACCTCCCCCTGCACCTGATGGACCTGCACCAAGATCTCTCTGATCTGCAAGAAGTGGCTGCACAACACCCATGCTAACAATGCGAGACTGGGACCTACCAGACTGAGACTGTGAAAAGCTCTCCCGCCGCTCTGGAGGAACCGCATCATGATATCGACCTATGTAGAACTCGGCCTCCTATGTGGTACAATGGAACTCTCTGAAATAATCTGAAGTAAAAGCAACCATTGTAACCTGCTATAGCCTCTCGGTGATGTCCTCAGCCTACTCCACCCACAATCTCATGGCATCCCTCTCAACAGTCAATATGGTAATCTGCCCTTGTATCTATCCCTGCACCTATCCCTAGGCCTATACCTGTGCAAGCTAGGCCTGTACCTATTGCACCTGATGCCTAGCAACATCCCTCTCAGTCGATAGAGTATGTATCTATCCCTATGCCCACGTAAGTAGATCCTGTAGCTACTCTAACTGACCTTGCAATGTTTGAACCTATACCTGTAGAACAACTATTTGTGTCTGTTGCTGTTGAGATGACAGTCTGATCTCCATGCACTGTTGTGATGGGGAAACTAATGATTTCCTCTTGCGAGGCACTCTCATCTCTCCAACATCGAGACCTGGACCTCCTCCACTCCCATCACCTCCATCATCACCCCCATCGTTGTCATTTCCATCTCCATCACCATCATCATTGCTATCCTCCTCCTCCTTTGCCTCCTCTCTCTGTCACCTTCGCCCATGACCTACTACTCCCTCCTCTAATAGTGGCGCTGGCTCATCAGGGATGGTGATCCATGGGAAGGGATGTAGGAACATGTACTGAGCATACTCCTTAGATATTGGAGCATCAGTGATATTTGGATGAAAATCCCAAGGCACGACCTATAAACCCTTGAAATGCTCAACCACTGCATCATAAGAAAAAACTGGCCCCCACTCTATAACATCCTGTCATTGTCGTGCATGATGGGACACTCCCTGGGGCATACCCTGGACCCTACCATACTGTCTTAGTACTCTCAAAAGAATGAATCTCTCAATAATAAAATGGGTTCAACCAATCAAATAAATTGACTAACACAAGAATGGCATCTCCATGTCATCCTCTAGCCATTGCTTGCAATCTAGATAAGGCCTCCATACCACTAACTCTAAATCATCCAGTGTTCTCCAATACTCCAGGTTTCCCAACATAGGCTGAGCAAGTTGACCGATATAAATGTGAACATAGGGCCTCATGGTTGGCCATTGTCTGTCTCCCCTGGCTGACTGACTGCTATATGCTCCCAAGCCCAGACCCGAAGCAATGTGACCCTCGCTGATAAACTCACCCCCGAAGGTAGACTACCTAGTGCAAATCATGATACAAGTGTGCAAGCATATAACAACCCCATGCATATTGAGTGTCATGAGCAATCGTGCTCTCCAAAATCTTGCCCCATCCAATTGAGAGTCCCTTTGACCTACGGTCAGGACAAAGGAACCCTCCAATGAAATTGGCTAGAACAGAAGGCAATTGTATGAATTGACCATGTCCCTCCATAGAATCTCATATCTGCATATGGTATCATCCTCAAAAACTTGACACAAAGAATTAGTCCTACCTTTCTTATGTGAATAATAGAAAACCAACTCTCCAACCATGAGAATCCTTAGAATCTAGTAGACATCCTTACATGTAACTGTAATCTCACCAGTGGGAAAATGGAAGGTGTTATGCTCACTATGCCACCTCTCAACTAAGGCTTTTAGTAAAACCCTATTCACCCTAATCTAGGGAATATCTATAAGGGATGAAAAACTGCATCATGCAATGATGACTACCTTAGGTGGCATCAAGTGTCGAATCAACTCTCATGTTCTCAGGAGCTGCTCTTTGATCTGTAAACTCGTCAAAGGCTCCTATCATCACAAAATTGAAAATCAGTCAGTCAATCAATCCAAATCAATCAACCTATCAATCTAATCAACTTTGGTGAGACTTTGATCAAATATCATGAGCATCAACCAATCAATTCAACCTCGCCTATCATGAGGTTTATGAAATCAATCAATACACCTCGCCTATCATGAGGTTCATCAATCCATTCAACCTCACCTATCATGAGGTTTATCAAATCAATCAATGCACCTCACCTATCATGAGGTTCATCAATCAATTCAACCTCGCCTATCATGAGGTTCATCAGATCAATCAACCTATAATTGATCCTCGCCTATCATGAGGTCAATTATCATCATCCTATCATTGAATCTCACCTATCATGAGATCAATGGACATCTAACCTATCAACATCATCAATCATCATCAACACAAAGGTTGACATGATCAAACATCATCGACATTATGAAGTCTAATCAAGAAAATCATCAATCTAGTATAAAATTTCACCAATGCGCTAGAATAATATTTCTATGCACTAGAAAACCCTATGCACCAGAAAAAAAATATCAATGCACTAGAATAGAGGCTCTATGTGTTGGAACACCGAATGCACCATTTCATTTGTTCAATGCGCCAAAGCAGAGTCCCAATGCATCAATTTAAAATTCATCTCATCTATGCACTAAATTGGTTCACCTATGTGTTAAATCATCCTATGCACTACAATAGTTCATAAATGTGCTAATTTAGGTCATCTAAGCACTAATCTAACTGATGCACTAATTCATTAACCCTATGTGCTAAAATTTTCATCCTATGCGCTAAGTTTATGGATGCACTAGAATAGACATTCTATGTGCTATTTCAGGTTTCCAATGCACTAAACTAAACAAAAACCAAGTTCAAATGAAAAAAAAGTGAGAAAATAAAATGCACAAACAACAAGGTAGTTTTCGGGGTACTTACCGGAGGTCTGTATGCTGTCGGGCGGTTGTTTCGTTGTATGTGCTTGAAATGGTGAGTGTGGTAAGGGATCGCGACTGCTGCTGAACGCTTCAGGATTTCAATTAGAAGGCTGTTTCCGACGGAGCTTTCAATCGCTGACTGCGCAGGGTTATTAAGTGGCATTTATCAGGGGATGTTTTTATTTTTCAAAGGGGACGCCGACCACGACAGGATCATCGCGCGGGAACCGATTCTAAGTGTTTCCTAGGGCATAAGAATTGCTGAGATCATCTATGAGGATGCAAGTATCCATTTTCCGGGCCGAATACCAGAAGTCAGCGGTGCCAGGTTACATCTCGGGGGCATATATCTGTCATCACCTGAAAATTAACGTCTGGGGCATCAATTTTTTTTTTCTTCTCAGCATCAGTATCAAATTTTTCTTTGAATCAACGTGTAAACACATTACTTCAAAGAGGGGAAAAATGTATACACCTAAAATTGGTCAAGACATTTAATTAATTAAATACTAGTTATTTAATTAATATTCCATCTACATATAAATAAATTCTCAATTTATTTATATAGTTCATATCCTTTAATTCTCCAAATCTAAAATCATATTCTTCTAATTTAATTAAATAAATGAATTTCTAAAGTTTGTTTTATTTAATTAATTCTCACTAATCTCATATTAAGAATTTAAGCACATGTCTACAACTTTTTCATGCCACCTCACCAAGGTCACATGGAATTAAATGATTGTAATTTTTAAATTAGTATTATCTTCAAAAAACTTTGAACACATGGTTTTTCTCTCACACACTTAATTCTTCCATCCATTTGGCATGTTGTCTTTGTTCAAGGGAACATTCTTCTTCATTCTCTCCATCTCCACCATTCATCTCTCTTGTTTGAATCTATACCATCGATCGTTGCCACATCACAAGATGCTTGGAAAGGCCTATAAATACAACCCTTTTCCATTGTATTTTGCTTCCACATTTGAGTAGAGTTATCATGTAGGAATATTGTTTGAGCATTGGAGCATTTTGGAGTCTTATAGTTAGCTTTGTTTATCATTTAGCAAGTTTGCATTGTAGCATCATGTTAACTTAGGATCACATTTTTATTTATAGTTGCATTTTAGATTAGCATATTCATAGTTAGTATTTGAGCATATGCAGAATCATCTTAGCTTCATATCATAGCATTTACACTGTATAATTTAACCACATTATCCATTCATCATAATCTCCATCATATCTTTCATCACATAGTTTCATGTAGGAACTTAATTGGCTTGCATGTTGAATAGCATCTTGTTTCTCAAGTTGTCATTTTAATAACCATAGTGCACATCTAAAATATGAGAGCCAATATGGTTTAATAAATCCTTGAGAATAGAGAACAATGGAATGTTTTTAAAGATTTTTTTAACTGTAGTTTAGAGTAGTTTCTTTGATTCAAATCTTTACTATAATATGTCTCATTAGTGTTTGTGTTGATTTACTAACATTACTACATTTCACACACCACAACCTTAGATGCTTATCTTGGTCCATCTTAGGGTGTGAGGTGTAATAATTGTGGTGGGGAGGCTTAATTCTATGTGGCTTTGACTTGTTTCATTACCTCATGCACTTTTGTGACTTGGCACTATCATTATCATGATTTGACACTGATGGGGGACTTAATAGGAAAGTATCACATGCCTTGGGATATTGCTATTTATTATGATTTTGTAAGTCCTTTATGGACTTACGCTCTCATTTCTTTCTTCCTTAAGGTGGATTATTTTATCAATGATGTTCTTTTTGAGGGAAGTCTAGATGGTGTGACTAAAGACCATATCTCCCCTAAACCTAGGTATTTGAGGCTTATTTTCATAATGACAGATAAACCCTGTGTTTCCTCTTCATTGTGCCCTCGTGTATTTCCTAAGCCACAATATTTTAGATGTCCTTTCAATTGGAGTTTGAGCTACAATTGGATCTTACTTTTCATAATTATTGATTGCTATGTCTACTCTCATGTGGATTATGGGTTTTTAAATGGGCTAGTAAAATTTGGTAGAAATTTATCCACCCTCCAACTTACAACATTATTTCTACTAGATCCTTTTGGATGTTGTGTGATGATTGCACCTTGCTAGTGGAGGCCTTGTCCACTATTTTGCTGCCAAATTGTGGCAACAACTATTTTTTTGTTTCTCTTATTAACTTTTTACCCACTAATGTGACTATTGAGAAGGGTGAAATTTATTTCTTCTACTACTACTACTATAACTCCATGGGGGGTCCTAGGAAAGGATTGGAGTCATTGTCTTGTGTACCTTTTTGGTACAATGTTGAGCTTTGGAAGCTCTTCAAGGAGGCTAGTATGACACCATTCTTTATGGCGATGCATGGGTATAGTGATGACATAACTGCAAATTTTTACAACTCATGGATAGAGGATAGAGTTTAGATTAGTAGTGTAGGGTTTGAAGTGTCCCCTAGGTTGAATGTAGCTCTAATTGGTCTTAGTAGAAGGCCCTAAGGGTGTCCAAAATATGCAATGGAAATTACTAGAGGTTTATGGATAGCTTTCTTAAAGGTGACAAGAAGCTGGAGATATTCCAAAATGGCTATGATAGAGAGTGCCTCCTAGATCCTTATGGGGTTGTAAGTGTGCATATCATGAAGTATTTCACCCTAGAAGGGCATTACAACACAGTCCACGGGTACCATTTTCCATTTCTATGTCATACACGTAGGAATGAGAAAATTAACAAACCTTTTTTCTATTTTCATCTCTAATACAATGTAAAGCTAAGGGTGCCTTTCCCCCTCTCCACCAGGGTTTGATCCAGTGTCTTTATAACCATGCTTCTCTAATTACCCCCTGCCAGGACCATCTAGTGGTATCCCTACTAGTAATTTTTCCCCTGTTTCTCATGCGGACCCCCTCCCTAGCCCCTCTTTGGATATTTCCACTTGTTAGGGTACCTCCTCTGTGAGACCTCCTTCCTAAAAATCCCATGTTGTTCCTTCAAGTTTAAAACAATCTTCAATTAAGGGCCTTCTTACTAAGGGAAACACTTCTACTCTAAACCTAAAAGGAAAAGTGACTTATTTTAACCCTTCAGTAACCTCTCTAGCACTAAAATAAAGGCTTTGATAGTCTTGAACCTAAAATTTCCAAAAAATTCACCATTGAGACTAGATACAAGGAGGAACAAGGTAAATTGGATGATTCTAGTAGTGGGAGGTGTGAGAGGAGGTCAGCTAGGCTTGTGAATGACCCTGAAGATGAATCTTGTCTTCCATTAATTTTAGTAAAAAGGAGTTTTTGGTAGTTTTGGGAGAAGATCTCTTAGAATACTTTGCTATTAGTAAATAGGATGAATAAATGGTTGGTGATGACCAATCAATGGTTGAAGACTCAAAGGATGAGGAAGAGGAAGGGATTCAAAATATTGAAAATAAAGTTGAGGAAGTGGTTAGGGAAGTCATGAAGGGGATGGATGATCAACCGATGAAGGAAAAGATTGGGGAGATGTAGGATAATGTCAGGCCCCTAGATCTCTATGCTTCTCAAATTTGGGAAAAACTTAAAGTGGATAAGATGGAAAAGGCCTTCAACAAGTTAATGGTTATCACTTTGGGCATAATGTGAAAGGCTATCTTTGGCATGGTGAGTGGGGTGACTAAGGCTAGGAAAGGCCATCTGAAGAAGCAAGCCTCTTTGGCCAAGGAGGAGCAACTAGATGAAGGAGTGATGAGATTTATGGAATAGTACAACAAGGTGATGGAACAACTCAAACATGAATGGGACCTTATCTACTATCCGAAGGAGTAATTGGGATTGTTGGTCTATGTTATGTTGTTTTTTCTCTATGATTTTACTGGGCATACATGCCCTTCAAACTTTTAGTTTTGTTTGTCTTTAGGGCTGCTGTTCTTTTTTGGTTAGTTGTTTTTTGCTACTTTGGGTTGTTAGGTGGAATTTTCTAGTTTTTTACATGTTACAAATTTGATGGATGTGGATATCAATGGAAAAACTTTCACTTGGATAAATAGGTACATAGAGGAACACATAATATAGGTTAGATTTGATATATCTCATCTCTTCTAATTTAGACATTATTAAAAAGGTCAAAATATTTAATCTCCATGGAGTCTGTTCTAACCATGTAGCCCCCTATTGCTCAACTTGGTTGATCAATACTACAAAGGCTCTCATCCCTTTAGATATGAAATTCTATGGAATTTCCATCCAAATTTCATAGATTATATTTCTAATTGGTGAAATATTTAGGTCCAAGGATCTACAATGTGTAAAGTGTCTTAGAAATTTCTTAATAATAAGAATAAGTTTAAAGATCGAAACAAGTAATCCTTTGGAAAAATGTTTGAGAAAAAAGAAATAAATTGTTGAAACCTAATGGATGTTCAAAATTTTATAGTTAGAGGAAGAACATATGAGGCTACCATTCTTAAGGAAAAATCTATCTCTGAACAATGGAAGGATAGTATGCAAAAAGAGGATTTCCTTGGAAAAAAAAGTCTAGGGGCCAATGGCTAAAGAAGCGGTACACACTTGTACTTTATATTTCATCAACCAATGCTCTATCATAGAGAGAGGAAGACCATTGCTAATCTTAGGGATGAAAATGGG
>VDFB02000003.1:88624322-88745926 GCA_007258455.2 Sequoia sempervirens
ATGTGACAGTCCAAAACCTAAGAAGAACAGTCACCTTAGACAAGAGCTAGGACAGTGCTCATATAAAATCAGTCCTTAGTCAACAGGGGACCATACACAGTGACAGTCACTTAAAGGAGTAACCTAAACATTGCAATGATGGAGCATTAAGTGTGCCAGTCATCTCTAAATACAAGAAAGGGATAGTCATGAAAATGGATAACAGAGGATAGTGACATTCGGTATAACAGTCAAGTTGCTAATGGAAAATGAGGGACAATCATGAGAGGAAGGACAGAGTAAGCACAAAAAAGGAGAATGGTTATTGAGTTAGCAAGAGAAGAAAAGGGTTTCTAAGTTGGCAACATGAATCCAAAAAGCAAAGTTCCATGAGTTTTCATAACAAAGAGCATAGTACAAGATTTAAAAGGCAGAGTTAAGTGAAGGTACAAGAGATAGTCCTCTATGGTCATGATAGAGAATTAGTGAGACAACAAATAAGAGGCAGTCTTGTGGAGGTGGCTGAAACATTACGAGCATAGTGCTATGAAGCAAGGTAGTGATTTTGCAAAGAGTCAGTCACAGCCAAGTAAATGAGCAGAGATTACTAGAGTTTTAATGGACAGTCACGTCTAGGCTATTGGCAAATAAGAATAATCACAGATAATACATGATGAGTTTCATGATCAGAGAGGACACTCCTTGTCTTATGCACAGATAAGGGTTTTAAAGTCATATTCAAGACAATGACATAGTTACAGTCATCACCAAGGGTTCAAATACAAAAATGCTAGTGATATTTTGATGAAGATAGACAACCACATATAAACACATGAATCTCAATAAAAGGTGGACTGTGAAACAAAGAGAAGATGACAGTTAAACAAGCACAGTGGAAAAATGAATGAGTTGACAGGTAGGGTCAAATAGATTGGTGGACTGTGAGATTCATGGTAAGTGAAGTCATGAACAATAGGGTAGTAGTCTTGAAATCATAAGGTGCAACTAACCCTACAATAGTACATAGTCTTGCCATTGAAGAATTTAGGGCTGAGGATACAATGCATAATGTACAGTGCCTTGACAGTAGTCCTTGGGAAGGATAAGAGAACATAATCAACCATGTAAAGAAAAGGTTTCCAAGGTCATTATCTTAATGATAAAGGGAAGTCGTTTTACATGTCACAGTCTTTAGCAACCTGGAGGACAGTCATTATGGTGAACATGGATACAGAGGTCATGAAGTTTGATCAAACAGGACTATGAGATTCATGGTACAAGTGAAGTCATGAACAATAGGGTAGTAGTCTTGAAATCATAAAGGTGTAGCTAACCCTACAACAGTACACAATCTTGTCATTGAAGAATTTAGGGTTGAGGATACAATGCATAATGTACAGTGCCTTGATAGCAGTCCCTGGGAAGAGAGAACATAATCAACCATGTAAAGCAAAGGTTTTCAAGGTCATTATCTTAATGATAAAGGGCAGTCTTTTTACATGTCACAGTCTTTAGCAACCTGGAGGACAGTCATTATGGTGAACATAAAAATAGAGGTCATGAAGTTTGATCAAACATGGTAGTGATCTATACACAAGCAGTATGAAGATAGTTTAGAGATCATTGATACCAATAAATGTAGTAAGTACAGACATCTTAATGAATACACAGAGAATATAAGGACAACATTTTGTGAATTTTCTAGGTTCAACCATGAGTAGACAGGTCCTTAAGGATAGTGACATGGTCCTAAACACCAATGCAACTCTTGATCTAAGACCTTTATCATGAAGGCAACATTCTGAAGTTTGTAACAATAGAGGGGGGGGGGGCGTTTGAACTTTAAATGGTTCATGGGTACTATTGAGCATATGTTCATAAAGGACACTAAACATACAAAGGGAATGAAAGATAGATTGCTACTACCATAGTTTTTAAGGATGAAAGACAATCACTGGATGACAGTCTTGAAATCTTGAAAATGAATAGTACACTCCAAGAATGCTTTAAGCCTCTTTTAAAAGTATTAATACAATTTGAAAAGATTTGGAAAAACATCAAGCTTAAAAGGGTCAAGGCTTTTACAATCAGTTTGAAGCTTATTAAGAGGCCTACATGGTTATAGTTGAAGTTGGTGGAAGTTTGAAGGCACAAGAAGGTAGCAAGGGGCAGTTTTGAGCCCTAAAATGAAGGATTTTTTTGCCTTGCACGACCAAATGTTCTAGAGCCTCATGAAAGGATGACAAGGACAACAGTTTGATCTTTGAGCTAACTAAGGGCAGTTGCAAGCATCTAGGAGTAGTTTGTTGAGTTGTGCAACTAATGGAGAGGATATAGGGCAGTTTTGACCAGTTTGAGCATTTTTGAGAGCATCTAGGAACTGTTTTAGGTGCCTTAATTGTAGATAGGATCAAGGCATGACTTTTTCGGCACGCAAACACTTTTTTGGAGCAGTTTAAGGGGCTGCAAAGTAGGGGAAACTGTTTTGGACGCCCAAGGAGTTTGACCCAGCCAACAAAAGCAAACTCATGTCTTTTTTCTCCTCCACACATGTTCCTAATTTGTATCAGCTGTTGAACAGCATAAACGCAAGCCTTAGGAGCAGATTTCAGTTAGTTCTTTTCTCTCTTGGCATGTATTGTAACTAGTTTTTCAAGTTCTTTCAATTTGGGACATCAATTGTAACTCATTTTTATACTTGTACAGTTGTATGCAACACTCTTTTGATCAATAAAATAAGCTATTTTACCTTCTCATTTTGTTATTTATTGTGCAAATATTCTAGATAGTTAATAAGTTATCTTGTGGTGATATCTTTTCCCTTTGATTTCTGTCCTATTTTCTTTGCCTTTGAGCAGAAAGTATGTATTTTTGCAGGTCATAACTTGTGTTAACCAGTTAGGAATAGAGTTTAAGTTGTGATAACACTCCTAGCTCCTTAGATAAACACTATCTTTAACACACCAAGCCTTGTTATGAAACACTTTTGCAAAGATGTATAAAATATTGAGTTGTGTATGTGTTGGGTTTAAATTGCTGATCATTTTGAGTCCAAATAGTAGTGTAGGCTCTGATAAAAGCATTTGGTGCATCGCCTTTTAGTTTTATGATTCATTTTTATGTTTCCTTCTTACTCTTTTTCTCAGCAAAGCATTAAAGTTTAGTTAGATTAGGTGAAGTTACCAAGGGAACCAACCCTCTCTGGAGGTTGATCTCCACAATCTAAGCCCACACTCAGGAAGATCATCCCATGTTTCATGAGGTGGTCGAGTGATCTCATCATCTCAGCAAAGGGTGCACACTTATGTGACAACAGGGCCCTTTTTAGTGATGATATCATACATCTCCTAGAAAGTGTGACCTTATTAATAATAATGCATACAAGTGTGGCCTACTCAATCTATGTTAGTGTCTCCTTTGTGGTGGTATTATACTTGATATCCCCTAAAAGTGTGACTTTCCATGGCATGTTATGTTCCCTTTGGTGGTAATGCTATGATTTGCATTCCCTAAAGTGTGATTCGTCACTCCATGATTTGTCCTCTCTTAGTGGTGGTATCATCTGTAATATTCCCTAAGGTGTGACCTCCCATGTGTTGAGAAATGCCCCTTTGATATTTGTGATGCACCCCTTGTGGTGGTGTTGTTTATAATGCCCCCTAAGGCGTGGCTTTTTGACATTCATTCCCTATGATCTAAATTTTGTACACCCCTTGAGGTGATTTTATTTTGTCCCCTATGATGTTAAATGTTGTGTACCCTTGAGGTGATGTTTGTTCATCCCCTATGATGTTAAATTTTGTGCACCCCTTGAGGTGATTGTTTCGTCCCTTGTGACATTAAGCTTTATGCACTTCCTGAAGCGTGATTTGCAAGATAATCCATGGATTTGACATAACGTAGCTTGTTGATTCATAAACTTGAGAATCTTTTTAACATGGCCACCTAGCATAACACAACTTTCTTTCCAATGGAGCCATATGTTTCCTGAGTGTCCTAGCATATCGTAGTTTATTAGCCACTAGATCCATGTGGCTCATGAGTGATTTGGCATAACACAACTTGTTGGTCCTCACGAGAGCATTCTCTTTAACATACATTCGAGATATGATGGTTGGTATTTGAGAAAAAATTAAGACTAAGGTCTCTTTGCCTTACCGACTCAAATCCTTTTAGTACTAACCTTGTGTTTGTGTTTGTGTCTTTTATGTGTTTTCTTATGCTTTCATTATGTTGTATTATGTTTGCATTATGTTGTGCTTGTGTTATGTTTTTGTCATGTATTGTCATGTATTTCAAACATGTGTGTTCCTTTTCCCTTATGTTGGTTTTCCATGGGATCTTGAATCTTGGGGTCTTGTGTGCTTCCCCTAAATTCATTGCCATCCTATCTCTTCAACATTTGGACAATTGAACCCCTCTTGACATATTCTTACTTTAGTGCGAGTCCAAGCGTAATTTCATACTATCACTAAAGTGGGCGCTAAATTTAGCATCATAAATTATCACCCTTGACAATTTCACACTAGATTTTGCTCCCTCCTATGTGCTTGGACCTAATCGTGCTCCTAATTTCCTAAATTATGCATTCCATGGCCCATTTTATCATTTGTCAAGAAAAAAAAAGTGAAAAACCCAAGTAGGCATTTAATATTTTGCTCCAGATACTTCAAATCCCAAAAAAGTGCCAGGCCTGGACCCCTTAAATTGGCCCCAAATTTAAATATGTCAAGGTGGGAAATTTATTATTTGAATTTTAAATTCTAAATGCTAGCTATGAAGATTTATTCGTGAGAAATTAGATTAATTGCATAAAAATACTTAGTCATTTCATCATTTGAAAGGTAACTAGCAACAAGCAAGATCAAACAATAGTGAAGAGAAATTATTATACTTCAAGAGTAGTCAAGAGCAAAGTTATTGCAACATTTCAATACCAAGGCATCATGTCAAGTTTTATGTGAGTTTGTTCATGTTTATGCATACATTTTGTTTTTGAATATTGATATTTGTAGATCTTCAAGTTTACTCAAGCTAAATTACAAGCAAGTGTTGAAGGTGATGTGCATGACTTTAGTCCCTCAAGGTTATCAGATTTGAGTGGTGAGTTGTAGTGAGTTGTTGATTCATCATTCATTTGTCATTTATCCTCTATCCCTCAAAAGAATAAGATCTCTTTATCATCATTTTTTATTATGGAGGTAGAAATACCAACATGGGGTTTGACTGAGGCAAGCCCCTATATGGCACAACCCTTCCTCTCTCTTTGAATGTGTAGGTTATAGATCTAAAAGATATTGAAAAACAATTGAAGACTAATTACTCATTGATGTATTCAAGCCAACTTGAAAAGATACAAAAACTCAATTATCTTAGTAACCGATGAAGATTTGACAACAAGATCCATAAGGAATAAGCCATAGATTGGGGACTTGAGGACTATGAAAGCATATTTCAGTTTCAAATCTCCAGTCTAGGGCGCCCTGGGTGCCCTTGTCTAGTCAAATCAAGCTCAAATTTAAATCATAGGTGCACACATGTGTGCTTTGTCTATTTTTGGTTGTTAAATTTGTCTATCAACTTCCAGATTGTTTGTATTCATATCAAAGTAGTGCATTTTTATAGTTAGCTAGTTGCATCATTGCATTTCATCATAATTCAATTATCAAACACACACACAATCAAAACAAAAACCAATGAATTGAAGATCAAGGGTTGGTTAAGTCACCTTTTAGGTTGAAAGTTAATCTCATGCCTTTTCCCATCTTCAATTCCTCAAGTGTCATGCTTGGAAAGGTGACTAATCCTAATTAAATTCTAGTGTTTCACTTTTCCAACATCACAAAAATGATTTGTATTTGTTAGGTACTATTGGAAACCTTACTTGTTGGGGGGGATTGTTGAAAGGTTGTTTGTTTGTCATTGAGAAGATTGGTGGATGTATGGAAAATAATGTTATTTTGGTGTTGTCATTAATGTCAACATTGATCCAGGTTTAGTTGATGAGCATGATTGGATATGGTGTTCTATTGTATAATTGCAAAAGTGTTGGTTTGGAGTAGATCAAATGAGTTGAAGAATTTCCTAAGTATGGAATATAGTTTTTAGTGTTTAGAGAACCAATTTTTGGGTCCGCATTGGTCAGCTATGAGGAATTTGGTTATTTGATTTTGAGGTAATATTGTTATGTGTTGGAAGATTCTAAATCCAAAGTTTCATGACTTAATGTCTTATGTAGTTGAAGTTAATAGTGACAGAGTATCGGCTTGGAAATAATAGAGTTAGTGGTACAAATTACATGATTGGAATGCTTTACATTCCACCGTGGATGAAAATTTTGTTATGCGGATTTGAGGAAGTGTTTACAACTATAAGAGGCGTGTACATTCCAAGCGATAAGTGTTCTGGTGGTTTGCGTGTCAAGGTATGGATGAACAGTTGGTTCATTAAGTTTTGTTTCACCAGTTTTGGCTGTGCAGTCGACCTAAGTATTTTAGGGTCGTGCAGAGTTGGATAGAGTATGAAGTAGAATTATGGGAGTAATTATGGGTCATTCCGACCTATCATTGATTGTGTATATGTAACACCCCTCCATTTTGTTCTTTTGATCAAACAATGTTCGTTATGTATGTTTTGCTTTGTTAGCACGTTGGGTATAAACTTAATTACTTTTGTTCGCTAATTGTTAAGCGATGTAAACATTATGTTTTGATGTGATGGCACTTTAATCAGATGTTATTATTATTTCATATTATGAATTAAATTAGCATGTATGTGAATTATTGATGTTTATGCTTTGATTATATCAGTGATGATTAGATGCATCAGTTAGCGATATTGTATTGGTGAAGGGGACGGGATCACATCACTCGCATGCGAGCACCCTGTGATTCCGCGATTTCCTCTTCACGGTGTGTTTTACTATATATATATATATATGCATGTTTTGACACTTGTATTGTGTGCAGGATGCAGGTACAGGACATCGACTCCACCTGGTTCCACAGGTCTGAGCATGTCCCTTGTCCAACGAAAAACGATTGGGAGATAGTAGCTAGGTTTTCTGTGTCGTAACATCACCCTAGCCATAGTGTGTCGTCGGGTTGTTAGTTGGGATAAGTTATTTTCTTTGTTGCCTCTTCTCTCCTTGCTTGCATATTTAAATTTGCAAAAAAAAAAAAATGGTGTTTGTTTTATTTAATTTGTTATGAAATAAATAGATGAGAGCTTATTAATTAATTAGCTAATTTAATTCAATCAATAAAATAATCTAATCAGGAATTAGATTTATTTATTGATTAATTAAATTAGAGTAATTGTGCTAGCATTATTAAATATTGAGACAATGAAAAGAATAGAAATTACGCACGTTCCTCTTTTTGAAATAAAATTAAGAAAAAAATGATTTCTATATTAAATGGGTAATTCAATTTTGTGAAAGAAATGTGTGAATTATCATTTTGGCTGGCAAAATAGAACTTTTGTTTTAAATGAAATATTATGCAAATGCAATTGAAAATGTGATTGTTTTATTAAATTGCAAGAAAATAAAATATCTGGTTTATGATGTTTGGTTGTTTGGGGACTTGAAATTAGAGGGGTTTGACAAATTTGGAGAAGAAAATTGCATAAGGTAATTCATTTTATTTTGAATTTTTAATTTTGAATTTTGGAGAGAAAACTTGGAATGGATTTTGGTTGAAGAAAAATTGGGAAGAGAAGATTTGAAAATTGGTGTAGCTAAATTGGAAAGAAAAGGAAAACCTCCATTGAAAGACTTCAAGCTTGGAGAAAACACAAGGTTCAATGTTTAAATTTTGTGCAAATCTTATTTTGAAAATCATTTTTGAAATTGTTCAAACTATTTAAGGAATTCAAATTCTGATTTAGAGGAAGAACCCATCATGAAACTCCATTCGAACTTGAATCTAAATTCTCTAGAGATATTGTGGAAACAAAGAGATGACAATTTCATCATCAAACTTGCAATAGAAAATTTGAAACAAACATGGTGATTCAAATGGATTTTCTTGTGAAATTTTGTTTGCTTTGGAAGATCTTCATTTAAATTTGCAAAGGAATGAGAAATCTTCATATAACTGGGTTAAATCATGTGTTTTCAATGACAATTTATTTTGTTTCTTAGAATGAGCATTTTCCCAATCTGGGTATTAAAAAAAATTATTTTTACAGTCATTCTATGAAAGACTGTGTGTTTATATTCATATATATGTATATATATACATACCTTATTGTATGTACATATATATATACATATATATAAATATATATACATATATATATATATACATACATACATATATATATACATGCATATATATATATATATACTTTTACCACACACACACAAACATATATATATATATAACATATATATATATATATGCATTGTTTTTAAAATATTAGGAGGAGGTAAGTTGTGTTTTTTCTTTTCGTTCTTGTTTTTTACAGTCCTTTTGTTTTACCGGTTAGATTTTTTTGGCTTCGAATGGGCATTTCATTTTTGTTCTCCACAGTACCCAAAGTATGTGAGGGAGGCGGGGGTTTCAACCCCGCCCATAGCCATAGATGTGTTCCTTGACTTTTGTGAAGGTAGTGCCAATGCCTGCTGCCCACACAGTTGCCCATCCATGGGGGGTTAAATTCTAATGAGTGCGGTAGCTGACCCTAATGTGTTGCGTTGACCCTTATTAGCTGCGTTGACCCTTATTAGGGTTCGTACCTTGTTCTTTTATATATAAAATGTAATATATTTAATATATTTTATATTATATATTATATTCTATATTATATATATTACATTTAATATATATATGTTTATTTCTGTATTTCAAAAAAATAAAAAGTTTATTTCTGTATTTCAAAAAAAAAAAAGGTTTATTGCTTGTTGATTTTTTTTAATTATTAAGAATTAAAATATATTATTAATATATTTTTATATATATATTTTATATAGATTTAATCTCATATTAAATATATGTAATATATTTATATATATTATAATATATATTTATTTTATATTTTAAATAATTGTAGTAAAGTACTATGGTTTAATTTTTAAATCCAATTATTGAAGTTAATGTTTAATATTAATTATATATATATAAAATATATGTAATAACATATACATCGAGTATATGTGTAATTACATAGATATTTTATATAAATATAATGATATTTAAAAAAAAACATTATAAGTTATTTTTGCAATGAATATATGAGAATTCGGTTTGCAAGTAAGCAAGTTAATTGTGAAAGGACTGTTATTTTTATTATCATTATGGAACATTGTGCATTATGATTAAATGATTAAGTAGAGATTACAAAAAGATTCCCAACGTGTTGGACCACTCATGTGATTGTGCAAGAATATATTTTATTTGATTTGATTAAGTGCACTAATGCATTGAGTGATTGGATTTACGAAATCCTAATGTAGATTACTTATATTGTTTGCAAGCATCCTTACGTCGTGGGGAGTCTATTCTTGTTGGGGATTGAGTCAGTACTAGGTAAGCCTTCTAGATAGGATTGTCTATTATGAGTTGGGGTTGTTGTTATGTCGACCAACCTTGTTTGCCTTGGGTAGTGCGTAATTGTGTCCAGTGTTGTACCCGATTATCATGAACGAGCTATGTTGACTTCATGTCGTGATTAGGGATTCATTATCCCTAGGTTGCACTTGAGTACCCTTTGGTTGTGGTATAGTTCCACGTGTTGTCTTAGAGAAGTGGCTTACATTGAGGGCCGACACACAAAGTGGTGCCGGGAGATCTCAATGTAAGTTAGTTAATTCAGTGAAAACTTAAACCAATTGATTAGTGTAGGTGGTACCAACATTTAAAAAGATTAATTTTGGCTCGCTCATGGATGCAAGTGCTTGTATAGACTTGGGATGAGACGAGAAGGCCTGGAATGGCAAGATGGTTATCTTGTCCCTTCGAAAGATAACTGATTCCACATTGGTTTGCATGTGGGGCTGGGAGTTGTTAGAGGTTACCAGGATATCCCGAGATGGGGGCCGAGACCTAGGAAGACTTGCCAGGATATCCCATGTGACATTGCGATGACACTTCTCCTAAGTCAACAATATGTTTGTATTCGTGATGTGATCATTTACTTAAAAGCTGGAAGCATTGTAACCTTTGTGTCATGTGATGTCATGTTTGTATCTCTTTCAGTTGAGTCATGTTGCCTATGTTTAGAGGTTGTTGGTCTTGACCTAAAATCCTTGTTACTATCTCCTAGCACGGGGGGTGAGCCTTCGGGTATCACTTGGTTGGGTGGAACCTGCACCTTACTCAGTTGTTTTTTTGGCTCTTGCTCGTGTGGACGAGGCTTTCATATTGGAGAGCTCGTGGAATCCAGTTGCTACCTTGGTTCTTTTATGTTAGTCATTCTTGTATTATTTTTACCCCTCATTGTTATCGAGGTGGAAATTGTAATTAAGCTATCATGTTATTGATTTACCTCATTCTAGGAATGAGTGATGTAATTGTAATTGTAAAACTTCTGTTATTGGTAACCATGAAGGATCTCATGGTCTTAAATGAAAATCTCATGTATGGAATGTATGTGCTTTAATTATTTAAGTGAATGTTGTTATGTTTCAGTTCATGCATGTTGTTTTAATTTGTGATTTAAATAATCTTTGTCTCGTAACCTTAGGGGATTGTTGGCTTTGTGTTGTAATCTTATTTGTATTTGTAATTAATCAAAAAAATAATTGTGCATTTGTGTAGTAGTTTGCAACTTCCCCTAGGGTTGCATGGCGGGGCATTACACATGGTATCAGAGCCTAGGTTTAAACACTTGGTACTCTGGGATTATGATGAGCCCATTAAGCTTTTAGTTGTGTGGGTTTTAATTGTGTGTTGTGCTTAATACCTTATTTTTTCTGTGTAGGATTATGCCTCCCAAACATGGAAGAGGTGGGGGTTGTAGACGTGGCCATTTAGGTGGTTGTGTTGGGGAACAACAAGACCCACCGCCACATGTTCCACTTGTTTGTGACCATGAGGAGCAATAGGCTTCTCAGAATATTCAGGGAGATGACAATCAGAATCTGGATCCACCCATGATCGAGGATGCTCAGTTGCGTCAGTTGTTAGAGGAGACCCTTGCCCGCCTTGGGCCTAGGCAGGAGGTAGAGCCAGTGGTGGTTAGAGAGAGAGAGGTACCAGTTCAGTTTGATTCAAAAGTAGCAGCCCATATGAGGGACTTGCTTAGAGCACGACCACCCATTTTCGATGGATCAGGCAGTGGTTTGGAGGTAGAGACATGGCTCATTGACTTGACTAGGTGTTTTGCTATGCACCCATATGGTAGCAACACTTGAGCTAGGTGCGCTATTATGCACTTGAGGGGATTTTCCTCCACTTGGTGGAGATTAGAGGAGTAGAAGCTCCATCTAGACATTGGTACAATTTCTTGGGAGTTGTTCCTAGAGCGGTTTCAGGCAAGATTTCTTTTCGAGCATTGGAGGCAGCGTTGAGGGGATGAGTTCCACACCCTTCGACAGATGACCATGGAGGTGGCAGTCGACAAGGCCAGGCTCATTGAGGAGAACCTGGCGATGGCCTTAGATGGTCATGTAGGAGTGCAGGTGGGCAGTGGTTCAGCAGCTGGGACTAGTGCCCGAGGAGATCAGCCTCAGGGAGGTGCACCTTCTAAAGCTCAGCAGGGTTCGTCTCAGAGTGGTCAGCAATAGCAGTAGGGTTCCCAGGGGAAACATAAGGGTTTCCAGCAGAGGCAGGGAGACAGGAGTTGGAGGTGCATGAGACACTTCAACTCTGAGCAGCCAGCGCAGAGTTCTCATTCATCTTTCAAGGGTAGTGTGCAGTAGTCTAGCGCACCACCTGCAGGCAGGGGCTTCAGTAGAGGCACTGTATGTTTTGCGTGTGGCCAATAGGGTCACATAGCGAGGATGTGTCCTAATAAGGGCACATCGGGTTATTCTCAGGGACCAGCGGCGTCAAAGCCGACTGTAGGAGATGCAGGCCGTGGGCATCGAGTATTTGCAGCGGTTGACAACCGCCAGGCAGAGCACCAGGGTACAGTCGTTGAGGCTTATGGTATGTTGAGGGGTAACCGAGTTTCTATTCTATTTGATTCTGGAGCATCTGATTCCTTTGGTTCTTCATCAATCGTGACACGATGTAGACTGGATGTGGTAAAGTAGGTCGATAGGTGGCAGGTAGAGTTAGCTTCGGGTGCAAAAGTTGCATCCCTTTCCCTTGTGCCAAAGTGTAGGTTAGAGGTTGGACCTCTCCAGACTACCTTGGACCTTCGTGTTATTCCATTGGGTTCTTATGACGTTGTCATAGGAATGGATTGGCTAGAGGCTCATAGTGCAGTCATTGATTGTCGACATAAGTCGATTAGATGCATTGGGGCATCTGGTAGAGAGGTAGAGGTAGTGGGGTTCCAGAGGCCAATTTCCTTAAGGATCATCTCAACTATGCAGTTGAGAAGGTGTGTGTGGTAGGGTTGCCAATTGTTCGCTGTTACAGTGGATGATTTGGATCTAGGAGGTGGAGAAGAGAAGGTCTCTCTTGATAGTCACCCCATCCTTAAGGAGTTTTTCGATGTCTTTCCAGATGATATTCTAGGGATGCCTCCTCAGAGGGACATTGACTTCAAGATCGACTTGGTACCTGGATCAGAGCCCATTTCACGAGCTCCCTATCGTATGACTACCCAGGAGCTGAAAGAGCTTAGGTTGCAACTTGAGTAATTGCTAGAGAAGGGTTTTATTCACCCTAGTGTTTCTCCATGGGGAGCACTTGTCATCTTCATGAAGAAGAAGGACGGTTCACTTCGGTTATGCATTGATTACCGACAGTTGAACAAAGTGACCATCAGGAATCAGTATCCTCTTCCTAGGATTGACAATCTATTCGATCGGATCAAGGGTGCTACCATCTTTTAAAAGATTGATCTCAAGTCAGGATATCATCAGCTTTGAATCTTCGAGTCAGATATTCATAAGACCGCATTTCGAATGCGGTATGGTCACTATGAGTTCACAGTTGTACCATTTGGTTTGACGAATGCACCCTCAGTGTTCATGAGTCTTATGAATGGGGTATTTCGTACATACCTAGATAGGTTTGTCCTTGTGTTCCTAGATGATATTTTGGTATACTCTAGGACAATGGAGGAACATGAGGAGCATTTACGACAGGTATTACAGTGCTTGCGAGATAATCAGCTATATGCTAACTTGTTGAAGTGTGAATTCTTCAGGACTGAGGTCCAATACCTTGGTCATGTGATCTCAGGGGAGGGTATTTCAGTGGATCCTGCAAAGATCCAAGCGATCTCAGATTGGCCTGCGCCCATGAATGTGGAAAAGATACGTAGCTTCATGGGGATAGCGGGTTATTACAAGCGATTTGTGCAGGACTTTTCGAGGCTAGGGCATCCTATCACCTCCCTTTAGAGGAAAGGAAAGAGGTTTGAGTAGTCTAAGAAGTGTGAGGCAGCCTTTCAGTGTCTTAAGGGGAAGTTGACTAGTGCACCTATACTTGCGATACCGGATCCTATTGGGGACTTTGTAGTTTGTACAGATGCGTCCTTGGAGGGGTTAGGTGCAGTATTGATGCAGGAGGGTCATGTCATTGCATATGAGTCACAGAAGCTCAAGGATCATCAGCTAAACTATCCTACCCACGATCTTGAGTTGGTGGCAGTGGTTCATGCATTGACGAGATGGAGGCTCTTTCTTCTTGGGCATAGGTTTGAGCTACATAGTGATCGTAGGAGCCTTTAGTATATCTTCACGCAGCCCAACCTTAATGCTAGGCAAAGGTGTTGGATGGAGTTTCTCTATGAATATGACTTTGAGTTGAAGTATATCCAAGGAAAGGAGAATGTGGTTGTAGATTCCCTCAGTAGGCGAAGGCATGAGATATCTGAGTTGACTCTTATTGTTGATTTGCGGAGTCAGATTCTTTCTACCCTCCTAGCCGACAGTTGGTATCAGGATGTTAGATCGGTGATAGAGGCAAGAAGACCCCTTGAGGGTAGATATTCAAGATACTCTCTAGATGCTGATGAGATATTGAGACACATGGGACGCATATACGTTCCCCCATCATGTGAGCTTTGCGCTTTGGTCATGACCAAAGCACATCGTGCACCTTATTCAGCCCATCCAGGGGTGAAGAAGATGTATGCAGATTTGCGTCAGTTATATTTTTGGCCAGGGATGAAGCGAGATATTGTAAATTTTGTGTCGAGATGTCTTGAGTGTCAGCGGGTGAAGGCCAAACACCAACATCCAGCAGGGCTTTTGTATTCTCATTTAGTACCAGAGTGGAAATGGGATATAATCTCATTGGATTTCATTGTTGGTTTACCCAACTCTTCAAAACGACATGATGCAATTATGGTGACAGTGGATAGGTTGACGAAGGTAGCACACTTCTCACCTATGCACTCTTCCTATACTGCATCGTCTGTAGCTAGAGTGTTCATGGAGGATATAGTGAGGTTGCATGGTATTCTACGTCGGATTATCTCTGACAGGGATCCAGTATTCACCTTAGCTCTATGGACGTCATTACAGCATGCGATGGGAACACAATTGAACTTCAGTTTAGCTTACCACCCAGAGACAGATGGACAGACTGAGAGGGTCAATTAGATCCTCAAGGACATGTTGCGTATGTATGTGATGGACCAGCAGACACGATGGGAGGACTATCTTTATTTGGTAGAGTTTGCCTATAATAATGGCTTTCAGAGTTCTATTGGCATGCCTCCATTCCAGGCATTGTATGGGCGACCATGTCGCACTCCCTTGAGTTGGGATCGACTAGAGGACAGAGTAACTTTGGGTCCTAAAATGTTGCAGGATATGGAGTAGTAGGTGGATAGGATTAGAGAGCACTTGGTGGCAGCACAGGATAGGCAGAAGAAGTATGTGGATGTGCATAGAGTGGATCGTCAGTTTTTCGTAGGCGATAGAGTCTTCTTGCATGTGTGTCCATGAAAGAGTCCAATCCATTATGGAAAAGGCTCTAAGTTGGCGCCTCACTTTGTTGGACCCTTCGAGATTCTTGAGAAGATTGGTCCTATTGCTTATCATCTTTCTTTACTGCCCAGTCTCTCGCGTGTGCACGACGTATTTCATGTATCAGTTCTTTGGCCATACCATCCAGACATTTCTCATGTCCTTGATTGGAATGCTTTGCAGGTAGAGGACGGGCGGCTGGCTTTGGAGCCTGTGGCCGTGGTGGAGCGCAGAACGCTCACTCTTCGAGGGTGAGATATTGATCAGGTTAGGATCCAGTGGGATCCTAGGGATGATACATCATCCACTTGGGAAGATGTAGCTAGGATGAGGGAAATTTATCCCTATTTGTTTGCAGGCTTCCAGGAGTAAGCCTAACCCTAGGGGGGGAGGATGTAACACCCCTCCATTTTGTTCTTTTGATTGAACAATGTTCGTTATGTATGTTTTGCTTTGTTAGCATGTTGGGTATAAACTTAATTACTTTTTTTTGCTAATTGTTAAGCGATGTAAACATTATGTTTTGATGTGATGGCACTTTAATCAGATATTATTATTATTTCATATTATGGATTAAATTAGCATGTATGTGAATTATTGATGTTTATGCTTTGATTATATCAGTGATGCTTAGATGCGTCAGTTAGCAATATTGTATTGGTGAAGGGGACGTGATCACATCACTCGCATGCGAGCGCCCTGTGATTCCACGATTTCCTCTTCACAGTGTGTTTTAATATATATATATATGCATGTTTCGAAACTCGTATTGTGTGCAGGATGTAGGTACAGGAAATCGACTCCACCTAGTTCCATAGGTCTGAGTGTGTCCCTTGTCCAATGGAAAACGATTGGGAGATAGTAGCTAGGTTTTCTGTGTCGTGACATCACCCTAGCCATAGTGTGTCATCGGGTTGTTAGTTGGGATAAGTTATTTTCTTTGTTGCCTCTTCTCTCCTTGCTTGCTTATTTAAATTTGCAAAAAAAAAAAAATGGTGTTTGTTTTATTTAATTTCATTGTCAAAATAAATAGATGAGAGCTTATTAATTAATTAGCTAATTTAATTCAATCAATAAAATAATCTAATAAGGAATTAGATTTATTTATTGATTAATTAAATTAGATTAATTGTGCTAGCATTATTAAATATTGAGACAAATAAAAAAAATAGAAGTTGCCTTGCATTCCTCTTTTTTTGAAATAAAATTAAAAAAAAAAATGATTTCTATGTAAATGGGTAAATTCAATTTTGTGAAAAGAAATATGTAATTATCATTTTGTGGAAAAATACTTTTTTTTAAATAAATATTATGCAAATGCAATGGAAAATGGAAATTGTTTTATTAAATTGCAAAAAATAAAATATCTAGTTTAGCAATCAATTTTGGTGGGTGAGTTCAAAATTAGGGGTTTGACAAATTTGGGGGAGAAAATTGCATAAGGGAATTCATTTTATTTTGAATTTTGAATTTTGAATTTTGGAGAGCAAACTTGGAATGGATTTTGGTTGAAGAAAAATTGGGAAGAGAAGATTTGAAAATTGGTGCAGCTGAATTGGAAAAAAAAGGCAAACCTCCATTGAAAGACTTCAAGCTTGGAGAAAACACAAGGTTCAATCTTTAAATTTTGTGCAAATCTTATTTTGAAAATCAAATTTGAAATTGTTCAAACTGTTTAAGGAATTCAAATTGTGATTTAGAGGAAAAACCCATCATGAAACTCCATTCAAACTTGAATCTAAATTCTCTAAAGATATTGTGGAAACAAAGAGATGACAATTTCATCATCAAACTTGCAATAGAAAATTTGAAACAAACATGGTGATTCAAATGGATTTTCTTGTGAAATTTTGTTTGCTTTGGAAGATCTTCATTTAAATTTGCAAAGGAATGAGAAATCTTCATATAACTGGGTTAAATCATGTGTTTTCAATGACAATTTATTTTGTTTCTTAGAATGAGCATTTGCCCAATCTGGGTATTAAAAAAAAATATTTTTACAGTCATTCTATGAAAGACTGTGTGTGTATATTTATATATATGTATATATATACATACCTTATTGTATGTACATATATATATACATATATATAAATATATATATATATATGAATTCGTTTTTAAAATATTCGGAGAAATAAAGTTGTGTTTTTCTTTCATTCTAGTTTTTTTTACCCAGAATCCTTTTGTTTTACCAGTCGAATTTTTGAAAACTCGAATGGCGTTTCATTTTTTTGTTCTCCCTGTGCAAAGTATGTGAGGAGGGGCGGGGTTTCAACCCCTTCGCAACCCCATCGATGGTGTCGGCGGCCTGTGAAGGCAGCGCCGATGCTGCCCACACAGGTTGCCGCCCCCATCCATGGGGGCTGCGTCCCCTGTTGGTGCAGGGCGCAGCCCTAATGTGCTGCGTTGACCCTTATTAGGGTTCGTACCTTGTTCTTTTATATATAAAATGTAATATATTTAATATATTTTATATTATATATTATATTCTATATTATATATATTACATTTAATATATATATGTTTATTTCTGTATTTCAAAAAAAAAAAGGATTTATTACTTGTTGATATTTTTTTAATTATTAAGAATTAATATATATTATATATATATATATTTATTTTATATATTGTAATATATATATATATATATATATTATAATATATATTTATTTTATATTTTAAATAATTGTAGTAAAGTACTATGGTTTGATTTTTAAATCCAATTATTGAAGTTAATGTTTAATATTAATTATATATATATATATAATATATGTAATAACATATACATCGAGTATATGTGTAATTACATAGATATTTTATATAAATATAATGATATTTAAAAAAATAAAATTATTTTAAGTTATTTTTGGAATGAATATATGAGAATTCAGTTTGCAAGTAAGCAAGTTAATTGTGAAAGGACTGTTATTTTTATTATTATTATGGAACATTGTGCATTATGATTAAATGATTAAGTAGAGATTACGGAAAGATTCCCAACATGTTGGACCACTCTCATGTGATTGTGCAAGAATATATTTTATTTGATTTGATTAAGTGCACTAATGCGTTGAGTGATTGGATTTACGAAATCCTAATGTAGATTACTTATATTGTTTGCAAGCTTCCTTTCGTCGTGGGGAGTCTATTCTTGTTGGGGATTGAGTCAGTACTAGGTAAGCCTTCCAGATAGGATTGTCTATTATGAGTTGGGGTTGCTATTATGTCGACCAACCTTGTTTGCCTTGGGTAGTGCGTAATTGTGTCCAGTGTTGTACCCGATTATCATGAACGGGCTATGTTGACTTCATGTCGTGATTAGGGATTCATTATCCCTAGGTTGCACTTGAGTACCCTTTGGTTGTGGTATAGTTCCACGTGTTGTCTTAGAGAAGTGGCTTACATTGAGGGCCGACACACAAAGTGGTGCCAGGAGATCTCAATGTAAGTTAGTTAATTCAGTGAAAACTTAAACCAATTGATTAGTGTAGGTGGTACCAACATTTAAAAAGATTAATTTTTCCTCGCTCATGGACGCAAGTGCTTGTATAGACTTGGGATGAGATGAGAAGGCCTAGAATGGCAAGATCGTTATCTTGTCCCTTCGAAAGATAACTGATTCCGCATTGGTTTGCATGTGGGGCCAGGAGTCGGTAGAGGTTACCAGGATATCCAGAGATGGGGGCCGGGACCTAGGAAGACTTGCCAAGATATCCCATGCGAAATTGTGATGACACTTCTCCTAAGTCAACAATATGTTTGTATTCATGATTTGATCATTTACTTAAAATCTGGAAACATTGTAACCTTTGTGTCATGTGATGTCATGTTCATATCTTTTTCAGTTGAGTCATGTTGCCTATGTTTAGAGGTTGTTGGTCTTGACCTGAAATCCTTGTTACTATCTCCTAGCATGGGGGGTGAGCCTTCGGGTATCACTTGGTTGGGTGGAATGTGCACCTTACTCCGTTGTTTTTTTGGCTCTTGCTTGTGTGGACGAGGCTTTCATATTGGAGAGCTCGTGGAATCCAGTTGCTACCTTGGTTCTTTTATGTTAGTCATTCTTGTATTATTTCTACCCCTCATTGTTATCGAGGTGGAAATTGTAATTAAGCTATCATGTTATTGATTTACCTCATTCTAGGAATGAGTGATGTAATTGTAATTGTAAAACTTCTGTTATTGGTAACCATGAAGGATCTCATGGTCTTAAATGAAAATCTCATGTATGGAATGTATGTGCTTTAATTATTTAAGTGAATGTTGTTATGTTTCAGTTCATGCATGTTGTTTTAATTTGTGATTTAAATAATCTTTGTCTCGTAACCTTAGGGGATTGTTGGCTTTGTGTTGTAATCTTACTTGTATTTGTAATTAAACAAAAAAAAATTGTGCATTTTTTTAGTAGTTTTCAACTTCCCCTAGGGTTGCGTGGCGGGGCATTACAGTATATGTTTTGGTTTGTGTGTATTGGTGTTTTGGGCCAATAGGTTATGGTGTTGTACGGTAGGTACATAAATTAGTCTGACCTAATTTATGTTTTTTTTTGTTTGTTTGTTTTTTATTTATTTTTGCTCAGTAAATCACTACTAAGGGAAAACACCCGTCACTTTTGACTGGAGCTATGAACCAGTGAGGCCACATTCGGGGGACCTCATCCTCGCCATTCATATTCCTATGCTTTTGTGCATTCCCGCCAAGCTCCCTGCAAGACCCAATGTCATTCCTCCATTTGTTGCGCCTTCCTGCATTCCTACCAAGCTCCCTATAGGAGCCGACGCCATTCCTCTTGTCTGCTTTACCTGCTTGCATTCCCGCCAAGCTCCCTACAAGACCCAGTGCCATTCTCTCTCTGAACACCCCTGCTAGCTCCACCTCTTCATCGATCCCTCTAGCTTTTAGACCCCATAGTAGCAAACACCATCCACCACTCACCCACTCCTTTGTGTGTTGATCGCTGCCACCCTTGCACAATATTTCCTCCATCCGTGCATCATCTAACGTTCTCTTCATTCTCTGGCCAATGATACTTCGTATCACCTTCCACTAGTGGGATTCAAACTCAAGACAATAGGGAAGCCACTGCTTGCAACTTGTCGTTGCACTGCGGGGTCATCCCCTTATATTTTGTTTGTTATGGTATATATACAAGGTTAATTCCTTGTGTGAAGGTGTGTATGAGGAGTGATACAAAATAATTAAGGGTGTGTGCAAGATCTACTACAAAAAAGTGAGAAGTGTAATTGTGGTGAAGTATGAAGTGTGTTAAGTCAATTTTCTAAGCTTCAGTGGAACTGTATCTTCAGTATAAGTGAGATGCACAGTTAGCAGTTCATTTTGGCAATGAGCTACCCTCTTCTCTATTCTGATAGTAAGCCACTTCTTCTATTCTTTGGATAGTGAGCCCTCCAGATAGTGAGTCCACCTAGTTTTGAGCCATTCTATAGTATCTTGTAACCAGTTATAATATATTGTGAGCTAATCAGGTCACCGTGGTTTTTCCCTTTTTGGGTTTTGCACGTAAATCTAGTGTTCTTGTGTTCTTTAATGTGATGCATGCTTTCTATGTTTCTTTCAATTACTGCAAGTTTAATATGATGCATTGAATGAATGTTTAAAGTTGATGAAGTTAATGAATTTTAGAAAATACTGATTCACCTCCCCTCGTAGTAATCTGAGTGTTCAACAACTGGTATCAGAGCAAGATTCCTTCAATTGGCTTGATTGCTGAGGTAGATCTTGGAGGTTGAACACATGGCACTTAGGGGGTATCTTGTTCCTCTAGAAGAGATTATCCTTGAAGGGTTTATTGAAGAAGATTGTGAGGTTGACATGGAAGGAGAACTCAAATATTCTCTTGATGATTTGGATAAAGTAGAAGTTGAGAATAGAGATCTAAAAAAGATCTTAATGATGCAAATGAGTGTATCAAGAAGCTGAGAGAGAAACTCAAGAAAGCTATAGAAAGAATCAAAGAAATAAATGAGAAGCTCAAGCTCAATCAAATGAGACTATCACCAATCTAAAAGTGCAAGTTCAAGAAGGAAAACGAATTGAAGACTACCTAAATGCTAAACTGAAAGACAAATCTGAAGAATGCTCGAAGCTTGAACAAGAGATTATGACATTGAGATCAGATTTGAAAAAAAAAAAGATTCAAGAAGACAAATTCAAGAAAGGCTCCACCTTGCTTGATGATATACTTGCTAGTCAGAAGGCTTATAAGGATAAAGAAGGTTTAGGGTTTGAGAAAGGAGAAATTTCAAAGGTAAATCAAACTCCAAACAATGCTAAAAAGAAGGATCATGAAAAAACAAAGACTGAAGATAAGAAGAGTAATGTTCAAAACTAGAAGAAAAATTCAAGAGATTGCCTATTAGATAACCAAATGCACAAAGGTACCCATCTTTTAATGGCTATTGTTAATCCTGTAATAATTTTGGACATAGAGCTATAGATTGTAGAAGTAGAATGAATTAGAATGTTAAATAATTTCCTGGTTAGTGCTATACATGTAATAGATTTGGTCCTAGAGCTAGTGAATGCAAAAATCAGATGATGAATGGTAACAATAATGGAATGATGTTTCAATGGTTACTGTTATACATTCAATGGATTTGGGCATAAGGCTAATGATTGCAAATCTAGAATGGATAGAAGTGAGCTTGTTAAAAAAGGTGTCACTTGTTACAAATGCAACAAACCAAGACACATAGCTAAGTTTTGCATAAGTAAGAATGTCAAACCCTCTATTTCACAAAAGAAGGCTAATCCGACAAAGAAGGTAGATCCGGTATGGACAAGACCTGAAAAAATAAAGAAGGGAGTGAAATGAAAAATGAGTCTGTGCCAACCCTAGTGCAGATGTTTCCTCTAGAAACTAAATGAAGAGATTTGGCTCAAGGGGATTTCTAATAGAAAATCTTTAAGCCCCTACCAAAGGTGTGGTGCTAATGCTCTCAACACACTGGTGCATGTGTAGATCAACACTGTAAGATCTACTTATGGTATTTTCGGTATGAAAATTCCTATTACAGAGATTTATAGAGAGAATTAAGGGGACTGTGAATATACAGTTAGGGTTTGACAACTTTTTGACCTAACTTCGAATCAATGCAATCAATTATTTTTAGGTTATCCAAAAGGTGTTTCACATATGAAAAGTTCATTTGTGATTGAATTCTTGAAATGTGAAGAGCAGAGCAGAGGCATAGTGAAGTGTTTCCAAAGTGTTGCATGAAACCCTAACCAACAAAGATTCAAAGGTATTTACAATTTCTTTCTTATCCCTTATTTTAGAAGTTGTTCAAAATGTTTACACCTCAAGTAGTTAAGGACCAACCTAGACCTAAGTAAATAAGAAGCACCCTAATAAATCCATGACCTGATGGATCCAAAAGGCATATTTTCACATATTCCTTATGGTGTATTGCATATAGAGGATGCCAGAATATACATCTAAACAAAATGGATGAATATGATCATATGAAGATTGCAAAATAATGGGTTAATGAGCTAACCAAAGATGACTTTGAGTTGAAACCTAAATTTGGGAGCTTGACAAAGAAGAAGCTGGATGTGTGGAAGAATTTCCCAAAAAACTATTATGAGAATGTATGGGTTAAATTTAGAAAAATGCCTTCAATTTTTTTCTCCACTTGCAGATTTGAAATAAAATATTGAAGAGGTTGAAGAAAACACTTAAGACCCCTTTGGTTGGTTGTGACCATACCATATGAACAAGGTGCTAAGAGTTTTGGTGGTTCAATGTGTTGATTAAAGCCTACAACTCAACATGTTAAGCAAAGCCTGCAACAAATTTTCCTACAACTCAAGATTTTTTTGTATTCCTCATCTAGAGTGTGCTTCAATAAGGTCACCATATATGGTTGTTGCAATCATTAAGGAAGAAAAATAATAGTTTATATGACATAATAGATTGCACAAATAAATTTAAAATAGAGAGACAATCTAAAGAACTTGGTTCTTCACTCAAGGTGTTTCATAAAAATGATATTTGTGTTGATAAAATGATTAGAAACCTAAATCATTCCTATGATTTAGATATTAAAGAGTGCATTAGCATATGTGAATTTAATGCATGTTGGTTACCTATTATCTTGAATATTGATAATATTGATTATGGAGTAGTCCTTAATGATAATAGTGTGAATTATAGTGTTGTGGATGATAGTGACATGATTTAAATTGAGTCCTTTATATGGACCTAACATACAAATGATGATGATGATGTTAAGTAGCAACACATTTTCCAAGTTGAATATAAACATGTTTCCCAACTTGAAGGTGTTTGAAAGGTTGATTTTTTTTAGTTAGATCTGTAGGAGGAAGATTTTTTTCATGGAGATCAATAATATATTTAGGAACAATTTTCTTTGTTATGTGAATTGAAGGTATTTTATTTTTTTCCCAAATCCATATGAGGAGATCGATAGGTACACCAGAAGTGCACTCATGAATGATGGAAGTTTTCTCTCTTCCATGTGTTACAATTATTTTGTTGTTTATCTGAATCTAAGTTTCTTACCACTTACACCTATAATCATGCATAATTAATAATAAAATTGGTCTAGCACATTTTTTTGGTGGCTACCATATAGTGGTAATGTTGGTGGTACAGTTGGCATTCACCTCTTAGGATTTTTTTTTATAAATTGATGCATGTAGATAGAGGGCTTAATTTGTTGCATTTGGATGTTGTGTATGCAAGAGGCACACATCCTTAATTAGATCCTATTGGGACTCAATTTTATAATTTCAAAATTTTATTAAGTCCCCATCTATTTATTCACTTAGGCTATATTTTCCACAAATTTACGAATGGTTTAAGATATTTTAGATTGTGTTTCCTTATAAAGCTTTGTGTAAAAGTAATTTTCAACCATACCACATGCTTGTCCACTGTCCAAGATCACTTAAATATTTTTAAAAAATATATTCTTAGGCATTCTTTGGTGTTCACAATATTTTCACTTCCAAGTGTACTTCTAACTACACTTCACTTTAGCATAGAATCCTCACATGTTCTCTCATTAGTCACATTTTCCTCTTGTAAATATTTAACTTCCATTTGCATTGAACTTTCTATCACTCATGTTCACTTAAGTTTCCTTTATTGCAACCCATTTTTCCTTTATAAAATTTCCCATCTCCTCTACACTTGTAGGAATTCAACCTCTAAATGAGCTTCACCTTTTCATTTACTTTTGGTTCTAAGGTTCACTTCTGCATCAATTTATCATAATATTTTTCCTTTCTTAGACATTTTCTCACCCATTTATTAATGGCATCCTTATGTCACCTTCCTTCCTCCTTTTATATATTTTATCTCTATCTAAACTTGTATTTCATTTCACCTTCAACTTCACTTCTATATGGATTTTCAACAAGCTCACTTTCATGCTAATGTCATCCCCACTTACAAATCTCACTCCCACAATTGCTAATGTCACCATCCACCAAGTGACCTCTACTTCTTCTGTAATTTCATCTCCCTATCACCTTGCATATACTTCTTCCCCATCTAAATCTCCTCAAGTTTTGATGACCCCTCAAATTTTGCACTATTTTTCATCATCTTCCCATTGCACTTGGCTTGTGGGAATTTAATCATTTTTGCAATTTCATCTAGTTCAAACCCATTTTCCTTCCATTTCTTTGTGGCTCCCATATTGTATCATTAATAAATCAAAATGCATTTAATGGTTCAATTTGGCCCTGCACCCACTAGATTTAAGCCTTTGGTTCCTATAAAACCTTATCTTAATTGAATCTGAGAGGGGAAATGAATATAAAGGTAGATGACTCATTGAATGTTGAGTTTATTGTTATAGAGCCCAATGACTAATATTCCATCTCTAGGTTGCTTATTTAGTAGATTTTGTGAGCATCTTTGAAATATTTATGTGTGCATAATTTATACTATTTTAATACTCAAAAGAATGGAAAAAGAGAAATGAATGCTTTCTCATGCTTCTAGGTGGATTTATCAATCTTGAAGGGGTGATTTTGGTGCAAAGAATTTATTACAATGGTAGTTATGGTATGGAAAATCCTTGTTGTACAAGATTTCTAGGTATCTTCCCCTAGATCAAATTCATTTATATAACCTAAATATGTGACTTCTTCACTCATTGTAATGGTTGTTCATTGAGCAAAATTTGTAGGTATTTTGTGCTTTGAGTGTAATATAGAGCATCAAAATTTAAAAGTATAAAATGAAAAATTAATGTATGTGTGGTACATATCATAGGAAGGGTTTTTTTACTACATATCTATTTATCATGATATATATCCATGGTGGTTTACATTGATCTAAAAAAAGTGTATAGTCACAATTGTGCACTTTCTTTCACCATATTTCTTGGTGTGAATGTAATAGGGTTAGGTAAAGTGCAATATTTTTAATGTATTGTGATTTATTTATAATATTTCTTTTATTATGTATGGTTTTCTATAGTTTTGAGAGGTATTATTGCATATCTCCATTACATTTGATGTAATATCTGATTTTCATTTTTCTTTTATTTTTTTTATGCTATGCCTAGCTACGTTTCTTCCCTCTTTGTTGTTTGTGAATCCATTACCCAATGGACCAAGCATCAATCTATATTTGCGAATGACAAATCAATCTTCCATTTAAATAATCTCCATCCTATTACCTATAGGAGTAGATTAGGAGTAGTTTAGGTGTTTAACACTATTCATAATTAAAAAAACATAAACTATAGAACTAATCTCATATGATCCTTAAACAATGAAATTATTAGAGAATCTTAACATGGATGTGTGTACCTTGCCACTATGTATATAATAATAAATAAATATAATTTTAAGGAGTCATAAGATGTTGATACCTATAGGTGGATGTGCAATGTGTTATTAACTATACATAAGTATTTTGTAGTTAGTTACACTTAATATATTGATAAAAAACTAGAACCACTTGTGTAGTTGGGTGTGGATATTTTATATTTTATTCATTATTATATTTTAGTTAATGTAAAATTCTTGCTAAGGCACACCTCTAGGAAAACCCTCCTAGTTTTAAGCTAAGTCCAAAATGTAGAAGATATTACCTAGTCTCATTGTAGACCATCAACCACCCAAATTATATTGATGGAATCTCCTTTTACCTTCTCAAAGATAAACCCCTAGCCTTGAAGGTGAGACAAATTCTTAGAATTTTAGAACTACAATTTGAGACCTAACAAGATGTATATTATATTGAAATTTATTTTACTTCTATGTGTACTATATAGATATCTACATGTTTCAACATTATTCTTTATAAAAACAATATTTTAATATAATGTGAATGGTTTTTCTAATTACCATATTGATACTTAAAATAATGTCACACTAATTAAAATATAAGAAAGAAATTAAATTTATTCTACATTTTAATTCTACAAATGATAATAGTTCCAAAAATAAAAAATCTACATTGAATATGTATGCATCAATCCTTGACTTAATTATTGTCCCTTGAATATTAATTCATTAGACAATTTGTTTTATTGTTTGAAAATAGTAGTAGTTTACACACAACTATACTAAGTACTTTGAATTTGACTTCTAATTTTTTTAAAGTTTATGTTTCAAACTATTGAACAATCAAAAATAAAAATTGAAACTATTTAATCAATTTGAGGGGTTAGACTTGCTAGTTATATAATGCACCACCTAGTAGAAACAAAGAGTGAAATAGTAGCCTTCTACATAGGAAATATGCACAGTATATCAATAAAAGGAACACATCATGCAATACTATTGGGATTGGATGAAGGTTGGTAGATTTGTACAAATGGAAAGGGGAATCACTATTTAAGTATGTAATATACAATCCCAATTATGTAGAATCACATATAATGGACATATGATGCCTAAAGTGAAATATTAGCATGTAATAGAGTATAAAGAAAGAATAGATTAGAGATGCATATTGGAAAGATATATGTGGTGTCACCTTCCTAAAATGGAAAAACATTCTAACTTGCATCTTCCTTTCATCTAATTTCTATGGAACAGGTGATCTCAAAGTGCTTTTTCCTTGTTATTGATTTAATTCATTAGGTTAAAGTGCAAATATGTGTTGGACATGCAAGGGATAAAGTTTTTGAATATATAAATTTTATTAGGTCAAGGTTGATATTAAAACCCAAGGTTCTAGAGGTTCTAGAAATTCAAGTAAAAAAAAATGACTACTAACATATTTAATTATATATAATTACTATTTATAATAATTTAGTTTTCAATCACATTTTTAATAACAACTTATATTTATAGTAATTTTATATTATAAGAGAACTTCTTTGTAAAAAATTATCTACAAAATTCAATATAAATAAAAATTTAAAAATACTACCTAGATTCATATTATAGGTAATAAGTGTCAATTAGTAATAATAAATCCATTTTTTTAGGAATAGGTATTTTTTCTTTAATTTTTTAGATGGACTATTAAGGTAGGTCTTTATGCGGTTGCTTAGCTTATTTTGGCTAGCAAGCACTGCTCAACTTATTAAGGAGTTATTTGTGGAGCTGATGGCCCCATGAATGCTTAATTTTTTTGCTTATTTGTAAGCAACCGGCTTAAATTTCTTATGTACAATAAAAAATTAGAAAAAGAAAAATAAAAGCAAATATTAAAAGAGGGAAACAAATTTGTGGAGCCACATGGATTTTTAGCCCCCCTTTTTCCATAGCTTATTTTCAATTCCTAAATAGTAGCTGCTCCATTAAAATAGGAGAAGATTCCAAATTATTCTTTTCCAACAATAAGATTTATGCATGTAAACACTCCCGTTGCTTAAATTTAAGCAGAAAATCGAGTTAAGCAGCCGCATGGGGACATAAGGTTAGTTTCCATTATATTTGAAATTATGTAAATAAATTAGTCATATTTATTTGGAATGAAATTCTCTTTAGTTGAAAAAAGGGGCATAAGTCTATATCATTCAAAATGAAGCATAAAAATAAATATTAGAATTCTAGACTGGAAGACATGAAGATCTTGTTATCTTATTATTTATTTACAAAGCCAAAAAACTGTTACCTTCATTTATTACTATGATTATCATTCTTTAATTACAAAGCGGAACAATCTTTGCTTTCATTTATTTTCATTTTTTTTTTTATCAATAAAAGTGGTTGTAAATGTCCACACCCAGTTAATTCATTTTAGCTAAAAAGGTGATTACAATATATCATATTCCCTTGTGTGGGTAGCTATTATATTACTAGCTAAGCACCATTTGCAAAATGAGACCCACCACCTCAAAATGGTCTTTGCAATTCCCTAGATGAAACTAGTAGCATTATGGCATACTACCCTACAACCTACCCATACATTTCTACACATATACTACCCATAATAACATCAAGAAACATATATAGTCCCCTACCTAATTTCCCCATCCACCCTTTCTAGCTACCATCCCTTTCATCAATCTCCATCACAACCAAATTTACTAGTACAAAGGACCAATCTACCACATTGTTTGAGTTCTCCCCCACAAGGGTTTTGAGGATGTTGATCCCCAGTCATGCATGATGGCATCATTGGTTAAGTTCATCCCCAACCCCCATATGATGAAAGGGACCCAAGATGGATTTGACTACTCTACAATCTGTAGCCATATCCCGGTGTGAGACCAACCCCAGGCGAGACGTGGTGTAGAATGTATTTCATGCCCCAGTGCTAGCACAACCACATGAGGGTTTCCATGATCTTCTCCATAACCCTTCTTCACTCACATCTAGAAAAATTAACATGAACATTAATGACACATCTATATTCATCCGATAATGTGTCACCTCATTTGTGTATGTGTCATCCAAGACCAATCTTATCACAACAACACCACCACACAATTGGACTTGAAAATCACCATCATCCTTTGCTCAGATAGTTCCCCTAGTAACACCATTTTCCTCTTCTTCACCTTCAAACACATTGTTGTATGCCGTTGTCTATGCAACCATCAGACTACACATTTGATCATGTTTTTTAATTTATTAAAAATAAGAACTCAATGCATTTTGTATTTTCAATTAATTAATACATATAGTCAAATGTACAATCTGATGGATGGGTAGACATTTCCCTATTGTATCCATTCTTTCTTTGTGGATTGTCATGATAGGCTATGCAAATGAGTCTCCCATCTTATCCTTTTAATCCCAACCACAATAATTTCCCTGTGAGCTTACATACTTCACTTTTGGTTGCCTTAATGATTCATTATTTCTGATCATCCTTCTTCATTTAAATCATAGTGGGAGGTTGTATTCTTACATACTTGACACTACAAAACACATGCCACTCTACTTTGGAATCTATCATGATTTTTTTCACCTCCATGTCTATTTCTAATTCAGAGTGATTTATTCAAATTGCATTAATAATATTTTGTGATTCACCTTCTAGGTGAACATATTGGAGGTTAAGTCGCTTACCCATTTCCAAGCCTAAATGTGTTGCTTGAAACTCCACCTCATTGTTTGCTGCTTGCCCTATTTTTTTGCTACCATCAAAATTATTTTCTTATCCTAATTCCTTATGACATAGCCTACTCCTACTTCACTAGGGTTTCCTCGTGAGAACCCCTCAAATTTTATTTTTAGCCATACTTCTTCTGGAGGGTACCACTTAACACATTTCCATGGATGATAAGTCAAATGAACCTATTGAGACCCATAAGCAAGGGGAATAATAAGCCCTTACCACTTTCTCTTCAATCTTTCATCCCATAGAGATAAAACACTATTTTGTATGTTTTGACACCTTGCCACATTATTGATGTCTTTGTGATTGAGTTTTTAATTTTTTTTAAGAGATTTTCCATGTTTAGTAATTTCCCATGGAATATTGTGTGATTCCTCTCCTTCGATAACTCCCAAATTAGAATGGATGGGGCCAATACCCAAATACTTGCAAAGATTGATCCTTTATATAATTTTGTCTATGCCATAACATCAATCTTATATTTTTTGGCAGTGAGTTTTGTCATTCCAATTTCTCCATCAGTTTTCTCCAACAAGTCTCTATTGCCTCACATCTCAACAATAAATGGTTGAACTCCTCTTCCTCTCTTTTACACATGAAACACATATGTGGGCCAACAAACCCTATCTTCATCAATTTGTCCCCAGTCAGTATTCTCTTTCGTAGCTTGGCAACCCATGCAAATGCCCCTAGTTTTGGGAGGCATTTTTTGCTCCACATTAATTGAGTGGGCCAACATTCTCTTAATAATACTACCTCTTTTAGTTTATATCTAACTTGGACTCACTTCTTGTTGCTTTTTGTGTACATACTTCATACTAGATTTTCCCAAGGAGCAAAATTCATCACTGCTAGGTTTCTTATACCTACACCCCAACCTCCTTGGGATTGCATATTTTTCTCCATGCAATCAATGGAAATTTATTTTTGTCTATGCTACCATTCTAGAAGTACTTTCTCATTAGTTTCTCCATCATTTGCTCTATCTTTTTTGGCATCTTGAGGCATGAAATTGTATAAATGGGTATTGATGCTAAGGCTTCTCTGAGCATTAATATTCACCCTACTGAGGTGAGCCATTTCCCTTTCTAGGATTTTGACATAGTGTTGCACTTTCCCACAATAGTGTCCCATAGATTTTCCTTATTTGCACCTACGAAGAGAGGCATGCCCAAGAACTTCTCAGGCAGTCTCACAACTTTGAGGCCCAATACTTTATATATTTCTTTCTATTTCCTCAAACTTGTGTTGAAAAAGTATATATTTTATTTCTTCTAGTTCACAAGCTATCTAGAGGCCCTATAGTATATTTCAAGAATTCCCTTTATTGTTTTTGCCTCTTTCCTACTTGCTAATCCAAACAACATTGTGTCATCTGCAAATTACTGATGTGTTATTGCTTCTTTGTTTGGTCTATTTTGATCCCTTCCCATAAACCATTAATTTTTTTCATTGGGATGCATCTACCTAATGCTTCTACCATTAGTATGAATAGGAACAAAGAGAGGGGTATCCTTATTTGATCCCTCCTGTTGATTGGAAGAACCCATACGGGGTTCCATTAACCAACATAGAGAACCTTGAACCTTTGATGGAACATCATACCCAATTGATCCATCCCTCCTCAAATCCAAACCTTTCCAACACATCTACTAGAAACTATCTATCAACTTGATCATATGTTTTTTTGATGTCTAGTTTTATTAGCATCTTCCTTGCTTTCACTTCCCTTATTGTGTGAATTTAGCTTCATGGGCCACAATAATCCCTTTCAATATTGATATCCTTGGAGAAAATCCACTCTTCCCTTATGAGATAACACACCTTAACACTTCCTTCAATCTATTTTCCATTACCTTTGTTACTATCTTGTATGTAGTGTTACATAGTGATGGGTTTGAAGTCATCTAGCATCTTTGTTCTAGTATTCTTTGGAATTAGTGCTAATAATGTGTTGTTGAAGTTCCCTAGAATTATCCTATTCTTCCTATATTCCTCCACTACATGTGCTATATCTTTCCTAATTATGTGCCAAAATGAATAAGAAAATCTTATCAGGAAACTATTCGGGTTGAGGGTTTTATCCTTACCCAACTAGAAAGTTTCTTTCTGTGATTGTAATCATAATATAGGTTAAATACCCTAGATCCTAATGAATTTAAGACATATCCAACCCTTTAAGCTACACTCCAAATGATATGGTGTTTAAAAGCATCAAAACTATATACATGAAATAAACATTTAAGTGACATTTACTTTCTTATACTTTAAGTTATATTTCGTGCATATAGTTTCAAGATGTTTGAGGATGATTTTCAATCTCTATGAATTACAATACAAATTATAAGATTTGGAAGATCTTATAATTTTTCATTTACTTAGTCAAAATTTAGTAATCAATAGGTCAAATTTCACTAATAATCAAACTCCTACCATCTTTCTCTCTCTCTCTTGAGCTCAATAACTATCTCTCTACCTCTCCATACTCCTCTCTCTATCTCTCCCTCCCTCCCTCCCTCTTCCCCTCTCTCTCTCTCTCCTTCCCTCTCTAATTCTTTCTATCTCACCTCTCTTTGCCTCTCTCCCTCCTCTCTCCTTCTCCCTAATTTCTTCCTATCTCCCCTCTTTGTTTCTTTCTATCCCTCCTCTCCATTTCCTCCTTCCTTTCTACTTATCTCTCCTTCTTCTTCTTCTTATTCTTCTCCTTTCCCATCTACTTACATCCATCCTCCCTCCTACTCACCTCCTCCTCCCTCTCTCTCCTTCTACTCTCTACTTCTCTCCATCTCTTTTACCTCCCTCCCCCATCTCTCCTCAACTTCCACCCTTTATTTGTCCTCTCCACTTCTCTCTATATCACCCCTCCTCTCTCTCTCTCTCTCTTTGTCCTTCCCTATCTACTCCTTTCTATCTCACTTATCTCTCTCCCTCCCTACCTCTCCCACCATCCATCCTTCCCACCTCTCTCTCTCTCTCTTACCTCCCTCCTTCCCTCCATCCATCCTACCCTCTCTCTCTCTCTCTCTCTCTCCTTCCTCTACTCTATCTCTCTTCCTCCCACCGCCTTCATTTCCTCTCTCCTCCCTCTCTCATTCTTCTTCCTCCACCCTTCTCTATCTCCCTTCTATTTTTTCTCTCCTTGCTTCCTCTCCATTCCTTTCTCACTTATCTCCTCTCTCTCTCTCTCTCTCTCCCCTTCCCTCTCTACTTCTCTCTATCTATCTCTCTCCCTACCTCAACCACCCTCCTTCCCTCTCTCTCTCATGTTCTCAATCTCTCCACCTTCCTTTGTCCCTCTCTACTTCTCTCTATATCACCTATCCCTCTCTTCCTTTCCCTCCCTCCCACCATCCATTTTTACTCCTCTTTATCTCACCTATCCCTATCTACCTCTCTCTCCCTCCCTACCCCCCCCTCTCTCTCTCCTTCACTCTTTAATTCTCTCTATATCGCCTACCACTCTCTACCTCTCCCTCCTTCCCTACCACTTCTCTCCCCCTCTCCCTTTATCCTTCCCTTTCTACTTCTCTCTCTCACCTCTCTCTCCCCCTCCTCTCTTTATTTGTCCTTCCCTCTCTACTCCTTTCTATCTCACTTAGATCTCTTTCCATCCCTACCTCTTCCACCCCCTCCTTCCCTCTATCTCTCTTACTTGCCTCCTTCCCTCCCTCCATCTTACCCTCTCTACTTTACTTTATCCCACCTATCCCTCTATACCTCTCTCTCTCTCCCTCCTCTCTCTCCCTCTCTACTTTTGTCTTTACTTTTCTCTCTCTCACCTATCCCTCTCTACCTCTCTGTCCCTCCCTTTCTCTCTCTTTCTCTCTCCCCTTCCCTTTCTACTCCTCTCTATCTCACTTATCTATTTCTCCCTCCCTACCTCTCCCACACTCTATCCTTCCCTCTCTACTTCTCCCTATCTCCCCTCTCCATCTCTCTCTCTTTCCATCTCTCTCAATCTCTCAACCTTCTTCCTTCCCTCTCTACTTCTCTCTATATCACATATTCCTTCATATCTCTCTCCTCCTCCCTACCTCCCTCCTTCCCTCTCTAATTATCTCCATCTCACCTATCCTTCTCTAAGGAAAACCCTATTGTAGTCGGGAACCACAAAATATCTATGTGGCTTTCTACTTCATAAACATGCATTACCAATATTTGAGGGAAAAATATGGGATACTAGAAAACTAGTGGCCATAAAAATCCTATAACATATTTTGTATTTCAAGGAGGCAACTTCCTATACCACATGTTGTGGTTTCTTCAAAACCCTAAAAAAGAGGATGTAGGATAGAGAACAACTATCAAATGATGTGATATGTTGATATATAAAAGAAATCGTCTTCTTAGTGAACATATAATATAAATTGATGAAGGTGATAGAACCTTGGAAATCTTGGATCCCATACTCCTTATGAGGTTATTAATTTGAGAATTGATTTCTATGCAACCATACTATGAAAACTACCAAAGGACCCTGATGTGGAGAAATTCGTAACCTATAGGGAATTCATGGATAATATGTCCAACATGAAGTCAAAGGAGAACATGGAGAAGAATAAAGAAAATAATTAAAGGAGAAATTGGGTGTTTCACCTTTTAAAGCATTAGGATAGTGTTTTCATTTTCATGTTCTCCTTCTCTTTTTTCTTTGCAAAAGCTTTAGGTTAGTTTAGTTTAGGTGATTACCATTTAGGAGCTAGCCTTATTTGGAGGTACATGCCAAGTTTAGGAAACCCACAAGCCTAGGAATGTTCCAATGTTTCTCCAAAGTGCTAAGTTCTGCAACTTAGCAAGGGTGCAACTTTGAGAGACAACAATAATTTTAAAAAAAAAATTTAATAGATCTAAACAAGTTACTTGTGGTTAGGAACCGAGGAAAAGAAAATAATATCTCTTGTTTCCTAGGACAAAATTTGTACCCCTAAATTTAAAGGTATTCTTAGAATTCATAAAATAAAATATATGAATAGAGTTCTAATGGATAATATTGGGTGGAGATTTATTAACTCAAATAGTGAGTGAACTAGCATGATGAAATATAAATACTCAAATAATCATGAAGGGGAATATTTACTTTAGACACCAACTTGCTATTGGATCTATAATATGGAACAAAATTATGAAATCTAAGAAAACCTTGATTAAGGGTTCAAAATAGAATATTGGCAAAGGGGACCAGGTAATATTTTGGGATGAACATTGGGACAAAGCTATAATTAATGCATCACCATATTCCTTCTTGGATTCTAAATCAAAATAAAATATCTTCTTCTTCTTTTCTTATTTGCACTCCTTATGGAAGTGTCTAGGCTTATTGCAGTTTCAACAAATAGCTTTGTATTTTTTAGGAGATTTGGATCTCCCCCTGGATTTGGATTTATCACATGATTCTCATTCTTCTTACATTTTTTCCTTGGGTCTTCCACCAAAATTTATGGCTTCCTTGGCACTAATGGATACCTTCCTCATTATCTGTTCAGAGAGCAAAGAACTTGCCACATGTTCAATCTTCAAGATAGCAAAAGTACTCCCAATAGCCATAACAATAGAATCCCGTGAATTAGGAAAAGACCAAAACAAGATCTAACATTTCTCTTACTTATCCATTTTGACACTAACTGATTCCAATTGACCCACCAACATATTAAATGCTTCTAGGTGGTTTGTAATTCATCCATCCTCTTCTATTCTCAAGGGATATAATTTATTCCTCAAGAAAATATTATTCACTAAATATTTGGCTTGATACATCTCACCAAGTTTCTTCCATAGTTTTTGTGGAAAGGTTTTCTCATGGACATTGATCATAATAGAGTCTTCCATACATAATTTGATTAAACCCTTGGTTTATGGTCCATAACATGATATTGAGAAACCACAATAGGATCTGCAAGCCTCATAACATTATCATCAATAACATCCCAAAGGTCTTGTTCTATTAACATATCCTTGATATCCAACTTCCACATCTCAAAATTATTTCTAGAAAACTTCTCTACTTCTATTCTCCTTGATGTGATTGCCATATGAAATTCCTGCAACAAGATCAAAAAGTATTTTCTATACGAGCTCCCACTCAAATTTGGATTAGTTCAAAAACCCAATAACCCACAACTGAAACCAAAGGTGATCAAGCTTTGATACCACTTGTAAGGAAGCTAAGATAACATAAAAAATTCCTCTACTAATATTAAGAGGAGGGTTATGAAAAAATTTTCACATCTAAATATTTCTAAAAACTTAAAAAGAAATAAACATAATTAACATTCATACCACAACATAGTGATTTGTATGGGGAAATTTATTTTGGGAGAAAAACCCCACTTCAAAAGCCAACCAACATACTATTCAAAATTCAACAAGATTAAAATATACTTGTGGAGAAAGCTTTGTCATAATTGTATCACCAACTAGAGATCCAAAGACAACTCAACAAATATAGGAATCTTACTCACAACCTCCATCTCATGCACCCAATATATAGGAGATATAATACATGAAACTATCAAATGGTATTACAAAACCATGTGCTAAAACCATATGAAAGGTGGCACTCGTCCTTATCTCTAATAACAAATGCCTATGATGAGTCAAAACATGCACCACTATAGGTAACTCCCCCTTTATAACTCATCTATGTGTCCAACATATTTTTACATATCTTATTTAAAGAGACCCAACTTTGGAGGCCATATCTTTTGATTCGAGTGTACAATTGATGAACCATTTAAATTGTTAAAAAGATCATGAAGTGCTCTATCAAGCTATAATTGCTATACTAGTTATGACCGCTTTTTGGGAAAAAAAAACATCTCTAATTCCTTCAAACTAGAGTTTGAAACTTTAAAAAATGAAAAAATTAATATCTTCAAATCTAGACATGATCTTGCAATGAAACTTTATGAGAATTCTTATTTAGCCAATCTGAAGCTTTGGGGAGATTCCAAATTAATTAATGCTCAAATGTAAACTTATTATAAATAGTATCCTCATTTAATTTCAAGGTTGATACACCATTTTTCTAACATTCTCCCACTTTTCAAACACCTTGCAAGAGCAAAAGGAGTATCAACACTATAATTTAATTGCTTGGGGCTATGAGGCCCATAAAATCCAAACACCATATGAACTTCTCTATGCTCATAGGCTTAGTTAAAGAATCTACAAAATTCATCAAAGACTCTTCCTTAACCAACTTAAACCTTCCATCCTTGACCATATCTCTAACAAAATGATACTATAAATCAATGTGCTTGGTTTTGGAATGAAATATCATGTTTTTAGCTAGGTAGATCACACTTTGACTATCACAATAAAATATCACTATACCTTACATTTAAATAAAATATTTGAACATAATATATTAAGTAAAAAGGATTCTTTACAAGCATGGTTAGATTCCATATACTCAACTTCAATAGTGGAAAAAACAACCACAACCTGTCACTTACTCATCCAATTGATTGCATTACTAAATAAAGTAAACACATAACAATTGGTGGATCTTCTGCTATCAACATCACCTACCTAGTTTGAATCTAGATAACCAAAAATATTAAGGGAACTCCCATCTCCCACCATATTACCATGATAACACAAGGAATACTCAGAGTTACCACACAAATATTTGAAGAATCTTTTAACTCCATCCCAATGACTTCTACTAGGATTATACATATATTTGGAAAGAAATCCCATTGCCTGGGAAATTTTTGTTCTAGTATAGACCATAGCAAACATATAGCTTCCAATTTAATTCTAGTAACTCTAGTCATATCTTCCTATATAGGAATGAATTTACACCCCTTACAAAAATTCCCCTTTTACATTTCCTCACCTTAGAAAATCAAATCTGAAGGTGAAAATCCACATCAGCCTACTGCCTTTGTTCCACTTAGTGTTCTTTTGCATTGGTAGAAGAATAACTATTGGGGATGCACACGCGATGCACAGACATCTGTGTGACACACTTACGTCCCTGACGGATTCCTACATCTGAAGTTGTAGAGGCATTACACTTCCCATTGGGGTCAGTTTGGAACATCTCTCTTCAACCAAACAACCCAGAAATGCCTTATTCTTGCTCATTCTTCTTTCAAATTGGTCTATTCTTCATTCATTTCATCATCTAGCAATCTTCTACACACTCTCTTTTAGCATTCTCAAGTATTCTCTTAGCTTCCATCACTCTCAAGCAACACTTTGAAACTCCATAGCAGCAGCAACAACACTCCATCAACTTTGTAGAGCAAGTATGGAACAAACCATTGCAGCAGGGGCTTGAGTCCTCTTTTTCTCCTCCATTAGCTAGTGAGCTCTTGGTGGAGGTGGTAAGCATTTTCACTCTTATCCTCTACGATTTGGTTGAGTAGCACATTACTATTTTGTAGTGTTTATTGTGTTCTCTACTTTGTTTTCTCCTTTATTGTACTTTTCTCTATCATTGCTATCTTGGCTGTCCATGGAGGTGGAAACACCAAAGCAGGGGTCTGACTAAGGAAGGCCCCTATACAACCCCCAAATTTTTTTCTCTTTCTTGTGTATAGGTGTACGTGCATTTGGAGCTAGCTGGAAAACAGGCTCCTTTGTGAGATCATCTTTGTCACCTTAGCTTTAATATATCTACTTTATCACATTCATTTGTATTTATCTTATTTCATAGTTTTGTTTTGTCCTCTTAAAAATCACTAGCTAGGCCATTAGCTCATTTTCTGGTGGTTCTTACTGTATTTTCGGTCCTTTGGTTGTACGAATTCCAACACACCTAAAAGATGCCAGTACACTGCACTGTCATCCAAAAATGCGCTATCATCCTGGAACCACACTTTCATCCTTAGGCAAAGAGTTACTTGAGGTATAGTGTTGAACCTAAAAACTAGCTTGCCTAGCCCCACTTTGGATTTCAAGTCTGTAGAGTGATTGAAGGACATTATAGTCCTCATCATTCTCGTTCCTCATTTCAAAACACCCCTTTAGAGTGAGGTAAGTTAGGGCAGCCTTCCACTCTTGGCTCTCTGTGACTTGGGGCCTTGAACGTGTTTGGTCCCCCTCTCTTACATTTTTGGTAAACCTGATGTGAACCATTTTGGTTTTGTTTTGTGATATTGAAAGATCCTTTCCTCGTATTCTAGGAGTGTTGTTGGTGTGAGTGTTGTGAGACCTTCAACTTACAACCCAACTTGAGACCCCTAGTAGGCATAGTTGGAAGGTTCTGAAAGTGTTGCATAACGAAACCTTAATTGGGTCACTATCATTCCTAGCAACCTTTGGAGGGTCCTAAGAGAGTGTCATTCATTGCATGTGATGGCCACTTTTTTGCATCAACCTATCCCTTTTTTGTAGCCTGTGAGTAGTCGTACTAGTATAACCTTCACTTCACAATCCACCTACCGATGGGTTTTAATAGGGAATCATCTCCTCTCTACATTCCTGTGCGAATCAATGGAAACATCGTAGTAGGTGTTCTCATTGATCCAACATCTCAAGTAGACATTATAACTAAGGAGATCATGCTAATCAACTTTTTTTACAAAGATGGGTACGATGCACTTGTAACCACCATCCGCACGCATGACATACTTTTCATGCCCCCTTTGGGTAGCATTGTCTTGTCAGTTGTGGTTGGACCTAAATCCATGAAGCTTCTATTAAAAATAATCCATGGATCTAAACTCTTTAGAGTGAAGCTAGGTATCCCCTAGTGAACCAAAGATTTTAATGGTTAGGAATGCAATGTCTCTTTTGCTCAATTAGGGTCTTTCACCTAAAGGAAAGAGATATATCCCACACCACAAAATCTAGGTGGTTCACTCAATATAATTTAAGTATGATGAAATTATGACTAAATGAAATGATCTAGATGTAGCTAATTGATAAAATTGATTGATTAGGAATGTAAAACTATAGAAATGGAACTTGTTTGAAAACACATTGTGTAATGCAAAAACACCTATAAATGTGAACAAAACTGAACATAAATGGATGAAATTAATAGTGTGCACCCGAGATATGGATGGAGATTGTAAATGAATTTTGGAATGCTGTTGATGATGATTTTTAGGCCTGGTGGGACTCATTCACCATTCTGGGCAAATTAGTCCCAGATCTGGAAAACTGTTTTGGAACCCGTTTTAGACAAATGGGTGTTTGAAAATGCAGAAAACTAAAAATAGGCCTGGAAGTGGGACTCATTTGCAACCCATGGTGAATGAGTCCACTTTTGAATTTTTGAATATTCAAAGGTGGAAATAGGAGCCTTCGATCTGCACTTTTTGGTTCTCCAAGTGTCTAGTTATGAAACTATCAGATTCGAGACTAAAAATGACTTTTTGTTGATATTTTCCCTATACAATGAAGAGATGACTTGGAAAAAATTTCAATGCAATATTCAATGATTTCTAAGCCTCCAAGATGTCTAAATCTACAAGCACACAAGAAGAGAAAGAGGAATGTTGAATGTTAGGGCATGGGGGTTTGCCTTGGTCAAACCCCTTTGAAGGTAATTAAACCAAAATGAGAAAAGAATGTAATGAAGCATGCAATAATGGAGTCAATACCTTGCCATGATGTTTGATCTTAAATGTCTATAGCAAAACATGAAGAATCTTCCCTTGAATGTTTGAAAATTGCTATCTTAATGACTTGAAATGATGAAACCCTAACTTGCTTGACTTGAGATGGAAGAATGATGGATGAATAATGAAGAATGGTTTGTGAATGAGTTAAGAGATGTAAATTAGGGTTTAGAGACTTGATTTTATAGGAAGTTCACCTTATTTCCCATTAATTAGATCCCCAAGGCTGACATGAAGAAAAATAAGACTTAAATTCCAAAATTTCCTGCTCAAAAGTCAAAATTGACCCAAATGGGACTCATTTTCCACCTTGGGAAAATTAGTCCCACCTGCCAGGGACTCATTTTCCACAAGTGGTGAATTAGTCCCAGTGGGGTCCATTTTCCAGCTAATTTGTTGGGAGATAAGAAAATCAGGTTTATATAGCAACTTTGCCGGTTATTTCATCATTATGCCTCAGGATGCACAATATGGGGTAATAGGGGCCTATTAATGATGATGCAAAGGTCAATTAGGGCTTGGGACACATAATTCAATGTGAAAGTGTGATTGAATACACTTTACAACACTAAAATGAGGTCCACTCAGCATAGAAAGGCACAAGAACCAATGTGAATGTGTAAAACACATTACAACACTAGGTAAAAGTTAAATTTAGTTTACAAGCCTTCTAGATTGATGTGAAGATGCAATTAAATACATTTTATAATGTTGAATTAGGGAGAAATGGGTTCATTTAGTCTAGAGAAGCGTGAAAGTATTTTACAACACCTTTACAAGACATCAATAAATGCATTTGCAAGGGTCCAAGACCTAGTATGGATGTATAAAATGCCTCACAACACTAAATCAAGGCCTCATTAAGTTCAATTTATCATGAATTATTCCCATGTCAAGAAAGTTTCCTTTTTTCTATGATACACTTGATTAGTAGCTATGAATGCAGTGCCCTCAGTCATGCATGTGATTCATGACACTGGTTACAAACCACCGATTGCTTGCGATAGCTACTCCTTGGATTACTCTTGGCTTGCTCCTGTTGGTCCTCTTCTGCCTAGGAAGGACCTTTTATACTGAACTTATGAAAACTAGAAGAAAGGACGCCTAAGGCCAAAAGTGAGATACCCTTTGTCGCCTTATGCTATTTCACATAGGGCTTGCTTAAAAGTTGATAGTGATTCTGCCAAGGCATGTAGAAAGGAAGCAGAGAAGCGGTCCCGAGATCCTCCTTCTTCCTCTTCCACTGTTCAACCTGACGCTTCCTCTTGCTTTGTTGTGGCTCCATAAAATTTCGTTCCACATTTGTGAGAGAATCCTATGATGCTCGCTTGGTGAAAGCCCAAGCATCTTGCGTTTGAACTTCTTGTTCTACCCATGAAGCCTAGGCCCATTTGATATAGCAGGAAGAAAAGTCCACATGGGGAATCCTTTATGTCTCGGCCTCCTACCGCTCCTACTCCAAAATTAGTAAACGGGAAGAGACCCACTGTCGAGGCACTTGAGTTGACTCCCCCCATTGCTCCCCAACCTGTTCCTCTTGTTCCCATTTAGGAGTTTGTTCCTCCATCGAAAATGACTGTAGTGGACACTCCCATGGCTGAGTAGGAGCTTTCTGTTCCTTCACAGCCTCTGGCCTCTGGTTTGAAGAGTTACAAAAACTTCCTTGCGCACAAATGCAAGTGCTAGAAAAAGGCTCTCATGGATGAGTAGGCTGCCTTACAAAGGAAGGAAGAGGAGATGGCCGCCCTTGTATTAGTGCCTCCTACCACGTCCTCCTTGCTCCTCCTCTCTGCTTTCATTCAATCTAGCTCCGTATCGCTTATGGATTCTACTATGAGTATGAATGTGCTTGAACCTAAAAAGGTGGAGGTGTTCATCACTCCTTTAGTGGAGCCACCTTTTTTGATGTCCCTTTCAGATGTCCCACCTTTCCCAAAATCTATAGATATGATGAACAATTTAGTGGTATCTACTGTGGTTTTCTCTTCCTCCTCTTCCTCCGCACCTCTCGCCTCGTCTATAGGGAGTTCACATCCCCCAATGGAGCAGAAGGTGGAGAGTGGTCCTTTTCAGTAAAGGAGGATGCAAGAGGATCCCACCTTCTCCAAAAGGTGGTCCCACACTGACTTGTTTTGTCCTAGTGATGAAACTAGTCCCAATTTCCCCTGAGTTTGTCACAACTCCTGAATCGTTCGGCAAGCCTAGTGGTCAATATCAGGAACATCCTTCTCTATCCATTGAGGTAAAACATGGCACTCCTATAAAGTGCATGTTTGACTCTTTGGACAAGGTTCCAGCCTTGTCAGCGATCTTTGCAAAATCATTGACCTTAGCTCCACAAGAGCTTGGTAGAGAGGACCTTGCAGGGCCTTCTTTCTTAGCCCTTGTTATAGGAGGGTCAGACACTCCTCCTCTTAACATTACACCATTGCAGGCTCATCCTCCTTCCCCCTACGATGATCTAGAGTGGGAATCAAACAACCTCTTAGTCGATTAGTGTTAGGGGGAGGCCTCTTCTTTATCTTTAGAATAGACGTGTGTTGTGATGTGTTCCATCGTGATCATATTGTGTTTTCCTAGATGACCCTTGTCACCCTTGTTGGTGCTTGGATACATGCATGGTTTTTGTGTCATAAACCTTCTTATATTTGTTTCATCATTCTTCCATGTTTGTGATTGATTTTTGAAAAAATTAGGGACAATGCAAACCGTTGGGGGAATTTAGGCTTCCCTTCCATGTTGACCCAATTTTTTATTTTTACTTTTTCTTCTCGTACATTCTTCACATGGTCTAATATAGTAGGGGGTTGATGACAGTTCATTTTATATACTATTATTATACTTATATATATTTATGAACAGTTCTGACCCTAAAATATTAGGCTACCCCTGTGCCCTATGTTTATGTTCTTTTCTCTTTTTCTTTTTTCTTATCTTTCTCTCTTCTTTGCTTGAGTTTTCCCTTTCATGTGTGACAACGCCACTTCTATAACATTTTGATTTTCAAAAAATGCATTCGTTGCCAACAAATCTTTTCTCGAGAATCTTCATGAACCTCTTTTCAAAGAATCGTATTCTCGACTTGAAACCCTAAGGAAACATGTTTCCTTCATCATGGGTTTGTAAAGAAATAACTTGAGAACCTTCCTCTGGGGTGGGAGCAACTTCAACCTTCCCCTCGCATTGGGGAATTTCTTCCTTTTGAATTCCTTGATGAAATTAATATCTTTCAAAAGGATTCCCTTATGATGAATTGATTCAAGAAAGAAACATCTCTTTCGTACTTTCAAGCAGTGCGTCCCTTGAGTGGACCCCTTCTTTACGTTGGGTTCTTGAGGGACCCCTTTGAAATTTTTCCAATTGGTTGGTGGTCTACAAGACTATCCACTTACTTTCTTGCATGGCTTCTTTCTGGCATGTTCTATCTACGGGTAAACATGTTGCTTTACGGGTGTGCTTGTGAAGCCGCTTTCTGACTCTACGGAGTCCCCTTTCCTTGGGTTTCCTCCATGTGAGAGATCTTGGGGGATACCTCCCTACAAGTTTGTGGGTTTGTAGGGAACTTCTTTTGATCTTTCTCCATGCAAGAGATCTTGGGGGTCACTCCCCTACAGGTTTGTAGGTCTGTAGGGCGCTTTCTTTGGGTTTCCTCCATGTGAGAGATCTTGGGGGATACCTCCCTATAGGTCTGCTGGTTTGTAGGGCACTTTCTCAACTTCCTCCATGTGAGAGATCTTGGAGGATGCGTCCTTGTAGGTCTGCGGGTCTGTAAGGAACTTTTCTGGGTTTCCTCCATGTGAGAGATCTTGTGGGATGCCTCCTTGTAGATCTCCAGGTCTGTAAGGTGCTTTTCTAGGTTTCCTTCATGTGAGAGATCTTGGAGAATACCTTCCTTGCAAGTTTGTAGGCTTATGAGGTGCTTCTTCTTCAGGCTTCCTTCATGTGAGAGATCTTGGGGGTTGCCTCCTTGTAGTTTTGTGGGCCTATAAGATGCTTTCATTTTGTAGATTCATAGTTCTGGGGGCTATGAAGTCCTTTACCTGTCCTACGCTCTTGAGTTCGCTAGATCGCAGTTTGCCTCCTCGATGGTTCAGGTATACATTTCTAACCTTACTACTTTTTTGATCTACTTTTCCGAAGCACTCATCAGTATTTGTGCTTGCTAAAGTGGGGGAAAAATGTATGGGCGTGAATTTTCACCCCTTACGCAAATTCCCCTTTTACACTTCCTCACCTTAGAAAATAAAATCCAAAGGAAAAAATCCACATCAACCCCTTGCTTTTGTTCCACTTGGCATCTGTCTTTTGCATCGTTAGAAGAATAACTATCAGGGATGCACGCGTGGCGTGCAGACATCCACGCGGTGTACAGATATCCCTAACGGATTCTTGTATTTGAAGTTGGTAGAACTGTTACACTTCCCATTGGGGTCAGTTTGTAACATCCCTCTTTGACCAACCGAGCCAAAAATTCCTTATTCTTGCTCATTCTTCCTTCAAAATGGTCTATTCTTCATTCATTTCATCCTCTAGCAATCTTCTACACACTCTCTTTTAGCATTCTCAAGCATTCTCTTAGCATCCATCACTCTCAAGCAACACTTTGGCACTCCATAGCAGCAACAACAACACCCCATTAACTCTGTAGAGAAAGTGTGGAACAAACCATTGCAACAAGGGCTTGAGTCCTCTTTTTATCCTCCATTAGCTAGTGAGCTCTTGGTGGAGGTGGTAAGCATTTTCACTCCTCTCCTCTACAATTTTGTTGAATAGCACATTACTATTTTGTAGTATTTATTGTGTTCTCTACTTTCTTTCCTCCTTTATCATACTTTTCTCTATTTTTGCTATCTTGGTTGTCCATGGAGGTGGAAACACCAAAGTGGGGGTCTGACTGAGGTAGGCCCCTATATAGCCCCCTAACAATTTTCCTCTTGTGTGTAGGTGGATGTGCATTTGGAGTTAGCTGGAGAACAGGCTCCTTTGTGAGAGCATCTTTGTCACCTTAGCTTTAATATATCTACTTTATCACATTCATTTGTATTTCTCTTATTTCATAGTTCTATTTTGTCGTCTTAAAAATCACTAGCTAGGCCATTAGCTCATTTTTTGGCAGTTCTTACTGTATTTTCGGTCCTCTAGTCATACAGATGCCAACACACCTGAAAGACACTAGCACGCCATGCTGTCATCTTGGAACCATGCTTTCATCCTCGGATAGAGAGCTACCTAAGGTATAGTGTTGAACCTAAAAATTGGTTCGCCTAGCCCCACTCTAGATTTTGGGTCTATAGAGTGATTGAAGGACCTTATAGTCCTCATAATTCTCATCCCTCATTTCAAAACACCCCTTTAGAGTGAGGAAAGTTAGGGCAGCCTTCCACTCTTGGCTCTTCATGACCTGAGGCCTTGAATGTGGTTGGTCCCCTGAGCTCTCACACTTCCATCTCCAATAGGGATGTTGGACAATTTGAAGAAGATAACTTCATTCCAACTGTAAAAGGAACACATGATGGTTTGCAGTCTTACATGTTAAACCTCTATAAAATTGAATTGACATACTTACTCTAGCCAAGCCATAAATTTTTGGTACACTAAGATCTTTCATTTCAAATTTTGCTACAAGATGAGACTTTAGCTTTGAAATCATTCCTTCCCCTTTACCAATAAATAGCATATCATCAACATATAATGCAATAAATATGAAATGATCATCATCAGATTTATAATAAACACAATGATCTAATTTAGAATGTTCAAATCCAAAACTCAACACATATGTATCAAATTTATGGTACCACATCCTAGGACTCTGTTTTAGGCCCTACAAATATTTCTTCAATTTACAAACCAAATTAATTTTACCTTTCATCACTAATGCTTTGGCTATGTCATATAAATATCCTCCTCCAAATCACCATGAAGGAATGCTATTTTCACATCCATTTGTTCAACCTCTAGGTCATAAGTAGTAGCAATAGACAACAAGAATCTAATGGATGCCATTTTTACAATAGGAGAAAATATCTCACAATAATCATCACCCTCAACTTGAGAGTAACCATTTACAACCAATCATGCTTTGTACTTCTCAATACCTCCATCTAGACTCATCTTTTTATTAAACACCCCTTTGCAACCAACAAGTTTTTGTCCTTCGAAAAATAGTACAAGATATTATGTATCATTATTTTTCAAATCTTCCATTTCTTCATCCATAGTAATCTTCTAAGATTCTACATCATTCATACCTAATTGGACTCTTCTACAAGTTTGGGTTCATCAATATTATAATTCAAAGAAAAATACGTCTCCAATCATTAGGTGAATGGATTTCAGGTGGTTGTCTATGCCTCGTAGACCTTTGAAAAGATGATTTGGAGGTTCTTCCCCCTCTTTTGAAGATTCAAAGCTAGATGAGCTCTCCACAACTTCTTGTCTATCCAAGGGCCTCGATTCAACTTTCTTAGGTGTAGAAGGGAAGTTGAATCACATCTTCATGTTTACTTTGTTTTAGTTGCAATGTAACATAAGAAGACTTAATTTCTCTAAAAATAGCACTTTTATTATATATTAACTTCTATGCTACAAGACCCCAAAGCTTGTATCCTTTCACACCATAGCTATATCTATTGAAGATACATTTCACAACCTTATTCTCTAACTTTGTTCACTTCTCCTTTGGCACATGTGCATATGCCTTGTAACAAAAAAATTGATGTCCCAATAAAGGCTTATGACTTGACCATGCCTCTATAGGCATCTTATCAACAAGAGGTGATGTAATGACCCAAGCCAACATGTTTAGAACAAAACCTGATAGAACATTTTTTTTCTAAAACAAGGATAAAAAATTTTATAATGCAACAATGACATGTCACACTTGCACAACAATGTCCATACAAGTGTCGTAAGGACACAACAACAAGAAAAACAAGAAAAAATCATCATTGCATAAACAAGGTGGTAACAACAAAAGACTAACCAGTTGTGGGATAAATCCACCATGATGAACAACAAAAGAGAGAGAGGACAACACCTACATGATGATCAATCACTAAACCATGATCATGTTCTCTTGCAACACCACACTAGGAAAGGATGAGGGAAAAATCAACCTCCAATCCACATCGTGACACACTTCACAACCCTAAACATAGGGGAAAACCTTCACTCAATGTTTCCTAACCAAGAGGTACAACTCACCACAAACATGAATGACAATGAGTCACTTCTATACCACCACACACTTCCCAAGATGTCTCATTGCAACATGACATCACATAAGAAGAAGAAATAATCCACAACACCCCATGAAATATGAGGCTTATTGAGGATACCAAAAATTCCAACCAAGAATGATTACAACCTCATCATGCCTTCACAATACTAGGTGGACAATCTCCCCAACATAGGTTTGACAACTAGACAACTCCAGAAGAAGGAATGTAAAACGAGGCAAGAGATTGCACAAGTCATCAATGAAAAAACATAAGAAAATATACACAACAATACTATACCCCTGTTTCCATAAGGAAAAACTTCTATTTACATGGTTTTCTCATACGAGGCCTCGAAATAAAGGAGAGATCGTCCTAAAACAAAGAAAATTGAATAGGTTTTTGAGGGTTCTGAAAAACAAAACAAATGAAATAGGAAAATACAAGGAATAAAAGTTATTTTTAGTGGAATTAGACTTAGAAAAAGACTAGCTAACCATGGTTAAGAGGGTTAACATTCTATTTTTGTATGGGGAACCAGGCCACTCCAATAGTTTTAGACAAAATTTTGAACTTTTTACCCTACAAACTAGGCTACCTCACTGATGACCAAGTCACTCCACTGATGACCAATCCACCCCACTGTGCTACAGGTCATCCCACTAAGAACCAAACCACTCAATTAAATAGATAGTTTTTAGGCACTCCAACTCAATTCTAGGTGAAACAAGACTACCTAGGTACAATACTAGGCTGCCCAACTGTAAAAGAAAGCATCTAACTTCATTTTAAACACTAATTTAAATGTTCCTAAGTTAATTTTATCATTTACATAGTAAAATAAAGAAGGGAATCAAGAAATCATGCTTAGTACCAACATCAAGGCATGCAATTAAACCAATACATTTAAATTCCAATATCAAATGTTATAAATTACATCAATAGGACTCAAATGTACTTTATATATACAATTTTTACATTTGAATGAAGTAATTAATAGAATAAATTAATTTTTTTACAAAATGATATTAAACACAAGCTCGATCCTCAAAATTTTGGTCCCCAATAGTGGTTACCATGCCACTCGACCTCATGGAATCGAATGATTCACTCCCATCATGCTAGTAGATAATCACATGGGGCACAAGTGTAACACTCATGCAAAAAAATGGGTAGAGGGATTACATACACACCATACATGATGAGAAAAATCCACATACACATCATGTAACACTCATCCAAACACAAGATGGATCAAAGACAATTAGGATCAAAACAAGACCTCATTGGGAAAACGCCAATGCCACATCACAATCTACGTTGGGCCAGCTCACCAATGCCATACAAGAAATAATCCTTGGGAAAAATCACTAAGGGAATAACACATAAAGTAACCCACTACTAGGGTCACAAGGATCATCATTGGGCCAAATCACCAATGTTGGATCACACACACAAGACACTAGGGTAAGGTGCTAGAGATCTAGTTAGGGAGTGTCATCACAATGATCGAAGGTATGACAACTACGGAACCTAGTACTCCTCTCATGTAGATGAGGATACTTGATATTACAAGACCCAAGCTCCTTGAGTTGACATGTATTCCCAAAAATCCTTTGTCTATACTAGCACTCAAGGCATGAGAGAGGCATCCATTATCTTAGTTAATTAATTACCGGTGTTTCATTAATTATCACTTGATTAGATGAATCCCCACCCATGATCAACCTACTTGCCATTTTTGGCCAAGGAAACCTTGGAAGCCACTCTCATAGCCCTCTCTTGTACCATATTCCTAGGCTCTCCACACTCACTAATGAGTATGACACAAAAATGATGCACAAGATTCAACTTCATCAAAATTTTCTAATATTTTTTCACAAGCATTATTACAATAAATCACAAAGGACACTTTCATTAAAATATTAAAATTCATCATTTTTCATGAAAAATTTGTAAATTTTCTTTGTAATTTCATAAGCCAAAAACCAAAAAATTCCCAAACCCTCAATTAAAAATTTTCTTCAATTTTTTTTTTTTCAAAATTCAAAAATCTAAAGATATACTTTTTCTATAAATATGCCCAACAACACAATTTCACATAAATTCACTTTGCATGCATTTGCCAAAATTTTGGGCATTATAACCCCATACAATTGAAATTTCTAAAAAGATGATAAAAAAAAATTGAGCATGCAATTTCACGAAACAAAATGTGTTGGGAGGTTTCTACACTCCCCCAATCCTATTCCAATATTCAAATTTGAAATAAATTAGCTAAATTAATTATAAAATGAAAAATACCTCAAACAACACATCGTGCACACCAAATGAGAGCTCACAAGGATTGGCAAGCACAATCATCTACTGATTCCTAACCCAACGAATTTGACCTCATCAAATTTTGCCACCAAATGCACTTCCAATCAACAAATCAATTTTTCACCCAAAAAAGGGTTTCTCTCTCTCATTTAAATGTCTCCCAAAATAAAATTACATAATGAAAATATAAAACCCCTTTTGTATTTACCCTTTTCCAAATTTAAATAAAATAATATTAAAAAATTCGTTTTCAATTTCCTTAATTCCCAATTTCTTCAAAATCCAATTAGGCACATCACTCAATTTCTAAATAACATATATCATTTCAATTTTACGATTTAAATCCATGTAAGCATATTTTCATTTAAATTTACATAATCTAGAATTCAAATAAGATATTTAAATCAAACATAACTTATAATTCGCAACCCACTAAAATTTCACAATAAAATTAAAAAATAGCTTATTTTCATTTCTACTTTCATTCTATTTTCCCCTTTCTTGAAACACATAGAATATTTTAATAATAAATATCAAGATCATTTAAATTCCTAATATTTCATTTACGATAAAAATATAAAATTTAAACCATTAAATAAATCACACATTCACTGTTCATTCACAATACATACGGATTTTGGAATAACTCCTAAATTAGATCTGGGTTCATATTAGGTCAAATATTCCACGTACTATACTTGATTCGAGTATGATCGAAGAATGGGTAGGGAGGCTCAATGTGACATCTCCAAATTAACTAGACCACTAGGGAATAACTCATAACTTTGTATCCAAGTGCAAAAATAACCATGTAGCTGTAACCATTTAATAGTGTATGTTAATGGTACTTGCTCAATATATAATCAAAGCACAACAAAATAAACCAATGAGGTTCAAGAGAATAAAGCAGAAAATAACATTTATACATTTTTCAAATACATCATTTCTTCCAAACACCAATAATCAAGATCACATATAATCACAACCTAAATAATGCATATTACTAAATTGAAGCAAATTGATATATCCAAGCATATAATAATATTAAATTCCAATAGCCGACATGTTGAGGAACCTCATATTGAATATGTGGTGATTCATACACACCATTTAGAGCCATAAGATAATCACCATGGAAAACACAAGGAAATGATGAAGCTGAAAGACCAATCTCATATTAACAAGATGCAAATAGGAGGGACACTACAACTGATGTAGGGGACCTATTAATCAGGTAACAAGTAGTGGCAATAGCTTTAACCCAAAACCTTTGTTCTAGACCAACACCACTTAGCATACTCCTAGCCATCTCCATCAGTGTCTTGCTCATTCTTTCTATAACTCCATTCTACTGTGGAGAATATGGAGTTACCTTTTGTCTCAAAATGCCACAATCTTTACAAAATCTATCAAAATCACTAGAGAAAAATTCACAGCCATTATTAGTTCTTAAAATTTTTATTTTCTTTCCAATTTACAACTCAACCATTGCTTTGAAATTCTTTAAATTGACTAAAAAAATATATTTACTCTTTAGAAAATATACCCATGCAATTCTACTATAATCATCAATAAATAAAACATAATATGTGGATTTTCCAATTGAAGGAACATATACATGACCAAACACAATAGAATGAATAAGATCCAATACACCACAAGATTTATGAACTCGAGTAAAACTGAATGTAATCTTATTTTTCATAAGTGAATTGCTCACAAAAATCAAAATCAAGATTACAATCAAACAACCCTTCAACAAGGTTTTTACTTTTCAAGGTCCTTAAACCCTTTTATCTAATGTGCCCAAGTCTTTGGTTCCATAAGATAGTCTTCTTTACGAGTAACTTTAATTTAGAAGAAAGAGAAACCTTGGGTAGCCATAAGCCATGACCATCCATTGAAGATGAAACCCTCACATCTTCCAACAAAGTAGCCATAGTCAAGTTATTTTCATAAAATCACTATTGCACTTAACTAATGCATGCATCAAGTTTATACAATGTTCCATATCTGACACCTCTAGGAATCACCATAACACCTCTAACCATATTACATCTTGCATCAGAAAAGACTGCCTGGACATCCACATCTATTAGTTTTCTCACATATAACAAATTTTGTGCTAATCTAAGGATATAAAAAACAACATTAATCCTTTGTATTCTACCACCAAGAAACTTGATTCTAACATTACCATGGCCAGCAATATTTAAACAAGAATCATCACCCAAGTACACCTTGCCTCCATCAAATTGTTCATATTCAAAAACCGTTATCTATTAGAGGTCATATGAAAAGATGCACTTGAGTCAATTAACCATGCATCATTACCTGCATGAGTGGCCAAAGCTACAATGAATGCATCACTATATTCCTTCTCGAATTCATAATTAGAATCAAATCTCTTCTTCTTCTCTTCTTCTTTGCACTCCTTATGGAAGTGTCTAGGTTTACTGTAGTTCCAAAAATAGCTTTAGACTTTGTATGAAATTTGGATCTCCCCTTGGATTTGGATTTATCACACTTCTCATTCTTCTTTCCTTTATCCTTGGGTCTTCCATTTAGGGTTTCCTTGGCATTGATGGATACCTTCCTCCTCATCTCTTCAAAGAGAAAAGAACCCACCACATATTCATTTTTCAAGATAACAAAAGTACTCCCAATAGCCATAACAAGAGAATCCCATGAATTAGGCAAAAAATAAAGCAAGATCTAATATTTCTCCTCCTCATCCATTTTTACACCAACAAATACCAATTGAGCCACCATTATATTTAATTCTTTCAAGTAGTCTATAATTCGTCCACCCTCTTCAATCTTCAAGGAATATAATTTTTTCCTCAATAAAATTGTATTCTCTAAAGATTTGGATTGATACATCTCACCAAGTTTCTTTCATAGTTTCCATGAAGAGATTTCCTCATGGAAATTGATCAAAATAGAGTCTAACAAGCACAATTTAATTAAACCCTTGGATTTATAGTCCATAACATGATATTGAGAAACCAAAGTAGGATCTGCAAGCCTCATACATTATCATCAATAACATCCCATAAATCTTGATCTATTTAAAACATATCCTTGATCTTTAGCTACCACATCTCAAAACTATTTCTAGAGAACTTCTCTACCTCTATTCTTCTTGATGTGATGCCATTTGAAATTCTTGCAACAAGATCACAAAGTATCTTCTACGCAAGATCCCACTCAAATCTAGATTAGTTCAAAAACCCAACAACACACAACTAAAACCAAAGGTGATCAATCTTTGATACCACTTGTAAGGAAGATAAAGTAGCAGCATAAATTCCTACACTAATCTTAAGAGGTGGGTTATGCAATTTTTTTTTAGATTTGAAAATTTATAGAAACTTAAAAAAGAAATAAACATAAATAATATGCATACCACAACATAGTGATTTATGCGGGGAAATCCCTTTAGGGAGAAAAACCCCACACTCCAAAAGCTGCCCAATATTATTCAAAATTTAAAAAGATTAGAATATACTTGTAGAGAAAGCTTTCTCACAAGAGTATCACCAACCAGAGATTTAGAAGAATCTCAATAGCTATAAGAATCTTACAACCTCCATCTCATGCACCTAATATGTAGGAGATGCAATACATGAAAATGTGAAATGGTATTACAAAACCATGAGCTAAAACCACCTAAAAAGTAGCTCCCATCCTTATCTCAAATAATATGTGCCTATGATGTGTCAAAACACAAACCACTACATTTAACTCCCCTTCACAACTCATTTATGTACATCCAACATGTTTTTACATCTCCCATTTTAGGAGACCAAACTTTCGAAGGCCATAATTTTTGATTTGAGTGTCTAATTGATGAACCATTTGAATTTCCAAAAAGCTTGTGAAGCGCTCTATCAAGCTATAACTCGTTGCACTATTTACAACCATATTTAGACCCAAAAATGCCTCTAAGGCCTTCAAATTGGACTTTGAAACTTTGAAAAATGAAAACTTTGATATCTTCAAATCCAAACATGATCTTGCAATGAAACTTTATGAACATGCTTATTTAGCCAATCCAAAACTTTGGGGAAAATTATATGCATCAATCTTTTCTTAAACATAAACTTACTATAAATAGTAACCTCATGTAATTGCAAGGTTGAGACACCATTTTCCTAATATTAGTAGTGGCTAATTTGTTGGCCAGTAGTGGCTTCAATGCTACTAAATCCAACCCTTGCCACCCACTCACCACTCTACTGGTAGTAGGTTGGTGTGACATTTTTTAAAGCTTGGCTAGCCCCTAGGCTTATATGGGAAACCAATGCCCATCTCTTGGGGGTCTATTTTTTTTCCTTTTGTGGCAACCTAGTAGATTTGTGAAAAAAACAACCTTTTGCTCAAATATCAAAATCAAGAAAATGAGATATTGTTAGAAATTATTTCCAAGCACTATCTAGTGGTGTAGGTATTTTGCTTAGATTTTAATGCTAGTGAATTATATAGCCTATCAAAATCAAATATGTTGTTTTCACTCTTGAACTCATATTGTTTTACCAGTTCCTCCTTGTTCACAATTCTTGTGGCATTGGAATAGTCTTTTAGAGCTCTTCACAACTATCTATGCACTTTTTCTATATTTTATCTAGGCACATTTTGTTCAATTTTTTTATGTTTTCACATTCTAGTGAATTACTTGGATATTTTAGCTCTTGGAAAATTTATGTTTGCATGGGATGACTTGTTTTTGGCTATTCTACATGTATTTCTAGCAATTTATCCTATTTGGGCATTATAGACAAGTTTTATAATAATTTCCTCTTTTGTAATCACATTGAGATAAAGCGCCACTATTTTACATGCTTTTTTGGGGATTTTGCACATACTATTATGTCTTTTGTACTTGCACTATATTATAAAGTGTCATGGGGGGTTGTGTAGTGTCTTTTTTTTTTCCATCACACTCTTGTCAAATGAGTGTCCCATGAAAACATTGAATCCTAGTGATTCTTGCCTCATGCATGTGTGCCTTGGTTTGCACACCCTTTATTAGTTGTAACATAGGTACTTTCATGTGCATATTCATATGTTCTTTGTTTTCCTTCATGCACTTATTGGTGACACATTTTTAGTGGATTTGTCATGGCTCTCCCTTTTCAATATTATCAAGGTTTTCTATCAAGTTGGTTCTAATACTTCCTTGATTTCATTTTTGAGTGAGCTACATATTCAATGTGTTCATATGTACTAGGTGGATCCATTGGTTGGTTAAACACGCATTTCAATGAGACAAAGCACTTATCATATGGATATTCTTGCATTCCTATTTTTTGGAGGTGACCTTCTATTTTCACTTGATTAGTGATCTTCAGACTACTAGTACCTATATTTTTTAATTACATCTTGTATGGTTGAGTAGTGTCATTGAGGTCACTCATGCGGATTCATGTGCCATCTATATCTTTGACTAATAGATTTTTTCCTTTATTTTACATCCATTTGAGTTGTATCATTTGGGGAACTCATATACATTTTAATCTTCTTGATCTTGATCATCACTTGTTTTAGAGGAGGTTCTTCATTTCAACACTATAACACTCATCATTTGACAGTAGTCTATAGCTTTTTTGCACTTCAGTGATGTTTTTCATGTTCTTTTTTTTGGGACATTGTTTTGGAGGCTTCTTAGTCTTTCTTTCACCTTTTTCTCTTTTGGAGAGGAGTTTCCCATGAAGTTTTCTCCTTTTTTTCTAGTTGTGAGAGATTAGATTGTTTGTATATGGGTACCTCATTAGACCTAGTTATCGGGACCCATCTTTACTTTTTATACATTTTCTTTTATAGTTTTTAGCTACTCCCTAAGTTTCACTTAAGGGAAGGTATTAGAGTAATCATTCATTAGCCAATAATTAATTAGTCTTTAATTAATTATTAGGCTAATTTCATGTTTATGCTCTTAAGCTAAACTTAGGAGTGTTTTTTATTAGATTGAGCTATTATTAGATCATTTTGTTTCATTGCATGTGATGTTGACATTTTCCATGATATAATCCCTTTCTTATTTAGGGTTTCTTTTATAAGCACTCTCCATTGTATTGAGTCTCTTCATAAGTTTAGTGAAATCTCTTGTAAGTTTTTCTTGTTGAAGAAATAACAAATCTTTTTTTGCAACTCTTGTGTGTGGAAGGTGTTCTCGTTTTCTTTTTGATCCTACATCTTGTGCGTGTTTTTATAATTCCAACAATTCAATATAAATAAAATTTTAAAAGCACTACTTAGATCCATATTATAGTGAATACATGTCAATAAATAATAATAAATTCAATTTTTAAGAATAGGTATTTTTTATTGATTTTTTCAAATAGAATATTAGCCTATATTATATTTGAAATTATGTAAATAAATTAATCCTATTTACTTGGAATGAAATTCTCTTTAGGTGAGAAAAGGGGCATATAAGTCCATGGACTTTAAAGCATAGCATAAAAATAAATATTCTAATTTTAAACCAAGGCATGGAGATCTTTTTATCTTTAACAAATGACAATTATTCGTTGGTTACAAAGTCAATTAATCTTTGCCTTGATTTATTACTTTTTATAATCCAACTTTACTTCTTATTCTATATTTCCTTATCTAATTCAACTTTCTCTAACCAACACCTCATATTTAATTCTTAAATTGATTTATACTTAATTGTGTTTATTTACTTATTAACTTAATAATATATAAATTATTTACACTTCAAACAACTAATATTTTAATAATATATTAATTTATTGAAATTTAATTATATAATTTTCTAATTGATCTTTTTATTTAATATGAAACTATCTTCATTTATATTAAAAATAATTCTTGATATCAATTGTCTTTATTTATTAAAAGTGAGAAACATTTAATCTAACTAAAATTTTAAAAAATATTTCCAAATTTTCTTAAAAAAAATACATAAATAAATCAAATTTATGTGCCATCACTTATTCACCTCCCCACATAAATTTTCAGAATCACTTATTCACCTCCACACTGGAGAAGCCACCTCCACAAAAATAAAATCACACACATACGACGTGCTTCAACTGATAAACTAATTCATGAAATTAGGGTTGAAATTTTTTAATTTACAGAAAACTGCAGAATAAATGAAAGAATCTCTAAGATCATATAAGATAAGTTAAGAATGACATGAATTCAATTTTTCTTTCTTGTATTTCATCATTTTGATGAATCACAGAGTGTGATCCGATATATTGATGAAAAAAACTTTAACACAGTCAAATCCAAAAACAGATTATAAATTATAAAAAATTATAATAATTAAAATGAATTCAATTATTTATATTATTCTGAACTCAATTGAGAATAAATTCTGTTCCAAAGGTCGGCTGGTCTCCCATTCAAAGCCAAGAAAAATGAAAAACCAAACAAGAACTAAAAAGTTAATTACATTTATAATTCAAACAGCGTTGTTATTACGCTGATAATATTCCTTAACATACAATATATTTAATAAAGCAAGCTTTTGGATTCAACTGTGTTTGTTTTTAGATCAATACCAACTAATACAGTAGAGGGTGCATACCAGCTAATACAATATATCTATTTAAAGACGAGGAGAAAGATCAGGAGAGGGTGCAGAAGAACTGTGACTAAAGCTGATACGCCTTGCTAAAGACTGGAGTGATCTGGCAGAGATATAAGATTTGGTCCTCGCCATTGAATTTTTGAGGCGTATCATGAAAACCACAGAATGCACAGTTTTCTTTAATACAGAAGGTGGTGAGATTCCCACGCTCTTGAAAATCTGCTTCTTTATCTCACCACGCTTTGGTGGCAATCTCACCCCCTTCTTGTTATTGCTTGGGCTCATTTTCAGCTGCTTTACCTTAAGCAATCAGGAAGCCAGCACAAATATATATAGTGAAGGTTTTGTGACTGAATTATTGGCATTTGGGTGTACAAAACTTTCGTGGTTATTTCCACAAAAGGGATATGCTCACTGCTAAAGCATTACATTTCTCATCAACTTTTTTTTTTGTGGTTGTTGATGGAAACAACTGGATTATATTCACAGTGAGTTATAGTGATGAATGAATGTACATTGAACTGGGAGGCATCTTAAATTAATGTCGATTTAATTGTGCTTAATGACATAATCAAGGAAATATTAGTGTTGTCAGCTTTGGGTGATCACTCTCTTTTACGAGAATAACTGGTGTGGAAAGTGAGATGTTACCCATTAATCTTATGTAATGATTCTTATTGACTGAGCTAAACGACCTTTCAAAAGAGAGGTGGCCGGCAAAGCATCTCAGATGTATAATACTTTTGGAGTCACTTTCTCAGATGTCATTCCTAGTGAAGGCTTATTGCACTGTAATTAAAGCAGTATAATGCAAGTTAGGGTAGAAACAAAACAAACAAAATATGTATGTATGTATGTATGTATGTATGTATGTATGTATGTATGTATGTATGTATGTATGTATGTATGTATGTATGTGTATGTGTGTGTGTGTGTATGTGTGTATGTGTGTATGCGTGCATGTAATAGTATTACATGTAATTTGATGTATGTATGTATGTATATATGTGATGATTAGTGTTTATATTATTATTTAAAAAAATAGTATTACACATATTTAAAAAAAAGATGGATGAAAATAAATAAATTTCAATAGTAGAAAAATAATGAGTTGAATAAATGAAAAAGAATAAAAATAACTCTTCAAATAAAAATCTTTAAATAGTTTAAAAGTAAAATAACATAATCTTCTAAATAAATGAGAAGAAGGAACATGTCTCCTACTAAATCTAAGGGGTATCCCTTTGAAGAAGACCTCCTTAAGCTTATGTTCTCCCCTTATGAAAAGATGAAGGGATTATCTGTAGAATCCCCTAATGAAAAAATCTTGGGCTCAACTAGGAAAGTTGCTAAGGGGCCAAAATCATTGGGCGATTATTTCCCTAAATTGGATAAACAATAGATGAACATTGTGGTCATTGAGGAAGTAGATACTACTAAGGAGGGGGTAGTTGATAGTAAAAATGATGACAAAAAGAAGGAATCCTATTCTATTCAAGATGACAAGAAATAAATAAACCCAACCGAGGATGCATTAATTCATCAAGGTGAAGATGACTTCAAACTTTTAAATCAAGAGAATAAATAGACTAGCTTGAATGAAGAAGGTAGTAAAGATGTTACTAATGTGGAAATATCCATTAACCTTGTGAAAATACTAAATTTTTAAGGGCTAGCTAATGGGTCTCAAGAGGCTCCTGAGTTTTTTGAAGGGAGTTTTAGCCATAGCAATATTACTATTGAGCAAAAAGATTGGGTAACCCTTGGTAAAAAAGGAAAAGGATCTAATAAATCCTTATGTAGGAAATCAATAGATGTGGGTGTTGATGGTAAAATCAAAAGACCCTAATACAAAGAGACTAGGAGAAGAGAGATAGTTAAAGAGATTGCTAATGGGAGGTGGAAAAATTTAGAGGCTTCTTTTAAGAAAAATCACAAATGAGAATCTTATCTTGGAATATAAGAGAACTTGATAGTTTGATTCATAAGTAGTTTTTTGGTAATTTAATATATACTAAATTTATAACATAATTGATATTTTGGTAAAAGATCTGGGTTTTGACCAAGTCATGATTGAGGTAGATTCTAAACTGATTGTGGATTGTCTTAATGGCTTGACTGAGCCCCCTTGGAATATCAATAGCCTTATTCATGGCTCTAAATGGGTGCTCTCTTCTATGGTGGGTGTCCTTGTATCCCATATCTATAGAGAAGGAAACAATTTTGTTAATGTAATCTCCAACATGGGGCTCTCCTTTCCACAATGACAATTCTACAGATTAGAGAATTTCCTGACTCATTTTAAGGACTGGTTGGCTAAGGACCGAATGGGTGGGGCTCCTTTCAATCTTCAATAATGTTGTTGTCTGGCTAGCTTTATGAGGGATATTTAGCTACCATGGTTAGGTTGATGGTCTCCCATTCCATTTTGAATTTAAATTTGAATTGTAGCAACTATCAGATGATGTGTCGTAAAAGATAGAGCCACCTAATTTTAAATTTGAATTTGAATCTCACCATTCTCAAGATGATGTGTCACAAAAGACAAGACTCTGCTCAAAGAATGAAGTGTACAAAATATGGCAGTGAGGTGGTGAACGACGTGGTTTGGGTGATTGAAGCTTGTTTTAATACCTCACATGCTTATATCTGGTTCCACCTTAGGGTTTGAGGTGTAATAATTATGGTAGGGAGGCTAAATTCTACATGGGATGGATGATGTCAACTTTGGCTTGTTTCATTACCTCATGCACTTTTGTGACTTGGCGTTGTCATTATCATGATTTGACACTGACGAGGAACTTAATAGGAAATTATTCAATGCCTTTGGATATTGCTATTTATTATGATTTGGTAAGTCCTTTATGGACTTACACTCTCATTTCTTTCTTCCTTAAGGTGGATTATTTTATCAATGATGTGAGATTTCTGAGGGAAGTCTGTATGATGTGACTAAAGATCATATCTCCCCTGAAGCTAAGTATTTGAGGCTTATTTTCATAATTACAGATAAAGCCTGTGTCTCCTCTTCATTGTTCCCTTGCATATTTCCTAAGTTGCAATCTTTTAAATTTCCTTTCAATTGGTGTTTAGGCTGCAATTGGATCCTTCTTTTCATCATTATTGCTTGTTGTGTCTACTCTCACATGGATTGTGGGTTTTCGAAATGGGCTTGTAAAATTTTGTAAAAAATTATCCACCCTCCAACTTAAAACATTGTTTCTACTAGATCCTTCTGGATTTTGTGTGATGATTGCACCCTACTAGTGGAGGCCTTGTCCACTATTTTTCCATGAAATTGTGGCAACAACTATTTTATTGTTCCTCTTATTAAATTTTTACCCACTAATGTGACTGTTGAGAAGGGTAAAATTTCTTTCTTCTACCACTACCACTATAACTCCATGGGGGGTCCCAAGAAAAGATTGGAGTTGTTATAGATCTTGTGTTCCTTTTCGATAGAATGTCGAGCTCTAGAAGCTCTTTGAGGAGGCTAGTATGATGTCGTTCTTTATGGCAATGCGTGGGTACAATGACGACACAATTGTAAAGTTTTTCAATTCATGGAGAGAGGATAGAGTTCATATTGGAAGTATAGGGTTTGAAGTGTCCCCTAGGTTGATTGCAGTTGTGATTGGTCTTCAATACAGTGGCCTAAGGGTGTCCAAAATATGCAATGGAAATTACCAGAGGTTTATGGAAAACTTTCTTGAAGGTGACGAGAAGCTAGAGAGATGTCAAAATGGCTATGATAGAGAGTGCCTCTCGGCTCCTTATCCAGGGTTGTAAGTATCATGAAGTATTTTACCCTGGAAGGGAATTACACCATAGTCCATGGGTACCATTTTCCCTTTCTATGCCATATACATAGCAATGAGAAAATTAACATACCTTTTTTTTTGTTTTCATATGTAAAACAATGTAAAGCTAAGGGTGCCTTGCCCCCTCTCCACCAGGGTTTGATCCAATGTCTTTATAACTATGCTTCTGCAATTACCCCCCTACTGAGACCTTCAAGTGGTATCCCTACTAGTAATTTTTCCCCTATTTATCATGCAGACCCCCTCCTCGGCCCCTCTCTAGCTATTTCCTCTAGTGAGGGTACCTCCTCTGTGAGACCTCCTACCAAAAAAACCCCTGTTGTTCCTTCTAGTTTAAAACAATCTTAAATTAAGGGCTTTATTACCAAGGGAAACCCTACTACTCTAAACCTGAAAGGAAAAGAGAATTGTTTTAACCCCCTAGGTAAAATCTCTAGCTCTAAAAGGAAAGCCTTTGATAGTATTGAAACTAAAATTTCCAAAAAAGTCACCATTGAGATTAGAGACGAGGAGGAGCAAGGTAAATTGGATGATTCTAGTAGTAGGAGGGGTGAGAGGAGGTTGGCTAGGTTTTCACCTAGGAGAAACTGCAAACCAAAAGAAACCTTTAGCTGCAAATTAAATGTCTCTTTAGCATAAAAAAATGCTTCTTTTGGTTAAAAAATTGGGCTCTCTTCAACACCCAATCCTGCCTACAAATGGCTTGAGGTCTTGGACAGATGGAACAAGGCACCCCTCTAATCTAAGAATTCACAACTTAAGCAAAGGATTCACCACCTCTTGTGAAATATTTGAGGCTTCAAAAAAAATGCCACCATACCAAGATGAAACACCTTCTCTATGGATGAAAATCACACCTCCCAGCATAGAATCAATCCCTCCTTTCTCAATAGAAAATAGGCTCCACCAATCTGCCTTCAAATCGCGTTTGGCAAAAACTCTCAGCATGGAAGCTAGTTGTAAAAGATAGGCTCTGATACCATGTTAGAGCAAAGCACCTAGGAGCAACTGAAAACCAAAAGAAACCTTCACCAACGAGAGAAGCAATAGGAGAAGCTATTTTATTAGGAGTGAAAACAAATGAATTGAGATGTGTAAAATAATGTACACAACATGCCTGTAAAAAGAATGAGAAGGTTGATATGAGAACATAACTGACATACAAAAATAAAATAAAAATAGAGTTATAAATTATTAAATGCAAAACTACCCCTAAGTTAACTTAAGAAAATGTGAATGGTAAAAACATTCACTCTAACAAAGATGAATCTCTGGCTCCCATTAATTTGAGTAAAAAGGAGTTGTCGATAGTTTTAGGAGAAGATTTCTCAGAAGACTCTACTAGTAGTGAACATGATGAAGAAACAATTGGTTCTGACCATCTGATGGTTGAAGACATGGCTTCAAAATATTAAACATGAAGTTGAGGAAGTGGTTAGGGAAGTCACAAAGGGATGGAAGATCAACCAATGAAGGAAAATATTGGGGAGATTTAGGATAATGTTAGGCCCTTGGATCTCTATGCTTCTCAAATTGAGGAGCTATAGCATAAAGTGGATAAGATGGACAAGGCCTTCAACAAGTTAATGGTTATCACTTTGGGCATAATGTGAAAGGCTATCTTTGGCATGGTGAGTGAGATGACTAAGGCTAGGAAAGACCATCAAAAGAAGCAAGCCTCTCTAGCCGAGGAGGAGCAACTAGATGAAGGAGAGACAAAATCTATGGAACAGTACAATGAGGCGATGGAAAAACTCAAGCATGAATGAAACCTTATTTACTATTCGAATGAGTAATTGGGACTGTTGGTTTGTGTTTTTTGTTTTTTTCTCTATGCTCTTACTGGGCCTACATTCCCTTCAAACTTTTAGTTTTGGTTATGTATTTAGGGTTGTTTTTCTTTGTTGGTTAGTTGTTTTTGTTGTTTTGGGTTATTAGGTGTTGGTTCTCTTGTAGGGTACTGGTTGGTTTCGTGCCCCTGCTATTTTGTTGTGTTTGTTTCGGTGGCCTTTCAGCCTTGTGTTGCTCTTTGGTTGGGTTTAGGGGCCATTTCCCCTACTTTTGTTACCAAAATCATAGATGATATTTTATTGCCTTAAGAATTCAAAATATCTAAAACAAGTTTCAAAAATATTGCTTAAAATTTTGACCTAATGTTGAGTTTTGTATTAATGAGGCCAATGGTGCCTTGGAGCCATTATCACTATGGATCAAAGAAGCTTGAGTGATAAATGTATCAACTATCCAAGACATATTTTTGAGGTGATATTTACTTCTCCTAGTATGAAATGGATCCTTTCAAACATTTATGCACTTAACTCTAGATAAAAAAAAGAGGCATGGGAGGTTAATGCCTCTTTAATCAATAAATTTTAAGAAAACCACTTGGATGGTTGTGGGATATTTCAATACTCTCCTTTTCACCTTGAAAAATTGGAGCTATTATGGACATTTCCAATAAAATGGTGGAATTTTCTAAGTTTTTACATGCTACAAATTTGATGGATGTGGATCTCAATCGAAAACCTTTCGCTTGGATAAATAGACACATAGGGGAACATATAATATATGTTAGATTTGATATATCTCATCTCTTCTAGAATTGGGACATTATTAAAAAGGTCAAACTATTTACTCTCCATAGAGTTGGTTCTAACCATAACCCCTTATTGCTTAGCTTGGTTAATAAATCCTACAAAGGCCCTCTCCCTTTAGATATGAAATTCTATGGAATTTCCATCCAAATTTCAGAGATTATATTTCAAATTGGTGAAATATTCAGGTCCAAGGATCTACTATGTTTAAAGTGGCTTAGAAATTTCTTAATATTAAGAATAAGGTTAAAGATCGAAACAAGTAATCCTTTGGAAACATGTTTGAGAAAAAAGAAATAAATTTTTGAAAACCTAATGGAGGTTCAAAATTTATGGTTAAAGGAAGAACATATGAGGCTACCCTTCTTAAGAAAAAATCTATCCCTAAAGAGTGGAAGGATATTATGCAAAAAGAGGATTTTTTTTGGAAACAAAAATCTAGGGGCCAATGGCTAAAGAAGGGGTACTAACTTGTACTTTATATTTCATCAATCAATGCTCTATCACAGAGAGGAAGATCATTACTAATCTTAGGGATGAAAATGGGGTGGAGATTAGTAATGATGAGGATTTGGGTTAGAAGGCTTCTAATTTTTCCAAACGTTTTGAGTGGAAATTCTTAACTTCCTTCTATTCTTGTTGATAAAATGTTGGATAGTATCCCCTCAATCTTAAAATCAAATGATAACCTTCATTCATCCATGTCTATTAATAAAAAGAAAGTTTTGAATGGATTTTTTCTCTTTAGGGGCCTTCAAGGCTCCTATACCAAATGGTTTCCCCCCATTTCTTTTTCAAGATTTCTAGGAAATTTTGGGGAGGGATGTTCTTACTCTTGTCCATGCATCTCTCAAATTGGGAATATTTTGAAACAAGTTAATAACACCTTTATTTATCTTATTCCCAAAATAATGGAGTTGGAAACAACTTGATTATATTCACAGTGAATTATAGTGATGAATCAAGCATTACATTTCTCATCAACTTTTGTTGATGGAAACAACTGGATTATATTCACAGTGAATTATAGTGATGAATCAATATACATTGAACTGGGGGGCATCTTAAATTAATGTTGATTTAATTGTGCACTTAATGTCATAATCAAGGAAATATTAGTGTCATCAACTTTGGATCATCACTCTCTTTTATGAGAATAATTGGTGTGGAAAGTGAGAAGATGTTACCCATTAATCTCATCTAATGATTCTTATTGACTGAGCTAAATGAGCTTTCAAAACAGAGGTGGCCGACAAAGCATCTCAGATGTATAATACTTTTGGAGTCACTTTCTCAGATGTCATTCCTAGTGAAGGCTTATTGCACTGTAATTAAAAATAAATGTATGTATGCAAATAAATGTATGTAAATAAATGTATGTATGTATGTATTTCAATAGTTAGAAAAGGAATGAGTTTAATAAATTAAATAATTTGATAAGTAAACAAAAATAGTTTTTCAAATAAAAATAAAGTAAAGAATACAAATAAAATAAAATCATATTTAAATAGTTTTAAACTAAAATAAAATAATATTCTAAATAAATAAGAAGGAACATGTCTCCTACTAACTCTGAGGGGCATCCCTTTGAATAAGACAGGTCCTTACTAAGTTTATGTTCTCCCCTCATGAAAAGATGAAGGAATTATCTGTAGAATCCCCTAATGAAAAAATCTTGGGCTCAACTAGGAAAGTTACTAAGGGGCCAAAGTCATTGGGCGATCATTTCCCTAAATTGGATAAACAATGGATGAACATTGTGGTCATTGAGGAAGTATATACTACTAAGGAGGAGGTAGTTGATAGTAAAAATTATGACAAAAAGAAGGAATCCTATTCTGTACAAGATGACAAGAAATAAATAAACCCAACTGAGGATGCATTAATTCATCGAGGTGAAGATGACTTCAAACTTTTAAATCAAGAGAATAAATAGAATAGCTTGAATGAAGAAGGTAGTAAAGATGTTACTAATGTGGAAATATCCATTAACCTTGTGAAAATACAAGCTTTTTAAGGGCTAGCTAATGGGTCTAAAGAGGCTCTTGAGTTTTTTGAAGGGAGTTTTAGCCATATCGATATTACTATTGAGTAAAAAGATTGGGTAGCCCTTGGTAAAAAAGGAAAAAGGATCTAATAAATCCTTATGTAGGAAATCAATAGATGTGGGTGTTGATGGTAAAATCAAAAGACCCTAATACAAATAAACTAGGAGAAGAGAGATAGTTAAAGAGATTGCTAATGGGAGGTAGAAAAATTTAGAGGCTTCTTTTAAGAAAAATCACAAATGAGAATCTTATCTTGGAATATAAGAGAACTTGATAGTTTGATTCATAAGTAGTTTTTTGGCAGTTTAATATATACTAAATTGATAACATAATTCATATTTTGCTAAAAGATCTAGGTTTTGACCAAGTCATGATCGAGGGAGATTCTAAGTTGATTACATGGATTGTCTTAATGACTTGATTGAATCCCATTGGAATATCAGTAGCCTTATTCAAGACTCTAAACAGGTGCTCTCTTCTATGGCAAGTGTCTGTATCCCATATCTATAGAGAAGGAAACAATTTTGTTGATGCAATCTCCAACATGGAGCTCTGCTTTCCCCAATGACAATTCTAGAGATTTAAGAATATCCTGACTCATATTAAGGACTGGTTGGCTAAGGAATGGATGGCTAGGGATCCTTTTAATCTTCAATAATGTTGTTGTTTTCCTTGCTTTAAGAGGGATATTTAGCTACTATGGCCAAGTTGATGGTCTCCCATTCCATTTTGAATTTAAATTTGAATTGTAACAACTATTGGATGATGTTTCGTAAAAGATAGAGTCGCCTAATTTTATATTTGAATTTGAATCTCAATGTTCTTAGGATGACGTGTCACAAAAGATAGGAGTTTTCTTAGAGAGTGAAGTGTACAAAATGTGGCAGTGAGGTGGGGAATCACATGGTTTGGGTGGTGGAAGCTTGTTTTAATACCTCTGTATACACCTAAAATCGGTCAAGACATTTAATTAATTAAATAATAGTTATTTAATCAATATTCCATCTACATATAAATCAATTCTCAATTTATTTATATATAGTTCATATCCTTTAATTCTCCAAATCTAAAATCATATTCTTCTAATTTATTTAAATAATTTTTTTTCTAAAGTTTGTTTTATTTAATTAATTCTCACTAAACTCAGATTAGGAATTTAAGCATATTTCTACAACTTTTTCATGCCACCTCACCAAGGTCACATGAAATTAAATAATTCTATTTTTTAAATTAGAATTATCTTCAACAAACTTTGAACACATGGTCTTTCTCTCACACACTTGACTCTTCCATCCATTTGGCATGTTCTCTTTGGTCAAGAGATTCCTCCATCCATTTGGCATGTTGTCTTTGGTCAAGGGAACATTCTTCTTCATTCTCTCCATCTCCATCGTTCATCCCTCTTGTTTGAATCTGGATTGTCGGCCGTTGCCACATCACAAGATGCTTGGAAAAGCCTAGAACTACAACCCTTTGCCATTGTCTTTTGCATCCACATTTGAGTAGAGTAATCATGTAGGAATATTGTTTGAGCATTGGATCATTTTTGAGTCATATCGTTAGCTTTGTTTATCATTTAGCAAGTTTGCATTGTAGCATCATGTTAACTTAGGATCAAATTTTGCTTTATAGTTGCATTTTATACCATGCTTTGCTTTATAGTTGTATTTTATATTAGCATATTCATAGTTAGTATTTGAGCATATGCAAAATAATCTTAGCTTCATATCATAGCATTTATATTGTATAATTTAACCACATTATCCATTCATCATAATCTCCATCATAGCTTTCATCACATAGTTTCATGTAGGAACTTAATTGGCTTTCATGTTGAATAGCATCTCGTTTCTCAAGTTTTCATTTTAACAACCATAGTGCACATCTAAAATCTAAGAGCCAATATGGTTTAATAAATCCTTGAGAATAGAAAATAATGGAACATTTTTAAAGATTTATTTATCTACAGTTTAGAGTAGTTTCTTTGATTCAAATCTTTACTATAATACATCTCATTGGTGTTTGTGTTGATTTACTAACCTTCCACATTTCACACACCACATAAATTGGCACCCACCATGGGGAAATACCCCATTTTTAACAATTTTTTTGGAAAAGTTCTTGTAAACAGGTTGGACGTGACATTTTAGCGCAACTATGAGTTCTTTCAGCTCATTTGACACTTTTTTTAGCGCATTTGACACTTCTTTTAGCCCATATGAGGACTTTTTTAGTGCATCCATGAAGTATTTTAGTGCATCCATGTTTTAGTGCATTGGGTCACTGTTTTAGCACATCCATGAAGTCTTCTGGTGGATCCATGTTTTAGCGCATTGGGTCACAGTTTTAGCACTTTTATAGTCAATCTTAAAATGGCCATATCTTGGTCATATGAAGGTCTTTTCAGAGTTTTTTTCTGAAATGGGGTAGAATTTCATAAGCTATGCAATGGTGTAGGCATTTTTCAATTTTTGTGGAGTTAAAATTTTCAATTTTACACCTAAGGTAAAATCACATTGTAACTTGGTCTAAGTTTTAGGATTTTTATGCTTAATCATTCATCTAACCCTCATGTCTTCTTATTTCTTGATCTCATCTACCATTTTGAGCATTTATTGCAGGTTTTAAGAGGAACATGGAGCATTGAAGTGAAAGAAAAAGCATTTGATATCCATTGTACTAAATACGCTTGTCAAAGACAAACTTATGCAACTAATAATGATTTATGCAGGAGTTGGAGTTATTTGAATGCTTTCTTTTGATTAAGATAGGCATATAGCTTAATTAAAAGGTTAAAGAACACCATATTTTTTGTGCTTGATGAATGGTAGGCATATGCTCTCCCCTTAACTGGGTGACCAAAAATCCAGACCCATTTGTTTTTATTGTGTTTTATCCTTAAAGGGCTTTCCTTGTAGGAAAAAGTAATCACCCAAGGGAATGACCTAACTGGTTACACGCTAAAGCCAGGCGACTTCCAACCGAGATATAAATGTGGGTACTTGAGGAAAGTTCAAGTATCACAAGGATTGTTCCAACAAGAAGGGAAACAATGGTCTATTTATGTATGGATGATCCCCCACGAATGAAATGTCTATACTAGAACCTCTTGTTTAGAAGGCCAAAATCCTTATTCTATTTACTGGCACAAGAACGGTTGTTCTGAAGCCATTCCACATTTTTTCGAATTTTAGTAGAGATGAGAAGTATGCCATGGGAGATTCATGGGTATTGATGCTTGGCTACACTGAGAAGTGAGTGCCATGGAGGGGAGTGAGTGGGTTCAAGCATCTAATCATCCGCTAAAAGTAGGCACAACTGGAGTAAAATCCAAGTGGGAATCCAGTGAATGTTGTCCTACATAGCCTTAAGTTGTACATGTTTGATGTGTTTTACCAATGTGTTTTCAAAAAAACTTCAAACAAAACATCACACAATGGAGGTGAAAAAATTGATTTAGGAAACATCCTTTGAAACAACCAATTCTTTGACTGGAAAATAAAAAAAATTAAACAAACTTGCAAGAAACTATGACATTTTCCCAATTCAACGCATCCACTACTTGTTCTGACACATTAACACCATTCTCTGGCACATCCATATGCTGTTATAACATATCCACTATATCTGATAGTGCATCCATTGCATTCTGTAGTGTATTCACCCATTACTGTAGCACATCCACCCAATACTTTAGCACATTCAAGCTATTATGTAGTGCATCCAACCAATCCTGCAACACATTCAAGCCTTTCTATGGTGCATTCAATCTATTCTATAACACCTCCAACCAATCCTACAGTGCATTCAATCCTTTCTGTGGTGCACTTGAGCCATTCTATAGCACATCCAGGCTATCTTCCAATTCAATTGTGCAATCTTTTAGCGCATCCATACCCTATTTTAGCACATCTATTTAACATCAAACCAAAGAGTTAAATTCACCATTTGTTTCTCTTTGAACCAGAAAATCAAAACATCACGGCTGAGGCTGAAGAATGTCCCTTTTACAAATTCCACCAAACTAAAATAGATGAGGATCAATTGAATTCTTTAGCTCATCAAATGAAAAACCTTGAACAACAAATCTGGGATATGAAAAGGGAAACAATCATAGAAAAATATTTATTGCCAGACATCTATTCTTATCAATCTGATAGAAATATAGACTTGACACCTTCACCAACAACTACATCATCCAAGTTCAATTTCTTTAAATTCTTGAAAAAGTTAAATGAGAAGCCCAAACCTCAGTCCTCAAACACAAATGATATTGAAGAATTTTACCATGTCATGCATCTATCTTCATCTCCCATAAGTCAAAATAAATCTTAGGATTCTTTCACTCAAGTTAACAATGCCATCCAACCACCTTCTTCTATCATATCTTCTATATCCAATGATTCATGTCAATCTCTCAGTCTAAACTATGTTGTCGTAGACTCCTCTACACCTCAAGATAAAAACATTCTTTCCACTTCATCCAATGATACCAAAATTCCACAAGTTCTTACAATCTTTGACCAAGATCGAATCTCTCAAGAATTATATGATGATCCCCTCATTTCACTTTTCATCCATGATGACTCCCTTCTATCTCAAGAGAAAAGTATCCTTCTAAGTTCTTCTTCCACCCCATCTAATGAATTCATACCATCTCATGATTCCATTGCATCCCAGGAGCATGATAATTCTTCCATCCTATCTAATGATGTCCTATCACACAATGATCAAGATATGATTTCTACAAAATCTCATGATTCCCTTCCTCATCAAGATCAAGATATGCTTCCATCCAAGGATATCCCTTCATTTCATGAGGATGTTCATCCTTCTCAAGATCAAGATATGCCTTTCACACCACTGCATGATGATTCCACACCTAATAAAGAGCAAGCTACTCTATCTCTTATACCTCGTGATCCTTTTCCAAGTCAAGATCAAAGTACCCCATCATCCCCATGTCAAGATACTATCACACCTATACTAGCTATCCATGAACCCAACACCTACAAATTAGGATCATCCACCTTTATCCGATCCAGTTTACTTCCAACACCTATCTTTTCATCCATATCATATCCTTCCCAAAATGGAATCGCATCTTGTTTCACAAACAACACATATCCCATTGGTAAACGAATGTGTCAAATTATGAACTACAAAGGAAAAGGATTAGGCCTTCATGAACAAGGTATCCTAGAACCCCTTCTTGCTCAAGCAAACCCATATTACCATGGCCTTGGTTAAACACCTAAGTGTCCTAGTCCATTAAACCTACCATCTATCTTAGGTCCTTATCCTAATCCACCAAACCTTCCATCTATCCTAGGTCCTCATCCTAGTTTATCAAACCTTCCATCTATCCTAGGTCCATATCTTAGTCCTCAAGAACAACAAAGGTAGACATCCTTGATGCCCTTTCAAAATTCTACCTACACTCACTCATCCATAATACCTCCATACCATTCATTCGAATCCACCCCTCCCATTGCTCTTGGAAGTAATTTGGGTGTCAAATGTCAAAAGCTTCCATATAAAAATCCACATGTATCGAAGGATCAACATGTCTCCTCGAAGAGGTATGCAAAAATAAATGAATATTTGATCCACAATAAAAAGAAAAATAAAAAAGGCCACAAAGGCCCATCAAAGAAAAAGGAAATTTTTTCAAAACTGCAAAGGTCCATAAATCAAAAGGAAATTTCATAAGGCCACAAAGGCCCATCAAAACAAAAGGAAAAATTACCAAGACCACAAAGGTTCATAAAGCAAAGACAAAAATATCAAAGGCCAAAAGGGCCCACAAAGAAAAAATCAAATTCAAAAGTCATGTGGATTCCTAAAAGTCTCATAGAAGCAATAAAATCTAAATTGGCATCCAAATTTGCTAATCCAAAAGCTTCCTCCAATCTTCCATATACAAACCTATCATCTTCCAAATCCATTTTTCCTCCATCACTCCAACACCTTTCAAGGTGTGTGCCAATGTCGACCTTGAAATCCTTCCCATCTATCTATCAACAAGTCTTCCCACATCCTATCCATTACCCAACATTCATCCCCCATTATTATCCTTTAATCCAAACCTTTGGATAAGTCCTTAGTTCTTCCATTGTACTTAATAGGAAAACATTTATGAGTCTAATTACCATTTACCATGGTTTATTAAAGGGATATTTGGTCGTGAAACTTGATGCTTAAGTCCTTCCTCCATCTCCCTATCATCCATATCCTATTTTCCATATTCCTCTTGCACTCTACACTTTGGGGGCAAGTTTCGTCCATCTTATCATTCCTTACATTTCCACCTTTGATCTTGACAAAGTTAAGAATCTCCTTGAACATCATATATCTTATCATATTTTATTTTTCCATATCTTTTGCATCATATCCTTCGCCTTATCCATATTTCATCATTCTTTCTAAATACATCCTTTCTTCCCGTCCTTGGTCTTGATGAGGAATAGGGGAAAAGTACTTTGTGTCCATATCCTATCTAGTTGATCTTGATCATCCCATTCATTATCCTTATCCTCACTTTCTTCCATTCCATATCTCATAGCTTATCAAAATCCATGTCATCATGTCCCTTTGCAACCTTTAATCTTATCATGTAAATCACATTCGAGTTGAGTTGTAAAACATTATCCAATCCTCATATCTTTTGTCAATATATCATCAACAATCATCAATCTTATCGTACTTAGAGGAAATCGGTGATCCTAAGTACTTATCATCATCATGCCTTATGGAATCAATCATTCCTGGAATCTTAATCAATCAACCATTATCATCTTTCGACAAGAGATATATTGCTTGTGTGACATGTTTTGCAGTCAATCTTTCATTTTGATCTATCATTTATCCATGGTTGCATTACTTCTTTGTGGGGAATCTTGTTCCTTCAACTAGTCATATCATATCATTCCATCTTAAATTTCCTTCAAAAATAAAAATAAATAAAAAAAAGATAAAAAATACAAAAAAAGAAAAAAAGATCAAAAATCCAAAAAAAATCAAAAAAAGAGAAATACAAAAAAAGTGAAAAATCAAAAATTAAAAAAAACATAAAATCTGAAAAAATGCAATAAAAATAAGTAGTGAAAACTTGGCAACAAGCGCTATTTTTTATAGGTTAGCTTTTCCATCTATTTGAGCATGCCAACAATTCGCTTTCGCTATTCACTTTTGCCATCCATCTGCCTATCAGTGGAAAGCTTCATGTACATATCTTGGCATCACAGTCATGTCTCACCCTAGACTGGGGGAAAAATCTTGAACTCACTGGGGGCAATAAACTTTGAGCTTGAACCAACAGACAAACATAAGTAGTACAATACAACCCACAACAATGATCATAGTGCAACTCAACATTGAACATCAATCACACAAACATGAACACATCAATCACACAAACATGAACAGATCAACCATCCATATCAAATAGCTAAATCAATCAAACCAAAAGCACACTTCAAATGGATGATGTTCCTTCTGAATTAGGGATTTATCACTACGGCATGAATGCTCAATCGTTGAACTTTGATTTTTTTTATCATATCTCTGGAGCACCTCGATGATGTATCACACTTGAGGAGCTAGGAAGGACTATGATTTTTGTTTGTCTGTTGTCTGTGAGTTGATCATTATTACTGTGAAAATTCTCGTGGGACGTGCTCTACAAAGTATCACTAATGACATTCCCAACTTTCATAGGAAAACAGTTAACTCTTGTTTGTTTATGCAAGCAATACTTAGGTCATCTTAGTTTAATTATACCTAGATGCTTGTGTTAACTTGCAATATAAAAAATCGTGGAAGTAGTACTCAGGTCATCATGGTCTAAATATACCATCGATGTTTGTACTCACTTTCAACATTTTAAAGGCTCAATGATGATAAAAAGCACAATAAATCAACTGTTATGAATGAAAACATCTGCATATTAGATATGCATGGTTAAGTTAGATTGCATCCATGTTAGCTTGCATCTGTATCTATAGGGTTTCCAAAGCTGCAACAATTTCACAATGATGTTATCTCTAATACTAATGGATTGAGTACACTTGACATTACCAAAAACACATCATTCTCATATAGAAAACACATTAGTTGTATTATCATTTGCATACATTAGAAAAAATTATCACATCATTCATCCATCTATGCATAACATCATAATATTTTCATCATAAAGCACAAAAATGCATGCGTCACATCTCATTTACATAGTCAAAATCATTTCATATAATGGCATTAAGAAAGTGGTTCACTAAGCTTAAATGAGTGAGTCTCTTTAGATTTCCAAGAAAGTTGGGAAATATGTCAGGTTTTGTGAAGCTTAACTTAAAAAATAATCAGCTGATGACAACCTTCCTATTGGATGATGTTTTTCATTGATATCAACACTATTAGCATTAGTGCATTTGAAGTTGTATATGTCGAGGATATTGAGAAAATTGTAATGGAATGAGTTGTAGGTTATTAGTGGTGAAGTGATGTTTTGTCTATCGATGATTTATGTACATTGTTGATATGAGGTTGTGGACTAAAGGGTTTCTTGTTCAGTATATCTAGTTTATCCATGTTGAGTTTCAGAGATCCGTGTGAAGATTTGATCGAGTTATGAAGATTTGTATTTGATTTTTCTGTTACTTTAGTTTGTGTTCCTAAATGAAGATTATGTGATTTTAGTTAGTTCAGTTGTAGTAGATGCTTCTTTGGTGATTCATGATGCTTGTGGATGTTTCTAGATCATTCTCTATTTGTGTTGCATGTTTGTGTTGATTTTTGTGCTCGTGATATGAGATTTTCTATTGAGTTTTCATATTTTTCATGTTCTTGGCCGACAGGGTGTTGAAGTGTGTTGTGGATCTTCGAGGAGAAATTAATTGAAGTGTTTTTATGTTGAAGTTGTTATTTTGGGTCTTCACTATGTTGTGGCCGACCTTGGTTGATTCACATTGAAAATTATCTATTTTTTTGGGTTGATAGTTTGTATTCATTTTATTATTTCTTTGTGGTTGACTTGTAGTGATTTAATTTCTTGTTGCGGATATATAAGAGTGATTGTTTATTTGAATTGGAGTGTGCTTATGTATGAGATGTGAGAATAATGTCCTAATCATTTGAAGGTAGAGAAAAGTGTGAAGAAGAGCAAAGAATAGTATGAAGAAGTGTTCATGTGCTTAACCAAAACTGTAATCATGCATTAACAAATGCTATTTTCTCAATTCAAAATCCAGATGGTTGTAGTCTGAATCTTTCTGTAAGATAGTGTGTCTTCCTTTGTAATTGAGTACTGAGCTCTAGGAAGTGTTCCTAAATGCATGTGCATTCCCCATGTATTCTTCTTATACTTTTAACAAGGTATAATCTTCTGGATTGACCTCTACCGTGGTTTTTCCCTTAATAGGGTTTCCACGTAAAAAAAACTTGGTGTTATGTGTGTTTATGATGTGTTGTTGATTCATGCTTTTATTGATATTGATCAGATCTGAGAATAAGGATTAATAAGTTTAATAATTTTGAAATTCGGTCAAAACTGATTCAGCCCCCCTCTTAGTTGTCTATCCTTGTGTTGCCAACAATTGGTATCAGAGCTTTGGTCCTTGGAAGAAGTTAACAGCTTGAGGTGATCTAGGATGGCGACATACAAGCAGGATAGTCCGAGATTTGATGGAACAAATTATTGTTTGTGGAAGACTCGAATGGAGTGCCATTTGAGATGCATTGGTGAAGCCTACTGGAGCATTACAAGTAATATGTATGTTATTCCATAGAATGGTCCTACTACTTTTGCAGAGATCAGGGATGCTAAGTATAATATCAGGGCTAAGGAAGCATTGTTGAGTGCTTTGACTGATACTGAGATGACAAATGTTATGGATCTGAAGACTGCTTATGAGATCTGGAAAAATTTGGAAACTTTGTATGAAGGTGATGCTAATATGAAGATTGCTAAGTTGAAGAGTTTGAAAGGGAAATATGAAATGTTGAGAATGGATGATGATGAAAATGTTACTACTTTCATGCAAAGAGTGAATGAACTTGTGTGCAGTATCAGATTTGTTGGTGGAAAGTTGGAAGAATCAAAGATTGTTGCTAAAGTGCTTAGATCCTTTCCTGTTGCTTATAAAGTCAAAGCTATAGCTATTGAAGAGCTCTAGACTATAACAAATGTAACTAGAGATATGTTGGTTAGTAAGCTGATTGCTTTTGAGTTGAGCAAATTTGGTGATGCCCTTCCTAAGGTTGAATCTACATTTAAGGCTACTACTTTTGAAAGAGATAGTTAGAGATATGATCTGGGTGAGAGTTCATCTAGAAAGACATTCAAGTATGAGGATGAAATCAAACAAATTGAAGAAGAAAGAGAGTTGGAAGAGCTTGAAGCACTTATTGTCAAGAGAGTATCGAGAGGAAAAGGTAAGTATGAAGGAAAATTTCCTCTTAAATATTTTTCTTGCAATAAGATAGGTCATTTTGCATCAAGGTGTTTGGAAAGATATTCTAAACCAAGACATAACAAGCATAAATTTCAAAAGAAGTGTTACTATGCTGCTGATGAAGGTGTGACAAATGATGAATCTGATAAAGGTGAAGATGAATGGGTGTTTATTGCTATCAAGGAAAATAATCTTGTATCTATTGAATTTTCTAGTTGTACAAATGTGGAGAAAGCCCTAGCTACTCGAGTTGAAGATAAATATGAATGGGTAATTGCCAGTGAATGTTCAATTCATATGACTGGAGACAAAAGTAACTTTGTAAGCTTGGAAAAGTATGATGGTGGTGTTGTGAAATTTGGTGATAACATAGCTGGTGTGATCCATGGAAGAGGATGCATTTCTCATGATGGTAAGAATAATACTGATGATGCCTTGTATGTGGAAGGTCTGAAGCATAATCTTATAAGTGTTGGACATATGGTTGATAAGGGTTACAATCTTCAGTTCAAGGATGGAAAGTGAAAAAAATTGGGATGTTCTAGAAATGTGATTGCATCAGGTACAAAAACAAGAGGTAATATCTTTCATCTGAATGCTGCTAGTAAAATTTGTTTGATTGCTCAAGTTGATGAAAGTTGGTTGTTGCATAGAAGAATGTGTAATGTTAACTTTGATAACATTGTCAATATAAGTTCTACTAAAGTTGTGAGAGATCTACCTAAGTTGGTAAAACCTACTAATGCCATTTGCAAGGAATGTCAGATGGGAAAACAAACTAGAATTTCATTTAAGAGAAAACAACATTGTTCAAATTAATTGTTGGAGCTTGTGCATATTGATTTGTGTGGTCCCTCTAGAATCAAAAGTTTACAAGGTTACAGGTATTTCATGTTGCTTATTAATTACTATTAAAGAATGATGTGGGCTACTTTCTTAAGGGAGAAATTCGAAGCTTTGGAAAAGTTCAAGATCTTTAAGGCTATGGTTGAGATAGAGACAGGTCTAAAGATTAAATCTTTGAGATCATATGGAGGTGGTGAATTCACTTCCGGTGAGTTTAATTCTTTTTGTGAAGAACATGGAATAAAGAGACAATTATCTACACCACAGACCCCTCAACAAAATGGAGTTGTGGAAAGGAAGAAAAAAACAATTCAAGATGCTGCTAGAACTATGATGCTAGAAGGAAATGTCCCTCATTTCTACTAGAGAGAAGCTGTGAGTACTGCTGTGTATATAGTCAACCGAGTACAAATCAAAGGTGATACTGGTAAGACCCCTTTTGAGCTATGGACTGGTCTTAAGTCTATTGTTAGATATTTCAAAATATTTGGGAGTAGATGCTATATCAGAAGAGATGGAGATATAGGAAAGTTTGATGCTAGGAGTGATGAAGGAATCTTTTTGGGTTATTCTACTAAAAGAAAGGCCTACCGGTGTTACAATAAGAGATTGAAGAAAATGGTTGAAAGTGAAAATGTAAAGGTTGATGAAGACATTGCTAGACCATCCAGAACCTGTGGATATGATTCTGATGATTAGAATGGCAATAGAAACAAAGGTCAAACTTAAAATCAAGTGCAAATCATTCTGGTGAATCAAGAAGATCAAGAGGAAGAAGAAAATAGTGAAAGAGCTGAAGAGAGATCAGAAGAGCTTGAAATTCAAGAACGTTTTACGAATTTGAGGTATGTAAGATTGAATCATTTAGAAGATCAAATTATTGGTGATAAGAATAAAGCTGTCCAGACTAGGAGAAGAATTGCAAAATAATATTGCTTGATTTAAAAGACGGAGCCTACTAGTGTTAATGAAGCATGCAAAGATGAACATTGGGTTGAAGCAATGAAAGAAGAGCTACAACAAATTGAGAAAAATGATACATGGATTCTTGTTCCTAGACCTAAGGATAAAAATGTAATTGAAACTAAATGGGTCTTTAAAAATAAATTGAATTAGCAAGGTGAAGTGGTTAGAAACAAAGCAAGACTGGTTTGCAAGGGATATTCTCAAATGGAAGGAATTGATTTTGAAGAGACTTTTGCCCCTGTTGCTAGAATTGAAGTTGTGAGACTGTTTCTTGTTATGCTACTTACAAAGACTACAAGGTTTATTAGATGGATGTCAAGTCTACTTTTTTGAATTGCGAACTAGAAGAAGAGGTATATGTTGAGAAATATGATGGATTTCAATTAACTGATCAGGAGATATGGTTTTTTGGTTGAAGAAAGAATTATATGGACTTAAGCAAGCCCCCAGAGCTTGGTATGCCAGATTGGATAAATATTTGTTGAAGTTTGGATTTAACAAAGGTATTGCTGATAGTAATTTGTATTTCAAGAATGATGATAAAGATTTGATTGTGGAATTTTTTTTTGATGATATCATTTTTGGAGGAGATGATAGTTTGTGCTAAGTTTGCTAATGAATGTAGAATGAGTTTGACAATGATTAGAGAGATGGAATTATTTTTGGGATTGTAAATTACTCATTTAGATAAAGGGATCTTTATATCTCAATCCAAGTATGTGAAAGAATTGCTGAAGAAATTTGGTATGGAAGATTCAAAGCAAGTCGGTACACCTATGGTGACAGGATGTAAGTTGACAATAGATGATGATTCTTTGAAGGAAAATTAGATTAGATACAGAACAATGATTGGTGGATTTCTTTATTTGACTCAAACCAGGTCTGATATCATGAATTTAATATGTATTGTTGCAAGATTTCAAGCCAATCCTAAGGAATCTCATGTGACTGCTGTGAAGAGAATTTTTAGATACTTGAAAGGGATAGTTGATTTTTGTCTATGGTATGCTAAAGATGATGATCTTACTTTGAGTTCCTTTACTGATGCTAATTGGGTAGGAGATGTGGATGATAAAAAAATTCCTAGTGGTGGTGCATTTTTCTTGGGTAAAAAGCTAATTTCATGGTTGAGTAAAAGGAAGAATGCCATTTCTTTATCTATTGTAGAGGCTGAATACATTGTTGTTGCTAACAATTGTACTCAAGTATTGTGGATGAAGCAGATGTTGAAGGATATCAGAGTTGTGTATGATGAGCCTATTGCTATATTTTGTGATAATTCAAGTGCCATTAACATTTCTGAGAATCCGGTGCTACATTAAAAAACCAAGCATATATCTATAAAGTTTCACTTTTTGAGAGAAAAGGCAAGTGAAAAGAAAGTCAGACTAGAGTATGTGCCTACTAAGGAGCAGACTGTAGATATCTTTATAAAGGAATTTCCTAAGGATACTCTTGAGTATCTTAGAGGGAAGTTAGGGGTGATTACCCCTCCTAATCAAAACTAAGGATGCATGTCTTTGCATTAGTCAGTGCATTTCATAACCATATCTTGATTCAGATTGATGTTGTGGTGGCTGCTACTCAGGGGGAGTAGTCAGATGGTTCAAAAGTTTAGATATGTGTTTCAAAGCTTAGAGATCTTTGACATTGATGTCAAAGGGGGATAAGAGTAATGTGAAAAGCTAGTGATTATCTGAGGAGAAGAGCCTTGTGGGAAGAAGATCATGTGGAAGAGTTAAGGAGAAAATGAGTCAGAACCTAAGGGGGAGTAAGTGTCAAGAGTTAGTTGCATTGATGGTGTTTTTCACATCATGTGTTGCCATCAATGCAAAAGGGGAAGATTGTTGGATGTTGTGGTTGTGTTTCTGATATGTGGTTGTCATTGATCTTAACACTATTAGCATTAGTGCATTTAAAGCTATATATGTCGAGGATATTGAGAAAATTGTAATGGAATGAGTTGCAAGTTGTCAATGGTGAAGTGATGTTTTGTCTGTCAGTAAGTTCCGTACGTTGTTGATAAGAGGTTGTTGACTAAATGGTTTCTTGTTGAGTATATCTAGTTTATCCATGTTGAGTTTCAGAGATCCGTGTGAAGATTTTTATTTTGACAGTTTTTTTGTTACTTCAGTTTGTGTTCCTGAATGAAGATTATGTGATTTCAGTTAGTTTAGTTGCTACAGATGCTTCTCTAGTGATTCATGATTCTTATGGATGTTTCTAGATCATGCTCTATCTGTGTTTCACATCCACATTAATTGTTGTGCTTGTGATCCAAGATTTTCTCTTGAGTGTTCATGTTTTTCATGTTCTTGGCCGATAGGGTGTTGAAGCGTGTTGTGGATCTTCGAGGAGAAATTAATTGAAGTGTTTTTCGTGTTGAAGTTGTTATTTTGGGTCTTCACTATTTTGTGGCCAACCTTGGTTGATTCAAATTGAAAATTGTCTATTATTTTGGGCCGACAGTTTGTATTCATTTTATTATTTCTTTGTGGTTGACTTGTAGCGATTTAATTTCTTGTTGTGGATGTATAAGAGTGATTATTTATTTGAATTGGAGTGTGCTTCTATATGAAATGTGTGAATAATGTCATAATCATTTGAAGGTAGAGAAAAGTGTGAATAAGAGTGAAGAAGAGTGAAGAAGAGTATGAATAAGTGTTCATATGCTTAACTAAAACTGTAATCAGGCATTAACAAATGCTATTTTATTAGTTCAAAATCTAGATGGTTGTATTCTGAATCTTTCTATAAGATAGTGTGTCTGAATGCATGTGCATTCCCCATTTATTCTTCTTATACTTTTAATAGGGTATAATCTTGTGGACTGACCTCCACCGTGGTTTTTCCCTAATAGGGTTTCCACATAAAAAAAATCTTGGTGTTATGTATGTTTCTGATGTGTTGTTGATTCATGCTTTCATTGATATTGATCAGATCCGAGAATAAAGATTAATAAGTTTAATAAGTTTGAAATTCGATAACAACTAATTCACCCCCCCTCTCAGTTTTCTGCCCTTGTGTTGCTAACACTTCACATAGCTCTTGGAAGTTGGATAGATTCACTCATTTAAGCTTAAGACCCTAGAGGTTTTGAAGTCTTGCAAACTCGGTTAAGTGTAATCATTTGCACCACATAATCATAATTCATCTTACAAAACATTATCCATATGTCATCCCATCATCACTACATCCATACATAATTGGTATAAACATCACATATCATCACACATCATTTACATAATTGAAATCCATATCACATCACATTATCATACATTATCATATAATTATTGCATACATCACATAATCATCACATAGGTATCATCATTGAATAATCATAATGATCACCATCATGTAAACATCATAAACATATAAAATTAGGTACCCTCATACAATAATTTTATCTAACATTCATCCATTCATTTGCATCATCTATTTGCATCAGAAAAGTACAAAAACATCAAATACACCACATATCATTGGCATAATAAAGTCCATCATAGGCATCATATAGGCATCATTCATAAATCATCATAGGATCATAACACATCTGTTGCATCATCATTTACATCCATAACATATCATTTCATCATCATAAAATAGAAATTGAATGCATCCATATCATATCATATCACAACAAGCATCATAAAGCAGACATAAAATGCATCCATCATGAAATCATATAGAAACATAGATCATAATCATCACTGCATATCATATAACCTCAAAATCATAATGTAAAAGTTTACAAGGATATCCAAAGGTATAAAGAGATACATCAATATAAAAAAAGGCAGTGTATCATAAAGTCTGAAAACAAGAGGAACATCATCAATGTCTCATGTACATCAACGTATAAATCATGTCCAAGATACATCAACAAATCGTAAATCAGAGCTATGTCGTGCTCCCCCATATGGTGCTGGCATCATAGAACTAGTACCTCCCCTTGCACCTGATGGACCCGCACCAGGATCTCTCTGATCTACAAGAAGTGGTTGCACGACACCCATGCTAACAATGCGAGACTAGGAACTACCAGAACGAGACTGTGAAAAGCTCTCTCGCCACTCTAGAGGAACTGCATCATGATATCGACCTATGTAGAACTCAGCCTCCTATGCGGTACAATGGAACTCTCTAAAATAATCTGAAGTAAAAGCAACCATTGTAGCTTGCTATAGCCTCTCGGTGATGTCCTCAGCCTACTCCACCCACCATCTCAGGGCATCCCTCTCAACAGTCAATATGGTAATCTTCCCTTGCATCTATCCCTACACCTGTCCCTGGGCCTATACCTATGCAAGCTAGGCCTGTACCTATTGCACCTGATGCCTAACAACATCCCTCTCAGTCGATAGAGTATGTATCTGTCCCTGTGCCTACGTAAGTAGATCCTGTATCTACTTTAACTGACCTTGCAACGTTTGAACCTATACCTGTAGAGCAACTATTTGTGTCTGTTGCTGTTGAGATGACAATATGATCTCCATGCACTATTGTGATGGGGAAACTAATGATTTCCTCTTGCGATGCACTCTCATCTCTCCAACATCGAGACCTGGACCTCCTCCTCTCCCAACACCTCCATCATCACCCCCATCATTGTCATTTCCATCTCCATCACCATCATCACTGCTATCCTCCTCCTCCTCTTCCTCCTCTCTCTATCACCTTTGCCCATGACCTACTACTCCCTCCTCTAATAGTGGCGTTGGCTCATCAGGGATGGTGATCCATGGGAAGGGATGTAGGAACGTGTACTAAGCATACTCCTTAGATATTGGAGCATCAGTGATATTTGGATGAAAATCCCAAGGCACGACCTATAAACCCTTGAAATGCTCAACCACTGCATCATAAGACAAAACTGGCCCCCACTCTATAACATCCTATCATTGTCGTGCATGATGGGACACTCCCTGGGGTATACCTTGGACCCTACCATACTGTCTTAGTACTCTCAAAAGCATGAATCTCTCGATAATGAAATGGGTCCAACCAATCAAATAAATTGACTAACACAAGAATGGCATCTCTGTGTCATCCTCTAGCCACTGCTTACAATCTAGATAAGGCCTCCATACCACTGACTCTAAATCATCTAGTGTTCTCCAATACTCCATGTTTCCCAACATAGGCTGAGCAAGTTGACCGACATAAATGTGAACATAGGGCCTCATGGTTGGCCGTTGTCTGTCTCCCTTGGTTGAATGACTGCTATATGCTCCCAAGCCCAGACCTAGAGCAATGCAACCCTCGCTGATAAACTCACCCCCGAAGGTAGAATACCTAGTGCAAAACATGATACAAGTGTGCAAGCATATAACAACCCCATGCATATTGAGTGTCATGAGCAATCGTGCTCTCCAAAATCTTGCCCTATCCAATTGAGAGTCCCTTTGACATACAGTTAGGACAAAGGAACCCTCCAATGAAATTAGCTAGAACAGAAGGCAAGCGTATGCATTGACCATGTCCCTCCACATAATCTCATATCTGCATATAGTATCATCCTCAAAAACTTGACACAAATAATTAGTCCTACCTTGCTTATGTGAATCATAGAAAACCAACTCTCCAACCACGAGAATCCTTAGAATCTAGTAGACATCCTTACATGTAACTGTAATCTCACCAGTGGGAAAATGGAAGGTGCTATGCTCACTATGCCACCTCTCAACTAAGGCTGTCAGTAAAACCCTATTCACCCTAATCTAGGGAATATCCATAAGGGATGAAAAACCGCATCATGCAATGATGACTACCTTAGGTGGCGTCAGGTGTCGAATCAACTCTCATGCCCTCAGGAGCTTCTCTTTGATCTATAAACTCGTCAAAGGCTCCTATCATCACAAAATTGAAAATCAGTTAGTTAATCAATCCAAATCAATCAACCTATCAATTTAATCAACTTTGGTGAGACTTTGATCAAATATCATGAGCATCAACCAATCAATTCAACCTCACCTATCATGAGGTTTATGAAATCAATCAATACACCTTGCCTATCATGAGGTTCATCAATCCATTCAACCTCACCTATCATGAGGTTTATCAAATCAATCAATGCACCTCACCTATCATGAGGTTCATCAATCAATTCAACCTCGCCTATCATGAGGTTCATTAGATCAATCAACCTATAATTGATCCTCGCCTATCATGAGGTCAATTATCATCATCCTATCATTGAATCTCACCTATCATGAGATCAATGGACATCTAACCTATCAACATCATCAATCATCATCAACACAAAGGCTGACGTGATCAAACATCATCGACATTATGAAGTCTAATCAAGAAAATCATCAATCTAGTATAAAATTTCACCAATGCGCTAGAAAACCCTATGCACCAGAAAAAATATCAATGCACTAGAACAGAGGTTCTATGTGCTGGAACACCGGATGCACCATTTCATTTGTTCAATGCGCCAAAGCAGAGTCCCAATGCACCAATTTTCCCTATGCACTAATTCATCTCATCTATGCGCTAAATTGGTTCACCTATGTGCTAAATCATCCTATGCGCTACAATAGTTCATAAATGTGCTAATTCAGGTCATCTAAGCGCTAATCTAACCGATGCGCTAATTCATTAACCCTATGTGCTAAGTTTATGGATGCACTAGAATAGACATTCTATGTGCTATTTTGGGTTTCCAATGCACTAAACTAAACAAAAACCAAGTTCAAATGAAAAACAAGTGAGAAAATAAAATACACAAACAACAAGGTAGTTTTTGGGGTACTTACCGGAGGTCTGTATGCTGTCGGGCGGTTGTTTCGTTGTATGTGCTCGAAACGGTGAGTGTGGTAAGGGATCACCATTCTACTCCAAGTTTGCACAAATCGCTCTAACTCTCAAGTTTTCAAATTGAAAAATGCTCAAATGAACTTTCTAATCACACTTTTTAACCTTTTAAGGTTAATTAAGTGGCATTTTATGGGGATGTTTTATTTTATTTTTCAAAGGGGCCTTAATTAATCAGATCATCACCTGCTAGCTTTGAGATAATTTTTTAGGAGATAAATTGTTTCTGGGGCATAAAATTTTGAGATCATCATCAAATCATCGCAAAATCATCAAAATTTTCAAAAAATCCAAAAAATCCAAAAAATCCAAAAATTCACCGATTTATCTCCCAAGGGGGCATATATCTGTCATCACCTAAAAATTAACGTTTGGGGCATCGAATTTTTTTTTTCTTTGAATCAACATGTAAACACATTACTTCAAAGAGGGGAAAAATGTATACACCTCAAATCGGTCAAGACATTTAATTAATTAAATACTAGTTATTTAATTAATATTCCATCTACATATAAATAAATTCTCAATTTATTTATATAGTTCATATCCTTTAATTCTCCAAATCTAAAATCATATTCTTCTAATTTAATTAAATAAATGAATTTCTAAAGTTTGTTTTATTTAATTAATTCTCACTAATCTCAGATTAAGAATTTAAGCACATGTCTACAACTTTTTCATGCCACCTCACCAAGGTCACATGAAATTAAATAATTGTAATTTTTAAATTAGAATTATCTTCAACAAACTTTGAACACATGGTTTTTCTCTCACACACTTGATTCTTCCATCCATTTGGCATGTTGTCTTTGTTCAAGGGAACATTCTTCTTCATTCTCTCCATCTCCACCATTCATCCCTCTTGTTTGAATCTGTACCATCGATCGTTGCCACATCACAAGATGCTTGGAAAGGCCTATAAATACAACCCTTTGCCATTGTATTTTGCATCCACATTTGAGTAGAGTTATCATGTAGGAATATTGTTTGAGCATTGGAGCATTTTGGAGTCTTATAATTAGCTTTGTTTATCATTTAGCAAGTTTGCATTGTAGCATCATGTTAACGTAGGATCACATTTTTCTTTATAGTTGCATTTTAGATTAGCATATTCATAGTTAGTATTTGAGCATATGCAGAATCATCTTCGCTTCATATCATAGCATTTACATTGTATAATTTAAACACATTATCCATTCATCATAATCTCCATCATATCTTTCATCACATAGTTTCATGTAGGAACTTAATTGGCTTGCATGTTGAATAGCATCTTGTTTCTCAAGTTGTCATTTTAACAACCATAGTGCACATCTAAAATATGAGAGCCAATATGGTTTAATAAATCCTTGAGAGTAGAGAATAATGGAATGTTTTTAAAGATTTTTTTAACTATAGTTTAGAGTAGTTTCTTTGATTCAAATCTTTACTATAATATGTCTCATTGGTGTTTTTGTTGATTTACTAACATTACTACATTTCACACACCACAACCTCAAATGCTTATCTCGGTCCATCTTAGGGTGTGAGGTGTAATAATTGTGGTGGGGAGGCTGAATTCTACGTGGCTTTGGCTTGTTTCATTACCTCATGCACTTTTGTGACTTGGCACTATCATTATCATGATTTGACACTGATGGGGGACTTAATAGGAAAGTATCGCGTGCCTTGGGATATTGCTATTTATTATGATTTTGTAAGTCCTTTATGGACTTACGCTCTCATTTCTTTCTTCCTTAAGGTGGATTGTTTTATCAATGATGTTATTTTTGAGGGAAGTCTAGATGGTGTGACTAAAGACCATATCTCCCCTAAAGCTAGGTATTTGAGGCTTATTTTCATAATGACAGATAAACCCTATGTTTCCTCTTCATTGTGCCCTCGTGTATTTCCTAAGCCACAATATTTTAGATGTCCTTTCAATTGGAGTTTGAGTTACAATTGGATCTTACTTTTCATAATTATTGATTGCTACATCTACTCTCACATGGATTATGGGTTTTTAAATGGGCTGGTAAAATTTGGTGGAAATTTATCCACCCTCTAACTGACAAAATTATTTCTACTAGATCCTTCTGGATGTTGTGTGATGATTGCACCCTGCTAGTGGAGGCCTTGTCCACTATTTTGCTGCCAAATTGTGGCAACAACTATTTTATTGTTTCTCTTATTAACTTTTTACCCACTAATGTGACTATTGAGAAGGGTGAAATTTATTTCTTCTACTACTACTACTATAACTCCATGGGGGGTCCTAGGAAAGGATTGGAGTCATTGTCTTGTGTACCTTTTCAGTACAATGTTGAGCTCCGGAAGCTCTTCAAGGAGGCTAGTATGACACCATTCTTTATGTTGATGCATGGGTATAGTGATGACATAACTGCAAATTTTTACAACTCATGGATAGAGGATAGAGTTTAGATTGGTAGTGTAGGGTTTGAAGTGTCCCCTAAGTTGAATGCAATTGCAATTGGTCTTAGTAGAAGGCCCTAAGGGTTTCCAAAATATGCAATGGAAATTACTAGAGGTTTATGGATAGCTTTCTTGAAGGTGACGAGAAGCTGGAGATATTCCAAAATGGCTATGATAGAGAGTGCCTCCTACATCCTTATGGGGTTGTAAGTGTGCATATCATGAAGTATTTCACCCTAGAAGGGCATTACAACACAGTTGGCGGGTACCATTTTCCATTTCTATGTCATACACGCAGGAATGAGAAAATTAACAAACCTTTTTTCTATTTTCATCTCTAGTACAATGTAAAGCTAAGGGTGCCTTGCCCCCTCTCCACCAGGGTTTGATCCAGTGTCTTTATAACCATGCTTCTCTAATTACCCCTTGCCAGGACCATCTAGTGGTATCCCTACTAGTAATTTTTCCCCTGTTTCTCATGCGGACCCCCTCCTTGGCCCCTCTTTGGATCATTTCCACTTGTTAGGGTACCTCCTCTGTGAGACCTCCTTCCTAAAAATCCCATGTTGTTCCTTCAAGTTTAAAACAATCTTCAATTAAGGGCCTTCTTACTAAGGGAAACACTTCTACTCTAAACCTAAAAGGCAAAGCAACTTATTTTAACCCTTGGGTAACCTCTCTGGCATTAAAATAAAGGCTTTGATAGTCTTGAACCTAAAATTTCCAAAAAATTCACCATTGAGACTAGATACAAGGAGGAACAAGGTAAATTGGATGATTCTAGTAGTGGGAGGTGTGAGAGGAGGTCAACTAGGCTTGTGGGCCAGTCTGCCAAAGGAAAAAACTTTGTTTTGAAGAGCTTGTGAATGACCCTGAAGATGAATCTCTATCTTCCATTAATTTTAGTAAAAAGGAGTTTTTGGTAGTTTTGGGAGAAGATCTCTTAGAACACTTTGCTATTAGTAAATAGGATGAATAAATGGTTGGTGATGACCAATCAATGGTTGAAGACTCGAAGGATGAGGAAGAGGAAGGGCTTCAAAATATTGAAAATAAAGTTGAGGAAGTGGTTAGGGAAGTCATGAAGGGGATGGATGATCAACCAATGAAGGAAAAGATTGGGGAGATGTAGGATAATGTCAGGCCCCTAGATCTCTATGCTTCTCAAATTTGGGAAAAACTTAAAGTGGATAAGATGGAAAAGGCCTTCAACAAGTTAATGGTTATCACTTTGGGCATAATGCGAAAGGCTATCTTTGGCATGGTGAGTGGGGTGACTAAGGCTAGGAAAGGCAATCTGAAGAAGCAAGCCTCTTTGGCCAAGGAGGAGCAACTAGATGAAGGAGCGATGAGATTTATGGAATAGTACAACAAGGCAATGGAACAACTCAAACATGAATGGGACCTTATCTACTATCTGAAGGAGTAATTGGGATTGTTGGTCTATGTTATGTTGTTTTTTCTCTATGCTTTTATTGGGCGTACATGCCCTTCGAACTTTTAGTTTTGTTTGTCTTTAGGGCTGCTGTTCTTTTTTGGTTAGTTGTTTTTTGCTACTTTGGGTTGTTAGGTGGAATTTTCTAATTTTTACATGTTACAAATTTGATGGATGTAGATATCAATGGAAAAACTTTCACTTGGATAAATAGGTACATAGGGGAACATATAATATAGGTTAGATTTGATATATCTCATCTCTTCTAATTTAGACATTATTAAAAAGGTCAAAATATTTACTCTCCATAGAGTTTGTTCTAACCATGTAGCCCCCTATTGCTCAACTTGGTTGATCAATACTACAAAGGCTCTCATCCCTTTAGATATGAAATTCTATGGAATTTCCATCCAAATTTCGTAGATTATATTTCTAATTGGTGAAATATTTAGGTCCAAGGATCTACAATGTGTAAAGTGTCTTAGAAATTTCTTAATAATAAGAATAAGTTTAAAGATCGAAACAAGTAATTCTTTGGAAACATGTTTGAGAAAAAAGAAATAAATTGTTGAAAACCTAATGGAGGTTCAAAATTTTATGGTTAGAGGAAGAACATATGAGGCTACCATTCTTAAGGAATAATCTATCTCTGAACAATGGAAGGATAGTATGCAAAAAGAGGATTTCCTTGGAAACAAAAGTCTAGGGGCCAATGGCTAAAGAAGCGATACACACTTGTACTTTATATTTCATCAACCAATGCTCTATCATAGAGAGAGGAAGACCATTGCTAATCTTAGGGATGAAAATGGGGTGGAGATTAGTAATGATGAGGATTTTGGTTAGAATGCTTCTACTTTTTTCCAAACATTTTGAGTGGACAATCTTAATTTCCTTCTATTCTTGTTGATAAAATGTTGGATAGTATCCCCTCAATCCTAACATCAGACGATAAACTTCATTCATCCATGTATATTAATAAAAAGAAAGTTAGAATGTATTTTTTCTCTTTAGGGGCCTTCAAAGCTCCTATACCAAATGGTTTCCCCTCATTTCTTTTCAATATTTCTAGGAAATTTTGGGGAGGGATGTTCTTACTCTTGTCCATGCATTTTTTGAATTGGGAATATTTTGAAACAAGTTAATAACACCTTTATTTGTCTTATTCCCAAAACAATGAAGTTGGAATCTATATCTCATTTTAGACCAATTAACCTTTATAATACAATATGAAAAGTTTATTCTAAAATATTGGTATCTAGAATTCAACCTCTACTAGACAAGGTGATATCTAAATCTCAAAAGTGTTTGTGCCAAGAAGAAAAATATTGTATGTAGCTATCACTACTCATGAATTCATACACTCCATGGAATAGAGTCATAGCCAAGGCATGGTATTGAAACTTGACATCTTTGAAGCATACAACAAGGTTTCTTGGGGTTTACTCTTCAAAGTGCTTAACAAATTTGGGTTCCAAGAGAAAATTGTGGGTATAATTAAAGAATGTGTTACTACTATATTTTCGATATTGGTCAATGCTATCTCAAGAGGATTTATGAATAGTGGTAGAGGCCTTAGATGAGTAAGCCTTTAACCCTATATATTTTCATCCTTTTTGCATAAGTGATTAGTAGAAATATCATGAGTATGATGAGATCTAGGATGCTTAAGGGTATAGAATTTCCTTCATCCTTTCCTCCTTTTGAAATATAATAATCATTGGATGAAGGTATCATTTTTGGTATGACCTCTATTATAATATAAACTCTAGAAACACATATTGGATGACTATGATACTACTTCTAGGTAACATATCAATTATTCAAGGAGTTGATTTTCTTTTTGTATAGGAGAAAATTTTTCCCCCTCTCAAAAATTCCCATTTTACACCCCCTACTTTAGAAAAATCAAACCTGACTAAGAAATTCCACATCACCTATCTGCAATGCATCCACTTAGCGCCTTTCCTTTATGTCAGTGGTGGAATTTCTATTGGGGATGCACGCACGATGCACAAATGTCTACATAATGCGTTGTCGTCCCTGACATATTCCCGCCTTTAGAGTTTGTAGGGATGTTACATTCCCCATTGGGGATGAAGCATAACGCCTCTGTTTCAACTAGTCAACCCGAAAATGGCTCTTTCCCTCCCTTTCCATCTTAAAATGGCTTGTTTTCACTATCACTTCATCTTCTTAGAAATTCATACAGTCTTCTACAATCTCTTGAACATTTTTAGCAACTTGTTGCTCCATAAAATTCATTGAGAATGTGTTGTGCTACCATAGAAGCTATGATTTTGGTGCCTTGTGAGACCTCCTTCGTCATTGTTGCAGTCGTGTCGATATTTACAAATTTGTAGACTTTCATTCTCCCTTCATATGCCTTGAGTGCCTTTGGGTGGAGGTGGTATTGCTTCACTATCCTTCTTTTATTGTGGTTTGATAGAATAACATTGTGTTTTTTTTAGTGTTTGATACTCTCTTTCCTAATATTTCCTTTATCACATTTTCTATCTTGTGGCTTTCTTGGCCATTCATGGAGGTGGAAACACCAAAGCAGGGGTTGGATTGAGGAAAACCCCTATATTTCCCAAACATTTTTCCTCTCTTGGTTGTGTGTAGGTACATGCACGTGTGGAGCTTGTTGGTGAACTAGACTCTTAGTGAGTTAGTCTTCGTCACCTTTGTTTTCATTTTCTACTTTATCATCTCTATAATAATTTCTCATACTTCATTATTTTTTTAATTCGTTAAACTTTATTAGCTAGGCTGTAAGTAAGCTTTTGGTATTCCATATTATATTTTTAACTTTCTTGGCTGTATGGATGCCAGTGCCCTAGAGAGATGCTAATGCATTGTGCTTTCATCCTTGAACTACCCAATTATCATCAAGCAGAGAGCTATCTGAGGTATGGTTCAAATTCCAAAAACTGGCTCGTTTAGCCCCATCCAAACATTTAGATCAGTAGAGTGATAGAAGCACTTGAGAGTTCTCTTCATTCTCTATCCTTGACCTAAAACACTCACCTAGCTTGAGATAAGTTAGGGAAACCTTCCACTGTCAGCTCTTTGTGACCTAGAGCCTTGGTGTTGTTGGTCCCCCTACCGAGTACATTTTGATGAACCTAATGTGAACATCTATCCATTTCTTTGCATCAAAACTTTTTCCTGTGCACTCGATAACCATGGTAGACTTGGGTGTTGTGAGGGTTTATGAGCATCACAACTCAGTCTGCAACTTCTAGGTACATTTTTAGGAGAATTCTACGGCACTTACTGATAGAAAATACAAAGGTCACTTCTAGCTTTACTACTGGATTTTCCATAGATTTTACAAATGAGATGGGTTTCATTGATGAGACCACTCATGTACCCACTCCTCCAATATCCCCTATAGCTTCGTCTGTGGATAAGGATGATGCTATTCATATTCTTATAGAAAATATTTTGGCATTAGACAAGAGGTTGTTGGACCTCGTGAATCATTTGGAGAAAGCAATGAATATGGGGAGAGCCACTAGACTTGCTAGCAAGATGATATGCCTATTAGGTAAGGATGAAACAATTATAGAGTTCTTATGTGGCCTTACCAATCTTACCAAAGCATAAATCCCTTCGTATAGCACTATATTGGCTACTACTTGAGGAGAGGTTCTTGATGCTTATGAAAAATTAATAGGTGTCTCGATGCTCACAATGTATGTATGTATGGCTGAAACAAGCCCCTCGATCAGTGGTTGCTTTGGTAGTGGCAGTGGCCCTGGTGGCACTGGCTTAGGTGGTGCTAGAAGTGGTGGCATCAGTGGAGGTCATGGTGGTGGCTTTGATGGAGGTCACATTGGTGGTTCTAGCAGGGGTCATAATAGTGGCTTCAATGGTGGCTCCAGAGGTGGCTTCAAGGGTGGTTTTGGGCCAGGTTCCACTAGGTCTTTGTCATCCTCTGACCCCGTTTTGAATACTCTTCTTCAAAACATGGATTGGACACAAAACCAATTGGAAATCCTTTCCCAAACCTCTGCCTAACCTATCTTTGAACCTTTCTTTTGACATAGTCCATTGTTGGTGGCAATTTTGAGTACTCCTTTCATGTAGGGGATAAAGATTCCTAAGCTTGAAAAGTATGATGGTAAAGGGGATCTATAGATGCATGTGTCAACTTTCAACACCATGTGTATAGATTTATTTCATCATGATGCTCTAATGGACAAACTCTTTCCTCGATCTCTCAAGGACACAAAACTTGAGTGGTATTGTTCCTTGCCTAATAATTCTATATTCTCATTTGATCCAGTCATCAATCAATTTCTCTATCAATTTTAGGCTAACATCAGTCCAAAGATGACCTTCTCAGATCTCATCCAATGTAAGCAGGGAGAAAACAAGAAGATAACTGATTTCATAGTGTGATACCAAGCGATCTTTTCACAGATCTCATACTTGCTGCCCGATTTAGATGTGCAAAAGGTATTCATAGGCAACCTGCAACAAGCTTGGTAGGAGAAGTTTTCCCTAATGAAATACCCTTCTTTTGCACATTTGTGTGCCACATTGCAAGAGTATAAAAAAATGGTAGTTTATTTCAAAGGATCCTCCTCACGCTCCCATTTTGAAGGAAAATCCATTGTGTCTATCTTAGGAAAAGGAAAAGTTGTTGCGAATGTAGTCGTTGTGATAAACAATCATGGCCTCAGATGTAATAGAAAGTTTACAAAGTTAGTTGAATCTTATTCTTCTATTTTACAAAAGTTGTTAAAGGATAAGATCATAACTTTGGAAAATCCTTGACCTTTGAAGGAACCTTATTCTAATTAGTATGATGATAATTCTTTTTTTAGTATTATCGTGTTAATGAGCATGATACTGAGTGTTCCATGTGACTACGTCATGAGATACAATATCACATTGAAAATGGTACCATCTATCTCAATGGGAAGAAGAAAAACACAAGTCAATAGTGAAGGCCAATAGCAAGTTGCAAATTTACATGGAGCCATTTCCATCCCATTCTACAAACTTGATTATTAACCCCTTTGATGCTTCTCCTAAGCCTTCAATGTATGTTAATATGGTTCTGATTACTCCTCTCCTGCAAGTTGTGATTGGTTCACCAGATGTAAATTTCACCTCATAGGACTTGCCTTTGAATAATAAGCCCTCTCCTCTATACATTCCTACTCGCCTCAATGGAAACATTTGACATGAGTCCTAGTTGACCCCATGAGCAGGGTAAATGTAATTACAAAGTCCAGATGTTATGGTTAAATTTGTTATAGAGGGAAGAATATGAGAAAATGAAATCTATCATATGTACGCAAGACAGTCTCTCTCTTAAGAATATGGCTCTATAACTCTTTCCATCCTAATTGGACCTGGGGCTGTGGATACAACTTTCGATGCCATTCTAGAATCCAATTTGTTTAGGGTGAATTTGGGCATCATGTGGCTAGCTTCCACTAATGGAATCACTTTTGTTATTCACAAATGTTTAAAGTTCTCCCACGAATGTGTCGTGCATGTTGTGCATGACACTGGATATCAACCATTAGTATCCCATGGGGGTTATTCCTTGGATCATTTTTGGCCCACCCCAATTGGTCTTCTCCCTCCTAGAATGGACCTACTTTACCAAAATTATGTGAAGTACAAAATTGGGGATAAAGGATAGGTAAAAGTGACTCTCCCAGTAGCACAACAAGTTTCCTCCTCTCTCAAAAGGGAAAGGAGAAGCCTTCCCATCCATAGGGCATTGACCCTGATGCCCTTCCTAAAGAGGAGCTTTGGGTGACTACTCATGGCATTTGCATAAGAAGTCTAATGGTAGTTTCTTGGCGTAAAGCTAAGATTCAAGTATCTAACCTTCCTACCTTACCCATGGGTCCTTGGCCTATTATGTATGGTAAGGGGAAGGGTCCCCATGGGAAGTCCTCTATGTCTTAGCCTCCATGGCCTCCTACCACTCCTTTCACTAAGGTAGTGAATGGGAAGAGGCCTGCCACTGAGGCACTAGAGTTGACTCCCCTTGCTGTTGCTCCAACCTCTTCTCAATCTATCCCTCTTGCTCCCATCTAGGAGTCTCTCCCTCCATCAGAAATGACTATGATGGACATTCTGATGGCCAAGTAGGAGTCCACTATTCCATCTTAGCTTTTGACCTCTAGCTCCTGGAGTTGTAGGAACCGCCTTGCGTGTGAGTGTAAGCATCAGAAAAAGGCTATGGCCGTTGAGTAGGCCGCCCTGCAAAGGAATGAAGGGGAGTCAACTGCTCTTGTTTCAAGATATGCTCTTGTTTCAAGATATGCTATTGTATCCTCCTCTCCCGTCCCCTTTGCTTCAGTTCCATTAGCCTCGATGCTACTTATGGCTCCTGCTACGAGCATAAATGACCCTCACCTAAAATAAGTTTAGGTGCTTATGGCTCCTTTGGTTGATCCACCTTTCTCGATGTCCCTCCCAAACATCTCACCATTCTCAGAGCCCATGGACATGCTGAACACTTCGGTGGTGTTCATTTCATTCTTCTCCTCCTCCTCCATTCCTTTTGCCTCATCTATGGGGATCTTGCATCCTCTGACAAAAAAAAAGATGGAGGATGGCCCCACTAGCAATGGGGGTCAAAAGAGGAGTCCACCTTCTTCAGAGGGTGGTCCTACATTAGCGTGTGTTGTCTTGGTGACAGAAGAAGTTCTGGCATCCCCAGAGTTTGTCACTACTCTCAAGTCACTCAGTGAGCCTAGCAGTGGGTCTCGAGTACTACCTCCCTCATACATTGAGGAAACACATGACACTCCTATGAAGTGCATGTTTAACTTTTTAGACAAGGTCCTGACCCTTTCAGTGATCTTCACGAGGTCATGAACCTTTACCCCACAATAATTGAGTGGAGAAGACCTCGTGGGGTCTTCTTCCTTAGATCTTGTTGTGGGGGCTTTGAATGGTTCCTCCCTTGATATTTCACCCTTGTAGGCTTGTCCGTCTTCCTCGTATAATGCTCTAGATTGGGAGGTCAATGACCTCTTGGTTGATAAAGACTAGGGGGCACCTCTTATTTATTTATAGTGTAGATTATGTGTGTGTGTTTGTGTTCCCTCGTGCTTGCATTATGTGTTCTTGGATGACTCTTGTCACCCTCAAGTAGGTGCTTGGATACATGAGTGTTTATGTGTCATACAACTTCCTCTATTTGTTGCATCATTCTTCATCTATTATGTGTATTAATTTTTGACAATAGTGGATGATGAAAAGTGTTGGGGGTATTTAGGCTTCCCTTCCATGTTGACCCAATTTTTTTATTTTTATTTTTTTCTTCTCTTGCATTCTTCATATGGTATGATATAGTAGGGGTTGATGATAGTTCATTAATATACAATTATTAAACTTATATATATTTATGAGCAACTCTGACCTCAAAATATCAGATCGCCCCTGTGTCCATTGTTTGTGATGTTACTGTCTTTCTTTACATTCATTTTCCCTTTATATTTCATTCTTTCTTTGTGATGTTAGGGTGCTCATGTTCTATCCCTCATGTGTGCAACAAAATTACCATGGTTACATATCGTCACATTCTATGGGTCACATCACTTTTTCATTCTTTCTTTTCTCTCCTTAGGATGTCACGTGCCTCTGTGTTCAACACACACCATCATAAGGGGGGGATATAATGTTAATTTATCTTTCATAAAACACATTTGGTGGCTAGTGAATCTTTTCTCAAAAATATTTCCAAAATATTTTTCAAAAAATCACATTCTCAACAAGGACCCCTAGTAGAAATTTTTTCCTTCATCATGGATTTGAAAAGAAAGAAAGAATAAAAAAATTCCTCTAAGGTGGGAGAAAATTTTCTTGTGGGAGAAGCCTTGGAATTCCCCTTGCAAGTGGGCATTTTCTTCCTTTCGAATTCCTTGATGAAGTGAACATCTTTTGAAAGGATTCCTTGATGTTGAATTGATTTATGAAAAATTCGCCTACACTTTCAAACAAAATGTCCCTTGAGTGGACCCTTTTTCTATTGGAGGATTCCTAAGGGAACCCTTTGAAAGCTCTTCCTTCAATTTTTTGACTGTTTGCGTGACTATCTACTTGCTTGTCTTCCTATGTGGAAATTTTTTGATATCTAACATATTTTGTTTGCAGATTAACATATTGCTTTGTAGGTATGCCTATGAAGCTTCTTTCCATTATGACTCTGCGAAGTCCCCTCACACTAGGCTTGCTTTAGGAGAGAGTACCTGAGGGGCACCTTCTTTGCAAGTCTAAGGGCCTGTGAAGCACTTGCATCCTGTGAGATTCTCCCATCGTTGGTTTGTGAGCCTTCGGTATACTTTGTTCAATTCTATAGTTTCAAGGATCTATGGATTCCTTTGTTTGAACCTCCTTAGGAGAGGTACCTGTGGAGTTATTTTCTTGCCTTGCACTTTTGAGCTCACTAGATCTCAGTTTGCTTCCTCAATAGTTTAGGTATACATTTCTAAACTCTTTGATCTACTTTATTGAACACTTATTGAAACTTGTACTCGCTAACATGGGGGAAAAATGTATAGGAACGAATTTTACCCCCTCTCACAAATTCCCCTTTTACAGTCCCTACTTTAGAAAAATCAAACCCAACTAAGAAATTCCACATCACCTATTTGTAATGCATCCACTTGGTGCATATCCTTTTATGTTGGTGGAGGAATTTCTGTTGGGGATGCTCACGTGGCATGTGAATTTCTACGTGACACGTTATCGTCCTTGATAGATTCTTTCCTCTAGAGTCTGTAGGGACTTTATGTTCCCCATTGGGGATGAAGTGTAACACATATGTGTTGACTAGCCAGCCTAAAAATGGCTCTTTCCCTCTCTTTCCATCTTCAAATGGCTTGTTTTCACTATCACTTCATCTTCTTAGAAATTCATAAAATATTCTACAATCTCTTGAACATTTCTTAACAACTTGTTGCTCAATCAACTTCACTGAGAACATGTTGTGATACCATAGAAGCTACGATTTGGTGTCTTGTGAGACCTCCTTCATCACCACTGCAACTATGTCAACCTTTCCAAATTCATAGTCTTGCATTCTCCCTTCATTGGCCTTGAGTGACTTTGGGTGGAGGTGACATTGCTTCACTATCCTTATTTTGTTGTGGTTTGATAGAATATCATTGTGTTTTTTGTAGTGTTCAATACTCTCTTTCCTACTATTTCCTTTATCACATTTTCTATCTTGTGGCTTTCCTGGCTATCCATGGAGGAAGAAACACTAAAGCAGGGGTTTGACTGAGGAAAAGCCCTATACAACCCCAACATTTTTCCTCTCTTGGTTGTGTGTATGTACGTATATGTGTGGAGCTTGCTAGTGAAATGGACTCTTAGTGAGTTATTCTTTGTCACCTTCATTTTCACTATCTCCTTTATCATCTCTATAATCATTTCTTATACTTCGTTATTTTTCTTAATTTGTTAAATTTCATTAACTAGATCGTAAGTAGGTTTTTGGTATTCCATATTGTACTTTTACACTTTTTATCCGTACAGATTCCAATGCCTCAGATAGACGCCAACACACCACGTTGTTGTCCCTGAATCACGTTGTTGTCCTTGGGTAGGGAGTTATCTGAGGTATGGTTCAGATTCCAGAAATCGGCTTGTTTAGCCTCATCCAAACATTTGGATTAGTAGAGTGACATAAGCACTTGAGAGTTCTCTTCATTCTCTATCCTTGACCTAAAACACTCACCTAGCTTGAGGTAAGTTAGGGCAGACTTCCACTCTTGGCTCTCCATGACCTGGAGCCTTGGTGTGGTTGGTCACCCTACCTTACAAATTTTTAATGCTAGAGTTCCAATATTCAATATAAGATAAAACACATTTTGGGTTGAACTTGTGGTTATCTTCCTGCCACACCTAGGGCTTCCTTTAATAGTCAATAATGTCCTAACATCCTTGAAAATATTCAAAGAAACCTAGTGCTTTATGGAAAGGAGAACTCCTAATTCAAGAAGGAAAGTTATAGATTCTCAAATCCTTTCTCCAAGGTATTCCTACCTATTTCCCTCCTTATTCAAAATACTAAAACATATTGTAGAAAAAAAATCACAAATTCAAATGATAAGTGTACAAAGATGGGGGACCAAAAATGGGTTCATAAATCTAGGCATAAATTGACTATTATAATTATAATCCATATATACAACTATCTAGAGCATTTGTACTTTTTATAATACAACTTTAATTCTTATTTAATATTTCTTCATCTAATTCAACTCCCTCTACCCAACACCTCATATTTAGTTCTTGAATTGATTTATACTTCATTGTGTTCATTTACTTATTACCCTAATAATATATAAATTATTTGCACTTCAAACAACTAATATTTTAATAATATATTAATTTATTAAAATTTAATTATATAATTTTTGAGTTAATCTTTTTCTTTAATATGAAACTATCTTCGTTTATATTTTAAAAAAATCTTAATATCTAATTTTCTTTGTTTATTAAAAGTGAGACAGTCTACAATAACATTGACATCAACAACAAAGTATAATAGTTTGAACTGTTTTTGAAAACATACCTTTCATCTCAAATTTGAAAACCATTTACATTTCAAAATACTAATATTTAATAATAAAAAAATATTTCCAACACATAAAATTTATGTCTCTATATTTGTAATAAATAAAAAAACTCAAAATAAAATAAAATAACTGAAAACTAATATTTAGAAATCTATACTAATATAAAAAAAAAAAGATAAATTACCTACACTTTTCTAAAACTTTATTAAACTAATAAATTTAATCTAACTAAAATTTTAAAAAATATTTCCAAATTTTCTTATTAAAATAATAATAATAATAATAATAAATAAATAAATAAATTTATCAAATTTATGCGCCACAACCACTTATTCACTTCCACATAGGAGAAGCAACCTCCATCAAAATAAAATCAAATGCATAAAGACAATTTGACTGATAAACTAATTAGGGTTGAAAATTTATAATTTACAAAAACATTGTAAAACTACTTAGATAAACTATCACTGAATAAAGAGAGAACAAATGAAAGATCTCCAAGATATAAGACCAGTCAATAATGAAATGAACTCAATTAATTTATATTATTCTGAACTCAGTTGAGAATAAATTTTGTTCCAAAGGTAGTCTGCTCTCCCTTTCAAATATGCTAAGATTGGACACACTCTTACAAATCCCACATGAAAATGAAAAAGCAAACAAGAACCAAAAAAAGTTATTGTTATTGCACTAATATTTATTTAATATGGAATAAGAGAAAGATCAGGAGAGGGTGTAGAAGAATTGTGGCTAAAGCTGATACACCTTGCAAAAGATTGGAGTAATTTGCCACAACCACAAGAATTGGTCACCACCATTGAATTTTTGAGGCGTATCATAAACACCATAGACTTCACTACCTTCTTGAATTTTTGAGGTGTATCATAAACACTCTTCAATATCTTCTTTATCTTCCCACATTGTGGTGGGAGTTTTACTTTCTTCTTGCTATTGCTTGGAGCCATTGTCCTCATCACTTTCAGCTTCCCTTAACCAATAAAGAAGCCAACACAAACATATATATATATATATAATACATATTTTAAGGTTTTGTGAATGAATTATTTTCATTAACAAGGTTGGCATTGGGGTGTACAAAAATTTCTTGTTTATTTTCCCAGAAGGAATATGCTCCCCACTAAAAGTAACCATTATATTTATCATCGACCTTTTCCTAGTTGTTGATGGAAACAACTAGATTACAGAGATACTCTACACAGTGAATTATAAATATGAATAAATATACATTGAATTGGGATCCAAATTAAATTAAATTTGATTTAATTGTACATGAAAATTTAAATTTTACCAAATGACAAGTGAGATAAGATATCACCCATTAATCTCATCTAATGATTCTTATTGACTGAACATCATGCGATATTTAAATGATCTTTTAGAAGAGAGGTAGCTAGAAAAATATTCACTTTTGAAGTCACTTTCTCATATGTAATTCTAGTGAAGGCTTATTGCACTATACACCTATGGATTTAGTTTTCACATGTATGGAAGAGAAACCTAATAGGTAGATCTAAACTCCCTGAAAATGAATGGGTAGAATTTTCATAATTGAAAATTGTAGTGTCGTAAATTTTCATCCTTGACAATTTCATATTAGATTTTTCTCTCTCTTATGTGTTTGGACTTAATCATGTTCTTAATTTCCTAAATTATGCATTCTCGGGTTCATTTTATCATTTATTAAGAAATCAAATGTGCAAATCCCAAATAGGCATTTAATATTTTCCCCGATACTTCAGATCTCGAAAAAGTGGATCTGGACCCCTTAAATTGGCCCCAAAATTAAATATGTCAGGGTAGGCAATTTATTATTTGAATTTCAAATTCTAAATGTTGGCTATTAGGATTTAGTTTGTATGAAATTAGATTAATTGTATAAAAATACTTAGTCATTTCATCATTTGAAAGGTAACTAGAACAAGCAAGATCAAGGAATGGTGAAGAGCAATTATTATACTTCAAGAGCACTCAAGAGTAGAGTTATTGTAACATTTCAACACCAAGGCATCATGTCAAGTTTTATGTGAGTTTTTTCATGTTTATGCATACATTTTTTTTGTGAGTGATAATGTTTGTAGGTCTTCAAGTTCAATCAAGACACATTGCAAGCAAGCCTTGGAGGTGATGTGCAGGACTTCAGTCCCTCAAGGATACCAAATCTGAGTGGTGAGTTGCATCAAGTTTTTGATTCATCATTCATTTGTTATTTAGCCTCTATCCATCAAAATGATAAGCTCTCTTTATCATCATTTTTGTCATTGTGGAGAAATACCAACACGGGGTTTAACCGAGGCAAGCCTCTATATAGCACAACTCTTCCTCTCTCTTTGAATGTGCATGTTACATATTTGAAGAATATTGGAAGAAGATTGAAGACTTATTAATAATTGATTCATTCAAGCCCTAAAACTTGACAAGATATAGAAACTCAATTATCTCAGTAATTGATGAAGATTTGACAACAAGATCTAGAAAGAAGAAGCCACATATCAGGGACCTAAGGACTATGAAAGAAGATTTAAATTTCAGATCTCTAGTCTATGGCATCCTAGGCACCCTTGTCTATTCAAATCAAGCTCAAATTTAAATCACATGTGTAAACATATCTGCTCTATCTGTTTCTGGTCATTAAATTTGTCTGTCAAATTCTAGATTGTTTGTATTCATATAATAATAGTGCATTTTAATAGCTAGCTAGTTGCATAATTGCATTTCATCATAATTCAATTGCCAAACATACACACAATAATAAAAAAAAAACAATGAATTGAAGATCAAGGGTTGGTTGAGTTACCTTTTAGGTTGCAAATTAATCTCATGCCCTTGCCCATCTTTAATTCCTCAAGTGTCATGCTCGAAAAGGTGACTAATCCTAATTAAATTCTAGGGTTTCACTTTTACAACATAAAATTTTTGGTGAATATGACCGATTTATATTATAAACTTTTTGAAATCTAAAGCATATCATGTTAGATCTAAGATTAACATTGCATTATTTTGCATTCATCATTTAGGCATTCATTGTTGCAAAAATAAAAAATAAAAAAATATTGCATTCAAAGTTCAATAGGGTTAACTTTAGTCATCATAGGTTAGATCTACATCTTAATTGTATTTAAACATCTACATTAGGTCATCTTAGATATGAAATCAAATTTGAAAGTTTTCATTGCATTCATTTAGGTATTTTGCATATAGTCAAAAAGGTGAAAAAGTGCATTGTTTTATTGCAAAAGGATATCAAGATTTTCATTTTTAGATTTTTCAAATTGGGATTAGTCAATTGATGCACATTAGATCTGAAAATTGTATTTGGAATTTCATTTTATTGCTTGAACATTTTGAAAAATTATCGCACACTTGCATTTTGCATTGCATAATCATAAATTAGTCAAAATATGGGAAATTATTCACTTTCAGACCTACACTACAAATAGAACAAAACCCTTAAACATTATTACAAATATTCAAACTTTAAATTCACTAGAAGAAATTTCCAGTCTAGGGCACCTTGGGCACCCTTGTCCAAGATATTTTTGTGTCATAATAGCTAAATATTTTGGTAAAATATGGACTTCTTTGAAATCATTGGTGGATGTTTCAAGCTATGTGTTTGGCAATGATTCTAATCTAGATGATGAAAACCATATTCCTTCATCTCCCAATGTATATATCTTCTTAATGAAAATATCTTGAGGAAAGAGGAGGAAATCATGAATGCATTCATAAATAATACCTTGCTTAGCCTTGAGAAAAATGTATTCCTTTATCCTTCAACAAAATGACCTACTAAAGCATATCAACAATTAATAAAACCTACCATACCACCGCTTGAAATTTTTTCTACATCACATAGGAAAAATGATTTACAATTCATTCCTCAACCTATACACATGGGAGTACTTATTAATAACCATAGCAATGAGCTTCTACCACTTAATGATCCTCCATCATATGAAAACAAAGTCATTGATACACCTATTAGTTTGGAACATTGCTATGGCCAAGGATTTAGGATCTTGACAAAACAAGGATGTGATACAAAGAATGAGCATAAAATCTATACCATTTTGTAACAAATACCATTCAAGGATATAAAAGGCATATGCTACCAAGGTCTCCCACTTTTATATCAAACATTTGCACCATCATCCAAGCTACACAAGATTCATATTCCTATTAGAAAAGGCTTATTACCTACTCCACATCCTTTATCTAAAATTGAATGCACCTTGTGTACACTTTTACAATTAGGATTCATTACATTACCACCTACATATATAATAAGAGACACCAATGTAAGAAAAAAAACACATTCTTTTGCATGTATCGCATAACATTTGGACATACTACTGATGACTGTCATGTTTTCAAGAAGAAATTGGAAGAGTTAGATCCTTACAATGATAAATTTGATAGGATAATAGATTAACCAAAATTCATTATTGTTCCTTTTCGTGTGGTAGTTGTAGTGTCATGATACTCATTACCATATGTGGAGGTATAAAATCGATTTTATGAAATCATATTTCATGTCATAAGGAACAACGTGTTATCATTCATCTTGACTCATCTTTGTCTCTCCACTTCAGAGGCATGGATTATACAACCTTTTGTTAGGTGCATTCCTTGTTGCAGGGGATCCCTTTGCATCTCCTTAAAATATTAGTGTAGAAAACACACTAAAATTTTAAGGGGAGGGCATATATTACCCCGTATAATACAATTATTGTGTGAGAAATGGTCCTGTTGATAATTTTGTCAACATCAGCAAAAAACACTTTTTACTGAAGGCATTTTTGTTTTATTTTATTTAAAAAAAAATGTTTTATAGAAGTTGAGAAAAAGCTAACGTGAGGGCTTTAGTAATTGAAAAGTTTGAGAAAAATGAAAAAAAAACTTTGACCAAGTCATTTATGTGCCAGGAGGAGTTTATTTTAGCTACACTCACATATCATGAGAAAGTTTAGTGTTTTATTGTTGGCATTAAAAAGGTCTAGAGAAAGCTTGTGTCATGGCGTGAAGATAGCAGTTGGTTGTTCCTTTGATCAACCACGTTGCAGAGATCAAGAAGTTTGTGGAACATTGAAAGAATTTTTAAAGAGCCCTATTGTTTCATTCATACCCACGTTATAGACTTTTCATGACCCCTTTCACATTTTTGCCAGGTATGCTTTCCTTCATTCAAAATTTGAGCATTATAGAATTTTCATAGGGATTTTCAAGTTATGTGGTGGAAAATTAAGTTTGTTGGGAGAATGTGAAATAGAAACAGAGAGAGACCTTACATCAGGATGCTTGTTTAAGAAGCACGTGAGGAAAGTTTGACATTCATTTCAAGGTCAAGAAGTAGCTGATATCTATTTAAGCAATTGATTTCCACGATATTGCTCTCAAACTGTGATCTAAATGTATAAAATACTTAGATATTGCAAGCATGCACTCATCTATTCATGCATTCATATCTTCATGCACTCAGAGATAGTGCAGATATGTTGGGGAAAGGTTTTCCTAGCAGAGAAATAGATCTACTAGAAATTTTTAAGTCCAGTCAAATGATTTCATATTACCTAACCTGTTTAGCCAATTGGTCAACCCTACAAACTACAACCATTTAATAATTGAAGGAAATCCATTGTTGAAGGCTAGGGTGTTAGAATCTCTAGTAAAGGTTTTTCATAGATTTCTAACATGTATATGGCATGTTTGGGATCCTTGAATGAAATATTATCCAGTCACATGAATGATAAGGTTTATAGATTGGTGTCATGCTAAGTAAATTGATAGACAGTTAAGAAGTGTTGGTAAAATATCTCAAATTTTTGAAGATAATGATATTGCAAAAGGATATGTGACAACAGATAGATATATTTAGAAGGAAAAAGAATGGTGAAAATGAGCATGATAATAGTGAACATTTGAAGACTTATGAGAATAGTTTTCATTGAGTTAGTGCATAGTCCATGATGTTGTCACTAAGAACAACAATAAAGGGACAATAGGTATGATACCCCTTTAACCCCATTTTGAAGATAAGCTACAAAAGAAACTTATGAAAGAGCTATATCATAGTTAGGGATTTAAAAAAGAATAGTGCCATATGACTGTCTATGGAAGGTTGCTAAAGCATGAAATAGTCCAAAAATGACTGTCACAGGACAATCAAGAGTTAGCTGGCCACTCATTGATTGTTTCACTGTCAAGATCAAAGATAGTCTTAAGGGTTTCATTCTTTGGAGAAACACGTTGAAGAATATTTTAATATTACCAAGGTAGGGTAGTCAGGGTAAGTGAATGAGGAGTAGTCAAATGAATACATGATCATATTAAAAAATTCATTTCATTGATTGATGTGACAATCATGAAATAAAAGAGTAGGTTTCTCATGAAAGGGAAGAGGTTGATGCATAGTCCATGATCTCATTTTAAATAAGGGACAGTGATGTCAAAAACAAGTTTGATAGCTTCTAAGATAGGCTACATGAAGAAAGAGACAATCTTATGCATGATTATATCAAGAGGACCTATGAGAAATCAGTCATGCACAATGAGAAGATTGAAATGACAAAAGAAAATGATATCATTTCAAATAAAGTAAAGTGAATGTCAAAGAAGTACAAGTGCATGTGATAGTCCAAAACCTAAGAAGAACAATCACCTTAAACAAGAGCTAAGACAGTACTTATAAAAGATCAATCCTTGGTCAATAGGAGACCATCCATAGTGATAGTCACTTAAAGGAGTAACCTATACATTGCAATGATGGAGTATTAAGTGTGCCAACCATCTCTAAATACAATAAAGGGACATGCATGAAAATGAATAACAAAGGATAGTGACATTTGGTATGTCAGTCAATTTGCTAATAGAAAATGAGGGACAATCATGAGAGGAAGGATAGAGTAAGGACAAAAAAGGATAATCGTTATTGAGTTACAAAGAGAAGAAAAGGGTTTCTAAGTTGGAAACACAAATCCAAAAAGCAAAGTTCCATGAGTTTTCATAACAAAGAGAAGAGTTAAATATTTAAAAGGCAGAGTTAAGTGAAGGTACAAGAGATAGTCATCTATGTTCATGATAGAAAACTAGTGAGATAACAAATAAGAGGCAGCCTTATGGAGGTGGTTGAAACATTATGAGCATAGTGCTATGAAGCAAGGTAGTGATTTTGCAAAGATTCAGTCACGATCAAGTAAATGAGTAGTGATTACTAGAGTTTTAATGGAAAGTCATGTCTAGGTTGTTGGAAAATAAGAAGAATCACAAATAATACATGATGAGTATAATGATCAAAGAGGACACTCCTTGTCTTATGGATAGATAAGATTTTTAAAATCATATTCAAGATAGTGACATAGTCATAGTCATCACCAAGGGTTAAAATAAAAAAATTCTAGTGAGACTTTGATGAAGTTGGACAACCACATAAAAACACACGAATCTCAATAAAAGGTGGACTATGCAACAAAGAGAAGATGGTAGTTAAACAAGCACAATGGAAAAATGAATGAGTTGACAACCAAGGTCAAATAGATTGGTGGACTATGAGACTCGTGGTAAGTGAGGTCATGAAAAATAGGACAGTAGTATTGAAATCAAAAAGGTTCAACTAACACTACAATAGTAAACAATCCTACCATTGAAGAATTTAGGGTTGAGGATACAATGCATAATGTACAGTGCCTTGACAAAAGTCCTTGGGAAGGATAAGAGAACATAATCAACCATGTAAAGCAAAGGTTTTCAAGGTCACTATCTTAATGATAAAGGGAAATATTTTTACATGTCAGTCTTTAGCAACTTGGAGGATAGTCATTATGGTGAACATGGATACAAAGGTCATGAAATTTGATCAAACAGGGAAGTGATCTATGCACAACCAATATGAAGACAGTTTAGAGATCATTGATACCACGAAATGTAGTAAGGTACTAATGAATACACAAAGAATTAAAGGATATAATTTTGTGAATTTTCTAGGTTCATGAAGTGATATAGTGACAACCATGAGTAGACAGGGCCTCAAGGACAGTGACATGGTATTAAACACCAATGCAATTCTTGATCTAAGACCTTTATCATGAAGGCAACATTCTGAATTTTGTAATAGTAGGGGTGGCGTTTGAGCTTTAAATGGTTCATGGGTACTATTGAGCATATGTTCATAAAGGGTTGTGAACATACAATGGGAATGAAAGATCTTGCCAGTTCCATAGTTTGTAAGGAAGAAAGACAACCATTGGATGTCAGTCTTGAAATTTTAAAAATGAATACTACACTTCAAGAATTCTTTAAGCCTTTTTTAAGAGTATTAATGCAATTTGAAAAGATTTGGAAAAACATAAAGCTAAAAGGGGTTAGTTTGAGGCTTTTACAATTAGTTTGAAGCTTATTAAGAGGCCTACATGGTTATAGTTGAAGATGGTGGAAGTTTGAAGGAACAAGAAGGAAACAACGAGCAATTTTGAGCCTTAAAATGAAGGATTTTTTTCCTTGCATGACCAAAAGTTCTAGAACCTCATGAAAGGATGACAAAGACAACAGTTTGAGATTTCTAAGGGTAGTTGCAAGCATCTAGGAGTATTTTTTTGAGTTGTGAAACTAATGGAGAAGATATAGGGAAGTTTTGACCAGTTTGAACCCTTTTGAGAGCATCTAGGAATTGTTTTAGGTGCCTGAATGGTAGATAGGATCAAGGCATGAATATTTCAGCACTCAAAACACTTTTTTGGATTAGTTTTAGGGACTACAAAGTAGGGGAAACTATTTTGCACTCCCAAGGACTTTGACCCAAATAACAAAATAAAACAAGTCTTTTTTCTCATCCACACATGTTCCTAATTTGTATCAGCTATTGAACAACATAAATGCAAGCTTTAGGAGCAGATTTTAGTTAGTTCTTTTCTCTCTTGGCATGTGTAACTAGATTTTCAAGTTTTTTCAAGTTGGGACATCAATTGTAACTCATTTTCAGACTTGTACAATTGTATGTAACACTCTTTTGATCAATAAAATAATCTATTTTAACTTCTCATTTTTTTGTTTGTTGGGAAATTATTCTAGATAGTTGTTATCTTGTGGGGTGATCCCACAATAGTGGTTTACACTTTTTGGGACATCCTGATTTTTGTTGAAATCACATATTTTTAGAAAATATAATGATTTAAGCCTTGAAAAGTTCCATTTAAAGGATTCCAATTGAAAAGGGTTTGATCAAACCACTTTAGATCAAACCCCCTTGGATAAAACCCCGCTAGTTTTAAACCATAGTTATAATGGAGTCTCCTTTACACCTATCAAAATGCTGATACAAAACCACTTTTGATTTACCCTTTAGGGGATCAAATGAATTCATTTGAAATTTATTTTTTGTAAGTATGTAGTCATTATTATAAGCTTCCCAAAAAGCATAATTTTAAATATATTTAATTTGATTATTATATTTATTTTTTATTTTTTGTGAATGTAGGTTTTTCACAGAAAATCAAGCTCTTTGTTTTGCACGTGGAAAAATAGTAGATTACCAAAAAAATTTGAAAAATATTTATGTGCTAGATATTTATGTCCTTGATCCAACAAAAAAAATAAAATAGAATTTCGATACATACAAAATAAGTTATGTTGTATATTGTCTGCCTATGTCTAAATTGTAATTGGTTTGACTTCAAAACTTGATTAAGAAAAAAATATCCAATAGAACACTATGAAAAAAAATGAAAGTGTTAGATATCATATTTACAAATCTAAATTTGAAACAATTAGAATTTATCCTTTATAGAAAAAAAGTTATGTTGTATATGGTGAACATCACTCTTTAAAAATGGTGTTTACTGTTAAAAACTAGTTTTCGAAGGAGATGGAAAAAGAAATGCAATCTGATTCCAATTTTTTTAAAAAAATATATTTAGAATCTATAGACAAAATGTCACAAATCACAAGTTTGCATCATCTTCAAATTCCTCATGGTTTAGCAGCTATAGGTGCCTGAAAGTGAAGATTTAGTTAAAAAAATCGGTTCAATGCCAGTTTGGCAAAAAATTGTAAACCAATATTGTGGGATCACCCTGTGGTGATATCTTTTCCCATTAATTTCTATCCTATTTTCCTTTCCTTTGAACAAAAAGTATGTATTTTTACAGGTCATAACTTGTGTTAATCAGTTAATAATAGAGTTTAAGTTGTGATAACACTCCTGGCTCCTTCTAAACACTATCTTTAACACACCAAGCCTTGATATGAATTTTTTTTGCAAAGACATATAAAATATTGAGTTGTGTATTTGTTAGGTTTATATTTTTGATCATTTTGAGTCCAAACAATAGTGTAGGCTCTAAAAAAAGCATTTGGTGCATCACCTTTTAGTTTTAGGATTCATTTTTATTTTTCTTTCTTACTCTTTTCCTCATCAAATCATGAGTTTAGTTAGATTAGGTGAAGTTACCAAGGGAACCAACCCTCTTTGGAGGTTTATCTTCATAATATGAGCCCACACTCAAGGATATCATCCCATGTTTGACGAGGTGGCTGAGTGATTTCATCATCTCAACAAAGGGTGCACACTTCCATTAAAACAGGTCCCTTTTTAGTGATGATATCATACATCTCCTAGAAAGTGTGACCTTATTAATAATAATGCATACAAGTGTGGCATCCTCAATCTATGTTAGTGTCTCCTTTTTGGTGGTATTAGACTTGGTATCCTTTAAAAGTGTGACTTTCCATGGCATGTTATGTACCTTTGGTGGCAATACTATGATTAGCATTCCCTAAGGTGTGATTCGTCACTCCATGATTTGTCATCTCTTAGCGGTGGTATCATGTGTGATATTACCTAAGGTGTGACCTCCCATGTGTTGAGAAATTCCCCTTTGATATTTGTGATGCACCCCTTGTGGTGGTGTTGTTTATAATGACCCTTAATGCGTGGCTTTGCTACATTCATCCCCTATGATGTTAAATTTTGTACACCCCCTGAGGTGATTTTTTTCATCCCTTGTGATGTTAAATTTTGTGTACCCCTTGAGGTTATGTTTATTCATCCCTTATGATGTTAAATTTTGTGAACCCCTTGAGGTGATTGTTTCATCCCTTGTGACATTAAGCTTTATGCACTCCTTGAAGCATGATTTGTAAGATAATCCATGGATTTGACATAACGTAGCTTGTTGATTCATGAGCTTGAGAACCTTTTTAACATGGCCACCTAGAATAACACAACTTGCTTTCCAATGGAGCCATATTTTTTATGAGTTTCCTAGCATAACATAGCTTGTTAGCCACTAGATCCATGTGGCTTGTGAGTGATTTGACATAGGAAAACTTGTTGGTTCTCATGAGAGCATTTTGTTTAACATGGATTCAGGATATGAAGTTTGGTATTTGAGACAAATTTAAGACTAAGGTCTCTTTTCCTTACCAAATCAAATCCTTTTAGTACTAACCTTGTGTTTTTGTTTGTGTCTTTTATGTGCTTTCCTATGTTTGTATTATGTTGTTCTTGTGTTGTTTTTTTGCCATGTATTATCATGTTGTATTTCAAACATGTGTGTTCCTTTTCCCTTATGCTAGTTTCCATGGGATCTTGAATCTTGGGGGCTTGTGTGCTTCCCCTAGATTCATTTTCATCCTATCTCTTCAGAATTTGCACAATTGAACCCCTCTTGACATATTATTACTTTAGTGTGAGTCTAAGTGTAAGTTCATACTATCATTAGAGTGGGGGCTAAATTTAGTGTCGTAAATAATCACGCTTGCTAATTTCACACTAGATTTTTCTCCCCCTATGTGCTTGGACCTAATTGTGCTCCTAATTTCCTAAATTATGCATTCCATGGACCATTTTATCATTTTTCAAGAAAAAAAATGCACAAAACCCAACCCAATACTTTAGATCCCAAAAAGGTGGGCCTAGACCCCTTAAATTGGCCCCAAATTTAAATATGTCGAGGTGGGAATTTACTATTTGAATTTTACATTTTAAATACTGGCTATCAAGATTTAAATTTTGAGAAATTAGATTAATTGCATATAAATACTTAGTCATTTCATCATTTGAAAGGTAACTAGCAACAAGCAAGATCAAACAATAGTGAAGAGAAATTATTATAATTCAAGAGTAGTCAAGAGAAGAGTTATTGCAACATTGCAACACAAAGCTATCATGTCAAGTTTTATGTGACTTTTTTCATGTTTATGCATACATTTTGTTTTTGAATACTAATATTTGTAGGTCTTCAAGTTTAATCAAGCCAAATTGTAAGCAAGAATTGAAGATGATGTGCATGACTTCACTCCCTCAAGGATATCAGATTTGAGTGGTGAGTTGCAACAAGTTGTTGATTCATCATTCATTTTTCATTTATCCTCTATCCCTCAAAATAATAAGCTCTCTTTATCATCTTTTTTTTCATTGTGGAGATAGAAATACTAACATGGAGTTTGACTGAGGCAAGACCCTATATGGCACAACCCTTCCTCTCTCTTTGAATGTATAGGTTATAGATCTAAAAGATATTGGAAGAAGATTGAAGACTAATTACTCATTGATGCATTCAAGCCCTACAACCTGACAAGATACAAAAACTCAAATATCTCAGTAACTAATGAAGATATGACAATAAGATCCATAAGGAATAAGCCACAGATCGATTAGGAAAGCATATTTTAGTTTCAAATCTCTAGTCTAGGGCATCTTGGGAACCCTTGTCCAATCAAAGAGAAGAGTTATTGCAGCATTTCAACACCAAGGAATCATGCCAAGTTTTATGTGAGTTTGTTCATATTTATGTAGACATTTTGTTTTTGAATACTAATATTTGTAGGTCTTCAAGTTCAATCATGCTAAATTGCAAGCAAGTGTTGAAGGTGATGTGCATGACTTCAGTCCCTCAAGGATATCAGATTTGAGAGGTGAGTTGCAGTGAGTTGTTGATTCATCATTCATTTGTCATTTATCCTCTATCCCTCAAAATAATAAGCTCTCTTTATCATCATTTTTGTCATTGTGGAGGTAGAAATACCAACACAATGTTTGACTGCTTAGCAAGCCCCTATGTATGGCACAACCCATCCTCTCTCTTTGAATGTGTAGGTTACAGATCTAAAAGATATTGGAAGAAGATTGAAGACTAATTGATAATTGATGTATTCAAGCACTACAACTTGACAAGATACAAAAACACAATTATCTAAAAAACTGACAAAGATATGACAATAAGATCTAGAAGGAATAAGCCACAGATCAGGGACCTGAGGACTGTGAAAGAAGATTTTAGTTTCATATCTCTATTCTAGGGAACCTTGGGTGCCTTTGTCCAATCAAATCAAGCTCAAATTTAAATTACAGGTGCACACAGATGTGCTCTGTCTATTTCCGGTCATTAAATTTGTCTGTCAACTTCTAGATTGTCTGTATTCATATCAAAATAGTTCATTTTCATAGTTAGCTAGTTGCATCATTGCATTTCATCATATTTCAATTTCCAAACACACACACAATCAAAATAAAAACCAATGAGTTGAAGATCAAGGGTTGGTTGAGTCACCTTTTAGGTTGTAAATTAATCTCATGCCCTTGCCATCTTCAATTCCTCAAGTGTCTGCTTGGAAAGGTGACTAATCCTAATCAAATTCTTGGTTTCACTTTTCCAACATCACAAAAATGAATTTTCTTTGTTAGGTACTGTTGGAAACCTAACATGTTGGGGGAGATTGTTGAAAGGTTACTTATTTTTCATTGAGAAGATTGGTGGATGTATGACAAATGATGTTACTATGGTGTTTTCATTGATGTCAACATTGTTGTGATGTCAACATTGATGTTTAGCTAATGAGCATGACTGGATATGGTGTTTTCCTATTGTATAGTTGCAAAAGTGTTTGTCTAGAGTAAACCAAATGTGTTGAATAATTGCCTAAGTCTAGAATATATTTTTTTAGTTTAGAGAACTAGTTTTTGGGTTTGCGTTATTTTGCTATGAGGAATTTGGCTATGTAGTTTTGAGGTAAAATTGTTATGTTTTGGAAGACTCTAAATCCAAAGTTTCATGACTTAATGTCTTTCACAGTCGAAGATAATAATGAAAAAGTATCAACCTAGAAATAACAGAGTTAGTGGTATAGAGTACGTGATTGGAATGCTTCACATTCCACCACAGACGAAAATTTTGTTATGTAGATTTGAGGAATTTTTTACAATTGTCATAGGTGTGTATATTCCAAGGGGCAAGTGTTCTGGTGGTTTGTGTGTCAAGATATAGATGAAAAGTTGGTTCATTCAAGTTTACTTCACCAGTTTTGGCTGTGTAGCTGACCTAAGTATTTTAGGGTCGTACAAAGTTGGATAGAGTATGGAGTAGAATTATGGGTCATGCCAACCTTTCATTGATTGTGTATATGTTTTGGTTTGTTTGTGTTGTTGTTTTGTGCCAATAGGTTTTGGTGTTGCACAGTACATCAATTAGGCTGACCTAATTTATGTTTTTGTTTGTTACGGTATCTATACAAGGTTAATTCCTTGTGTGAAGGTGTGTTATGTGAAATAATTAAGTGTGTACATCTCTCACAGAAAGGTGCAAAGTGTAATTGTGGTGAAGTATGAAGTGTGTTAAGTTAGTTTTTTGAGCTTTAGTGGAACTGTATCTTTAGTATTAGTAGCTCACTTTGGTAGTGAGCCACTCTCTTTTCTATTTTGGTAGTGAGCCACTTCTTCTATTCTCTAGATAGTGAGTCCTTCAGACAATGAGTCCACCTGACATTGAGCCATTCTATAATATCTTGTAACCAGTTATAATATATTGTGAGCTAATCCTTGTCATGGTTTTTCCCTTTTTGGGTTTTCCACATAAATTTGGCACGTTCTTGTGTTCTTTCATGTGATGCATGATTTCTATATTTCTTTCAATGATTGCAAGTTTAGTATGATGCATTGAATGGATGTTTAAAGTTGATAAAGTTAATGAATTTTAGTGAATACTGATTCACCCCCCCTCTCAGTAATTGAGTGTTCAACAATTGGTATCAAAGCTAGATTCCTTCAATTGGCTTGATCACTAAGGTAGATATTGGAGGTTGAACACATGGCAATTAGGAGGTATCTTATTCCTTTGGAAGAGATTACCCCTAAATGGTTTATAGAAGAAGATTGTGAGGTTGGCATGGAAGGATAACTCAAATCCACTCTTGATGATTTAGATAAAGCATAAATTACAAAATAGAGATCTAAAAAAGGATCTTAATGATGCAGATGAGTGTATCAAGAAGTTGAGAGAGAAACTCAAGAAAGCTATAGAAAGAGTCAAAGAAACAAATGAGCAGCTCAAGCAATCAAATGAGACTATTAACATTATGAAAGTGCAAGTTGAAGAAGGAAAAAGAATTGAAGATTAGTTGAATGCTAAACCAAAAGACAAATTTGAAGAATGCTCAAAGCTTGAACAAGAGATTATGACATTGAGATCAAATCTAGAGAAAGAAAATATTCAAGAAGAAAAATTCAAGAAAGGCTCCACCTTGCTTGATGATATACTCACTAGTTAGAAGGCTTCTAAGGATAAAGAAGGTTTAGGGTGTGATAAAGGAGAAAGTTCAAAGGTAAATAAATCTCCAAACAATGTCAAAAAGAAGGATCATGAACAAATAAAGATTGGAGATAAGACAAGTAATGTCCAGAACCAGAATAAAAATTTCAAGAGACCACCTATTAGAAAAACAAATGCACAAAGGTACCCATCTTTTAATGGCTATTGTTATTCCTATAATAATTTTGGACATAGAGCTATAGATTGTAGAAGTTGAATGAATAAAAAATTTCAATCATTTCCCGGTTAGTGCTATACATGCAATAGATTTGGTCATAGAGCTAGTGAATGCATAAATTAGATGATGAATGTTTACAATAATGGCATGATGTTTCAATCTTTCAATTGCTACTTTTATTATGTAATGGATTTGGGCATAATGTTAATGATTGCAGATCTAGAATGGCTAGAAGTAAGCTTGTTAAAAAATGTGTCACTTGTTACAAATGCAATAAACTAGGACACATAGATAAGTTTTGCAAAAGAAAGAATGTGAAACCCTCTATTTCACAAAAGAAGGATAATCTAAAAAAGAAGGTATATCTAGTTGAAATGAAGAAGGAAATGAATAAGACCTGGAAAAAAGAAAGAAGAGAGTGAAATGAAATTGAGTCTGTGCCAGCCCCTAGTGCAAATGTTTCCTCCAAAAACCAAATAAAGAGCTTTGGCTTAGGGTGAGTTCTAACAAAAACTAGTTAAGCCCCTACCAAAGGTGTGGTGTTGATGCTCTCAGTACACTAGTGCATGTGTAGATCGAAACTATTGATCTATTGATTGTATTTTCAGTATGAAATTTCCTATTGTGGAGATATGTGAAGAGAATTAAGGTGACTGTGACTATACAATTAGGGTTTGAAATTTTTTTGACCTAACTTTGAATTAAGGCAATCAACACTTTTTAGGTCATCCAAAAGGTCTTCCACATATGAAAAGTTTATTTGTGATCAAATTCTTAAAAAGTGAGGAGCAAAGCAGAGGCGAAGTGAAGTGTTTCCAAAGTGTTGCATGAAACCCTAACCAACAAAAATTCAAAGGTATTTATAGTTTCTTGCTTATCCCTTGTTTCAAAAGTTGTTCAAAGTGTTTACACCTCAAGTAGTTAAAGTTGTGGACCAACCTAGACCTAAGTTAATTGATTTGATGTCCGAATGGTTGGAAGTTTTTAAATCTTTTGATTTTTGATGTCACCATGTTTATATCCTTTTGGCTGTCCTTTTCCATTGATGTCAAAGGGGGAGAGAGTTAGTGTATGGAGAGAGCTAGCGTATAGCGAGAGTTTTGAAGAATTTTTTTGACATGTTGCCATCAATGAAAAAGGGGCAGATTGTTGGAAAAACGAAGAATACTGACTGTCTCTACAGTTTTTTTTTTATCATTGATGTCACCATGTTGTGCCTACAAGTTTAATATAGAGCTTAATCTAGTATTTTGGTCCGACATCTGAATCAATATTCGAGTTTTACTCTGGTATTTTTTTCTACATTTCTTTGTAGTTAATAGTTTCATTGAAGTCTTTTTCTAGATGACTTCTTGGGATGATTACGTTTCGATGAAATTTTCTATGCGGATCTATGTGTGACCTATTTTAGGTCCTTGCTGACATAATGTAGCATGCTGGAAGTTTGAATTATCTTCTTGAAATATTTTGTGAAGATTTGGAGCCGACAGTAAGTTTGGTAAATATGAAGTGCATCTAATTAGGCCAACTCAATTGATTCTTTTGGGAAAGATAAAAATGAATATGATGGACATATTTTGATATAGAGATATAGTGAGAAAGAGGCAAAATAATAGCAAAGTGAGAGAAAAGATGAAGTGTGTTGAATCAATCATTTGAGCATCATCGAAACTACATCAACATAGGTTAGGTGCACTATTTTTAGTTCATTTTAGCTATAAAGCCAATTTTTTTTTTTGTTAATCCTTTTTGAAGGCAGTGAGCCTCTTTTGCAAGCAGTGAGCTTTTGTATTTGGACAATGAGTCCTTTGAGGGCAGTGAGATTTTTTATTTTCATTTTGGAACTACTTTATACTGTGAGCTAATCTTCACTGTGGTTTTTCCCTTCTTGGGTTTTCCATGTAAAAAATATGGGGTCTATTGTGTTAAATTACTTTCAGCTATCTATGTTTCATGCTCATACTTAATAACAGATAATGTGGTTACAAAATTAATATGTGTTGAAGTTCTTAAGTTTAAATTATGTGACAACTAATTCAACCCCCATCTCCTAGTTATCCTACATCCTTTTAGAAATTGGTATTAGAGCTTTGGTTCCTTGGTATAGAGCTTAACCACTTAAGGAGAATCCTGATGGTTGATTAGATGGATGAAAAAGAAGAGCTCCAAACTACACTTAAGGATATTAACAAAGTTGAAACTAAGAATATATATGTGAAGGAGAATTTGGATGAAGCTAATGTTAAAGAAATTCAAGGAAAGGCACAAAAAAGTGAGTGAACAATTGATACAAGAGATAATTGGATTGAAAGTGACAATAGAAGAAAATAAGAGAATTGAAGAATGTCTGAATAAAATGGTGCAAAATAAATTTGAAGAATGCTCTAAACTTGGATAGGAGGCAGTAAACTTGAGAATTGAATTGGAAAAGGAAAAGCTTTGTTAGAATAATTTCAAATCAAGTTCCGATAAGCTTGGAGAATTGCTTGTTGGACAGAAACCAAGTAAAGACAAGACTGGTTTGGGAAATGATGTAGGTGAAAGTTCTAAGGAAAATTAGAAGAATTTGGATGAAGGAAAGCATAAAAGAAATTCAAGAAATTTTACAAGGAGATCGCCTGTGAGACAAACTAATGCACAAAGGTATCCATCTTTCAATGGTATTTGTTTCTTTTGTTATAAATATGGTCACAAGGAAATAAAATGCAAGAGTAGAAGTAATCAATTTTCTAGTCCCTTCACTAGACAATGCTTTGAATGTAAAAAGGTTGGACATAAGGCTACCAAATGAAGATTCCAGGTGAGAGTGATAAGTTAGGTGATAAGGAACAAAATTAATGAAGGGAGAATGGATAAATTTTTTTAATGGATATTGCTATACCTGCAACAAATTCAAACATAGAGAAAATCAATGTAGATCAAGAGGAAATGGAGGACAGAGTAATCAGAAAAATGTCATATGTTATAATTGTAATAAACCAGGACATGTTTCAAAGGTTTGCAGAAGTAAGAAAGGAAAGAAGACTGCTCTGACAAAGAAGAATGATCGGGTAAAGAAAGTCAACAAAGAAGAAATGAAGCAAGAGATGAATAAGATATGGAGGAAGGAAGAAGAAGAAAAATATGAAGCTATTGATGCATCTGTGCCCTCATCTGGTATGGACAAATCCTTTGAGAACTAGATCGAGCATGGCCTTAGGGGGAGCATTATCAAAAAATTATAAAAACCCCATAGATATATGGTGTGTCAGACGCTGGCACGTGGGTGAGATGTGAAGAATGAAGAATCAGAGGTGGTGGAAAATGAACCAGAAGAAAACATGTTGTTATGATGATTTGTAGACTGAATTAGAGTTCTCTATGTTGGGAGAATGTATTTAGCAGCTTTTTGATGCTTGCCACATTTAATGTGTTTAGAGTAAAACCGATGAAGTTTAAAGTTGAAGTTTGTGAATCATTTCGATTAATTGTGTATTTGAAGAATTTAGAGGGAGCCCTAAAGTGATCCTAAAACAAACGTGAAGCATTTTTGAAAGGGTTTTGAATAAATTGACTCAGGGAATCTAGAATTTGTTTCTCTATTTACAAGAAGGGGAAGAAGGAAAAATGAAGAAGTTTCAATTGCTGAATTAAAGGAAACATAGAAATGGACAGAGAATCGAGTGATGTCATCCATTTGAAGTTGAAAGGAGTGGAGTTAGAAGAATTTGATCACAGTAAGATGAAAGAAATGAAGCTAGGGCTAAACAAAAGTGAATTACAGAACATCAAAACCCTAGGTATGAATTTGTGGAGTGAATTCTTGTGGATTGTCGAAAAGGATTTTATTTTGTTCTTATTGAGTCATTTCAAGGACAAAAGTATTATATTAGAAAAGCACTACTTAGTTATGAAGGAAGTGATCAAGGCAATAACTAGCTTATGCAGTATTGGGGATCTTCCTGGAAGAAAAACTATTAAGTACAAAGATGTGGAGGAATTGACTAGTATTAACAAAGTCCCACAAGCCTTATTAATAAATACACTCAAAGATTTAGCCATAAGGTATGTTTCATACGAGATTTCTTACAAGATTTATTTCAAAAATCATGAAGGTTCCACAACGAAAATTGTAGTTTACATTGCACATATGATGGTAAAATAAAACAAGAAATTTGATTTGTGTAGCTTGTTGCTTGAGAATCTTTCTAAAAATGTTCGTATGTCGGTAAATGAGGGGTATCCCTTTCGATTCGGATCTTTGCTGGTATGCTTGGTGTTTTACTTTTTGTGTTCGCTACTGGGAAAAGATAATGTGGTATGGAAATCTGGGATACCTATTGGAAAACAGGTCTACATATATTTGGGAGCATTGGTAGACAAATCAAGTACGTGTAAATCCTATTTCACATCCTTGAAAATAATTTTTTTTCCTATGTTTATGTTTTGAGTTAGTTTGAGGTTGGCTCTTCCTCTGGTAAAAAGGAATTGGAGGTTGTCATTAGTGGCTCCCCTCTGGAATCAAAGAAGAGGAAAGTTATAATTGAAGATATTGTTGATATTTCAGAAGAAAAGGAGAAAGTATCGTATGATGACAGCCAGTCTATGATTATTGAAGGGAAGATGAAGAAGATTGGTGAATTATGGAGTGCAACCTCTCCTATTAATAGACTGAATATTGATGATTGGTGGAATATTTACTTTGGAAAGGTATTGGAGTGTTAGCTATTTCTAATTTCTTGCTAGAAAATCTAGTTGAAATTGTTGAAGAAAGAATGTTGCTTGAAGGTATGGAAGGACACAAATTTGAAGCTCTGGTTAAAAAGAGGTGTGTTAAAGCTAAAGGGAGGCTATTTGAACTGATTGTGGAAACAAAGAAATGCATATATCCTTTTGGCCGCCTTTTTCCATTGATGTCAAAGGGGGAGAGAGTTAGTGTATGGAGAGAGTTATGAGTATGGGGAGAGTTTTGAAGATTTTTTTTACATGTTTCCATCAATGACAAAGGGGAGGTTGTTGGAAAAACGAAGAATATTGATTGTCTCTACAATTTTTTTTTGTCATTGATGTCACCATGTTGTGCCTACAAGTTTAAGATAGAGCTTAATCTGGTATTTTGGTTCAGTATTTGAACCGGTATTCAAGCTTTACGCTCTAGTATTTTTGTCCGCATTTCTCCATATTAATAGTTGCTGCTTGTGGTTTTGGGAAATGGTTTGTAGTCAATAGGAGCACGTACTCTCAATATCCCATGTATCTAGTGCTCATACATAATGTTTATTGATCTTTTGCATTGAAGTCTATTCCTGGCCGACTTCTTGGGATAATTGCATTTCAATGAAATTTGCTATGCGGATCTATGTGCGACCTATTTTAGGTCCTTTCCAACATAATGTAGCATGCTAGAAGTTTGAATTATCTTCTTGAAATATTTTTTGAATATTTGGAGCTTACAGTAAGTAATTTTGGTAAATATGAAGTGCATCTAATTAGGCCGACCCAATTGATGCTTGTGGGAAAGATTAGGTATACAAATGAATATGATGGGAAGATTTTGATATAGAGATATAGTGATATAGAGGCAAAAGAATAGCAGAGTGACAGAAAATATGAAGTGTGTTGAATCATTCTTTTGAACATCACCAAAACTACATCATCACTGGTTAGGTGCACTATTCTCAATTCATTTTGGCTATAAAGCCCAATTTTTTTTTTGTTGATCCTTTTTGAAGGCAATGATCCTCTTTTGTAAGCAATGATCTTTTGTATTTGGACAATGAGTCCTTTCAGGGTTGTGAGCCTTTTTATTTTCAGTTTGGAACAACTTTATACAATGAGCTAATCCTCAATGTGGTTTTTCCCTTCTTGGGTTTTCCACGTAAAACATTTGGTGTCTATTGTGTTAAATTACTTCCAGCTATCTATGTTTCATGCTAATACTTAATAATAGATAATGTGGTTACAAAATTAATATGTGTTGAAGTTTTTAAGTTTAAATTTTATGACAACTAATTCACCCCCCTCTCATTTGTCCTGCATCCTTTTAACACCTAGGACAAATGGATTCTTGAAATGGGATATGAGGTAGCAAAGGATGTGATTACTAGTCTGGAAAAACATATGTTGAGTATGCCTAGAGATCCTATAGAAGGAATATATGTCACATATGAAGAAAAATATAGTGTGGTACATATGGAGCAAAAGCAAAAGGTGATCAAGAAAAATATTGTTGAGAAGATGACGACACAAGTTGAGGAAATGATGGGTATATCAAAGAGTCCTATGAAGAAATCCAAAGGAATATCCAATCCTCTGATAGGTGCTCCTAGCAACAAAAGGTCAGGTAGGACCTCTACCCCCTCTCTAATGGTTCCCAAATCCTTTGGAACTAAGCCTACGGTTGGTGCTAAGAATAAAGTAACACACAATTCCCCTACAACACAATAGAATCCCCTGTAGAGGAGAAGAAAAGAAAAATATACAAGAGAAAGATATATTGGGTATGATGATGAAGAAGAAGAAGAAGAGGAAGGACCTAAATTGGTTTGAAAGAAGAGAATGCCTCAAGCCTTCGGAGAAGAGTTGAGTGCAAAGAAATCAAAGGTTGATATTATGGATACAAAAAGTGAGGAGGAGGTAGA
>VDFB02000003.1:88746026-88987355 GCA_007258455.2 Sequoia sempervirens
TTGGAGCCAAAACAACATTAAAATTTGAGTTTAGGCGGTTTGGCACTGAAAAATTACAACTTGAAGTTCAAATTTCAAAAGAACATTTGCAATTGTATCTTCTAGAAAGTGTGCCAACTTCCCAAGGCCATAACTTTTGATCCGGGACTCCGATTCATGAACAAGTTGGAGCCAAAGCAACATTTTGAGTAGGCTGTTTGGCGCCAAGAAATTACAACTTGAAGTTCAAATTTCAAAAGAACATTTGCAATTGTATCTTCTAGAAAGTGTGCCAACTTCCCGAGGCCATAACTTTTGATCCAGGACTCCGATTCACGAACCGTTTGAACGGTTGGAAAGATCTCGAAGTCAATAATGCGCTTGAAATCAGCTATGCTAATTTTAGGAAGTTTCAGGGCCGATCTGGGAGCTCTAAGTGCCTCAAATCTAACTCGGAAGGTTTTCAGGTGCAAATCTGGGAAACTAAAACTGCAATATCTTTCAACCCAGGAACCAAAAATAAAAACCATAAATTGGGAATTTCATTATGACGAAAAGGGTATCCAAAAATGTAAAAACATCTAAAAACTAAGAAACTTGAAATTTAACTATTTTTGGGTGATGCCAGATTGCCCTTACACCACTAGATGCTCTTGCATCATTACCTCTATGTGTACTATATTGATATCTACATGTTTCAACATTATTCTAAATATAAAAAGAATATTTTAATATAAAGTGAATGGTTTTTCTAATTTCTATATTGATACTTAAAATAATGTTAGAGAATATAAAATATAAGGAAGAAATTTAAGTTTATTCTACATTTTAATTCTATGAGTGATAATAGTTTCCAAAAATAAAAAATCTACATTGAATATGCATGCATCAATCCTTAACTCAATTATTGTTAGGAAATTTGTTTTATTGTTTGAAAATAGTGGTAGTTTACACACAAATATACTAACTACTGTGAATTTTACTTCTATTTTTTTTTTAAAGTTTATGTTTCAAACTATTGAACAATCAAAAATAAAATCTAGTTATTTAATCAATTTGAGGGGTTAGACTTGCTAGTTATATAATGCATCACCTAGTAGAAAAAAAGAGTGAGATAATAACCTTCTACATAGGAGATAGGCACAATATATCAATATAAGGAACACATCATGCAATACTATTAGGATTCGATGAAGGTTGGTAACTTTGTACAAATCGAAGGGGGAATTACTATTTAAGTATGTAATATACAATACCAAATATGTAGAATCACATATAATGAACATATGATTCCTAAAGTGAAGAATTATCATGTAATATAGTATAAAAAATATATTAGAGATGAATATTGGAAATATATATGTGGTGTTACCTACCTAAATGATGTAGGAGCATTCACTGTATTGGCAATCGTGTATCAAGCATAGTTTTCAATTTTTGTTGAGCAATTTTGTGGTGAGTAAATTATGGCTTGGAATTAAAATTGAAGGTGCTAAAAGATATATATTTGAATAATTAACTTAAAAAAATAATTTCCCTTTGCACATTGTCAAGTTGACTTGTGAGAGAAAAAAGTAGAGAAAAATAATTAGTTTTAAAATATTTAAATTAAAAATATTTGAAAGGAAATTTGGGGGGTTGGATTTGAATGTGGAGCTTTAAAAACCATTTAATGATCCCTAAAAAGTAGGGACTGAGGATATGGGTGCCCAAGCCTGCTTTGATTTTTCTATTTTTTTAGGAGTCAAAGAGAGAAAAAAACTGAAAAACTCCTATCTTTAGAGGGACTGCTAGAACTGGATTTCTAATCATTCTAATTGATATTTTTGAGGATTTTGGTGTGCAGAAATAGTAGGGGTCATGCCATATTGAAGAGGCTCAAATAAAGCATGTAAAATTAATTTCATGATAGGGAGGGTAAAACAGAAAAAAAAAACCCATTTTGAGGAAAAAAATTGGAAGATAAAAGGAGGAAAAAAGGCAAGGGGGTAGTATTCTCTGGCGAGAATTCTTGGAAATTTTGTTGCAGTTTTGGACTGATTTACAATAATCCATGAAGGTTTGAGAACAATTGAGTTGCAGCTACATGAGTTAGAATTGGAGTTGAGGTGCTAGAAGGTGAATAAGTTTGCAGGAGATCACATAGTTAAGCATAGTTTGTGTTGAATGATATTTCATTTAAATTTTTGATGTTTGTAATGGTTTTATTTTTTGTTCATCAATATATTGAGACTAAAAATCATTTGTAATCATCTTTCTTTAATAGAGGAATTCAATGGTTTCATGTACAAACAAATTGTTGAGTTTAAATTGTAATTTTTTTCTTCATTCTATTTAATTTTTATTGTGAGGATTTTAGAGAGGGTTTAGAATGTTTGAATCCTCTCTACATTAGTGGTATCAGAGCAACAAGATCTTGAGTGTGTAACAAAATTCTAAAGAGAGGCAGTTGCACCAAGATTGTGTTGTGGGTGTTGGAGAAAACGAATGGGAGAGGAGCCCATCATGGTAGAGGTAGAGGAAGAGGAAGAATGGAAATTTTTTTCCATGATGATGATTTTAGAGCTTTGAGAAAACAAGTGGAAGCACTTCAAGAAGAAATAAGAAGAGGGTTTGCACAAAGAAGGAACTAGATAGTGACGAAGATGAAGAAGAAGCTCCAAAGAATGCTAGCCTAAATACTGAGTAAAGAGAGGAAATTGTAGTAGTTGCAAATGAACCATTGTTGAGAGCTTTTAAAAAAATTGGAAAGAAACCAAAAATTGATGTTCCTACCTTCAATGGAAGCTTGAATCCAAAAGAACTCATTGATTGGATAAATGATATGGAAGAGTATTTTGAGTTTGAAGAAATTGGAGACCCAAATAGAGTTAGATTTTCCAAGACAAGATTGAAGGGCCATGCTTCAATTTGTGGAGAGAAATTCAGTTGGAAAGAGGGAGAAAAGGAAAAGAGAAAATTACAAGACGAGATAAAATGGTAGAGAAGATGAAAAGGAAATTTATTCTAGTAGATTATGAATTAGATTTTCTCAAGAAGATGCAAAACATGAGACAAGGAACAAAAATAGTGAAGAAGTATACTAAAGAGTTTCATAGGATTATTATCTGAATCAAGCATTCAGAAGCCACAAAGGAGAAGGTTGCAAGGTATATAAATGACCTAAGACCAAGAATTCAAGAGGAGATGGTGTTGTTGAGAGTTATAACTATAGAAGATGCATACCAAGTTTCCTTGAAAGTTGAAGAAAGGGCGAATAAAAGGTTTGAAAATAAATAGAGGAAGAGGCCATGAAGAGGAGGTTGAAGGAATATCATATAGGGTAGATAATAATAAAAAAATTAAAAAAAGAAGACTAAGACAACAACAAAAATCATAGGTATGATGATTCATATGGTCCTAGGAATCGAGATTCAAGAGGTAGAGGAAATTTGGGTAGAGGGTTTGGAAGAGAAACCTTTCGAAGAACTTGTTTTAAGTGTGGAGAAGAGGGTCATAGGGCATATGACTGTCCTTGTGAAGAGGAAAGACCAAGAAGAAGGACTGAAAATCAAAATAGAGAAGCAAACATAAATGGAGAAAATGCACACTCAACACATTCTAAAGAGGTGGAAGATGGTGAAACTTTAATGGCAAGGAGAACCCTGTTGAATGAAGATGATAAATCAATTCAAAGAAAAAGTTTTTTTCGAACAAGATGTAAATTCCAAAACAAGGTATGTAATGTCATTATAGATGGAGGTAGCAAATACAATCTTGTTTCTGAAGAGATGGTGAGAAAATTGCAGCTAGAGAGAAGAAGTCATCCACATCCGTATAGGATAGCATGGCTACAAGATGATAGGAAAGTTTTGATCAGCCAACAAAGTTTGGTAAATATTAGTATAGGAGGCTATAGAGATGAAATTTTATGTGATATTATTCCTATGAATGCACACCACATTTTGTTAGGAAGGCCTTGGAAATTTGACAGGAAGGCAATCATGATGCTTATGCCAACACATACACATTAATCAATGATGGATTGAAACACAAATTGAAGTCATGGAAAGAAGAAATGGGTAAGGTTTGCATCAATTCAAGGTCTTGTTTGGTTGATGAAATTTGAATTTTAGATGGTATGAAGCAATAATGTGTTGGCTTTGTTAATACTAACCATGATGAAGATGAGAAAGGTGATTTTTTTGTCTTAGATTGAACTAAAGATCTCAAGTGGAATGAAGGTAGCAGCATAGGGTAAGGTAAAATTTTATTTATTTGTTTCCTTTGATGAGAAAGAGAGTGAATAATAGATAAATTTGTTACAACAGAAATTAATTTTGATAAAGTTGGATTGGAAGAGTGGAGTGAAAAGTTTAATGAAGAGTTTTCTAAGGAATCCTTGCTTGAGAATAGTGGAGGTGAAATTGTTTTGATTAGTAATCATGACTACTTGTCAAGTAATATGGAAATTCAGTCTTTTGATGGTAGTACTAACACTATTTTGAGTGAAGAAAAATAGGCTGCAACAGTGTCATGTCTTCCAAAAGGTGAAATTTCATGAAGGGAACATATTGGAAAGAGATAAAAAGGGTAGAATAACAAATGAGGTAAATGAATACATTTATTTTGATGAAGGAGGATGTATAATTTTAATTTTTTTGTTTTGATTTTGATGAAGTATATTGGTTGTGAAGAAAATTTGATGCTTTGAATTACGTGATGAGTAGTAGAGGAAGGATGAAACATGGTAATGTTGTAAGTTTGCAAAGTTTGATACATAAAAAGGTTTCAGCGGACAAGGAAAAAAGGTGGGTTCAAAATGAGCATCATATCTACAAATTTTTATGATTCACTAGTGAAATATTTCTTTTCTACCATGGGTGTCTGATGCAACAGCATTAACGGTATTGGAAATCCTGTATCAAGTAGAGTTTTAAATTTTTGTTGAGCAATTTTACAATTTTTTAGTGAGTAAATTTTGGTTTTGAATTCAAATTGAAGGTGATAAATGATACATATTTGAATAATTAACTTGACAAATTAATTTCCCTTTGCACATTGTCAAGTTGACTTGCGCGAGAAAAAAATTTAAAAGAGTAGTTTTAAAACATTTAAATTAAAAATATTTGAAAGACAATTTGGGGCATTGGGATTTGAATGTGGATCTTTAAAACACCATTTAATGGTCCCTAGAAATTAGGGACTGAGGATATGGGTTCCCAAGCCTGCTTTGATTTTTCTTCTTTTTTAGGAGTCAAAGGGAGAGAAAAAAACTAAAAAAATCCTATCTTTAGAGGGGGTGCTGGGAATGGATTTTTAATTATTCTAATTGATTTTTTTGAGGAGTTTGGTGTACAGAAAAAATAGGGGTCATGCCATATTGAATAGGCTCAAATAAATCATGTCAAATTAATTTCATGAAGAGGGTAAAACTAAAAAAAAAAAAAAACCATTTTGAGGAAAAAAAGTTGGAAGAGAAAAGGATGAGGAAAAAAGGAAAGAGGGTAGTATTATCTAGAAAGAATTCTTGGATGTTTTGTTGCAGGTTTGGACTGATTTACAATAGTCCATGAAGGTTTCAGAACAACTGGGTTGATGCTATAGGAGTTGGAGTTGGAGTTGAGGTGCTAGAAGGTGAATAAGTTTGTAGGAGCTCACATAGTTGAGCATAGTTTATGTTGAATGATATTTCATTTACATATATGATGTTTGTAATGGTTTTATTTACTGTTCATCAATCTATTGAGACTGGAAATCATTTGTATTTATCTTTCTTTAATAGAGGAATTCAATGGTTTCATGTGCAAACAAATTTTTGAGTTTCAATTGTAATTTTTTTCTTCATCCTATTTAAGTTTTATTGTGAGGATTTTATAGAGGGTTTAGAGTGTTTGAATCATCTCTACACTACTAAAATGGAAAAAAATTCTAACTTGCATCTTCCTTTCATCTAATTTCTATGGAACAATTGATCTCAAAGTGCTTTTTCCTTGTTATTGATTTAATTCATTAGGTTAAAGTGCAAATATGTGTTGGACATTCGAGGGATAATTTTTTTGAATATATAAATTTTATTGGGCCAAGGTTGATATTAAAACCTAAGGTTCTAGAAATTTAGAGCAAAAAAATTGACTACTAACATATTTAATTATATATAATTACTATTTTTAGTAATTTAGTTTTCAATCACATTTCTAATAACAATTTATATTTATAATAATTTATATTATAAGAGAACCTCTTTGTAATGATTTACCTACAAAATTCAATATAAATTAGAATTTAAAAATACTACCTAGCTTCATGTATTATAGGTAATAAGTGTTAATTAGTAATAATAAATCCATTTTTTTAGGAATAGGTATTTTTTCTTTATTTTTGAGATGGAATATTATTCTCCATTATATTTGAAATTATGTAAATAAATGAGTCCTATTTATTTGGAATAAAATTCTCTTTAGTTGAAAAGGGGGCATAAGTCCATATCATTCAAAATAAAACATAAAAATAAATATTCTAATTCTAGACCAAGAAATGGAGATCTTGTTATCTTATTATTTGTTTACAAAGCTAAACAATCCTTGCCTTCATTTACTACTATGATTATCATTCTTTAATTAAAAAGTGAAACAATCTTTGCTTTCATTTTTTTTTTAATTTTTTTTCAATAAAAGTGGTTGTAAAAGGCCACACCCTGCTCATTCATTTTAGCTAAAAAGGTGATTACAATATATCATATGTCATTGTGTGGGCAGCTATTATATTACTAGCTAAGCACCATTTACAAAATGAGACCCACCACCTCAAAATGGTCTTTGTAATTCCCTAGATGAAAGAAGTAGCATTATGACATACTACCCTACAACCTACCCATACTAAAATAAAATATATATAGAGGCCCCTACCTAATTTACATATCCCCCCTTTCTAGCTACTATCCCCTTCATCAATCTCCATCATAGACAAATTTACCAATACAAAGGACCAATCTACCACATCGTTTGAGTTCTCCCCCACAAGGGTTTTGAGGAAGTTGATCCCCAATCATGCATGATGGAATCATTGGTTGAAGTTCATCCCCAACTCCCATATGATGAAAGGGACCCAATATGGATTTGGCTGCTCTATAATCTATAGCCATATCCCTCCTCCTGGTGTGAGACCAACCCTAGGTGAGATGTGGTGTAGAATGTCTTTCATGCCCTAGTGCTAGCACAACCACACGAGGATTTCCATGATCTTCACATTATCTTCCTGATAAACATGGGAAAATTTAAAACCTTTGAAAAAATTTAACACTTTTTTTATCAACACTAACCATCTAGTGAATTTATAATTCAAGGAGTGATTTCTTCAAAGTACATTAATAATTTCTTTTCCACCTCATTATTTGTTGCTCTCCCTATTTTTTTTCTACCATCAAAATTATTTTCCCATCTCGATTCCTTATGACATAGCCTGCTCTTGCTTCACTAGGATTTCCTCGTGAGGCCCCCTTGAAGTTTATTTTAGCCATCCTTCTTATGGAGGGGACCAATTAACACCTTTCCATGATGAGAAGTCAAATGAACTTGTTGAGACCCATAAACAAGGGAAATCATAAGCCTTGACCACTTTCTATTCAATCTTTCATCCCATAAAGAGAGCGCACTATTTTGTAAGTTTTGACACCTTGCCACATTATTGACCATCTTTGTGATTGAGTTCTCAATTTTTTTAAAGATATTTTCCATGTATAGTTCTTTCCCCTAGAAGATCATGTGATTAATCTCCTTCCATACCTCCCAAATCAAAATGGATGGGGTTGATACCCAGATACTTGCAAAGGTTGATCCTTTATATAATTTTTTATATGTTATAACACCAATCCTATATTTTTGGCAACAGGCTTTGTCATTCTAGTTTCTCCAACAAGTCTCTGTTGCCTCACATCTCAACAGTAAATGGTCAACCTCCTCTTCCTCTCTTTTACACATGACACACCTATGGGGGCCAACAAACCCTATCTTCTTCAATTTGTCCCTAGTTAGTATTCTCTTTCATAGGGAAACCCATGCAAATGCCCCTACTTTTAGGAGGAATTTGTTGCTCCACATTAATTGAGTGGGACAATTTCTCTTACTACTACTACATCTTTTATTTTATACCCAAATTGGATGCTATAGTTTCCTGATTTGAATCCACACCACTTGATTTCATGCTCACCTAGTATAATCACTACTTTTTGTTTAGATATTATTTATTGGAGTAGCATTTTTTGGTGGGTTGTGGATTGAATATTATTGAGAGACTTCCATTTCCAACTTGATTTATCCACCTCCCTTAATAATTCCATAGTCTTTTATTTTATGCTCCTACTCACTTGATAAGGCCACTCTGAACTCCTTTGGGTTTTGATTCTCGCTTAGCGCTTCATGACCATCCCATGAGTCTAACTAGAATGTAGATTTTTCCCTATTTATTACACACCATATGATATTATATCCGTACATGCCATAATGAAGCTCCAGATGGGTAAAATGCTTGAGGGATTTCCCACTATGAGGGGCATGGTGAATTTTGATATTTTGATTACAAAATCCTTTCCCACTTCTTGTTTCTTTTTTTGTACATACTTTATAGTAGATTTTCCCAAGGAGAAAAATTCATCACTGCTAGGTTTCTTATCCCTACACACCAATCTTCTTGGGATTGCATATTTTTCTCCATGCAATCAACAAGAATTTATTTTGGTTTGTGTACTTGATGAGCCTAGTTTTTGGTCTAGTTTTGGGTAAAATCTATAGTTATTTGCTGATAGATGTCATGAACTTTGATTATTAAATGTTGGTATTTACATAATGTTTCCCTCAAACCATTGACATTTGACATTATCCTATCTCTGCAAGATTTAATGACATTTGGCATATTATGTGGGTTAACTATATTGATTTTACATCTGATTAATGAATGATTCTTAGAGTGGTTATAGATGTGCATTTATTATGCGTACTAATCTTGACATGCAAATTTAATACACCAAGTTGAGGAAGACATCGCTAACTGGGCATGCACCATAATGACCAGCTAAGGAATCACTCCAAGTCAAAGGCAACTGATGACAAAAGATTCTTCATGCAACTGAACGTAACCACTTTGTAGTGGACCTTAATGATTGAGCATTCATGGGCATTACTGATGTGCTGAGTTTTTGTCTGACTTGCATCTCTAACCAGATTCCATGCATGTGTAACCGCCATCACTCCACTTTCTCCTATTTTCCCTAAATGGCATCCTCCCAGTCATGGAGCTCACTGCCTTGTTTAGCATTAGTATAAACAATGATTTGATGCTCCTTCTTTAGAAGGTTGCACAATTTGATATTGTACTCTCATTCTCCAGTTTCAATGATACAAATACATTACTCTTTTTGTATGCATGATTTACAGTGAATTAAATAAAGTTATGAGTTTAAGCATTTGAGTTCTCACTAGTTTAGAGGATACTTATCCAAGGGGTCCCACTTGGTGAGTAATCCATCTTATTAGTTTAGCATTAGTTTGGTATTACTTGTTGTTTAGTACTTAGTTATAAATATGGCATCGACTATTCCTGCAGCCACTAGAAGTCCATTATGTGTTTGTTCCTGCAGCCAAAGCAAATAGAGTAGTTTCTTGTTTTTTGCTCAGATCTTTATTCTTATTATGTATTTCAGCTTAGCATAGTCATTGATTGATACTCAACAATTTTATTTTTCCCTTTCAAGCAATTTACTTCCAGTATTGTGTGTTTCTTAGTTGTAGAATAGAAATGACTACTTAAGAGTTCCTAGTGCACATACTATGTTGGCCCATTTCAAGTTCACATCCCTGGGTTGACAAGTTAAATGCACCTTCATGATGTTTGAGATAGCTTTTCTGGTTAGATGTCCAATCTCTGAGTCATGGTTGTAAAGGATTAGTTATTAAAATCATTGTAGGAGGCCAATATTTTTGGCATTGTTGCCAGGGATGGTGTCAAGCTAGGGAGTCTTTTGGAGTCATTGGTAGTTTTCCTTGTTGTAGTGTTTCTAGAATTTTTTCTTTGTATGTCTTCGCTTAGGAAGTAATGAACCCCCCTATTCTTTACCAATTTTTTTCTGTGAGCTAACTGATAGTGAGTGATACCACATGCATAGAGGAAGGAGAAGGGATGCTTATGGGAGATTCCTTCCTAACAATCCTAATCCATTCCAGCTAGTTGACTATCAGAATCTACTAGAAGAAGAAGAAGAAGATACACACTCCTTTTTTGATGCATATCCTGATCTGACTAGCTTTGAAGTCTCTTTTGAAGATCAAAATCAGCTTGAGAACCCTTTTTCTTTGGAGAAACATCAAGCAACCATGGGTGATGCAAATGGGAACAGACCCAACCAACCAACTTTTCCTTTCCCCATTTCCCATCAGAATGAAGCATCAAGAACATTCTTGCCTCAACACTCCCAAAATTTTATGGACTTGTCACAAAAGATCTTGATACCTTCTTATTTGAGTTTGACATACTTTGCAGGAGTTATGATTATACTACTGATGCCCATAGGCTTAAGCTATTTCCTACCACTCTTAAAGAGGCTACATTAAGATGGTTCATGAGCCCAGGCAGAGATACTATGGAAACTTGGGAAGACATGGGGATGGAATTTCTTGAGAAATACAAGGAATATTGCAAGGGCAGTGACATGAGAGAAGGTGACATTTTTAGGATGCAGCAAAAGGAAGATGAGAGCCTAGAAGATTGCATTGCAAGGTTCTTTTTTTCCTGAAAAAATCCCCACACCATGCACTTAATGAGGACTCACAAAAGTTGTTTTTCCTAAGGGGAATCAATGGCAGTTGCACTGATTCCTTGGACCTCATGGCTGGAGGAGATATCTCTCAAGTTCCTTGGGAGGATATCAAGAAAATATGCCAGAATTACTCTAGGGAAACTTCAAAGAAAGGGAGAGCTTATCAATCTTCCATGGGTAATTCAACTACTAGTGGAGTTTCAAGAATAGAGATCACTCATTTGGTGGATTACTTCAAGCAGGACATTATCAACAGTCTAGCTACTCAGTTAGATACACTTCAAGCCAAGAAGAAGCAAGAGGAGGCAGAGGCAATGTTGACAAAATATTGTCTCCACTGTAGAAAAAATAAGGACTATAGATGCAAGATGGTAGCTAACCTGGAAAGCAAGAAGATTCCACCTGAGTTCAAGCCAATTTAGATTGAAGAGGACCAAGTCTACTATGTTGCACAAAGGAAGCATTGGGCTCCAAGACAAGGTATGCCACCAGATCCACTATCCTATGTTGGACAATATTTTAACTCCTATTCATCTGGTAGCCAATGGTAGCCCCCATATCCATCTAGTTATGGAGGATATCCACCATATCCTTGGAGTAACCCTCCAAATTCTTGGCCCAGTCATTAGAGTTCTCCGCCCCAGTGGCAACAACCTTAGGGGAATTGGCAACAATTTCAAGGGTATTGGAAACCACCTCTAGGAAATTGGTAGCAAACAAATCAATGGAGAGGAGGGAAACAATGGCCTACTCAGACAACCAATTACTTACAGCCACCTTCTCAGCCCCAACAACCTTCTATAATTCCTTCACCTGCTAATCCAAGCTCAAATGCACTTAAACCGACTCAGTTACCAGTTGAGCCCACACCAAATCTAGATAACAAACCACAGTAGCAGTCTGCATATTCTGTTGATTCAAATCAATTCCTTGCATATGTTGTGAGTGTAAGTGATATCCACCTACGTTCAGGAACCACTCTACCAGCCCCTTCCAAGCCCATTATTACTGAGCTTCCTCTGGAAGAGGAGGAGGAGCCTCTGAATGATCCTATTCAGCCAAATGCACCTAAAAATCTTGAACTAGTCTAAGCCAAGCAAACCGAGCAAGAACCACCATTTCCTCAGAGATTGGAAGTTTCCAAGAAGAAAGAAGAAAATGAGGATACCACCTTTGATATCTTAGATCAGATGAAGCATATATGTGTTCAAATACCCCTATTTTAGGCCATAAAAGATGTTCCAATCTATGGAAAAACAATCAAAGAAGTATGTCTCAAGAAGCCAGGTAGGAAAAAGAAAGACCCAACTATAGTTCATGTGGTGGGCCAGCTAGTTGACATTATGCTGGGAAAAGTTACTATTCCCAAATATAATGACCTAGGCAGTCTTGTGGTAGCAGTTGTCATAAACAAGACCCAAGTGAAGAATGCTCTAATTGATTTAGGGGAAACAATCAATGTAATGACCAAACACATCCTACAACAACTAAACATTAAAATCATGAGATCTACTCCTGCTATCCTGCAACTTGCTGATAGCTCTACTGTTAAGCCTAATGGTGTAGTGGAGTATCTTGTGGTAGTTCTAGACTCCTGGGAATACCCGATAGATTTTATGTTTCTTTCTCCTAAGGCTACCCTAGGTGAGTATCCCATCATTCTTGGAAGGCCTTGGTTAGCAACTATAGATGCATACATTGGATTTCGATCATGTGACGTGACCATTTCAGATGGGAGGAGAACTAAAAATTTGGTTCTTTATCCACCTGCTCAGCCATCTCATGATGAAGATAGTCCTGTATGGCCACAAGTTGGTGAAGAGGCCGAAGAAGTTAGTTTTGTGGCACAACTTATGATGCTAGGCAAAAGCTCTTTCATGCATCTCTAAGATGAGTATGAAGGTTGGATAACATCATTGAGAACCATTATGAAGTGGAGGAAGCATCATCTTATACTTTGGTCAGGACACTTCTACCTACTCTTCCTACAACCACTGTTCTTGCAGACATTCTTCCTGCAAACGATCTTCCTACAACCACTCTTCCTGCAACAACTGTTCCTAAATATAGACTTCCTATGGAAACATGTATGTTCCATACATTGTTTCCGTATGAACCCATACATTGTTTCCGTATGAACTAAAGGTACCATGTATTAATGAAGCATCCATGATAGAGTTAACTACACAAGTCTAGGTGTCAAAGGGAAGATATCTGAACGTTAATTGTAAATTGAATGAAGAGCAAAAATTTCTATTAGCGAACCTATTAAGGGCCCATCAACATGCATTTGCATGGGATTATCATGATATGAAGGGATTGGATATTAAACTTTGTACACACAAAATTTATATCAGAGATGGTTGCACTCCAGTAAGACAGCCACAAAGAAGAATTAACCCTAGACTAAGAGAGATTGTGAAAGGAGACTTACAAAAATTACTAGATGCAAGTTTTATCTACCCCATTTTAGATAGTCAATGGGTGTCTCCATTAGTGATTGTTCCCAAGAAAGGAGGGAACTGATGAGTTTGTGTTGATTATAGGGAACTTAATGCTACCACCAAGAAGGACCACTTTCCTTTACCCTTCATTGATCAAGTTTTGGACACACTTGTAGGAAAGCAATACTTCTCTTTTCTAGATGGATTCAACGGCTACAACCAAGTCCAAATTACACTAGAAGACCAGGAGAAGACCATATTTACCTCTCCATGGGGGAAATATTCCTATTCAGTACAACCATTTTGCTTGTGTAATGCACCTACAACTTTCCAAAGGGTAGTCATTAGCATATTCTCATAAATTTCTCATAATTGCATGGAGATTTATATGGATGACTCCACCACTTATGGTGCTGATTTTAATCAAGCATTGGAGAATCTCAGGAGAGTTCTGTAGAGATGTGAGAATCAAAACTTGTCCTTAAATAGTGAAAATTGTTTCATGATGATGCAATAGGGTGTAGTTCTTGGACACTACATCTCCCACAAGGGAATTCAAGTAGATCCTGCAAAGAATGAGGTAATTAGAAACCTTCCCACACTTGCAAAATAGAAGGATGTTAGGAGTTTCTTGGGTCATGCAGGGTATTATAGGCATTTCATCAAAGATTTCAACAAAGTAGTAGCACCATTGTATACCCTTCTTACTAAAGATGTTGAATTTCAATGGACTAAAGCTTGTGACAAGGAATTTTTTGACTTAAAGGCAACTTTGACTCATGCTCCTGTACTCAAGGGACCTAATTGGGACCTTCCTTTCCACATACACACTGATGCATCAAATTACACCATAGGAGTAGTCTTAGGAAAGAAAGGATCTGTTGAAAATGCTATTTACTTTGTCAGAAAAAATTTACAAGGAGCTGAATTTAATTATACAGTGACAAAGAAAGAGATGTTGGCAGTAATCTATGTACTGAACAAATTCAGACATTACATAACAGGCTACCAAATCTTTGTGCACACTGATCATGCAACCATTAGATATCTCATGAATAAACCTTTGATCATAGGAATATTGGAAATATGATTATTTTTGATGCAGGAGTTTGACATAACCATTGTGGATAAGCCAGGGAAGGCCAATGTTGTTGCAAATTTTATTTCAAGACTAACTACATCAAAAGACAATCAACCCATAGATGACTCTTTTCCTAATGAGTATCTATTCTCCCTCAGTGTATAAACACCCTAGTATAATGACATGGCCAATTACTTGGTCACAGGTAGAGTTCCTTCTCACTTCTCCCCAAAAGAGAAAATGGCACTTATTCAAAAATATTTTCCTTTCTCTCGGATTGTTGGATGCTTGTTTTATACTAGACCTGACCATGTCATGAGGAGATGTGTGAGAGAAGATGAGACATATGAAATATTGCATGCATTTCAAAATGAACCATGTGGAGGACACTTTGTAGCCAAAAGGACAATAATGAAGATTTTAAAGATAGGGTATTATTGGCCAACACTCCACAAGGATGCAGGAAGGTATACCAAAAAATGTGATAGATGTCAAAGGATGGGCAGACCATCCAGATCTAATGAAATGCCACTTTTCCCTCATATAGTAATCACACCCTTTGACAAGTGGGGATTGGATTTTGTGGAACCAACCGATCCTCCATCAAATGGTAAGTATTGTATATTGGTATGCACTGATTATGTGACAAAATGGGTAGAAGTTAAGGCCATGAAGCATGGAAGAGATAACAAGGTTGCAAAATTTATTTATGAAGAAATTTTCACAAGATATGGAGTCCCAAGAGATATAGTGACTGATCAAGGGCAACAATTCACATCAACTCTTGTTACAACACTAATTATGAATGAGTACAATATAAGGCATGGGAAGTCTACTCCTTATCACCCCTAGGCCAATGGCCAAGTTGAGGTGACCAATAGAGAAATTGAAGCCATTCTGACTAAAACAGTAGTTGTTCATAGAAAGGATTGGTAAAACAGATTAGCAAAAGTTGTTTGGGCCTATAGGACAACCTAGAAAACAACTATAGGCTTCGCACCATTTGAGTTGTTGTATGGAAAGATAGCAATGATGCCAGTTGAATTTGAACACAAGAATTTGCAAACTGCAGTAGATTTAGGGATGAATATTTCTGAGGCACAAAGAGAGAGAATCATGTAGCTAAATGCTTTGGATGAGAGAAGAAGATCAGCCCTACAACATATAAAAGTAGTGCATAATCGAAGGATCAAATGGTATGAAAAATTTATCATGGACAAGAAATTCAAACCAGAAGATTGGGCTTTGCTCTATGATTCAAGATACCAGGACAATGTAGGAAAATTGCAGATAAGGTGGCTAGGACCATACGAAGTTGCTGAGGTCTTTCCTAATGGAGTTGTTCAACTTACTACCATTGACCCTGTCAGATTCAAATTGCTTGTCAATGGTCATCGCCTTAGATTATACCACAAGCCATCTTTGAAAGAAGAGTTCTTGCAACAATTCATCCAACATTCAGCACCAGAGCTTCCTACAGCTGAAGGAAGTGGACCTAGAGTCCCTCCTTCTAGCTAATTAAGGTACATACTTTTCATAATAAATACTTTCACTTATGTGGAAGTCCATTTCTTCATCCATCCGCCCATCCACCCATCGAATACCACCTTTTCTATCTCTTCCATCACTTCATTTATTGCTCAATTTATTCTCCAAAAAAGGTGAGTGTTACTTTATTCACGATCTTTGCAATAAATATTCCACACATTCAGGTATGTGCACATTAATTGTTATCTTTAATCATCTCTTAAGTGCATTCATTTAATCACTATACATTAGTATAGATATTCACATAAATTCCATTATTACCTGTCAATCGCCACTCCCATCTCACATGTGCAGACACATTTCAAAATTTAGGTTGGGGGGAGGGGAAATAAAAAGATGCAAATATTTTGTGAATTTATTGCCCATGTGTCAAATCATATTAGGCTGCATCATAAATTTTAAAATGACATGATTTGAAAATTTGAAAGGACAACTTGCATGTGTGAAGTGACAATAGTTGCAACCACCATTTCTTCCTATCATAATTCTCCTTTTATTGATCCTTTTCTTGCCATTATTTCCCTACTATAATCTTGAGTTGCAAGCAAGAAGGAAAAATAAAAGAAAGGAAATTCAATCGACATTGGCACTAGAAATTTAGCAAGTTGATACTGGAATTTAGCAAATACTGCAGGAAAGTGCATTTTATTTTTAGACGAGAATTGTAGGAAAGAAGTTGTAGAGCATTTTTTTGATTTCAGACAATGGGAGGTGGGTTAATTTGAAATGAACCCAAAGTGCATGATATTTTAGTGCAGGATGCAGAGTGCCTGGCATAATTTAGAAACTATGGATGGTTAGATTACTTCTTGAAGCTGGATGGCTTTGATGAAAGCATTGCCCTTAAATTTTCCCAGACATTTTCAGAAGGAAAATCCACAGTAAAAGGGTTGGAAATTGTGGTAACTGAGGAAAGAATTTTAGAGGTCACAGGGTTACTAGTTGATGGTGAAAACTACCCTGCTTCCAAAGACGCTAGAAAAAATAGGGCCGAGTTTACAAAGCCAAACGACCCCCCATTGAGCATAGACAAATAGGGTGCAAAGAGAATGTCTCTGCCTGAGCCATGGAAGCAGATAGCTATGTATGTTATCAAATACATCACTTGTGAGGGTCACCAGTCAAACTTGCATTCTATCCACTTCAAACTTTTGAATCACATGAGGCATGGAAGGAGGATGAATGTGCCCAACGTGTTGTACAATCTTCTCTCAATTATGGCGGCCGAGACCCAGAAAGGTAGGGATAATTATGTTTCCCACCATTACCTGATTAAATTGTTAGTTGAAAATTCTCTGCATGATGGAATGACTTGGGAAGAATTTATAAATGTTGATCAAATTAGACTTGAGCAATTGCAACCCAAGGTTTTACCTCAAACCCGTAGGTCTAGCAGGAGAGTAATCACAGTTGAAGCCATTCCTAGTGCTTCAACCTCTGGTGTTGGATCAAGCATGAATCCTCCTACAGTAGAAGAAACCATAGAAATTAGTTCCTCTAGAACATAGCACTCAAAAAAAGAAAGCCCTTCCTCAAATTTTGATGATGACATCCCACTTGAAACTCTGATGAAAACTAGGGCACAACAGAGAGAGGTAGAAATGAGAAAAGGGAAGGTTAAGACATTTCCTGTAGAAAGAAAAGTGTTGAGTTCTAAGAAAAGGAAGGTTGATATTGTTCATCCTCTAGCCAAGGGAAAATGTGAGAGACCTTCTAGGAAATCAAGACTAGTTGGACCTACAATTGGTAAGCCTCCATAGGAAATCCCTAAACCTAGTGAGACCTCACATGAGGACCCTAAAGCTCCAATGGAGGAAGAGCATGTTGAAGAAGAAGAAGACATATTTAGGTGAGTAGCAAATATAACACTAGTTGATCTTGCTAACATTGCAGAAGAATTGGAGGAAAATCAGGACTCCTTGTAGCATGAGCAAGAGGTCCTGCAACATGAAGTCCTACAGCAACAGCCAAAACTAGAGCAAGAGTTCCTACAGCCACATCAAGAACAAGAGTCCCTGGAGAAAAATAAAGAAGAAACAACACCCTTGTAGCCAGAGATAACTAGATAGCTTGAGTCTATGCAGATAGTGCCTTATGAGGAGCCACCATCAACAAAAGGACTGGTAGGCATTCATAATCCTCCTAGTTTTATAGTGCATGCAAACATTTTAAATTTATGGAAGGAAATACAAAGAAGGGAGGAAGAATGGGAAAAGGAAAAACAGAAATTGAAGGAAGAAATTTAAAAGAAGGATGAAGAGATTGAGGATAAAGATGCAGAAATTGCCACCTGAAGCAAAGGGTGGATACTATGGAAGCCTTGCCACCAAATACTTTGGAATGTAGGACCCCTCCAAGGGTCTATGCTCTGCTCTTGAAAGAGAATTATCTCTCTTTTAAAATGTCAAGAATTTCCTTAGGTTTGAATCCTTCTATGATACCCCTATGAAAATTTTCAATGCTTATAGGATTGCCTCCCCTGAAATGAAGAATTTGCTATGTGAATTTTATTTGCATAATTACGCTGTCACAAAAGACCATGATTGGAATCCACTACTAGGTATGTTGGGGATGTTCAATTAAGAGAATTCATGTCTTGGGTGCAAAATGAGATTAGTTGTGGACAACAACATGGTGCTTATAAGAAATTGGAGTCTGATATCCCTCTGCTTGTTAGAGCCTAGTCAAGCAACCTAAGGGATATTTATAGAGAATAACATAGAATGTTGCTCATACCAAGTTATAGCAATAGGATTATGCCTTGGATTGAGGTATTTTACAACGAGTATGAGGTAAAAACAACAACAAAGGAGGAAACTGTGAGGAGATGTTTATCACAAAGATGGAATAGCTTGACTGATGAGCTGAAATAGGCTGAGCCTTATTCCATCCACAATTATGCTGCAGCACTAAAGAGGATTGATAGGCATATTCAGATTGGGAGAACTTAGGGATGGTCTTGGATTCCCCTAACTTTCCATCCAACCATGCACATGTGGCCCATGCCAAATTTCAGATTCTACCAATATGACATTCCTACAAAAAGGAAAAGATGGAACAAATTTGACAAATTGGGAGGATTCTATTGGGATCCTGATTCATGCACTTGAACCAATGATGTTGGACAGCTCTCAGTTGCAAATTTCAGAGCCTTGACCAAGCAGAAGAATAAATCTTCCCATGTTGGAGGACTAGCAAAATGTTAGATTGGGGGGAGTGATGAGCCTAGTTTTTGGTCTAGTTTTGGGTAGAATATATAGTTATTTGCTAATAGATGTCATGAACTTTGATGATTAAATGTTGGTATTTGCATAATGTTTCCCTCAAACCATTTACATTTGACATTATCCTATCTTTGCAAGCTTTAATGACATTTGGCATATTATGTGGGTTAACTATATTGATTTTACATGTGATTAATGAATGATTATTAGAGTAGTTATAGATGTGTAGTTATTATGCGTACCAACCTTGGAATGTAGATTTAATATGCCAAGTTGAGGAAGACACTGCTAGCTGGGCATGCACCATAACAACCAATTGAGGAATCGCTCCAAGTCAAAACCAACTGATGGTAAAAGATTCTTCATGCAACTGAACACAACTGCCTTGTAGTGGACCTTAATGATTGAGCATGCATGGGCATTACTACTGTGTTGATTTTGTGTCTAACCTAAGGAGGAATGATGCCACAAATAGAGGAAGTTTTACAAAACATAATCACTCCTGTATCCAAGCACCTACGAGGGTGGAAAGGTTCATCTAGGAATACATAACAGAAGCATGAGGGAACACAACACAACACACATACACACATCTAATCTAAAGGTAAAGAAGAGGCGCCCCCCTAACACTCATAAACCAAGAGGTCATAAGCCTCCCAATCTAGATCATTATACAGGGAAGGCAGATGAGCCTACAAGGGTGGAATGTCAAGGGGGGGAACCCTCTAACCCTCCTACAACAAGAGCCAAGGAAGGATACTCTTTGGGGGTCTCCTCCACTTAGTTCCTGTGGAGCAAAGGTGAACAATTTTGCAAAGATCGTTGATAGGGTCGGGACCTCATCCAAAGAGTTAAACATGGACTTTAGAGGAGTGCCATTTGTTACCTCAATGGATGAGGGAGGTAGCACCAAAAATTCACTACTAGGCTCACCGAGAGACTCGGGAGCAGTGACGAACTCAGGGGACACTAGAGCTTCTTCCATCACAAGGACATCACATACTAATGCAGAACCACCATTTGAAGAGGGTGGAATCCTCTTTTGACCTCCATTGCTAGCAGGGCCATCCTCCACCTTTTGCTTCATTAGAGGGTGCAAGACCCCCACAGACGAGGCAAGAGGTGCATAGGAGGAGAATAAAATTGTGATGGACACCACCAAGGTATTCGACATTTCCACAAGCTTAGAGAATGGTGGGATGTCCCAAAGGGACATCAAGAGAGGGGGATCGACCAAAGGAGCAATGAACACCTACACCTTTTTAGGGTTAGTGGTAATTAAACTCACACCAGGAGCTAAAAGCATAACTGAGGTTGAATGAATTGAAGCAGAGGGGATGGGAGACGAGGACACAACAATAGGTCCTAAAATAGGGGCAGTCAACTCCCCTTCCTTCCTCTGTAAAGTGTCTTGCTTAGCCACCAGAGCCTTTCGTTGATGCTTGCACTCACACGCAAGGTAGTTTCTATGACTCCAAGAGCTAAAGGATGGTGCTGAGATAGGACAGGAGGCTCCTTCTCGACCATTGAAGTTTCCATCATAGCCATTTTTAGTAGAGGGAGGGACTCCTGGGCTAGAGTAGGAGGGAGAGATTGGGAGGAGGTTGGAACGACAACAAGGGGAGTCAGCTCTAACACCTCAATGATAGGCCTCTTCCCATTCACTGCCTTAGGAGCAGGAGTGGTAGGAGGCTGATACATAGAGGATTCCCCATGGGAACCCTTCCCCTTACCATACCAAATGGGCCTAGGCACCGTAGGTAGAATAGGAAGTTCGAACATCAGATACTTGGGATTTTTCCAAGCAGGAACCATAGGATTCTCCATCAAGTACCTATGATTTTTTTTTTGTGACGCCACAACAAGGTGAGGAAGTTGCAAGCTGTACAACTAAAGAGGAAGAAGAAGACCCTCGAGATCACTTCCCTTCTCTTCTTCGAGCTAGGGTGGAATCACTGTTAGCTTTTAAACATGCCCTATGTGAAACAACATAAGGAGATGGATGGTATCTCACTTTAGATGTTAAGTGCCCCTTCTTGTACTTCTCATAGGTTTGGTACAAGAGGTTTGTCCTTGGTGTAAGTGGACCAATGGGTACAGGCCAAAAGTGATCCAAAGAATTGCTACCACGTGCAACCGACAATTTATAGACAATGTCATGGATTACGTGCATTGAACCATCATGGATGAATTTCAGACATTTATGCACCACTGAGGGAACTACATTCATAACGACTAACCAAGGGATACTGAGTTTCACTTTGAAGAGTTTGGACCCTAAGATTATGTCAAAGAGCAAGTTTATTGATTTAGGTCCAACGAGGACTGACAAGGTGATGCTGCCAAGGGGAGGTACAAAAAATTTGTTATGTGTACAAATGGTACTTTCAAGTGTGTCACACCCATCTTTGTGTAGGGAATTGATCAACATAATCTCCTCAGTAATCACATTCACCCAACACGTCGGGTCAATAAGAACATTTGTTATAATGCTTTTGTTGATTTGCACAGGGTTGTAAAGAGGATATGGCTCCTTGTTATAACCCATCGACGGGTCCTGCGAGGTGAAAGTTATACTAGGGGAACTACTCGCACGCTACGTAGAATGGATAATCAAATGCAAAAATGAGGCCATCACGTACACTAAACAAAACTTTCACAGAGCCTCCAAAGGTTTCACAATTGGATAGTGACCTAATTAAGGTTTTGTTCTATGGTCACACTTATGGAACCTTCCAACTACACCACTAGGGGTCATAGGTTGGGTTGTAAGGAAAAAAACCTCACAACACTCACACCTACAATGCTCCTAGAATATGAGGAAATGCCCCTTCAACATCACTAAATGGAAGCAAATGGTTCATGTCGGGTTCACCAAAAATGTAAGGTAGGGGGACCAACTACACCAAGGCTCTAGGTCATGGAGATCCAAGAGTGGAGGGCTGCCCTATCTTACCTCAAGCTACTAGGTGTTTAGGACAAGAATCGAGAATGAAGAGAACTCTCAAGTACTTCTTTCACTCTATAGATTCAAAAGTTTAAATGAAGCTAGATGAGTCAATTTATGGAGTACAAACTGCACCTTATATAACTCTCTTTTCGAGGATGGAAACTCAAGTCTAGGATGATAACACAATGCGTTGGCATCTCTTTGGTGCACTTGCATCCATCAGCTAGAAAACATGAAATATAGTATGGAAAGAAAGAAAACCTACTAACTATCTAGCTAACTAATTTCAATGAAATAAATAGAATAATGAAATATGAAAAATAGCTATGTAAATGATAAAGAAGGTAGATGAAGATAAGGGTGATGAATATCAACTCACTAAAGTTACAATTCGCCATTGAGATCCACGCACATGTTCACCTACACACGACCAAGATAGGGAAAAGTGTTGGGCTGTATAGGGGTTTTCCTCAATCAAACCCCCACTTTGGTGTTTCCACCTCCATGGACAACTAGAAAAGCCACGAAGTAGAAAATGTGATAAAGGAAATAGAAAAGGAGAGTATTGAACACTACAAAAGATACAATTCTACTCTATCAAACCAAAATAGGAAAAGGAGAGTGAAGTGATACCACCTCCACCCAAAGGCTCTCAAGTCCAATGAAGGGAGAATGCAAGGCAATGGGCTTGGAAATGTCAACATGGTCACAACAGTGATGAAGGGAGGTCTCGCAAGACTCCAACATCGTAGCTTCTATGGTAGCACAACATATATAGAGATGAAGTTGATGGAGTAACAATCTAGAACAATGCTCAATGGAGTTGTGAAAATTTCCAGAATTATGAAGAAGATCAAGCAAAATGCTCAAGAGATACTAAAGAGATTGCAAAAGAAGGAATGAATGAGGAAGATAGGCATTACAAGATCAAAATGGGAGGGAAGGAGCCATTTTTTGGGTTGGTTGGTCGACAAAGAGGCATTATGCTTTGTGCCCAATGGAGAGCGCAATGTCCCTTTGAACACCAAAGGAAGGAATCTGTCAGGGACGACAGCACGTTGTGCAAACGTCTGCACGCAGTGCTCACGTCCCTGACAAATATTCCCCTGCCAACACATAGGACAAGCACCAAGTGGATGAAATATAGGTGGGTGATGTAAAATTTCACCTTTGGGTTTGATTTTCTAAGGTGAAGGGATGCAAAAATGGAATTTACACAAGGGGTGTAAATTCGCTCCTCTATAGTTTGTGCACAATTGACAACCTAGAAACCTCCTTCTTCCCCTATCTCCTGAGGTTTCCCTTCTTTCCACCATTTTTTCATTTGGTCATTTGTCATGAAAACTTGTTGCCCATTCCTTTCATCTTTATATCTCTGGGATCTTGGCCAAATCTTTCTATTCTCTTGATTCCACCTTCCCCATGAATTCCAAACATGTCTAATTCCTCCACTTAATGCTTTCTCTATTCTCTCTGACTACTTTATTTCCCCCGTCAAATGCTTTGGGATCATTTCTGCTATCCACTAATGGATTTAGATTAGTTCATTACCTCTAGCCATTATTGTCATAGATATATCTTCCAAAACAAAAAAAACATTGCACCTTTGATTCTGGTGGCCAACACTACCTTGATCTTTGTATCGCCATTCCCCATTTGCTCTTGACCACTCTTGTGACTGCTCTCCCTGCAATGTTTGAGTTGCACCACTCCTCACCTCCTCGATTGGCCATGCACCTACTTCCCCCACCATTTTTTAATTTTAGAGATCCAATATCCTTTTCTTTCATTTATTACATTTATTAACCAAAAAATATTCTACAATGACATCAAGGGCGAAATCTAATGGTTTGAGTATGTTATCAAAAACTTATCTTTTGCCTCAAATTTGACAATCATTTACATTTCAAAATATTAATATCTAATAATAAATATAATATTTTCATCACATAAAATTTGGGTGTCTCCATGTGTGTAGTAAATAAAATAGTTCCAAAGTAAAATAAAATAACTTTTAACCAAAAAAAAAGGCATGCTATTGCTATCAAGATTCAACCATGTAATTTTACAAGTCAAAATCATTGATCCATGCTTCATGAGTAGTGGTTCACAAAAACCCATCTCTCATGATAATTGGAAATATTAATTGTTGAGCCTCTTTATGTCATCCCCCAACTCACCTACATGTCAGGAGCCTTTTCAATGACAGTTTGCTTTTTGGGATCTCCATCCTTGTTTTGCTCCTAACAACTCCAAAATTTAATGTGGTAGGAAAATTTGAATTTCCAGAATTAACTATGGTAGGTGAATTCAAATTTTGAGTGGGAATTTTGTGAAGACAAAAGGAATGAATGTAGACAACAGTCAGTTTTTTCTTGAGTAGTTGTAGTTTGAGAAAAGGAATGTTTTGTGTGGGTTCTCTATGTGATTCAAAGAAGCTCCTGAACAACAACTTTATTTTGTTTTGTGTGTGTGTGCAGTGAGCAACTGAAAGCTCCTAACCGCTCAGTGTTTTCTAGGATTAGTAGATAGCTCCAGTCGAATAGAAGGAAGGAGAGCTCTTAGAAGCTCCTGATAGTTCTATATGTTTTGGGTGTAGCTCCAGATTGCTATAAGTCTATTTTGTAATCTGTAGTTTGTAGTTTTAGCTTTAAGAAAACATTTTGTAAATGTTATTTTCTGGTTAATAGAAGAAGTAAATATTGCATGCCCAGTTCTATGTGTCTCCATTCAACCTATTTTTTTCATTCCACATTTTGAGTATTTCCAATTTGATTGGGAAATAGAGCAACAATCTCTATGCATTTCATTTTATTTGAAATTCTAACATGGTTTCAAAGCTAGAAGGCCTTAAGTCTTGAGTGAGTTGGGCATTTTTTTTCTGGGTGTTTAAAGTTTTTTTGTTGGAGACATGGCTAGAGATGAGGGGAAGAGTTGGCAGCAACCACTGTCCTTTCATGGAAAAAACTATGATGTTTAGGGAAAGAAGATGAAGACCATAATTTTTGCAAATGATTTGTGGGAGTTTGTGATCAGTGGGTTCAATGATGTAATTGTTCCAGTAGCATATGCTTCCTCTCAAACAATGAGAAGACCTAGTTGAAGGAGGCAAGGAGGAAATATGCAAAACCATTGAGTCTGATTGAAGAAAACTTGATAGAGGCCATTTTTCCTAGAGTAGTAGCAACTAACTATGCAAAGGAAGCTTGGAAAATCCTTCAAACCGGTTACAAAGGGACTGATAAAGTCAGATTGGTGAAGCTCTAGATGCTTCGAAGACATTTTGAGACTATTGAAATGAAGGATAGTGAGTCCATCTTAGAGTTTCACACAAGACTCTCAGGTTTGATAAACTAGTTGAGGGTGAATGCATAAGTCATTGACGACCAGAGGATTGTGAAGAAAATCCTCAGAAGTTTACCAAAAAAGTTTGATGTAGTTGTGATTGCCATTGAAGAGGAAAGAGACCTCTCAATGTTGTTCATTGATGAGCTTATGGGTTCTCTGCAAACCCATGAGCAATGCCTAAATAGGTCTGCAAGTTCTTCTTAAGAGCAAGCTTTCAAAGCTCAAGCCAATTCAAGAGGCACATGGAGAGGTAGAAACAACTTTGGATGTGGTAGAGGCAGATCTGGACATGGAAATGTTGGAGAAGATAGCTCATGATGAACACACAACCAAGAGGGAGCAAAAAACTCTCAATCCAACTCCAAACAAGCCAAGAAGAACAACTCAAGTTGGAAGGGTGACAAGAGAAATATTGAATGTTTTTTATTAAGGAAAAAAATAGGTTTTGAAGGGACCTGAAACCCTTTACAAACCAAAAACAAAGCTACAAAAAAGGATAGCCTGCAGCCAACCAAAAAACCAGCCCCCAAGCGAGACCCATCAAGATTTACATTTAGAGCTTCTCTTATGAGAGTGGAGAGTCATGTCGAAAGAAGGCCTAGAAATTTTTTCTTTCTTGCCCATAACAGTAATCCAACCTTCTTCCACTTGTGCTGTCTTATCCTACCAAGCCAACACACTTTTTTTCTGAAGATGAAATCCAACAACCATGGTCTCAGTGATTTCGGCATTATTCTTCCGTGCGGGCACGAACATAACAAGAGATCCACCATAAATGATAGCCAAAGCACTATCACCCGAAGAGACAGCCTGAGACCCAATCTCATGCCCTTTAGGGGTTTCAACAAGATGAGTTTATACAACATCAACAACCCCACCATTTGAGACATCTAGAGGGGATGCCCCAAGACCCTACGGTTCTAACGCAACCACGTTAGAAAAACTCCTGTGTTGTTCAGTTTTCTTCTCTACCGTATAATGCTATAGAGAGGCACCACTCCACCATGTAGCCATCATTCTTTTCTTCTCTAAACTACATTGAGCAACAACATGACTTGTTTTAAAACATCTTCTGCAACGGAAGGGAATCCCTTCATAGTCCAAAGATTGGACCCAAGAACCCTTAGGAGCTAAGAGAAATATTGAATGTTATTATTGTCATAAGTTTGGCCATTATGCAAGTGAGTGCTGGAAAAAGTAGTGTGATTAGTCTAAGCAAAGTGCAAATGTGGCTGATGAAAAAGTGGCTGAAGGTAATTAGCAAAAGGCCTTCATCATGTGCAACATTGTTGAGCAAGGTAATGATGAGGTATGGTTTTTAGATAGTGGCTATAGCAACCAATTGAGTGGTAATGAAATTTTATTTTCTTTTATTGATAAGAATGCAAAATTTGAAATAAAAATGGGGAGCAATGAAATAGTTCTAGTTGTGGGAAAGGGGTCTGTTATTTTTTGAACCAAGCATGGTGAGAAGGAGATTGATGATGTTTATTTTTCCCCTAGTATAAAGTACAATCTGATGAGTATTGGACAACTAATCCAAAAAGGATACAAAGTTTTGATGGAGTAGGGTGAATGCATCATTTATGGGAAGGATGGAAGCAAGAATGTAATTGTAGTGGTGCAAATTACGAAGAATAGGATGTTTCCATTAAGGCTGGAAAACTGTTTCTCAGCTCAATCCACAGCTGCAAGAAAATGTACATCAGTACAACAAGAAGCAACCTTCAAGGAAGTCATTCAAGACCATTCCAAGCTATGGCATTTTAGGTATGGACACTTAGGTTCTGCTGGTTTGGGTATTTTTTCAAAGAAGGGTATGGTTGGAGGTTTACCAGCCATTGTAGAGCCTAGTGGTAGATGTGAAGCTTGCATTTTAGGCAAGCAACATAGGCAGCCCTTTCAATTGGGAAATTCTAGAAGGGAAAGAACACCATTGGAGTTGGTGCACAACAATCTGTGTGGCCCTATGGAAGTAATTTCTATTGGTAAGAGCCAATATTTTATGACCTTCATAGATGATTATAGCCATAAGACATGGGTTTATTTTTTACAGCATAAATCTAAAGATTTTGACAAGTTTGTAGTGTTTAAAGCCTGGGCTAGAAAGGAGAGTGTACATTTCATCAAGGTCCTAAGGTCACATAGAGGGGGAGAGTATACCTCCAATCAATTTGTGACTTTTTGCAAGAAAAACAACATCAAGGAGTAAATAGCCAGTTATACTATACAACAAAATGGAGTGGATGAGAGAAAGAATAGGACCATCATGGAAATGTCAAGGAGCATGTTGAAAGCAAAGGGACTCCAAAATGAATTTTGGGGAGAGGTTGTAGCAACAACAATTTACTTGATTAATAGAAGTCCTACAAAGGTAGTTTTTGATAAGATTCCACAAGAGACATGATCAAAATGCAAGTGCACAGTTGAGCACTTGAGGGTGTTCGGTTGTGTGGCATATGCACTTGCGCCAAAAGAGAAAAGACAAAAGCTGGATGAATAGGGTGAAAAGTGTATTTTCATGGGCTACAGTGAAGAGTCCAAAGCCTAAAGGCTGAAGAAACCTCTTTACGGGTTGAAGCAAGCTCCACAAGAATGGTACAACATGATTGACTCATATTTGTTGAGAAATGGCTTTAGCAAAAGTGATGGTGAGCCCTCTCTTTACATCAAAGTAGTTGATGGTAAGGTTTTAATTATTGTCTTGTATGTTGATGATTTAGCTTTCACTAGGGATGATGATTTCCTCATTGCTGATTTTAAAGAGGCCATGGAAAGGGAGTTTGAAATGACAAACTTAGGTCTCTTGAGGTATTTTCTAGGCATAAAAGTAAAAGAAATGCATGATGGTATTTTATCTCTCAAGCAAAGTATGAAACAAAGATTTTGAAAAGATTTAGGATGCTTGAAAGCAAGTTTTCCCCAATACCAACAACCATAGGTTTGAAGTTGAGCAAGGAAGATTGCAGTAGCAATGTGAATTCAACCATGTATAAGAGTTTAGTTGGAAGCTTGATGTATTTAACAACAACTAGGCTTGATATAATGCACAATGTAAGTATGATTTCCAAATTTATGGAGACTCCAAAACATTGGCAAGAAGGTAAAATAATTGTGAGGTATGTGGATGGAACCAAAGGATATGGCATTTTGTATAGTACAACAAATATTTTTGGGCTGGTTGGTTACACAGATAGTGATTGGGCAGGGAGTGTGGATGATAGGAGAGAATATCTGGATATGTGTTTCATTTGGGTTTGGGAGCTATCTCATGGACTTCCAAGAAACAACCCATAGTTTCCTTATCAACAGCCGAGGCAAAGTATATAGCAACAAATGCAACAACATGCCAATCTATTTGGCTAAGAAGAATCTTGGTAGAATTGAGAGAAGAACAAGAGGATGAAACAACAATCTTTTGTGACAATGTTTCATCAATAGCTTTGACAAAAAATCTTGTGTTTCATGAAAGAAGCAAGCACATTAAAATTAGGTATCACTTTATTAGAGAATTGACTGAAAATGGTGAAATTAGAATGGAATTTTGCAAGTCTAAGCAGCAGCTAGTAGACATATTCACCAAGCCTTTGAGAAGAGACAACTTCTAGCGCCTAAGGAACCATTTGGGCGTTGTTGATTTGAATGAAGATTGAAGTTGTTTGACGGCTCAGTCAAAGGGGGAGTGTTGGAAATATTAATTGTTGAGTGTCTTTACATCAGCCCCCAACTCACCTACTTGTCGGGAGCCTTTTCAATGGCAGTTTTCTTTTTGGGATCTCCATCCTTGTTTTGCTCTTGACAACTCCAAAATTTAATGTGGTAGGAAATTTTGAATTTCTAGAATTAACTGTGGTAGGTGAATTCAAATTTTGAGTGGGAATTTTGTGAAAACAAAATGAATGAATGTAGATAGCAATCAGTTTTTTCCTTAGCAGCAACAGTCTAAGAAAAGGAATATTTTTGTGTGGGTTCTCTGTGTGATTCAGAGAAACTCCTGAACAACAACAGTTGTATTTTGTTTTATGTGTGTGCACTGAGAAACTAAAAGCTCCTGATCGCTCAGTGTTTTCCAGGAGCAACAAATAGCTCTAGTTGAATAAAAGGAAGGAGAGCTCTTAGAAGCTCTTGATAGTTCTATATGTTTTGGGTGCAGCTCCAGATTACTGCAAGTCTATTTTGTAATTTGTAGTTTGTAGTTTCATCTTTAAGAAAGAATTTTGTAAATGTTATATTCTAGTTAATAGAAGAAGTAAATATTTCATGCCCAGTTCTGTGTGTCTCCATTCAACCTATTTTTGTCATTCCGCATTTTGGGTATTTCCAGTTTGATTGGGAAACAGAGCAGCAATCTCTGTGCATTTCATTTTATTGAAATTTTGACAAATGAATGGTCCACTTAGCACTCATTGTATCTAGGTGATTCTCATAGAGGTGAAGCACTAGGCCTTCCCAGGAAGTCACCCATCCCAGTACTACTCTAGCTCAAGCACACTTAACCATAGAGTTTTCCCCAAGGTTAAGCCCACTTAGCTTGCAACCCCATTTGCAAAACCTTCAGCAAGTGTTGTGCCTTAGGAACCATTCATTATAGAGCCCCTTTAGCTTATCAATTGATAAGTAGGAGGTATTTTCCACAGTGTGTCAAATTGTGGTATTGCTATCAAGATTCAACTATATAGTTTTACGAGTCAAAATCATTGACCCATGTTTCACAAGTAGTAATTCACAAGAACTTTTAATCAAATAAAATAGCTTCCAATTGATATTAAGAATCTATACTAGTATTAAATTCCAAACTAAAATAAAATAAATTTTAATCAAATAAAATATAGCTTCCAATTGATACTAAGAATCTATACTAGTATTAAAATATTTATACATATCACATGCATTTTTATAAAATTTTGGTAAAATAATAAATTAAACCTAACTGAAATTAAACAAAAATCCAAATTTTCAGAAAAATAAAATGTCTCAAATTTATGTGCCAGAATCACTTATTACCTCCACATAGGGGAACCAACCTCCATCAAAATAAAATCACACAAATAAGACACTTTGACTGATAAACTAATCCATGAAATTAGTGTTGAAAATTTATAATTTACAGAAAACTGCAAAACTACAAAGATAAACTATCACTGAATAAGACACAATAAATGAAAGAATCTCTAAGCTATAAGATCAGTCAATAATGACATGAACCCAATTATATAAGACAGAATAACTGAAAGAATCTCTAAGATATAAGATCAGTCAATAATGGCATGAACCCAATTATTTATATTATTCTGAACTCAGCTGAGAACAAATTTTGTTCCAAAGGTAGTCTGCTCTCCCTTCAAACATGCTAAGATTTGACATGCTGTAACAAATTCCCCAAGAAAATGAAAAACCACACAAGAACTAAAAGGTTAAATATATCTCTAATTCAAAAGCGTTGTTATTACGCTGATAATATTCCTTAATGATCAGGAGAGGGTGCAGAGGAACTGTGACTAAAGCTGATACGCCTTGCTAAAGACTGGAGTGATCTGGCAGAGATACAAGATTTGGTCCTCACCATTGAATTTTTGAGGCGTATCATAAACACCACAGAATGCCCAGTCCTCTTGAATACAGACTTCCCCACACTCTTCAGTATCTTCTTCTTTATCTGCCCACGCGGTGGGGGGAGTTTTGCCACCTTCGCTATCTTCTTTATCTCGCCTCCCTGTGGGGCAGCTTTCACCACCACCTTGCTATTGCCTGGACTCACTGTCCTCATCATTTTCAGCTTACCTTGACCAATCACGAAGCCAACACAAATATATATAGTGAAGGTTTTGTGAATGAATTATCTTCTTTTAGAAGGTTGGCATTTGGGTGTACAAAACTTTCGTGGTTATTTCCACAGAAGGGATATGCTCACTGCTAAAAGAGAGAAAGAAGTAACCATTACATTTCTCACCAACTTTTGTGTGGTTGTTGATGCAAACAACTGGATTATATTCACTGTGAATTATAGTGATGAACAAATGTACATTGAATTGGGAGCCATCTTAACTTAATGTTGATTTAATTGTACTTTATGAAATAATCAAGGATATATTCGTATCGTCAGGGTTGGATGATCACTCTCTTTTACGAGAATAACTGGTGTGGAAAGTGAGAAGATATTACCCATTAATCTCATCTGATGATTCTTATTAATTGAGCCAAATGACCTTTCAAAAGAGAGGTGGCCGGCAAAGCATCTCAGATGTATAATCTGCATCGTTAATACTTTTGGAGTCACATTCTCAGATGTCATTCCTAGTGAAGGCTTATTGTACTGTAATTAAAACAGAAATTTATAATGCAAGTTAGCGTAGAAGGACTGAAAACCTGATGAAAAAGGTATTAAAGATGTTACTAATGTGGAAAGATCCATTAACCTTGTGAAAATAAAGACTTTTTAAGGGCCAGATAATGGGTCTCAAGAGGCTCCTAAGTTTTTTGAAGGGAGTGTTAGCCATATCAATATTGCTATTGAGCAACGAGATTGGGTAACCCTGGGTTAAAAAGGAAAAGCATCTAATAAATCCCTATGTAGGAAATCAATAGATGTGGGTGTTGAGGGTAAAATCAAAAGACCCTAATACAAAGAAGCTAGGAATAGAGAGATAGTCAAGGAGATTGTTAATGGGAGGTAGAAAATCTTAAGAGGTTTTCTTTAAGAAAACTCATTAATAAGAATCTTATCTTGGAATATAAAAGAACTTGATAGTTCGAGTCATAAGTAGTTTTTTGATAAAAATATATATTATTGATAAGATAATTGTTATTTTATTGCTTTAAGAAGTTAAAATGTCTAAAACAAGTTTCAAAAATATTGCTTGAAAATTTCACCTAATGTCAAGTTTTGTATTAGTGAGGCCAATGGTGCCTTAGGTGGTATTGTCAGGTATTGTCACTATGTGAAATCAAAGAAGCTTGAGTGAAAAATGTATCAACTTTTCAAGACATAGTTTTGAGGTGATATTTACTTCTAGTATGAAATGGATCCTTTCAAACATTTATGCACTTAACTTTAGATTAAAAAAGGAGGTATGGGAGGTTAATGCCCCTTTAATCAATAAATTTTAAAAAGCCACTTGGATGGTTGTGGGATATTTCAATACTTTATTTTTCCCCTTGAAAAAATGGGGGTATTATGGACTATTCTAATAGTATGGTGGACTTCGCTAAGTTTTTACATGCTGCAAATTTTATGGATGTGGGTCTCAATGGAAAACCTTTCACTTGGACAAATAGGCACATAGGGGAACATATAATATAGGTTAGATTTGATATATCTCATCTCTTCTAATTGGGACATTATTGAAAAGTTCAAACTCTTTACTCTCCATAGAGTTGGTTCTAACCATAACCCCCTATTGCTCAACTTGGTTGGTCGATCCGACAAAGGCCCTCATCCCTTTAGAAGTGAAATTCTATGGAATTTCCATCCAAATTTTAGAGATTATATTTCTACAGTTTAGCCAAATATTTAGGTCCAAGGATCTGCTATGTTTAAAGTGGCTTAGAAATTTCTTAATATTAAGAATAAGGTTAAAGATCAAAACAAGTAATCCTTTGGAAACATGTTTGAGAAAAAAGAAATAAATTGTTGACAACCTAATGGAGGTGCAAAATTTTATGGTTAAAGGAAGAACACATGAGGCTACCCTTCTTAAGGAAAAATCTATCTCTGAAGAGTGGAAGGATATTATGCAAAAAGAGGATTTTTTTGGAAACAAAAATCTAGGGTCCAATGGCTAAAGAAGGGGTACACAAGTACTTTATTTTTCATCAAGCAGTGCTCTATCGTAGAGAGAGGAATACCATTACTAATCTTAGGGATGAAAATTGGTTGGATATTAGTAATGATGAGGATTTGGGTTAGAAGGCTTCTACTTTTTTCCAAGTTTTGAGTCCAGACAACCTTAATTTCCTTCTATTCTTGTTGATAAAGTGTTGGATAGTATCCCTTCAATCCTAACACTAGATGATAACCTTCATTCATCCATGTCTATTAATAAAAAGCAAGTTAGAATGGATTTTTTCTCTTTAGGGGCCTTCAAGGCTCCTATACCAAATGGTTTACCCCCATTCCTTTTCAAGATTTCTAGGAAATTTTGGGGAGGGATGTTCTTAATCTTGTCCATGCATTTTTTGAATTGGGAATATTTTGAAACAAGTTATAACACCTTTATTTTTCTTATTCCCAAAATAATGAAGTTGGAATCTATATCTCATTTTAGAACAATCAGCCTTTATAATACAATATACAAAGTGTATTCTAAAATACTGGTATCTAGACTTCAACCTCTACTAGACAAGGTGATATCTAAATCTCAAAAGGGTTTGTGCTAAGAAGAAAAATATTGGATGTAGCTATCGCTACTCATGAATTCATATGCTCCATGGAATAGAGTCATAAACAAGGCATGGTATTTAAACTTGACATCTCTGAAGCATACAATAAGGTTTCTTGGGGTTTTCTCTTCAAAGTGGTTAACAAATTTGGGTTCCAAGAAAAAGTTATGGGTCGAATTAAAGAATGTGTTAATACTCCTATATTTTCAATATTGGTCAATGTTATCTCAAGAGGATTTATTAATAGTGGTAGAGGACTTAGATGGGGTAACCCTTTACCCCTATATCTTTTCATCCTTGTTGCATAAGTGATTGGTAGAAATATCATGAGTACAATGGGATCTGGTATGCTTAAGGGTATAAAATTTCTTTCATCCTTTCCTCCTTTTGAAATATAATAATTGTTGGGTGAAGCTATCATTTTTGGTATGGCCTCTATTAGAATCTAAACTCTAGAAACACATATTAGATGACTATGATACTACTTCTAGGTAACATATCAATTATTCAAAGTGTCATTCTTTTTCCAATGCTAGAGTTCCAATATTCAACATAAGATAACACACATATATTTTGGGTTGTACTTGTGCTTATCTTCCTGCCACACCTAGGGCTTCCTTTAATAGTCAAGAATGTCCTTCCTACCTTTTGGAATAGTGTCCTTGAAATATTCAAAGAAACCTAGCAGGATGGAAAGGAGAACTCCTAAGTCAAGAAGGAAAGTTATAGATTCTCAAATCCTTTCTCCAAGGTATTCCTATATATTTCCTCCCCTTATTCAAAATATCAAATTATATTATAGAAAAATATTCACAAATTCAAATGGTAAGTGTACAAAGATGGGGGCCTGAAAATGGGTCTACAAGTCTAGGCATAAATTGACTATTCTAATTATAATCCATATATACAACTATCTAGAGCATCTGTAGACTAAGACATGTAGATCTAGTTTTAACAAATGATCATATTATTTAATTACAAAGATAAACAATATCCTTTTATTTATTACTATTTATAACACAATTATATTTTTTTATTTAATTTCTTCAAACTAATTTATACTTAATTGTGTTTCTTAATTATATTAAAAAAACATATAAATTATTTATACTTTATATATATATATATATATAATGTTGAATCATCATTTTTTCGTTACTCTAATAAATTGGCTACCATTCTAACAGCACCATGATTCATCCAATAGCATAGCAGTATATCTAACCTACCAATAAAATTCAATTGAAACGAGGAAGACCCTTCATGTGAACAGAGATTTGAACAGTCTAATTTCTGACAAAACAACATTCAATAACTACTTATCAATCTGCTTTCTACACCCATGCATTTGTTATTTCTGCAGAACTTTCTGGTGTATTTCTACAGAATGGATATGCTCAACACTAAAAGAGACAGAAATAAGCATCTCAATTATTGAATTTGGAATCCTCTTTTACGTCTCACAAATTCCAGCTATGGAACATTTAAACAGTCCCTTGTGATTATGAGTGAACATTTTAGCTTTGCATAAAGTGAGATGGAATTGCTACTAATCTCATCTAATTATTCTTATTCAGCGGTTAGGAAAGCAACTGAGTTGTAACATAATGTGGGTTCATTTCTCTCATGTGATTCTCTTGAAAGCATAGTACAATAAAATTATTGCAGTATAAAAGGACGCGTTTAATACATAAACTATAATGTAAGTTTGGAGAGACTTAAAAGGAATAAGTTGGAAAATTGCTTTTCTTTTTCATATTTGGAATAACTTGAAAATATAATAAATGGAGCAAATTAAATAATTGTTGAAATATGATTGTAAATACAAATATGATAAAATGAAGTTAGTATTGTATAGTGAATAAAATATTATATTTTCATGTAATGTCTTAAAACTATCTTATTAGAAATTAACTTCCATTAAGTGATATAAATTAACAAAATATTTTAATACCAACACTAAGTCATTATGAAAATTTTATTATCAAATGTAAATCTTTATTTTCTAATATCTCATCTTAAGATTTACATCACAAAAAATACAACAAAACATATTATTTACCAATAGTAACCACAAATTTGTCAAAATAATATATTTTAATTTTTTGAACCAAATAGAACTTCATCAAGTTGCCTCATAACCCTCATAATGGTGTAGCTACCAAGCTAAATTTACAAGTTTCCAAATTATCGCCTCCCAAAACTCATGAATCACATATCTCTTGAATTATTGGACAACAATCCATGTTGAGCTACATTCACAATACTCCATCAAGTTGTCTCATGAAGCTTGCAAGGGTATAATTCCAAAGATCCATAAAGTTCTAAAATATTTGGGCAATGATTCATCTTGAGTTTTATCTATATACTAGATCCATTTTCTCTTTAAAAAGTAGATACCACTTTCAACATCTAGAGAAACGAAAACAATAAACAGAAAACAAAAAAGATATGCTTCTCATTCAAAGCACTTTTTTTAAGCAAGAAGCTAGCTTGAGATGATGAGATTCCTCCAACCTCCAATGTCTATCGGCCTCCTCTTTATTTTTATTATAGTTTTTCACTTGATGTTGCATGTGAGTTTTTGGAAGCCCCATTAAGTGTAGCATGGATGACCCCAAAAGTAAAAGCATCAAAGGACATGAGAAAAAACTTTATTTCATGGTGTCAATTTCAACCAATAATACACCCATTTACAAAGTGTTAATAAAAATATTTACTAATTACATAAAAAATATTAAAATTTCTTATTTCTTCTAACTCAATTCCTTATTTTTTCCAATGTATATGAAAATGTAATTCCTATTAAGTATTTTGAATTCCCTTGACCTTAAGAAATCTCTCAAAATTTAACATTGAATTATATTGCATTCTTTACTATTACTTGAACGCTAGAATAAATACATGATCGTGTTAGATGAAAAGTGAGGATTAGTTAGGATTCAAACCTAGGACCTCCTATTACTATTGTGGTATTCTACCATTGAGCAATTGGACCTCTTGGTGATTGACCCATCTTTGGTTTAGGTATAGCTTATTTTCTAACACTCCCCTTGAGCCACACTAAATTGGTACTCAATGATCCTAGATTTGCTTAGCACTACTAACTTGGGATCTAATACCATGTTAAAGAATGACTGCATGCACAAATATTGTAAAATTAAGTCATTGAACATGGACAATGAACGCCAAAATATAAAAAATTATCAATATATTAGAATTTTGTAATGTATTATACAAATGCTTATAAAACATTGTATTCCCGTGCAACTTCCCCAAACTGCCCTACAATAAACTAATTCCCAAAAACTAAAACTAAGCATTTTAATATTAACACTGCATCACTATGATAAATTTATTATAAAATGTAAACCTTTATTTTCTAACAATAACTTGGTATTGAAATGAAGGAGAATTTTTATGTTATATTTTTTTGATACATAAGATAAATTTTATTAAAATAAAGGTGAGCACAAAAGAGCGTGCCTGTAATGTCTCCTTTTCCTAGGCCAGTATCTTTTGCAGAGGTTAGTCCATCACTTGGTCCCCATGGACTAACAATTGGTTAGGGTGTTACAAAGATGGTTGTTGTTGCACCAAAAGATCAACCTGTTAATGCCTGATACAACCACCAAAGTTAATGAATCCACAAGAGGCAGTTAAGCCATGTCACGAACCTGGGCACTGTACTGCACAACACAAGGAGACCAAGGGCACACACCTTGCAACAACAACCCCTGGGCCAGTGCAAGTGAGGGGTTCAAACCTGTGACCCAAGCTCTGATACCAATTGTTGCAAAGACGATTGTCATTGCACCAAAAGATCGACTAATTAATGCCTGATACAACTTCCAGAGTTAATGAATCCATGAGAGGCAGTTAAGCCATGTCACAAACTCGAGGGTTGCACTGCACAACTCAAGGAGACAAAGGGCACACACCTTGCAACATAGGGGGCCCTTTGAGGGTTTTTGTCGACTCACATAGTCAACCCTTTTGAGCTCAGTCGGTGGGTTTCCCAACTTAGTGTTACCAAGGGTTCTCGCAGTGTGCTCTCAAAGGCTTATTCAGGCTTGTCGACCATACTTAATATTTATAGTAAGTCATTGGGATCTCTAGTATGGTCAACTGGTGGAGTTACTATATTTGGCATGATGGCATAATTATATCCTGGAGTTATATTGGTTAATATTGGTCCTATACATTTAATATTAATAATGTCAAATAATAAAGATAAATTAAATAATTTAACTTTATGTGTTATGCCGATAAGGGCGTGGTTCGGTGGTCAAGTCGTTGGTTGTAGTTTCAAAAGTGCTCGCAGGCCTTGTGCCTATTATAAAGGGGATATAAGTGATTAAAATGTATTAAAAGGGATTTTAAAAAGTATAAGTGAGTTTTAAAGTACACTTTATAATATAAAGTATAGTGCCATATTAAAAAGAATGAATGGTGAGAAATAAAAGCAAATTAAATGAAATGAAAGTCAAATGCAAATTGGGCATGGAAATATAAAAGGGCAATGAAAGCTCATTTTGCGCATTCATTCATATTTGAAGAAGAATATTTTGATAAGGGTTTGTAGGAATACTTGAGAGTCTGAAAATATCAAGATTTTTTAGGATGAAATCCCTCAAGAGGAACAACTCGATGCACGAGTGAAAGATCTCCCAAGCCATCTTGTAGACAACTTCATTTAGAGGTTGTGCTTGTGCTTCATTGAATTTGTAGGAGTTTCATATTTAAGGGTTTGAAGGATTAATTAGGAAATCTGAGATTTATTCATCATTGAAAAAGCAAGGTATTTACAAAAGGTCCAAATATTTACCAAAGTGTTTGCAAGCATGGAGTTGCTAGGCAAGGGCTTGAAAAATTCATATTGCATATATTAAATATTAAATGCAATTGTTAAGCGTGAGGATTGAAGTCATTAATTCTTTATGCTTTGTACTGGGGTGTGAGGATTGGTGAATGTTATTGTTTCATCATTCAAGCTAGGTGTGAGATTTGAAAAGGAAATTTGTGCTAGTTGTGGGTTATAGAGTTGTGTGAACACATCAATTGTTATTCCCGATTTGTGCATGAGCTTTCAAGGGTCAGTTGTGGCCTTCTTTTCCCATTATAGCCTCCAAATCTGCAACTAAGGATTAGTTTTCTATCATTCTTGGTTGTGGGGCATTGGCAGGTGATTTAGAAGTATTTATAAGGGGTTAATAACTCCCTATTCACATCACTGTTACTACTGCAACCTTTTCCTATTTGTTGGGTGTGATTGTATGACCTAGCAGCTACAAACATCCATTTTCCACCTTTATTTACTATTATCATTGTCATTTGAATGTTGTTGGGTGTTTACTGTGCATTGTATGTTGTTATGGGTGTGATCTTCTTCTTAAGGAAGTCGGTGCTCATCCATACCTACTGGTTGTGGCAATTGGAATAAGGGTCAATTTTCTCTAAGCTTCCAAATTGGTTTTTATTGTTGTTGTAGTTTACAAGTTCTACGTTATACATGTTTTACTACAAGTCTACAGTCTGAATGTCATGTAAATGAAGTTGTAATAGTCCATCACTAGACTAAAATCTTATTACTATGCAAAAAAGAATTGTTGTCACTTGTATACTTAGAAATGTAATAAGGGAAGCTTTGAGTTTCTTTGAGATGCATTAGTTGAGATTCTTTGCTATTATGAATGAAGTTAATTTCTTTCCAATATTATTATATTTCATTAAAAATATCTAGTCATTGAGCAATCAGTTAAATCCATGCAAGTGTTTGATAAAAAACTTCATATGTCAAACTAAAAAGTATGAAGTAAAAATTGCAAGTTAAACTCATATCGGAGTGGGACACTATAGTAGTATTAGAGCACAAGTTATCTTACCATCTTGTTGGGTGAATTATAAAAAAATCAACTTTTGTTCACATCTTTTGCATGTTGGTGACTAGCACCTGCATATCCATCTTTGTGCTTCTTTTCGATAGTTGTTAGAAGCAAGTGTAAGAGATGACTACAGTAAATATATGTTTGGTCTGATGTAGGATTTTTACATGCTAATGAAGGATCCTAACATGAAAAAGACATATTTAAGGAAGGTTGCAAAAACTAAACATTTGGATAAGGTAGATGAATCGCTTCAATATGAGTTGTAGATTACAAATTTTTCTGAGGGGCTTGATCAGTAGTATTGCATTGGTCAAGAGGCAGTGACAAGTGATTGCAGCCACATCTAAAGAGAAATCTTCACTTGCAAGGGTAATTTGTAGTCATGGGATAGACGTAGCAGGCGACGAGACTAGCTGTTAGCGTGGTGCACCTGAGGTTTGGCACCTGGTGAAGGGCATACTATGAGTAGAGATGTGGGAGCCTTCAAATTAGTTGAGGTTGATGGTTCTACTTTCCATTCCAGTGATGATGATACAGGTGATAGTTATGATGCCCATACTTGGAAGTTGGAGAATGATCTATTCACAAGGGGAACCATGCATGAGGAAAATAGTGGTCGCATCTTCCCTGGACAAAGTGAGCAACATTGTAGCACATGGGATTTGGGTGTAATAGTCCCTACACATGACATGGATCTTGTTAGGGATGGATCTTCTATTGAATATACTATTGTCCTAACTTCATCTTCACCATTGTGCATGGGGGACGACATTGATGACATTGATGGTGATGATATTCAACTTGGAAACAAATCTGATTTAGTGTTGCATGGTGTTGATCCTAAATTAAAAAAATAACATAAGGTTGGCAGGTCTTAGGAGTCCAATCAGTTGGTAGGACAATTGAAGGTGATGAAGACCAGATTGATGCAACCATTAGATGCTTTGATGTCACTCTTCAGCTGATGGTAAAGTATTGTTGGAGGATTCTATGGATACAAAAAAATCCTGAAGGAGGACTTTCTCTTGCAAGTTTTTAGGCAATCAGAGAAGTGTTGGTGGTGATGAAGTCAAACTACCTACAACTACTCTCATATAGAGATCACATACTCATTCTTGGTGAGATCTACTTTGATGCGCTTAAGGGGAAGGAAAGGGAGGTGGAAAAGCTTACTGATGAGCTTATTGTCATTGAGGATTCCTTGAAGAGCACTCAAAAGGCCCTTTGAGAATCAGAGATTTAGATTGACAAGCTTTGTGAGGAACTAAGCTTGGTTCAATCATAATAATCTATAGTAGGAGATCATTTTTTTATGACTGTTATGACACATGTAGATGGTAGTGGCACTCATGGTCTGATGGGAGAATCCCTAATGATATTCTAGCATGAGGAGGTTTCAATTTTGTATGAGCTTGAGGATAGGAATGGTTTTGACATTCTTGAGTTTTCACACAACTTGCACCATATTGACCATGAGTCACTTTTGAGGGAGAGTCAATTAAGGGATTAGGATACAGATACATTAGTGGTGGAGATGCATACACTGTGTGGACTAGCTAGCAATGAGGTGTATGTATCCATCTGTGATAGGTACACTAGTCTCTACATTGGTGAGGGAGAGATTGATATCAATGAGTCTTGTATTGAGGATGCAAAGTCTTGTGTGACTAGTGTATTGGATCATCATGTTGCCTTGTCTTTTTCACATGAGTATTACAAGGCATCTTCTAGTGGGAGCATGTCTCCTACATCCGCCAATATTTCGGGTAATGCATTGGTTAAGATAGATGATAGACATGAGCCTAGTGAGTCAGGGACTCAAGGGACAGCTTAAGATTATTGAGGATAAGGTTGTTCAAACCTTAACTCGATTCGATATCACACACAAGTTTGTGGAGTACCTCTTGTGGTCAACACAATTGGAAGAAAGGAAAAAAGGGGTGGTAGTTAGGACTTCTCTAGCTAGTTTGCAAACTATCATGCATCCTCTAGAGTGGATGAAATCAGAAAACCTCTAGTTACTTTCAGATAGGGATTGTGTTATCGAGTTTGCAGAGAGGACTTGGAGAGAAACTACCTAGATTTCCCTTCAAGATCAGAGGAGTGAGCCACATCCTAATTCAGGTGATGAGAGTGAGGAGGCATGGGTTCCCAATGACTATGCAGGTATACCTTTGGCACAGTTAGGAACATTCCACCTTGACTACATAGTGAGGAGTGCTCATCACTTCTTGTTCAGTCCACACAAAGGTGATTTGATGATGTGTAAGTGCGGGTTGGCTCAAGATTCCTATCACCCATTATGGGATGGAGTGTGTCCATCTTCAGGAGATGGAATTAACACTTATGGTTTTTTTACTCTATCACTTTTAGATGGTTGTATACATGGATAGGGATTAGTGTTTCATCATTCATACATCTCCTTGGTAGAGACTGCATCTTCTGCGCCTCAGGGATTTCAGATGGAGGAACATACCCATGTGTGGAATACACTTGGGAATGCGAGGACATAGGTGATTTTTGTTTTAAGCATGCATGATGGCATCATTAGATCAACCCATAATGATGGAGTTTTGCTCCATGTTTTGGTAGGAGACAGTTGTCCTAATCCATGGGACGAGTATTTCATTCATAATTTTCAGAGGACAATAGTTGTTTAGAAGTTCAAAGGAGAGTTGCATCATCTCCTTAGCATGGGAGAATGGCATAGGGATGATGCTCTATCACCCTATGGCCTTGTCACAGTCATTCACATCCCCATAGGTCAACCTTATTGTCTTGTGGGTGTTGATCTATCCTATATTAATAACCTAAGATGAGTTGCTATAGGTTTTTTGATACATATGTGGGGTACTCATCACATCTTTGGGATATTTGCAGAGGTTGTGGAGAGGTGTTGTAACCCTAAAACTTTGAGTTACTTTCATCTTCTCATGTTCGATGGATGTGAGGTTTTGTGTGTTGGGATCTAGGTGGTGATAGTTGTGGCATGATAGTTTGATGAGATCTTGATGTGTTGCTTCATCATTCTCAACATGGTGAAGATCATAATAGAGTAGTGCAGTGGTAGCCAATAGGTGTTGATTATTGCAAACTTCCAATCTAGTTATGGGATCTAGGGATTCCTATGTTTGGTTGATTGCTTTACACTGGGGGAGTTGTTTACAGTGATGTTGATCTTGGATTTATCTCTATCTAGCTAATGCAAAGGATATGTTGTTGGGAATTCTATAAGTTTATCTAGGATCCTAATATTTAGGAGACTAGCTTGAGTATCCAAGTGAGGATTTCTTGGGGATAAGAAATCTTAGGGAGGGTGGACTGTAATGTCCCCTTTTCCTAGGCTAGTATCTTTTACAAAGGTTAGTCCATCACTTGGTCTCCATGGACTAGCATGGTGGTTAGGGGGCTCTTTGAGGGTGTTTGCAAACTCATTCAATCAACCCCTTTGAGCTTAGTCGATGGGTTTTCCAGCTCAGTGTTACCCTGGGTTATTGCATTATGCTCTCAAAGGCTTATTCAAGCTTGTGGACCATACTTACTATTTATAGTAAGTCACTAGGGTCTTTGGTATGGTCAGTTGGAAGAGTTACTATATTTGGCATGATGGCATAATTATATATTGGAGTTATATTGGTTAATATTGGTCCTTTACATTTAATATTAATAACATCAAATAATAAAGTTAAATTAAATTAAATAATTTAACTTTATGCGTTATTAAAATATATTAAAAGGGATTTTATTATAAAGGGGATATAAGTGAATTTTAAGTACACTTTATAATATAAATTATAGTCCCATATTAAAAAGAATGAATGGAATGAAATAAAAGTAAATTAAATGAAATGAAAGTCAAATACAAATTGGGCGTGGAAATATAAAAGGGCAATGAAAGTTCATTTTTCACATTCATTCATATTTGAAGAAGAATATTTTGATAAAGGTCTGCAGGAAGATTGGAGAGTCTAAGAATCTCAAGCTTTTTTAAGATGAAATCCATCAAGAGGAATAACTCGGTGTAGGAGTGAAAGATCTCCCAAGTCAGCTTGCAAACAACTTCATTCAGAGGTTGTGCTTTTTCTTCATTAAATATGTAGGAGTTTCATATTTAAGGGTTTGAAGGAGTAACTAGGAAATCTGAGATTTATTCATAATTGACAAAGTAAGGTATTTACATAAGGTCCAAAGATTTACCAAAGTGTTCGCAAGCGTGGAGTTACCAAGAAAGGGTTTGAAACATTCATATTACATATATTAAATATTAAATGCAATTTCCAGGCGTGAGGATTGAAGTCATTAATTTGTTATGCTTTGTACTAGGGCGTAAGGATATGTGAATGTTATTGTTGCATCATTCAAGCTAGGTGTGAAATTTGAAAAGGGTTTTTGTGCTAGCCATGGGTTATAGAGTTGTGTGAACACGTCAATTGTTATTTTTTTATCTATGTGTGAGCTTTCAAGGGTCAGTTGTGGCATTCTTTTCTCATCTTGGCCTCCAAATCTGCAACTAAGGATCAGTTTGTTGATCATTCTTGGTTGTGGGACATTGGCGGGTGATTTAGAAGCATTTATAAGGGTCAAATCACTCCCTATTCACGTCACTATTATTACTATGAATTTTTCCTGTTTGCTAGATGTGATTGTATGACCTAGGCAGTTGCAAAAATCCATTTCCCACCTTTATTCACTATTTCCATTGCCATTTTAATGTTGTTGGGTGTTTACTGTGCATTGTATTTTGTTCTAGGCATGATCTTTTTCTTAAGGAAGTTGTTGCTCATCCATACCTATTGGTCGTGGCATTGGAAGAAGGGTTGATTTTCTCTAAGCTTCCAAACTGGTATTTATTGTTGTTGTAGTTTACAAGTTATATGATAAACATATTTTTTTGCAAGTCTATGGTCTGAATGTCATGTCAATTAAGTTGTAACAGTCCATCACTAGACTGAAATCTTATTACTATGTAAAAGAGAATTTTTGTCACCTGTATACCCATAAATGTAATAAGGTAAGCTTTTAGTTTCTTTGAGATGCATTAGTTGATCTTCTTTCTTATTATCAGTGAAGTTAATTTATTTCCAATATTATTATATGTTATTGCAAATATCTAGTCATTGAGTAATCAATTAAATGCATGCAAGTGTTTGACAAAAAGCCTCATATATGTCAAACTAAAAAATATTGAGCAAAAATCACAAGTTAAACTCATATCAAGGGTGGGACACTATAGCCCTTGCCACAGGGGGTGAAACAAAAAGATAACCCCAAAATGGGCTATTAGAATAACCCTCAGGACACCTAAAAACAACAAAGTTAACTTGATGTAATCCTAAAGAAACCCACCACTAGAGATTTATTTTCTTAACCACCATTGACCCCCTTCGAGGCCGATCTAAGAACCATGTGGTGTTTTCCCAAGGGGGATTTTTTCCTCTTTACCTCTATCCACTCTGAATCTAATGGAGGAGAAACCAATGAGTAAGAATTAGCTTCTCCAAGGGGCTTCTTCCCCCCCTAAAAGACCAACATCCATTGGCAGACCTGGAGACATAGCAAAAACTTTTGAAGTTGTTGCAACCACATAGATTGTGGAGAGGCCTAACACCATGGTTCCTTTTACTTTTCCCTATGCTTCTAATTTGATTTCAACCTAGGTGTTACTACCCTAGGAGAATTTGGGGTTGTAGGGGTTTGAGAGGAGGCACCTTGGGGAAATGAATGCTTTCCACTCAAGTTTTCCTTAGCCTCCTTAACCTTTAAGGAATATTTAATTGAATAATGATGAGGAAGGGCATCTGACCACCAATATTTTTTCTCATGTATTTAATATTCTTGGAGCAAGAAAAGGCCATATGCCCAATTTAAAAATATCGTATGCATCTAAATCCAAAATTTGAGTCCAAATGCGATCAAAAATCTTAAAGGTGATTTCAGTAGGGAGGTCCCTTGTGAAATCCATGTCGACAAGGATTCGGGAAAAGGTTGTGTGAGTGAAGTTGGAAGCATCTGAATTAGCAACCAAGAAAAAACCTAGAGAGTCACAATCACCTGAAAGCAATCCTCAAACTAGAATTTTAATAGGAGATTTGGGAGACAGACCCAAACAAGCTTCACTAAGAAAGATTCGGTGATAGGATTAAAATATAGAAACTATGGTTTGAGAAGGAGTTGAATTTTCCCCCAACACCATCTTTCATGTAGAATGGCATCCCTATCTTGCCTGCAATCAAACACTACAATGAAAAACCCTTGTGCACAAGGGTAAAATTCTACATTACCATTGATCATTGCTTGCCATGCCGATGATATCTAGTTGTACAGGTTTGATAATTTTAGCTAGAGTCCATTAAACTGACCAATCAACCCATTAGTGGTGAAAACTTTTTCCCCATCAAAGGCCTCTTTCTTAAGCTTATCTGAAAAGACCAAGATAGTGGAGGAAGAAGCTCTCCTGATAAGGGTTTTCAAGCTTACCTTCACAAACCTTGATTGATCAATGGCCATACTACCATTCATTAGTCGAGCATCCCAAATTGTGGATTTGCATTTTTTCCTTGGTTCATTTTGGCAGTAGCGTCCTTGTAAGAGGAACCAACAATAGGTTTATCCTTCGTCAAACTAACAACAAAAATCACAGGGTAGAAAGAAGAGGTGCCAAAGAATGGTTAATTAAGCACCGAATAGTCAGATCAATGGTTTCTAGAAGACCTATTTGAACTAGAGCACATCTCCAAAGGATTTGTAGCATCCACATTCGAGCCAGACAAGCCAAACAAATCAGATCCATGCCATTACACGGGAACTCATGGTAGATGTTACCGATGACAAAGGATCGACATGACCATGGAGCAAGTGAGGTAGTGTGACAAGCATGAGGTGTTGTGGTGGGAAACATTGTAGGAGCCTTTGAATTTTTATGCTATATTATTACGTAAAATTGTAAGAAAAAATATCATCACATCAATAATTTAGGGAAATTAATTAAATAGAAGAGATTGATGTAGGGGTGTAGACTACTTTGGATGGGAGAATCTCAATGAGAAAGAGGCTGAGGAGAGCATGTTTCTCTCCTTGAACACAATGAGTGCTTTTTTGGAATTTTAGAGTCATTAATGCCTCTGACAAGTGGACTCAAATCAAGCGTCAGTTGGATGTTTGTGGGGTATATTTAATAATGTTACAAGAGACTAAAACATCATAGGAAACATATGAGGCATCAATTATGAAGTGGAAAAAATGGAAATCAATTCTTGTACATGGTGGATTAGTTATATTATGGAATCCAAAAATAGTGTCCATTGATGCAAACAATAGTGACAATAACTGGCAATTAATGAGTGTGGTAAGTTTTGATCTTAAATTCAGGCTGCTAAATGTATATGGACCAACAACTACACATGATAAGAAGAAGTTATGGGATGTTCTAACAAATTATATTCAAGGACTTGGAAATAAAAAGGTGATATTGGTGGGAGATTTCAATGTGATAGTGTCATTACATGAGAAACAAGGAGGTATATGCCCGCCACATAAAATAGTGAAGGAATTTAGTTCTTTCATTTTAGATAATGCATTGAAAGATATCTTACCTATGAAAGGCAGCTTTACCTAGACAAACCCGAGGAAATATTTTTTGTAGATTGCAGAGTGGTTAGAAAGATTGTTAGTATCACAAAGCTGGGTTCTAGGGTCATTTAATTTGGTTTCAAAAATATTGTCTTTTATAAATTCAGATCCTTATGCAATATCATTAACAATATTGGGATTAAATTTGATGGCAGACCACAGGCCTTCCATTAAGTTTAAAAAAATGTGGTTCAAACCTTTGCATTTTCTTCCACGTCTCTGACAATGGTGGGTCAATGTGGACTATCATAAAGGTGCAAAAATGTTCCAGTTCTCTAAAAAATTGCAGTATATTAAGCAACAAATAAAAAAATGGAATGTCCAAATTTTTAAAAACATTTTGGTACAAAAAGAGGAGGTAGTGCAAAAGAATTAGTAGATATTCATGAGCACATAATTTAGCATGGTTTGGACTCAACTACATATGAAAAGAAGAAGAGTTTGCAATTGGCATTGGAGGAATTAGGCAAAAGAGAAGAAAATTATTGGCGACAGAAATCTAGGGAATCATGGTTAATGGAAGGGGACCATAACACAAAATATTTTCATGCATCTGCCCAAATCAAAAGAGTTGCACAATAGTGTTTTCAATTCAAGATGCCATAATAGGGAATTAGGTTACAAATGTAAAGGAGATTCGGGAGGAAGGAGTCAATTTTTTTACAAATCTTCTAGCCCCGCCACAGGATGGGTCAACACAGGTAAATCAAGATGAGAAAGTGTTAATGGATACAATACCAAATCTCATTTCTCAAGAATAAAATGAGGGTTTGATGAAACCTTTCACTTTAGAAGAATTGAGGAAGGTAGTTTTTTCACTTTTTTCAGATAAGACTCTAGGGCTTGATGGTTTCACAACCATTTTCTTTCAAAAGTGTTGGGATGTGTTGGGTTTTGACTTGCTTTTAGCTCTGGAGTATTCACAAAGAACTGGAACAATGTTGAAACACTTTAATGTTACAAGCATTACAATTTTTCCAAAAAAAGGAGCCGAAGACTTTCATAGAGTTTAGACCTATCTCATTATGTACAATACAATCTATAAGATTTTCACAAAAGCAATATAACTTAGGCTGCAACATCTCATTCCCAAAATTATCTCACAAGAACAAGGGGGCTTTGTACCAGGTAGAGAAATAGTTAATGGAGCCTTGGTTGTGCATGAAGTGCTTCATACTATTAATTATAATCACCTATCATCTTTCATTGTAAAACTATATATGATGAAAGCATATGATAGGATTGATTGGAGTTTCTTAATGAAAGTCTTGGCCAAATTTGGTTTTTGCAATAAATGGTGTAAATAGATCTTGTCTTGCTTATCAAGAGTGAAATTTTTAGTTATAATAAATGGGTCTCCTTTAGGCTTCTTCAATGACACACAAGGGGTAAGACAGGGGGGTCCTTTATCCCCATTCCTCTTCATAATCATGGCTAAAGCATTGAGTAGGGCAATAAAGGAAAGGCATAATCAAGGTTTGGAAAGGTATACTCATTACCTAATCATATATTTTAGTCACGCATACTCTCTTTGTTGATGTAATGATGGAAATAAGGTTCTCCACCTTTTAGGAGATGAAGCACACTAAGGGGGTTCCTATTTTGCTATTATTACATGTAAGGAAACCCTAGAGATCTCAATTTAGAGGTGGAATGATAGGGAGAGATCTGCTAAAGGGTATCCTAGGGTATGATTAGAGACTAAAAGGTGGGTTCACCACCAAGCTAGGGCAAGGAAAGACTAGTAATATGCGAGATCTAATGATAAAATCTAATGATATGCAAGGCTTGGATAAATGACCTAGAAATGTATGCAAAACAGAATAGAAAGATGAGAAATCAGAGATGTGCACCTGGAAACCTGTAGCAACTTGAATGAAGACCTAAAATGTTGGAAATGATGAATTTAGTGCACACTAGGACTCATACACTAGGCTGGGCGATTTATTCCCAAATTAGGGTTTTTGGGCAAGAACAAAAATATGGCAAAGACAAGTCTAGAATACCTAAAAATTGGAAAATCCACTACACTGAGACTCATATGTCAAAAGTTGCGTATTAGTCCTACTTGGATTTTTTGAAGGATCAGGATCTGAATCTGATCTTCAACCTTTTCTCTATCTTCTTAACCTAATTTTTGAATATGAATTATTGAATTATGCTTTGTAGGTGTCTTTTAATGATCTTCTAAACAAGGTGACAACTTGGACAACTTTGCAACTTTGACAACTTCTTTCCAGTCTTTCTCCTCAATATGCCTTCAACCTAAATCTGCAAATCACACACTAAGATGAAAAAATGTTGTTTTGTTAGTGGAAATGGGTTTTCCTTGGTCAAACCCTATTTTGGTAATCAAACCTTGAAATGAAATGAAATGTAAAGGAGGAATGATGAATAAACAAAATGATATGTTACAACTCACAAAACCATAGAAATAAAGTGTTGCAAACATGTATGAAATGGCTCTAATGGATGTAGATCTTGACTCTTGCTTGAATGATATGGATCTTGACTTGAATGCTTGCTTGAATCATAAATCCCTACATCATAAATGTTAGCTCAAAAACAAACATGATGCATGATGACTTTGACATGATGTTTGATACTTGAGTAATGCTCTAAAAAACTTGATAACTAGCTCTTGAAGACTCTTGAATTCTCTTGTAAACTCTTGAATGCTCTTGTGAACTCAAATTTTCTATTATGCATGAATACTCAAGTTGCTAGGAGAAAATATGTGAAATAAGCTTGTATTTATACTTGATGTCAAATTTCCTAAAATTACAACACTACAAGCCGACATCAGATCTAGGAGAATAAAATCCTGTGAAGAATTGAATTATAATTTAATTTTAAGAAACATGGGACTCATACACCAGAAGTGGCATATGAGTCCCATTAGGATAGGCTAATGGTCACATTTTTCAAGAAAAGATTAGATTCATGTGAAAGCCAATTCGGGGCCCCAAAACTTAGGTGGGACCCATATGCCCAAGGTGGCGTATGAGTCACAGATCACTAATTATAGGTCATACAATCCAAAAATACTTGAGTTATGATTGAATGGTGGTTTATGTTAGGATTATCCTCAGAAAGATGCATTAATTAAGGCTTGTGGATGGAAAATAAAACTAATTAAGGCATAAAGAAGCCCAATTAATTAATAAAACCCTATATTAGTGTGAAAGTATAATACTACACTTTACAACACCCTAAATAAGAAACAATTAGGTCCACTTAGTTTACAAGGGCCCAAGACCTAATGTGAATGTGTTAAACACATTACAACACTAAAGCAAGGCAACATTAAGCTCAATTTGATAAGGAGGGCCCAAACAAATGCAAAAATGTAGAGGGATACATTTTTTGTCATTAAATCTAGCCCCCACTTTAGTGAGAGGAGGAACTTGCTTCAAAATAACACTAAAGTAGACAAACTCGCATCAAGAGGGGTTCAAATGTACCAATGCTAGTTAGATAGGATGCCAATGATCAAGAGGGATGATCAAGCCCCCAGGATCAAGATCCTATAAAAAACCAACCTAGGCACAAAATAACACACATGAAAATGATATAAGGAGAAATAACAAGGCAAAAGCATACATTGCCAAAGACAAATAGAAAAGATCAAGCTTCGACCGTTTGTCTCACATGTTGTTGATCATATTGTTGTGCAGTTTTCACACACACGCCCCATTGAAAGTAGGGACCCTCTTTTGCTCTAGTTTTTGATGCTTTAGCCCTTGGATTTTGAGGTTTTGTTGCCTTAGCGTGTGTTTGAATTATTATCTTATTCGTGCATATGCCCCCTTTTGGGAAGCACTTTGAAAATCTAATGTTCTAAGACTCATTTCAGGTTTTTTACTGCTCTCAAGATTTTTCACTTCTTCCAGATTTCCCCGGATGCTCTAAAAACCCGACGGCTGATGTTTTGCACTATTTTCTGGATATTTTGGTCCTTCGTGGAATTCTGCATGGATTAGATTTTCCCAACATTTTGTCTCCTTGATAAATTCCTGGATTGGGGTTTTGGTCTATCATTTTTATGAATTTTGATGGCTCAGTCGCTATATTCTCCTATTGATTGATGAGTTCAATGGTGCCTAGCATTCTCATGATTGCATTTTTGAGCTCAATCCTGTGTGCATGGTTGTTTTCATTTTGGTTGATTTTTAGGATTTTTGGGTTTTTCGAGCTTGTGTGATTGCCAGCCTTGAGTGAGTTTGTGAGCTTATTTTCGATTTCATTTAAGTGAAACTCACCTGTGTCTCCTTTGAATAACCCATCCTTGGGCTTAATAGGGGTGGAAATCAAAATCTGGGCTAACTCCCCTGCGTTCATGGTGAAATTTTAGGGTTTCAGATTTAGGGCATCACCATTTCCTCTTGATTTACCTTTGGATGAGCCTCAAATTTAATGATGATCTGTAGGGGGTTCAAATCGAGTTGGTCGCAACCTCAAGTTCCTCAAATTTGTGATCATTCGATCAATTTGAGTGAAGTCATGTGAGAATGTCGACATTCGAGTTTTCCTTCAGTTTCGGGATTTTCCTTCGCTGGCGGATTTCCCCAATTTTCCTTGTCCTCTACATTTTCCCGAAGTATGCAGTGATCCAAAGTTTCGGCTACTTCGCAGATTTCTGCTCCCTCTGAATTTTCCCAAAATTTCTGTTGTCTCTTCATTTTCTAGAACTTGTAGACTATTGTTGTTTTCGTGGAATTCCATCCTAGGCGGAATTCTCTGAAAATTTGTTGAAAATGAAGGATTGTGAGATAGCATGAATTATTAGCTACTAATTGTGCATCATGTGATTAATTTGAGTGATATCAAGATATTTCATGTTGTTTCTTATCTGATTGTGATTGATTGAATGATTATTGGGTGCTTGTTATGCTTATTTTGCTAGAATCCACCTCGCTGGGAATTTTCTGAAATTCCTCTTTGGTCTGGATTCATCGAAGGGGTGAAAATCCCAAACTATGAACGTTAGCAATATTTTGTGGTTGATTTTGATCTTTGTTTGGAATTATTTGAATGATGAATATATTATTGGTGATGGGCTAAATCTGATCCTCATGTTATAATGGATATTATTGATGGTTGTTTTTGTTGAGTGTAGGCTAAATTTAACAAGGTCTCAAAGAAGTTCGGGAGGAGATTAATTTGATTGAAAGAGGGTTTAAAGCATTTATTACTTCACCTATGGCCAACCTGGAGGGGATTTTTTTCAAGGTACCAGATAGATTGGATCGAGATAAGGACAAAGGGGCTAGTTAATGATCAATTGCATTGGGAGTTGTGCTTCCTATTTATCTAGAGCCTTTATGCCCTGCTTCTTCTGTCCTCCGCATGCATTGGATCGAGTTACATTGTAAATCCCAGGCCGGCCTGGATGAGTCCCAAACATTTAGTGCTAATTTATTTTGTTCTAGAACTTCTTGGGTTGACCTTGTTTTGTGGTTGTTTTTATTGTAACCCTAATTGGGTTGACATATCTTGGGGGTTTCTATAAATATGGCATTTCACCTCATTTGTGAGGGGGGTAGTAGAAGTCACTGGAGATAGTTCTTGGCTTAGAAGAAATTAGGGTAGTAAAGTAAGAATTAGGGTTAGAAGTTAGTCGATTTTGGAGCAAGTGTTCTAACACAGAACATTAGAATGGTTGTTGATATTGGATGATTCAATATAATTGAAGACATTGTAATTTCTGGTGACCTCTTTTTGTTGACTTATCTTGCATGGTTCTTGTTGTTCCATCTTTTGAAATTTCTCAAGGTTATTTGATTTATGCTATATTTAGAATTAGACATGATTCAATGGTGTTTATGGTTTGATGCTTGAAGTGTTTGCAGCAATCCCTAGTCCATACTTTTTGCAGCTAGCTAATTGTTAGTTGATTTGCAAAGTTAGCCTGGACCTTACATTTATTATGCTTAGTTCAATTGTGAATGCTTAGTCATTTCAATTGCAATAGGGTTGGTTTGGATGAGGGTTCATGATTTGAAAATATTTAATGCCTTAGAAGATTGCACTATTTCTGTAAGATTGCAGATTTATCTGGGTTAAGTAGGAATTAGTTTATGAGGGATTGGTCCATTTAAAGTATTTCATCGTTTGCATTGTTAGTCTTAGAAGTAGATTTAATCTTAGGGTCTCTCTTAAACCCTTATCTTTTGCTATTTCTTTATTATCTGGGTTAGTTTTAGGATTGAAGTATCACCATATGGCTAGAAAGATCCAGTTATTGCTTGTAGTAAGGTCCCATTGTGATTACCAGCATTTTCACATTTATCACTGAGTTGTTTGTGCATTGTCAAGACTTGACATTAGAGACCTTGGGGTTATCTCTTGAGGCTTGCTGATAGAGATTTACCTTTCAAGAGAGATAGGATTTCCATATTCTATCTGAGTTGTTGTTGTGCAAAAAACACCATCAACAAATTGGCGCTAGAAGGAGGGCCTAAATAAGCAAGTTGGATCAAATTTTTTTTGCCATCTCTCCTGAAAGATTCAAAAGAAGAACCGGATCTACTCTAGGAGAAGAGGAATTTCAAGAGTTGCAAGCTCCTACCAAGTCAAGAAGGACCAACAAAAGGGGAGAAGCATCATCCACCCAACCACTTCCATCATCTCCATCATCCTCATCTTCATCAAGTCCATCTTCATCTGATTTTGAAGCCATTATCATTCGATAACCTCAACAAGCCATAAATCAACCTTTACCACCTCCACCTCCATCAATGGCTTTCCTAGCTGATAACCCATCTCCATTGACTTTCTCTAATTATAATGTCATGCCTAAGAACCCTGAACATTTTTGTTCGAAGTTCCATATTAATGATCCCAAAAGGACTACAGAGGAGCATATTAGGATTTTTAAAACTACCCTTAAGGATAGGGGAATCGATCATGAGGATGTTGCGTGTAGAATTTTCCCATATTCCCTTGGGGATGAGGCATTTCATTGGTATAACCATCTTCTTGTTGGGTTTGTCACTACTTGACTGTAGCTGGAGACTGTTTTTTACAGAAATTTGAGACCCTAATTAGTGCCAATGAGTTACTTCTGTAGTTTATTAGAGTCAAGAGGGAGGCAAATGAACCAATAGTGGCTTTCAATAATAGATTTCATAGGGCTTATGCTAGTCTACAATCCCCTTATGTTGTAGATGATGCCTCTGCCAAGGAGGTTTATTATGAGGCTTTGGATAGTTTAACATCTACTTTCATCAAATGGAAAGCAAACCCTCCCGATAGCCTATTTGAAGCTTATGATGTGGTTGTTAAAGTGAGTACAGATTTGAGGCAACACTTGTCTAAACCTTTGTCATTAGCTAACCAAACACCTACTTTGAGTCTGGTCCCTCAATTACCCTTGGTTTCACACCTAGGTCATACCTATATACCCAACTATTTGTAGAGCTCTGAGATATTTAATCAACCCTTGAACCATGGGTCACATACTGTTTATATACAGAATTCAGCTGGTATTGTTCTTCCATCAAACAATGCAGACAAGGAGAGGCTGGATGCACTCACAGAGCTAGTTGAGAAGCTGAACACCAAAGTCACCTACCTAAGGCAGTAGAATAGTCAATCCCAGGTAGACCAAAGGGAGATTTAGTCCAACTATGATCAAAGTGACAGGGATATGATGCAAGCTCAGGGGCAGAACTTTGATAGGGGACAACATCTTGATAAAGATCATGAAAGGCAGCCACCACATTGGAATAATGGAGGAGCCTTATCATCTTTGGATCAGCCAAACAATCATAAGAAATCTAGTGGAATTTACCTAGCCGAAGCAGCTCTTTTAGGACGGTGTAGGCTTCATAACACTAATCAACACTCTGAGTTGGATTGTTGAGAATTCCAAACTACTGCATCTATTTTCCAGCAAAAATTCCAACATTCCAACAACAGTTCGAGTGGATGGGAGATAGTACCATTTAATCCATATGAGATATCAGTCATGGTGGTGAATCATGTCCCATTTCCAAGAAGTGAAGAGAATGGACCAGAAGAAGGACAAGACAAGAGTGTTGAAATAGGGTATGCATACAATGAAGAATCAATAGTTCAACCTTTTGGAGGTAATGAGGAGAATGACAATGGTCCACTAGATGAAGAAGAGTCTACAACTAAAGAGGTTCAAGCATTCCATCATGTGCCAACTCATTATTTCGTAAGTGGAGGACAATCTAATAAAGGAGGAAGCATTGAGAGCAACATGGATAAATTTGTGGTTAGCTCTAAAGACAACTATTCTACCATGACTACAGAGCAAATAGGTGAATGTGTGGTAGAAGAACTCAAGAAAGTCAAAGTAAGTCTCTCTGCTCATGAGTTGTTAGGGGATCCTGCAATCAAGGGTGTAGTACTAAGGTCTCTTGAAAGGGATATGCTTTCTTATCAAAAGGGTGCTTCAGGCCAAGCTGATGCAAATACTTTAAAGGAGGTACTCTTGTCTAAAACAAGCCTAGGAAATTATGTACTCGCAGTTGACCCTTAAGGATGGGAGGCCGAGGAAATCCTCATGTTACATGATATGCCTATTCATAAATTCGACAGTGCTGAATCATCAGTAGAATCAACAAAAGAGGTGGAGGAGCAAGCATGGTTGCCATATTATACAAATAATGTGCATCAAACTACAAAGAATGAGTTTCCAATAAAAAAATTTCAACAAGCTACTAGTGAATGTCTAGTAGAAGAGTCAATTGGCATTGGATCTGAGAAAGTCATAGCAATAAACATTGAGGCAGCCTTGGAGGAGGTTGAGCTTTCAAATGAGGAGCCTCAATAGATTGTTAATGAATATCCCATGAAGTAAATTGTAGGAGCTGATGTTGTTGATAAAGAAGCTAGGGTTCCTGAGGGTTATAGTTACAAACCTGAACCAGTGCCAATAAAAGAATTCAGGGAGTTTTCTTGTTCATCCAATTCTATTTTTTCTCTATCAGTTGGTGGACTAAATATTGAAAATTCACAGATTTTATGTATTAAGGATGAGATAGCTGATGTGATTCATATGGATGTGCAAGAAAATCTGAAAGATGCTTAGAACAACACTACTGCAGTCATATTTGATGGGCTTAACCACATTGCAGTATGTGAAGGCATGCTTAAAGATCAGTCTGTGAGGCCTCCTGATGAACATCATGATGGGGAAGTTACTATACATGACGGGGTTTCTGCATTTTCATCATTGACCCTTCACAAAGACATTCAAATAGGTGAAAAGTTCCATGTTTACATTTCTGAACCTATTCAATCTAATTTTTACTAGGAATTATTCATTGAATATTCTAATTCTATTTCGCATGTTTCGAATGCAAGAGGGATATTGCATCATCAGTCAAGACCTCCTGAGGACAAAGACATCCACTTTTCACAATTGAAGAATGATGAATACAACATTTAGTCCACAACTGTACAAAATCAGGTTGTTTCTCTCCTTGCTAAAAATTATGAAGCTTATCAATTTGATTATGGAGGCTTAGGGAAGACAACTTGTGTATGGATTGATCATGGTTTCAATGAGTTGCCTCAATTGCTGATTATTCCTATCAGTAAGGTTAAGTTTGAATGCTGCAATTTGGTGATTTACTTTGTTGAGTATAAGGATAAGTTTTCATTCTTAAGGACTCTTACTTTCACCTTATTGCTTGTCCATGCACTGAAAAGTCAAGTAGGTGTAGGTCTCATTTTATCATGTCTGGTAAAGAGTCATTTTGGTGTTTCTTTGTATATAGTTTGATTTGAATAAATGTAACTTGCTCTGATTTTCTTTTGCTTTAGTCTGATTTTGTTTTCTTTAGGATAGATTGCTTTAGGATTGGTTTGATTTGCTTAGTTTAGGGTTTGCTTTTGGTTTGGTTTGTTTTTGCTCTGCTCTGGCTTTGGGGGTTTTCTTGTTTTCTTTTGGGTGTGTTGCATCTGCATGGAAATCTTATTCATTATCTGGGACCATTCTAGGTATTTCATTTATGAACTTTAATCATGTGTTTTGAATGGATGATTGAGGTCTTTTGTTATTGTCAAGCAGTTTGAATGTTTGATTTAAAGATGGGTCATTGGTTTGATTTGAACCTGAAGAATTCTGAAATCTTATATCTTTCATATATCTTAAGAATCCTGAGGTTGCTATGGGATCTTTGTGAGGTCATGTTAGGTGAAAAATCATATTTTTGCTTCAATGCCATTGTGGTTCTTAGCCCTGAGTGTGAAATTCATTGTTCATAGGTTGAAAATAAAAAGTGAAAAGAAAAGAATATTAGAAAAGAAAGGAAAAGAAAAAATATTGAAAATCAAAAGAATGGATTCAACCTATCAGGGGTATCCGAATATCTCTACTGGGGCTATGGACACCTGGCTGGCATTAGAGCTATGTTCGGGAGAATTACATCGATAACCTCGTCGGGGCTATGGACGCCTGACTGGCAGCAAGGCTCTATCCAGGTTGCTTTTGGAGATAGAATATTTATGTGGCCTAACTTGACTAAGTTTGGTTTCTGTGGTATCTCAAGGAGGGAAATGAACTCACCTGCACACACTCGGATTTTTAGTTTATGGAAGGTTCAGTCTACCTTTGATTCTGATTTTCTTTAGTCTTGCATTTCTGATTCGTTTGCCTAATTTGGAGATCGAAACCAGAGATTCTGGGTTCCTGATTCCTGTTCATCATCAAAATGCTCTGGAGCATTTTCCCAGCAGAGTCGCCATTTTTTTCTGCACAGCAACACATATCTAGGTTGTTTGTCTTAAAATGCACCCTCACTCTAAGGCAACGAAAATTCAAGTTGTCCGCTGGGTGAGTATCCAAAGAGGTGTGACACATACACACATGACCGGTATGCACTCACACACACAAGCAAGTGGCTATGTGAAATTCATGCCTAAGTTCAGCTTCTCGTACAACTAGACCAAAGCTATACCTCTTGATAACTTTGATAAGGCACCACACAATAATGAACTTCGAGCTTCATGAGGCAAGCAAAGATTTGTATGCTTGAAACTCATGAACAAACAAGATGGCTCCACAGGCATGCAAGGTGGCCGTATAACCAAAATTGTAAATGCAACATAGGGAACGTTCAAATGACTTTTTCTTAGTTCATGTAAGGTCTTAACTTAGGGAACATCATGCCTAATGTCTCCCAGAGTTGACCAATCAAAGAATAGAAGATTCACAACTTAGGGGATACAGTGTGTCGCATCAAGCCACTAAGAGGAATATAATATGCTAAGAGAGATCACACTCTTGAAGGACATCACACCCAATGCCATCCATAAAGAGAAAGATGCATCACATGAATTAAGAAGACTACACAATGAAATATGAAATGAAAAAAGAATAATGCCAATGTATGCCCCCACTTTAAAGAAATTTTAAACACCATGTTGTGAGAAATTACTTTAAAGTAGAAAATGATAAATGTTAACAAGAAAGAGGACATGAGAGCTTATTTGGAAAGCCCTATGCCAAGTCATATGTTTCCAAATAAAGTTATGTCATGGAAAAAAAAGGAAGGGGTTTCCCCCAAAAAAAAAATTCCAAACACATGAGGGATCCATGGATTGGGGTCAGTATGCCTTTGCTATAATGTAATTAGAGAGCTCAGAACTGTCATCATTCCCCAAATACTCATAAAACAAGAAGAATGACACAAAGAGAGTGAAAACAAAGAAGATCCTTTCAGGTCAACATGGAAGAGACATGAATGTCTCGACACCTTGTGTCATCCCCAAAAGGAAAACACAAGACAAATGAAAAAGATAAAGGAAAGGCTTTTGGGTCAACATAGAAGAGACACAAATGTCTTCTCCTTACGTCATCCCCAAAATGAAAACACAAGACAAAGAAAAGATAAAGAAAAAGGTAAAAGATTTATGACATAGAAAAGAATGTAGGTACAAATAGAGGAATGTCACAAAGAGAGAGAGAGAGAGAGACATCAAACAAAATAGTATGGGGGATCACATTACACACATGCAATCACACACAAAACATGAAAAATAAAACAAAGGAAATATTAGTAAGGCACATGCGAGTCAACCTATTAGTAGGTCGTTCACATCCCAATTGTGTTCATTTTATATAGAAGGCAAGCAACTAGCCAAAGGGATAATAGCAAGTGTCGAACTAGGACCATCACCAAGTTCAACACTCTTCCTAGGAGAATTATCATGTAAGCTCATAGAAGAGGAAAATAATGTATTCAATTCATTATGGACCTCCTCGTCAATTTTAGCAATCTCCTCATCGTCATCTAAATTAATCACAACAGGAGGTCTAATGATAATGTCCAAAGAAGGTTTTGGCTCTTGTTGAGATTGTGGGATAGGATATTTTTGTTTCGAAAAAGAGGGAGACTCGTCGTGCATTGCTTCAGTCAAGTTTGAATTTTGATTTTCTTTTTTTGTCTCTCCATTTAACCTTCGAGCAAGAGCATGACATCTATGCCTACACTCTCTAGCATTTCTATTTCTTTTAGTGTGACTTTCAAGTTGTGTTTTTGTAGGAGTGGGTTTTTCAACCATAGGTTTATTTTCTTCCCTAAGGAGAGGAACAAAAGGAACCATGGAATTTTGTTCAACCACTTTCTCTTTAACTTTGTAAACTTGCAAGTTATCTTAGGAGGCATGACATGATTGTTTTCATTATCTCTTGGTATTTTGTAGGAGATAGGTAAAGGATCTATCATAGGTTGGTCTTGGTTGGTTGGAATGTCTTTTGGTTCTATCATGGTTTTATCAAGGATAGGAGACTTAGTCATAGGTTGAGGCATGTTTCTAAGGGATAGTTTGGCTATGCATTTTGCCTTAAACTTTTGATAGGATTTGAAAAAGAATTCCTCACGAGGTTCAATAGGTTCCAAAGGCTCGAGCCAAAAGGAATCTAATGAAAGTTTCCTCGGGAATAAAAAGGATTAAAGCCAGTATGGTGCATAGTGAAAATTTCATTATCAAAGGGAGACTTTAAGCATTTATGCACAACCGATAGGATGACTTCCATGGAGCATAGCCATGGGTAACCAAGCTTCACATGGAATTGATCCAATGTTGAGATGATGGAGAATGATATATCTAATGTTTTTGGTCATATTTGTAAAGGTAAGTTGATTGATCCCATCGTGGGGCAAGTGAAACTGTTATGCGTCTTTATTCATGCTTTCGTTTTATCATATGTTTTTTGATAGAGTTCATGCACAAGTAAGAATTCTTCAGTGATTAAATTCTCTCCATAGAAGGGATCAATTAATATCCCATTAGTGGGCTTGTCATTGATTCAATTAGCTATGTAAAGAGGACCATCAGGTGCATTTCTAATAATATAATTAGAGGAGAAAGCAATGTCAAGAGGTTTTTTGTTCAACCCTTACAAGGTTGATTTTCAATCAATGCAATCAAACCTTTTTCAATATTATCCATAGGACCTTGTTCAATGGTATCCATAGGACTTTGTTGAATTGTACCCATGTTCTCACCATCCGTGTCAACATTCATCACATCATTCTTTGAATTTTCACTAGCTTTGACAAATGAAATATTATGTTTTGGCATAGGGTTGGTAAAGATTTGCAAGTTTTGGTTGGGAGGGGAAATGTACTTATTTCCTTGATCATTAACACCTCCAATTGAAAGATGGCCAGAATCAATGAGGTCTTGCACAAGATGTTTAAGATGCTTACAATGTTTTGTGTCATGTCCATTTTTCAATGATAATGGAAATAAGCATTCGATCTAAAGTTCAAAGGTAAAGGCTTATTAGGATTAGGAGTCTTAACGGTAGATAAGGTGATCATATTTTATTCTAAAAGTTGTGACATTGTGTTATGGAGGGTATTGGGTAAGGGAGTAAATTGTCTAGTTGAATCCCCAAATGTGAAAGGAGTTGTCTTGCTTATAGTAGCCACTTGGGTACATCAACATGTTGAGTTATTTGTTGAGGAGGATTAAGTTGAAGAAAGCCTTTATTCTTTTTTCTAAAAGTTTGGTACTTGTTTTGGTTTTCAGATTCAGACTTCTCATGTCATCTAGAGGTGGGTTTTGTGTCACGACTACTAACTAGATTTTGATAATCATGAAGGGCAGTACACAAGTGCACAAAGGAGGGGAAATTCATCATGGTAATATTATCTTGTATCTTAGTTGCAAGTTCTCAATGAACATCCTTTGAAGGTGAGGGTCAAGAATCTTTACATCGATTTGGGAATAAAGCAATTGGTAGAGTGAAATAAAGTCTGTAATATTTTCATCATCTTTTTGCTTACATCTCATCAAATTGGCTAGAGTCATCTTAGGAGTCATATGCACTTGGAAATGGTTTATAAATGCTTCAACAAGTTCATTGAATGAATGAATTGAGTTATTCGATAACAAGGGAAACCATTCTAAGGCAGTATCCTTCAAGGATCTAGGGAAAAGCTTAGCCAAGAGCTTATCCTCAAGAATAAAATCAACACATAGGGTGGTAGAAGCAGAAACATGGTTAGAAGGATCTCCTTTCCCCCCATATTTCTTAAATCTAGGCACCTCTATACCTTGTGGCATCGACATTCTAAATATATCCAAGAATGGATTGCTTTTGATATAAGGTTGGCCATTTTTATTTTGATTTATAGTGGAAAATTGTTTTTGCAGGGATGAAACAGTTTGCAAAAGTTGATTTATGAGAGGATCATTATTTGCATATTGAGATGGAGGTGAATAAGGTGGAGGTGTGTATGTGTTCAAGGGAAAAGTGAATGGAATTATTATAGGAGGTAAAGTGGTAGGAGATATGACATGTGATGCCACAAAGGTACTAGGGATGCTAGTAGAAATACCCAAGGAAGGAATCACATTACTAGTAGGTTGCATTGTTGTTGTAGGTTGAGGGTTGGTATAGGTAGGAATAGAGGCAATTATTGTGGGAGGAATTTGAATTCCTCCTTGGCTTGGTACATTGTTCGAAGGTAAAGAACAATTAGTGGTTGAGGTAAGATGTTTTCCAAAAATCTGAACTATGTTATGCACAAGGTCAACTCCTTCTTCACTTTCAATCATGCGATGCATGTTATCTATGGTAGGGATAGCAGTGTTTGAAATGTTTTCAGTAGTTACCTAATTTTGTAGGTTTGCTAAGTCTTCATGAAATTGGATTATGTTTTCTTGTGGAATACTAGCAACCATTGTTTCAACATGTGCCACACTACTTGAAGGTAGAGGGTTGTTGAGGGTATGGTCCATACCTAGTGAATAGTGTCAATGCTAGGAGTGAAAGAGCTATATAACCCAAGATCCACGATGATTGTGCTATCATAGGATGACATGAGTCTCGAACTTCGAATCACTATAGTATTAGCAATAGGACACCAAGTAGAAAAGCTCATACACGGGACAATCAAGGAAATGTAAGATGCAATGGACACAAGATAAATGCTATTCGCTAATTCCAATTCAAATGAAATTAAGCTAAATGCAATAAAATGAAAGTAATAGAAGGTCTGTAAACTGAAATAGATAACTAACAACAGCAAACAGAAACATAGAAACAAAGTTTTTAATGTTGGAAAATGTAATTTAAAATCTGAAACAGGACTAAATCTCCTAGAGGGGTGTATGAGAACCAATAAGGGCTTTTCAGAGGTTTGAATGTTGAATAAAAATCACCACAGAACACCCAAAAATTGGGAAAAAACACTTGCATTGGGACTAAATCACCCAGAGGGGCGTATGAGTCCCGGTTTAGGGTTTTTACAAAGATTTCAGAAAATTATGAGTGAAGGTTATTCTTTTTGGTTTGTATGATGTCTAGACTAAGTGAAAATGTAGATTTGAGATGAAATTTAATGATGCAAGATGCAAAAATGCAACCTATATGCACTTTCACTAATGTTAGATTTAGAAATCCTAGATGCAAATTAACTAATGCAAAGTTAATGCAAGCTAGATCTAGGATGATGATGCACTCCAAATCAAAATTAAGATGTTCTAAATGCAGGTTCACCAAAATGTAATGATGGAAATAGGGTGCTCCACCTTTTAGGAGATGAAGCACAATGGGGGTTCCTATTTCGTTATTATTACATTCAAGGAAACCCTAGAGATATCAATTTAGAGGTGGAATGAGAGGGAGAGATCTGCTAAAGGGTGTCCTGGGGTATGATTAGAGACTAAAAGGTGGTTCACCACCAAGATAGGACTTGGAAAGACTAGTAATATACAAGATCTAATGATAAAACCTAATGATATGCAAGGCTTGGATAAATGACCTAGAAATGTATGCAAAACATAATAGAAAGCTGGGAAATATGAGATGTGCACTTGGAAACCTGTAGCAACTTGAATGAAGACCTGAAATTTTGGAAATGCTAAATTTAGTACACACTAGGACTCATATGCTAGGCTGGGTGATTTAGTCCCAAATTAGGGTTTCTGGGTAGGAACAAAAATTTGGTAGAGACAAGTTTGGAGAACTTGAAAATTGGAAAATCCACTATACTAGGACTCATACACCAAAAGTGGCATATCAATCCTACTTGGATTTTTTGGAGGATCAAGATCTAAATCTTATCTTCAACCTCTGCTTTGTCTTCTCAACCTAATTTCTAGATTTGAATTGTTGAATTCTGCTTTGTAGGTGTCTTTTAATGATCTTCTAAACAAGGTGACAACTTGGAAAACTTTGCAACTTTGACAACTTCTTTCCAATCTTTCTCCTCAATATGTCTCCAACCCAAATCTACAAATCACACACTAAAGAGATGGGAAAATTGTTGTTTTGTTAGTGGAAATAGGTTTTCCTTGGTCAAACCCCATTTTGGTAATCAAACCTTGAAATGAAATGAATTGTAAACGAGGAATGATGAATGAAAAAAATGATATGTTGCAACTCACCAAACCCTAGAGATAAAGTGTTGCAAACATGTATGAAATGGCTCCAATGGATGTAGATCTTGACTCTTGCTTGAATGATATGGATCTTGACTTGAATGCTTGCTTGAATCATAAAACTCTAGATCACAAATGTTAGCTCAAAAACAAACATGATGCATGATGACTTTGACATGATGCTTAATACTTGAATAATGCTCCAAAACACTTGATAATAAGCTCTTGAAGACTCTTGAATGCTCTTGTAAACTCTTGAATTCTCTTGTGAACTCAAATTTTCTATAATGCATGAATACTCAAGTTGTTAGGAGAAAAGATGTGAAATAACCTTGTATTTATACTTGCTTATGCCAAATTTCCTAAAATTACAACACTACAAGCTAACATTAGATCTAGGAGAATAAAATACTACCAAGACTTTGAATTTAATTTAATTTTAAGCCACACAGGACTCATACGCAAAAAGTGGTGTATGAGTCCCATTAGGCTAAGGTATGGGACGCATTTTTCAAGAAAAGATTAGATTCATGTGAAATCTAGATCGGGGCCCCAAAACTCAGGTGGGACCCATCGTCCAAGGTGGCGTATGAGTCCCAGATCACTAAATCTGGGCCATACAATCCAAAAATAATTGAATTATGATTGGATGGTGGCTTATGTCAGGATTATCCTCAGAAAGATGTATTGATTAAGGCTTGTGGATGCAAAATAAGGCCTTTTAAGGAATAAAGAAGCCCAATTAATTAATAAAACCCTAGATTAGTGTGAAAGTGTAATACCACACTTTACAACACCCTAAATGAGGCACAATTAGGTCTGGACTTAGTTTACAACGGCCCAAGACCTAATGTGAATGTATTAAACACATTACAACACTAAATCAAGGCAAGATTAAGCTCAATTTGACAAGGAGGGGCCAAACAAATACAAAAATGTAGAGGGATACATTTTCTTTCATTATAGCTAATGATACTTTATTAAATGGGAAAGCAAATATTGTAGAGGCTAAATAAATAAAATTGATACTAGACATGTATTCTTTAGTGTCAAGGAAAAAAATAAATGCACACAAGTCTAAGATTTATCCTTAATTCCAAGACAGTTATCAGAAGAAAAATTTTCAATACTTTAGGGTTCCAATTGGTAGAATTTTCATACACATACCTAGGGATTGCATTCTTTATGGGACCAAATAAGATATCTTACTGGACAAAAGTTATAGAAAGGATTAAGTCTAGAGTTTTAGCTTGGAAAGCTAGATGGCTATCATTATCATGTTGTATTTTGTTAATAAAGACTATATTAGCAGCAATTCTAAACTACTTCATAGCTGTCCTCAAGGATCTGAAATCATTTGTTGGTCAGATAGAGAAGATTATCAAGAATTTCTTATGGAAAGGGAACATGAATAATGAAAAAAAGTTCCTCTAATCTCCTTAGATAGCATGTCTCCTGATAAATTCAAAGGTGGAGTAGGTTTTCATAATATTTCCAAATGAAATAGGATATTGGGGGAAATTGATGTGGATTTTGGGGGAAATTGATATTGCTAATCTTCACCAAATCATATTCAAAATGGTGTAGGGTAACATAGGCCAAGCATTTAGATAATCAGAATCCAACAAGAATATTCACAATATCCAATCTGTTAAAAAGGGTGCAGGACAACTGAGAGGGGGGGTGAATCAGTTGTCACAAAAATTCAAATTAAAAACTTCAACACTTATCAATCTCACAACCACACTATTCTTTTATTAAGTATGAACATGAAATGTAGATAACAGAAAGTAAAATCAACACAATGAACACTAGATTTTTATGTGGAAAACCCAATGAGGGAAAAACCACGGTGAGGATTAACTCACAATATAAAGAGATTATAAAAATGAATACAGAGGCTCACTGCCTAGAAGAGGACTCAATGTCCTAATACAAAGGCTCACTGCCTATAGAAAGGACTCACTATCCAATAGAGAGGCTCACTGCCTACTGACACAAAAGAGAACAAAAGATCCACCGTAGCAATTAACACACATCTGCAGCCTTGATTAGATGATTGCAAAAACCTTTAGCTCACTACCTTCAGGAGTCTAACACAATGAAATATTGTTGCCTCAACTCACTTACACACACTTTTTCTCTTTTTGATTTGTGGCTTACTTCGTCACTTTGCATCTACTTCTAATCTTCGCAATTCGACTTGCATTTATATCATCTTCAACCTTAGAAAATTTCTCCAAGGTTGGCCACATAAATTTCATTTCATAAATTCAAATTAGGTCGACAACTCAACATTCCTATGGTGGAAAATAATGAGAGTGGACCAATAAAACATTTATCCAAGACCAAAAGATAATGTCTTGAATCAACCACACACTTCCTTAATTTAATTTAATTCTTCAAATGAAGTGTAAACACTAGGTCGGCCAAACCTAATGCAAACACAAATGAACATTGATGTACACACTTCCCAACAAGAAGATGAAACATGAAGGACGCAACACACTTCATTATGCACAAGAACACATCTCATACTCCTTCAGATACATCTGTAGCAAGTGCAACAATCTTTGAACATTGAACTCTGTCCATTAGTCCATCTAGACTGTGCAAACACATACAACACAAAGACATGACTTTTGGATCACCAAACCACACACATCTTTGCCAAAACCAAGAGAAAACCAATATAAGACATATTCCAGATCCACAAGATCTAAAATAGAATAGCAGAGGATTGTGGAGCAAAAAAAATTATCCCAGTCTACAGAAGACCAACTCTGTCAGGACAGTTCACACACCGGTGAACATAACTTTCACATCCCATTAAACCAAAAAATACAACTCAGGAGATGTCACCACTAGATCACCATTAGAAAACCTTTGGATCCACACAAGAATAGGATCAATAAAGGAGAAATGCAGAGCACAAACCAGAGCACATTCTAAACACATTCATAACTATGACTTCTCTTCTTTATTAATTTTCTCAAAAGAACTTGGAAACTCATCATTTCAACACATCTGCAACATCATGAAGATAGCTCCATGTACTCACAACATCTCAAAAGCATCTCAACTATACATGTATAATTTGCAACATACTGAACTGTTTTGACATCAATGACAACATTAATGACAACACCACCAATCTTGCTCATAATTGTAACAATCTCCCCCTTTGTCATCGATGGCAACACATGATGTGAAAAATATCAAAGACATCTTACACAAAATTTTGGGAGAACACCTTCTCTTCCTCTACAATTGTTTTTCACATGAATTTCTCTCCCCCTTTGACATCAATGAAAAAGATCAAAACTTTGCTCACTCCCCCTTAGGAGTGCACCCATTCAACTCATACTACAATAATGAAAACCTTTTCTACTTCCCCTACAGTGTAGACCCATTCATCAATCCAGATAAATGAAGAATATGTGAATTCACTGGACTGATGCACCTTCATGTGCACCTAGTTCATAGGGCCAATGACCCCCAACCTCTCCCTAAGATGCTCAGAAGTATCATTCGAAAGAGCCTTAGTAAATATATCTACAATTTATTCCTTTGTTGTCACATACTTCAATCTTGCATACCAAGCTCTGGGAGCTTCGTTCAGTCCATACAATTCCTTCTTCAACTTACAAACCATGTCCGATTTGTCAAATAATTGAAATCCTTTAGGTTTTTCCATGTATACTTCTTCATCCAATTCATCGTTCAAAAATGTTGACTTGACATCCATCTTATACACTTTGAAATCCTTGTGGGTATAAAATTCCAAAAAAATTCTAATAGCTTCCATTCTAGCCACAAGAGAAAATGTTTCTTCAAAGTCTATGCCTTCAACTTGTGAGTATCCCTTACATACAAGTCTTTCCTTATTCCTTATAACTTCTCCATTTTCATTTAGCTTATTCTAGAACACCCATTTTGAACCAATTGCATTCTTATTCACAAGTCTAGGAACTAATTCCCATGTTTGATTCTTTTCTATTTGTTGTAACTCTTCTTTTATAGCTTTCATCCAACTCTCATCTTCACATGCTTCACTCATAGACTTAGGTTCAATTTTAGAGAGTAAACATAGATTTACCTTAGCTGCTACTTTACTTCTTGTCTTCACACCTTCACTCTTATCTCCAATTATATGTTCCTCCGGATGATTCTTCTACACATACTTAGGAGTCTTAACAATAGGTTCCGGTTCATTTTGTTCTTCTTCTTCTTTAGTCTATTCTTTTTCTTCTTCTTCCTCCTTATTCTCTTCAGGTACTTGTCCACAGATAGGATCATGAGGTTCAACTTCACTTATCTCAATAGTTATGTGCATGTATTCATCAAATTTCACCTTAGCACTTTCAACAATCTTCCTCAATATTTTATTGAAGCATCTATATGCTTTGTTGGTAGTAGAGTACCCAAGAAAAATTCCTTCACCATATCTAGCATTAAACTTTCCAATATTTTCATCATCTCTTTTAATGTAACATCTGCTTCCAACTACCTTAAAGTATTTCCAAGTAGGATTCTTACCAGTCCATAACTCAAAAGGAGTCTTTGTGTTGCTGCTTCTAATATGAACTCTATTAAGAACATAAACAACAATGTGAATTGCCTCTCTCCAGTACACATCTAGTACATTTGATTCTTTCATCATGTTTCTTGCAACTTCTTGTACTGTCTGGTTTTTCCTTTCCAACTACCCCATTCTGCTGAGGAGTTCTCAAAGCAAAAAACTGTCTCTTTATGCCATGTTTTTCATAGAATGCATTAAACTCATTGGAAGTGAATTCTCCACCTCTATCAGATCTCAAAAATTTAATTTTCAAATTTACTTCATTTTCCACTCTTGCTTTGAACACTTTAAACCTATCCAGAGCTAGAGTCTTTTCTCTAAGAAAAGCAGCCCATGTCATTCAAGAATAATCATCAATAAGGAGCATGAAATACATGTCACCATTCAGGCTTCCTGTTCTAGTCGGACCACATAGGTCAATGTGAATTAATTCCAACATTCTGGTAGTAGATTGATATTTTCCCTTAAAGTTGCATCTTGTTTGTTTCCCCAACTGACAACTTCTGCAAATAGTATTAGCAGGCCTTGTGATTCTAGGAAAACCTCAGACAACATCTCTTGAATTGATTTTGACCAGAATATCAAAATTTACATGTCCCATTCTCTGGTGCCATAACCAACTTTCACTGATTTGAGATACAAGGCATTGACCATCAACTCCCTTAAGCTGATAGATGTTTCCATGAGTTCTCCTTCCAGTAGCAACCATATCTCCATTTTTGGATCTTTTTCTGATTTCACATGTATTATTATGAAACACAAGTTTAAAACTATTTCTACACATTTTTCCAACACTCAAAAGGTTATGCCTCAAACCCTTCACATAATATACGTCATCAGTACTGTGTACTCCATCAAAACTAATTGTACCTTTCCCACAAATCTTAGCTCCTGAATCATCACCAAACATGACTAAATCACCATCATACTTTTCAAGTTTAGTGAACTTAGTACTCCATCAAAACTAATTGTACCTTTCCCACAAATCTTAACTCCTGAATCATCACCAAACATGACTAAACCACCATCATAATTTTCAAGTTTAGTGAATTTACTCTTATCTCTGGTTATGTGATTAGAACATCCACTATCAATCACCCAGTAGTCTTCATCCTGTCTTGCATGAAAGGTGGTGACCAAAGTACCTTCCATCTTATTCTTTTTGTTCTCTAAAGCATTCTTCCTTGCACATTTTCCAGGGTTAGCAAATAAAGATTTGTTTTCCAATGCTAAAAACAAGCATTCACTATCATCAACCTCATTATTAGATTCATCATCAGAGATTTTGGCTTCTTCTTTAACATAATACAACTTCTTGTATTTCTTATCCTTTCTATCCTTATCTTTATAATCCTTGTTCTTCTTATGTACAACTCTATTCATACATCTTGAAGCATAATGGCCAATATTACCACAACTGAAACATTTAACGGGCAACATACCTTTATACTTTCTAGTACCTTTCTTCAACTTCCTGGTGAAATTCGCTTCCAACTCATCAAAACCATCACTCTCTAGATCATCTTCAATCTTTATTGCCTTAAATGTCATTTCTATCTTTTCTTCTTTCTTGTCTTCTTTCCTAAAATTTCTCATCTCAAATGCTTACAAGGTGTCGAATAACTATTCTTTAGTATACTTCTTAGGATCATACATTTCTTCAATAACTGAGATCTTATCACTGTAGCAATCTGATAGGGTGATAAGGGTCTTCTCAATTATATCTTCATCGGTCAGTTTTCCCCCTTGATTCTTAACTTCATTTGCTATCATCTGAACCCTCTAGAAATAGCTTGTAAACTCTTCACCTTCTTCCATTTTCAAATTCTCATATCGGTGCTTTGCCGCTAGCTTCTTTGTCAACTTTACTCTTTCATTTCCTTCATATAGTTCTTCCAACTTCTTTCAAACTTCATAAGCAATATCTAAAGAAAGAACCTTAGTTCTCTCAATTTTAGATAAAGCACTGTAAATAACATACCTCGCTTTCTCATTCTCCTCATAAGCAGAAACCACATCTACAGTAGAAGGACCACTCATCGAAGCAACATACTTCGTCTCAACATCCTTCTAGGTCTTATAACCAAGAGAAACAATATATCCTCTCATCTACACTTTCCAATCATTGTAATTAGATCCATCGAACATAGGGATCGCCAACTTATGCGCCATCAAATCTTCTTTAAGCGGTTAAGCTCTACACCAAGGAGTCAATGCTCTAATACCAACTATTAAAAAAGGTGAAGGACAACTGAGAGGGGGGGTAAATTAGTCATCACACAAATTCAAATTCAAAATTTCAACACTTATCAATCCCACAACCACACTATTCTATTATTAAGTATGAACATGAAATGTAGATAACAGAAAGTAAAATCAATACAATGAATACTAGATTTTTTACGTGGAAAACCCAATGAGGGAAAAACCACAGTGAGGATTAACTCACAATATAAAGAGATTATAAAACTGAATACATAGGCTCACTGCCAAGGGCTCATTGCCCAAAAGAGGACTCACTGTCCTAATACAAAGGCTCACTACCTACATAAAGGACTCACTATCCAATAGAGAGGCTCACTACCTACTGATACAAAAGAGAACAAAAGATCCACCCCAACAATTAACACACATCCACAGCCTTGATCAGATGATTGCATAAACCTTCAGCTCATTGCCTTCAAGATTCTAACACAATGAAGTACTACTGCCTCAACTCACTTACACACACTTCTGCTCTTTCTAATTTGTGGCTTACTTTGTCACTTTGCATCTACTTCTAATTCTTTGCAATTCGACTTGCATTTATACCATCTTCAACCTTAGAAACTTTCTTCAAGGTCGGCCGCATAAACTTCATTTCATAAATTCAAATTAGGTCAACAACTCAACATTCCCGCGGTGGAAAAGAATGAGAGTGGACCAATAAAAAATTTATCCAGGACCAAAAGATAACGTCTTAGATCAACCACGCACTTCCTTAATTTAATTTAATTCTTCAAATGAAGTGTAAACACCAGGTTAGCCAAACCTAATGAAAACACAAATGAACATTGATGTACATGCTTCCCAGCAAGAAGATGGCACATGGATGATGCAACATACTTCATTATGCACGAGAACACATCTCATATTCCTTTAGATACATCCACAGCAAGTGCAACAATCTTTGAACACCGAACTCCTTCCATTAGTCCATCTAGAATATGCAAACACATACAACAACTCAGAAACATGACTTTTGGATCACCAAACCACATGCATCTTTTCCAAAACCAAGAGAACACTAATATAAGACATATTCCAGATCCATAAGATCTGAAACAGAATAGCGGAGGACTGTGGAGCATAAACATTTTTTCCATGTCCACAAAAGACCAACTCTACCAGAATAGTTCACACACCGATGAGCATAACTTTCACATCTCGTCAAACTAGAAACTACAACTCAGGAGATATCACCACTAGATCACCATTAGAAAACCTTTGGATCCGCACAAGCATAGGATCAACATAGGAGAAATGTGAAGCACATATCAGAGCACATTCTGAACACATTCATAACTTTGACTTCTCTTCTTTATTAATTTTCTCAAAAGCACTTGAAAACTCATCATTTTAGCACATCTGCAACATCATGAAGATAGATCCATGTACTCACAATATCTCAAAAGCATCTCAACTATACATGTACAATCTGCAACATACTGAACTATGTTGACATATATGAAAACATTAATGACAACACCACCAATCTTGCTCATACTTGTAACACAATCCCCCTGATGGTTTAGCCATGTGGAACTTTATGTTTTCATGTCAGAAAGTTGTCACTTCAAACATTTCCTGGGAAGTGCATAAGGGAGAAGAAGTTCACTTTTGGAATGACTCTTGGAATGGTTATCTTCCTCTAAAGGACATTCAAGAATTGCAATAAGCCATTCCAGTGTTATCTTAGCTATGGGGCACTAGGCTAATTGACTATGTTTGCTCAGTGGATGTAGTAACTGGCAGAGCAAAGTGGAAAGATTTTTATAAAGCAAAAATAACAATGGCTCAAAAGGATTTCATTCACCATTTTCTAGCAAAATGATTAGTGTTTCTAATAGGAAAGTCTAATCGAATCATATGGGAACATTCAAAAGATGGATGTTATTCAGTCAAGTAAGGATATAAAGCTCTTCCCAACAAAGATGCTCAAATGCAATCCCAAAGAGCTCACTATTTTTGTTGGAATAACATGATTCTGCCAAAAGTAGGGAGCTTTGCATGGTTAGTACTACGAAAAAGGGTGCTTACAAGTGATAGGATAACCAAATTAGGTTTTTTTGAGCATTTCAAATGTTTTTTATATGGTGAAGAGTTTGAAGATCATGTTGATCATTTTTTTACAATGTTCTTATGCTCAACTCTATTGGAGTTTTATATTACAAAAAGTAAGCTTTTTTGCCTCTCTCCCAAAAATAGTTTGGGATCTTTTCTCAGCTTGGTCGGTGTTATATAAATCCTCTTTCTTTGCATGCATTTGGTGATTAATCCCAACTACAATAATTTGGTCTATCTGGTTGGAACGGAATAAGCATATTTTTAGAAAGGTATCTTCTTCAATACAAAATGTTCAAGCTATAATTGAAAAATCAATCATAGAAGCAACAAATGCATATGTTCACGATCATAAAAAATTTAGTTCTCTCTTCACATCATGGGATGATAGTATTCTAAAGAGTTGAAAAGGCATAATTCTACCTTTCAAAGGCGGTTTTAAAAAAGCTCATAAGTCAAGGATTGACAGGAACTTAGTTAAATGGAAATCCCTAATATCATGCTTCTTTAAATTGAATTTTGATGGTGCTTCGAGAGGGAACCCAGGTATTTCTGGTGTAGGGATTTGTATTCGGGATTCTTGTGGGGTGTTAAAAGCAGCCAATTCAATTGCTCTTCCATTTTGCATGAACAATGGAACAGACTCAATGGTCATTCTGCATGGTTTAAAGCTTACCAAAAATCTAGGTATATCTAAAATTCATGTGGAAGATGATTCATTAATAATCATAAATGCATGTAAGGAGAGAATTTGTCACAATTGGCATTTAAAATATATTATGTAGAATGTTTGGGCATTGTTAGATAAGTTCCACTCTTTCCAGATTTCACACACATACCGTGAAGGGAATATGTTGTCAGATCACCTCACAAATATGGGATGTCAAAAACATTATGTGACCATTTTAGAGGATAGTGTCAAGATTGATGCATTTCCAATATTATCTGAGATTGTAGTGAAAGAAACTGTGCAATGATATAATTAGAAAATCATGCTTCATTAAAAGAAGGTCACATATGGGTACAGTCACAACAAAAGAGCAATAATTGCGAATTTATGGTAATGCCATCTCAATCACACAATCACATTGAGCTGTGTTAAACATACAGGAAAGAGTTTATTGTATAATTATGACGAGACCATGCTTGATTTAATTTGAATCTCCAATTGAAAGCAGCTAAATTTAGTAATTCAAGTAGACACTCAAACAAACAACTTTGGCAGGGCAAGACAACTTTAGGTTAAAAAAGAGGGATGTTGTACAAAATATGAACGTATCTACTTGGATCATCCTTCGTGTGGAATAAACCATACAAGCATGTCAGAGTTTAATGAGTTCCAAGGAGGCAACGTACTGGATTCCTTCACTACACATGAGAGGGATTGTTACCAAGGCCAAAAGGATCTTCGTAGGTGAGTGAAAGGAAAATGTTTTAAATGCTATTTTTTTCTTGTCTGAATGCAGGTTTAAGGGGGTATGAAACAATTTTGCTAATGATGGCGCGGTATTAATATTGAAGCAGGCGAATGGGATTATCTGTACGAAGTTTGGCAGTTCCTTATGCTGGCGAAGGACAAAATTACATATGCATTAATGTGTTATCCTAGCCAAGTGTGTGAATGGTAAAAATTTAATCATTCCCCAGGCTATCTCACATTTCAAAGCATCCTTATCAATAAATTTAGAAGGGTTTCCTAGTTATTTCTATGCATCAAGTACTTTCTTCAGAGGAAGAGGGCGAAGTTCGTGGGTGCTACTAGGTTTGTAGTGATTTTCAAAGGGATCAAATGGAATACTTCTAGCGTAATTACAGAGTTCGGCTACTTGTAAATGAATGGGAGTTATCATTTTTGAAGTCCATTGGTGATGAACAGCCCAGTCAGGTGTCCAAGACCCATTGCTACCAATTCTGTAAAAGTGTGAAGAGAATTGTAGGAGATGAAATATTGTATCCGTAGGCAAGGAGGGTTATCTTCCCTTCACACTTTATGCTTTTCTTTCTAATGCTTTCAATTTGTTGCAATCCCTTCCATTGCTTTAGTTGATTGTTGGAAAGGTGATTAGGGAAGTTTATTTGCATGATAAAAATTTGTTGGAAGCTATGCAAGTGTATGACATGTGGAAAGGACAAGGGCACATTAGGGACCTCTTCCCACGTCACTTCTTGTTGCATGGAAATGCTTACATTTCAATCTATGATGCCATAAAGAATACTTTGGAGATGCAGAACTCAAGATATTTATAGCAAGCACTCGAAAGACATTCCGGTGTAATAGGTGAAGCTTTGTTCGAGAGGATAAGGAAGAAGGTAAATGCATTGTTAGCTCTGCTATCTCATGTGCACAATGAGCCAGTTCCCATTGTTGCATCACCCCAAGTTCCCCCTACTCTAGTGATTCATGCTCCTCTCGTGGTGGCTAATCAAGATAATATTGGTTCTTCTCTTCATCCGTGTCATAACCCATATTCCCAATTTGAATGTTATTCCACCTACGCAATCTATTGTGGGTGACCTTTAGGAGTAGCAGGGCGAGAATGAAATTCAACTTGATAGAATGGATGAGTAAGGTGGAGTCTATTAAAGTAAATTTTGTATATGGTATTTTGTAAAAGGGGTTTAGTAAAAAATAGAGTAGTAAGGTGGTGCTTGATAGGGAAAATTTTGTATATGTTGCTTATGATTGTAAAGGGTTTTTAGTTTAATAGGTAGGGGATAAATCTTGCTATCGGGTAGTGAAAGAATAGTGTGCAAAGGTGAATATTTAGTCAATATGGGACAAGGGAACCAAATATTTTGTTAACTGCAAGCTTTCATGCTGATATTTCTGGCTATCAAGAGCCATTGATCTTCTATTTTGTAAAAACCTACTTCTATATATTAATATATATATAGGCTTAATGTCTTTCGCTTATAATAATAATAATAAATAAATAAACAACGTAAGGATTTTAGAGAAGGGATTATAATGAATTGATTTAATAAATATCTAATTATTTTTAATAAAATCATATAAAATAATTAAAATGTATTTAATTTTGATTTAATGAAGAAAAGTTGTTATAAATATCACTAAAATATTTTTATAAAAGTACAATCTAAGAATAATTAGAAAAAAATTTATTGAATTTTAGGTTTAAGGGTATGCTCGGGGATCTAATTTCTAGATGTGTAGAAGTGAAACTATCATGTAGATATAATTTTTCAAAATTAATGGGCAATTTTGATGGCTAAAAAATATTTACCTTAGTTTTGATGCAACAGCATATAAGGATTTTAAAACTTGCTAGACAATTATTTATTTTCCTTTCTTCAAGCCCTTAGGTGCACTAATTCAATAATGATGAATAAGGATAATGCTATGAGACAAACCTGCTAATGTATCACTTTTCTCCTTTTGTAATTAATTTCTAGATGTGTTAAATAGATATCTAACTTCTCTTAAATGATTCAAATGAATTAAGCCTAATCCTTATACACAACACCCTAGCATGCAATATGAAGTAATTAATGCTTTAGTTGACTCATAATCTTGTCTTACTTAGGAACTAAACTAGCAATCACACCTGGTGTTAAATGGGTCCACCGAAGAGGTTTGGAAGGTCAATTATGGTAAATTTGGGTATATTTTTTTTTAGAAATTTGTGCAAATGATGTGTAACATAGGTTTCAAAGGAGAAGTTATAACTTCATTTCAACTATGCATTTGAGAAGTTATAACTTCAAATCAACTATATTTGATAAGTTATAACTTCAAATCAACTATACATTCATTTAAGATGGAGAGGAGAGAGTGGGATAAAGGGATAGAGGAGAGAAGGATAGATAGAGATGGAAGAGATAAATATATATATAGGAGAGATAAAATTATAAATATAGAGATAGAAAGTTATATATAGAAAGAGGGTGAGATCTAGGGGCAAAGAGAAATGGAGAGATAACAAGATAGAGATCAGGAGGCAAATAGACATAGATATAGAGGTCTATTAAGAGGGGGAGGGGGAGAGACGGATGCATAGAGAGATGAAGACATGTCTAGAGATAAAGGGGGAGTGAGTATGATAAAGGTAGAGATGAAGATAGAGTGAGATAGAAAGAGAGACAAATAGAATAACAAAGAGATAAAGAGAGGTAGAGGGAGATAATGATAAATATATATGGAGATAAAGAGGGAAAGATAAAGAGGAAGATATAGAGAGATATAAAGGAAGAGGAAGAGGAAGAATAGCGATATAGACATGGTGAGATAGAGTGATAGAGATATAAGGATATATATATATATAATAATAATATTTTAAAATAATATTTAATAATGTATATCATGTTAAATTTAGAAATTATATATAATAATAAATAAATATATTCAACAATAAAGATAAGATATATATATTATATAATTAAATAACATAAATAAAGAATAAACATATATTATAATAAAATGTATTATATGTAAATTACTTTATTTAATAAAAATAAAATAATTATATTTATTATATATGTTATTTTATAATATGTAATATTAATATTATAGCTATTAATATCTATAATATATAAATAATATATATTAATAAGTATAAATTAAATAATATAATAAATATATTATATTATATAATTATATATTAGAAATAACTATAATAACTATAATACATTATTAATAACTATTTTATTTTTCGTTCTAAGTGGTGATTATTATAATTAGTTGAAGGGGAAGGGAGAGAAAATCAAACTAAAATTAGAATTATAGGTATATATTTTAAGTATAATATTATAATGTATATTTGAATTAAATATATTTATTTATTATTTATATTATATTTTAATTGTTCTATAATTTAAATTATTATATATACTTTTCAAATATTATTATATTTTAGAAGTATATATTTGTATTAAATATGTTAATTATTTAACACATATTTATTGGTTAATTAAATATCAAATTTAAATTATATTTTTACTTATTATTGTGTATTATATTCTATATAATATATATTATTAAATATATAATTATTAAAAAATAAAATGAAAAATTGAAGTTAGAATCATAAGCCCATTATTAAAGCCCCCCTCCATAATAGTGTACAAAATTAGTGTCAATCAAATTGTTTTGGCATCCACTTGATGTTTTTCCACCTAATCACAAACAACTATTTTCTTTATGGAAGACACAAATTCCCTCATGGTGGGCAAAAATAGTATGATAATAATTGTAAATATATTGTTATTGTATTAATTAATGTTGAGTTAAAGTTAAAAAAAATAGTCATGAAGGTTGAGAAGATTTAAAATGATTAATTGGAAATAAGAACATACAAAATATCATTGCAAAAGAGATACTCATATTATGTACAAACAAATATCAGTAAAACATGTTTTGTAGAAGAATTTATTTTATCCATGTAATGTTTTAATAATCACTCAATAGAGGACATCAAGAATTCAAATGATGAAAATTTAGCGTCTCCCCAATCAACAAATCTTCACATATTTAAAATATGTCTATAACAGATGAGGAATTAACTAAGTTGTTGAAAGGTGAGAAGACAAGACTAGAGATTTAAATAATTTAGCAACAATTTTGAATAAGTAAGGAAATTATTTCATTAAGAAAGTTATGGAGGAATTTGTTTTAGACGATTTGGAAATGGATTCAAGAGGAAAGATCCCAATATCCCAAACAAAGGCTATTAATTTTTAAAAAAAACCAAACAACAAAAATCAAAAGGCAGGAAACCAAAAAAATCTCAAAATCTAAGAAGAGATTGCAACAGGCCTTTAGTCAACATTGAATAGGAACTTTAGATCTACTTCAAGGAGAGTGGACTCTCCTCAAATGCAATGAAAATCCTTTCTTGGAATGTTAGGGCATTAAATGTTCTTAATATATTACACTTAATTAAGCATCATTTAGAATTGTGTAGAGCTGAAATTTTCTTACTCCAGAAAACAAAGTTATATGAAGAAAATGAAAAAGGTGTTTTTTAATTTTGACAAGCTTGGCAATATTGTTTTGTTGCTTCTAGTGGTAGAATAGGTGGTTTGACAGTTCTTTGATCTCTAAAATTTGTAAGGTATGAAAGAATCTCTAATGGTAGTAACTGGATGTTAGGTAAATGTTTAAGCTTGAAATCTGAATTTTTAATATTTATGCTCCTACTAATCTGATTCAAAATAAAAAACTTTGGTCTCACATTTCAAAGATGTTGGAGTCATTAAAAATGAACTAGTTTTACTGGGTGGAGTTTCAATGTACTCTATAGTTCTGATGAGAAGTTGGGAGGAGTCAAAATGGCTACTAGATCTTAATTGGATTTTATAATTTTTATTGATTCTAGTGAACTGCTTGATGTTCCTAGTCAAAATGGTATGTACACCTAGTCAAATAGGTGGTCACAATTCTCTTATATTCTAAAAAGGTTAGACAAATTTGTTTATCACAACAACTTGGTTGAAACATTATTCCACATTTAAGGTGAAATCATTACCCAATTGACTGCACTATTTTTTAAGATAGAGCTCAAAAAAATTCTCATTTAAATTTGAAATAATGTGGTTGAGAGACCCGAACTTTTAAGGTCTTCTAGAATCTTGATGGAGAAGTGCTCCCTTTGTGGTTGGCTCTTGAATGTTTCAAATTACGCAATAAGCTAAAGTTTGTTAAAAATAAAATTAGAGAGTGGAATAGAACAGTTTTCAAGAGCATTTTTGGAGAAAGAACAAAATTGAGGAGGAATTATAGTTGTTAAATGAAAAAGTGATCCAGTAAGGAATGAATCAAAATTTCTTCTTATAAGAAAGGATTCTTCTATCCCATTTATATGAAATCCATGCAAGAAAGGAAGTTTTTGGAAATAGAATTCCAAAGAATTATGGTTCAAGAAAGGTGATAAAAATACTCATTTTTTTGAGATTTGAGAAGGATTAATCAGACAATACAAATCAGAACTTCAAACAATTCATTGCTCATAAATATTAAACTGATATTCAACATGAAGCTATAATTTTTTTTTTCTAGAACTTTTTTTGCAGATGATCTCAAGCCCATCACTTATTGGCTCTTTGTAGATGATACTTCAATTTTGGCTTCATAGACTTTTCTCAAGCGACAACTATCAAGAATGTTTTAGAAATCTTTTGTAAAGTTTTAGTTTAATCAATTAATAAGATAAAATCTGAAATTTTGTTTTTTAATACTCCTCTTCTTATTATAAGGAGAAAGAATGTGTATCTAATACATATCTTGATATCTCCTTGTTCTTTGGAAATTCCAAAACAAAATTTTAGAACAAAATAGTTGATTCAATCTATGCAAAACTTGCTTCCTAAAAGAGAAAATGGTTGTCCTTTCCTGTTAGGATAACCCTCATAAAGTCAGTTCTCTCAACTATTCTAGTATTTATGTTACATCTGATCTCCTTGTTCCTATGAAGGTTATGGAAAAAACTAAAAAAAATTAACCTTCTTTTGGAGTGGTAAAGGGGAGAAAAATAAGCTTCCCCTTCTATTTTGAGATAAGATCTGCGAATTAAAACCTGATGGGGGTGCTGGTATCAAAGACTTGCATATACAAAAATTGGCTCTAGGAGCTAAGTTGGCCTAGAAACTATACTCTTCCCCAAACTCAAAATGGTGTAAGATTTCACAAGATAAATATCTGGATTCAAATGAGAAGAGTAGTTTTAATTCTCCTTCTGGAAGATTTTAGAAGATAAATATCTGGATTCAAATGAGAAGAGTATTTCTAATCTTCCTTCTAGATCTACTATGTGGAATTTATTAGTTAGATGTAGGAGCATTATCACTTCAAATTTATCTTGGATTGTGAGAAATAGAAAAACGGCTCTATTTTGGTATGGTTCATGGAATGGTTATGAAATGTTAGATAAAAAGCTGATCTAAATGAAACAAAGGAATTCTTATTGTCAAATGGGATCTTAGAGTTGAAAATTAATTTGAGATTTTTAAATCAAACTATACATTTACGGTAAAGTGGAATTTTTTTTCACATTTTCCTTTCCTAGATCACCAAAAAAATCCTTCAACAAATTATTGATAACAGAAAAAAAAATTGTTTCTGAGAAAGAATATGAGTTAATATGGATGGGAAATGATTTTGGGAGTTATTCAGTTAAGTTGGGTTATGGTTTCACTAAAAGAGGTGTAAAAATTTATTCAAACTAGAACAAAGAAGTACAAAGCAAGGGCATTACACAACACTGCCAATCTCTACTACGTGGTCCAACTTTTGTGACAGCTCCGAGGTAATTGACCCTTATCAACAATGTTCCAATTCTGCAAATTATCAGAGGCCCATTCGACCAAACAATCCGCAACTCCGTTTGCAAAAAGGCTCTCAATCAGAATTTTTCCTGGTTCTCTAAACTTTGCTGGGATACTGCTTGTTTACCTAAGACTGGTGCCTTTTTCTGGCTTGTAGTTCTGAATAAAGTCTTGACTGGATCTCAAATTTTGAAATTTGGGATTACTATAGATTTAAAATGCTCTTTCTATAATGAATTAGAATCAATTGGTCATCTTTTTCTTCATTGACAATTTGCAGTTAATTATTGGTCTTGGATCTGGAATACAGATTAAATAGGAATTGTGTTTATCCCTGCTCCCTTCTGTAGCTTTTTTAATGTTGGCTAATCCTATCTTAGAATTCCACATATAGTTATTTGTGGAAGATTATTCCTTCAATAGTAATCTAGCGCATCTGGAGAGAAAGCAATTGCAGAACCTTCAAAAATATTTCTAATCCTTTGGATAAAAGTGATCACTAAATTAGACTTTGGCAATCTCAGAAAATTTCATGGCTTCAGTAGTTTAATCATCACAAAGTAATATAAGTTTCTCCTCATGGGACCGGTTAACACAAAGAAACTAGTCTCTCCTAAAGCCTCCCCCCTCTTCAAGGTCTGCTCTTCAAAGTTGTCTAGAAAGAATGCTAACTGGTATCCACCGGAGCAGTCACTTGCAAAAATAAACTTTGGTGGGTCTTTGAAAGGAAATCCTGGGGAATCTAGTGCTGGTTACATTATCAGAGACTGTAAAGGTAAGTTAATCATTACTACAAGAAAACATCTCCTAGATGGTACAAGGCTGAAATTCAAGGTCTCCTACATGGTCTCAATCTTGCTCTGGAAATAGGTCTTTCAAAACTTGAAATTGAAGGAGTTTTTGTGACAATAATAAATGCAATTAAAAAAAAACCCTTAAATTCTTGAAGATTTTCTTATTCCATGTTCTCTGTTTGGCCATTGTTGCAAAAATTGGATTTTGTTTCAGAGAAGCAAATGCTCTGACATATAGAATTTCAAATTGGACACTATAGAATGATAAAGAGTTTGTTTCCACCAATTTTATTGATGTTTGGAAAGATGCTTCAATGTCAAATATCCTAAGGGAGGAACAATTCTACACCTTTGCCTAATTGTTGTTCTTTGTTTACTTGCTTCTTCATTCTGAGGTAGCTGGTTTAATGGAGCTGCTTTGATTAACCCAAGGTTAAATATTTTCGTAAAGCTGAAGGTTTGGAAATTATGCTCTGTGTTTTTCATATTGGGTCCATGGTCTTACATGTGGATGTTTGGTGGGATTGGGTCTATGTTTCCTATAAAATACTTTTGGATATACCTCCTCTTGACACATTTGAATTTTTTTTGAACTGCAGTTCTATATCAATGTTTGCTGATCGACCAGTTGTCATCTGGGTCATGTATACCAGTAGATTGATGGAAAATTCATCCGCCCTTGCATAGTTTGGACACATCATCCTCCCATGCAAGTGGTCTACTCAAGCTATTCTTTTTAGTACTAACATGTTTTTTCTGTGCAGGTTTTTTATTTTTCAAGTACATAAAATGCTCACATATGTCCTTGCATTTTATTTCATGCTCACATTTGGTTTCCTCTGATTTGAAGGAGATTACAATTTGGTTAAAATGATTATGCTCATGTCTTACTCATTTGATTTTCCAATGGATTGGAGGTTTTTTCATTCTTTTCTTTGCGTCGAAGTTCTTCTCTCATGGATTGTGTCTCGCGAGCTCGGCTCCTCGAAACTTCTGGGAATGCAGGGATGGCCATCCTTTTGATAAAGAAAATTTGGGTAAATCCTTTATTGCTCCCTGTATTCCTATGGAATAATCTTGCAAAAAACTTCTTGGATGTTCCTAGTTGTGAGATAATTTCACTGCCCTTCTTTATGAATTGAATTCTCGGTTCATTTCAATATGCATGGACATTCTGCTTGATAAAGAATTGGTCAAATTTCTTGCAGATCATTATGTGCAGCCTTTTATTTTCAGGGTCTCTGTGCTTGAAATTGCTCTGGATTCCTTCAAGCCTTTTCCGGGTTCTTCTGCAATTGGTGGTATCTTTTTGGTGGACTTTGTGGCTTCTTCTTCGGTGACTGCTGCTACTTTAAATATTATGCAAGAGGGTTTGGTTTGCAATACTCCTACGGTCCTACCTACTCTCTTCTCTATTTGGAGAATATGAGGAAGGATTTAGGTGAACCCCTTTTATATGTTGCCTTTGCTCTATTGTATTCTATCCATCTGTTGCTGGTGCACATTCATGAGGGCCTTCATGACCCAGTTGTTCCTCCTCCTTTTGTTGTTGATGCTGCTAGTTCTAGTGGTCAAGTTTGATTTATCTTGATCTCTCAAATCTTGTCCCTTGTATAGTTCCTACTACTCTTTATCTATGCCCTTCTTGCTAGTTGTATGGGCTCTGATCTTTGTACTTTCATCCATTTTGGGTGCTTTTGTAAAGCTTATATGCTCAGAATTAATATGAAGTATATGGCATAGTCATTTTATCGATCTAAAAAAGAAAAGGAAAATGAGTTTAGGAATTTGAACACACAACAAAATCCGATCTTTGTACTTTCACCCATTTTGGATGCTTTTGTAAAGCTTATATGCTCAAAATTAATATGAAGTATATGGCATAGCCATTTTATCAATCTAAAAAAGGAAAATGAGTATAGGAATTTGAACACACAACACAAACAAACAAACAAACAAAAAAACTTTGAAAAATAGCAAGGTGTTAATAGTGAATTCCAAAAAAGGCCCACAACTAGAGAGAGGAAATATTTTGGGATTTTTTTTTTAAACAATGACCCAAAGTGAAGAAAATTGAGAAGTTTCTCTAATTCAAACAAAAGAAAATGTGTGAACAAAATAAAACATACTCAAAAGATTTAGTTCAAAAAGAAAATAAAAGAAGGGTCTCATCTCATAATGCACTAATTTCTTCCTCAAAGAAAGAAAATCAAATATAGACACCTTCAAAGCAACCATGCTTTAAGACAATCTTAAAGACAAAATCAACAAAACCATATGCAGATTGGATTGCATGCAAATATTCTAGACTCCATTATCACTCCTTGTATCTTTTATATCATGGATATAACTCTAATTGGTAAGTTCTAGAACACTTCCCCTATAGAACTAATTTTATCTAAATAGATGTTTGAAAACCAAGGCTCCATCAAAGGAAAATCTATCCTAGAAAATGATTTTTTCATTATTTAATTTATGAATAAAGATAGAAAAAGGATCCTAAAATCTAGAGCCTAATTTAAATGGGGTGTGATTTTATTCATATCACTAGTAGCTCATTTATTTAGTGATCTTCCCTTAGCCTTGAGAGATAGATGCCATTGTCCTTCTTAGTCCATTTTTTTTATCTATTCTTGGAAACCTATAGAAATATTGATTCTTTCTAGTATCCTACATACATTTATATGGGGTCCCTTCTTCCTCCATTAATTTCATTAATGCATTGACTAACATTCCTTTGTTCACGTCCTCCTCGTTCCTCCAATGTGTCTTGCTATGCCTTACTCCATTTTGTGGATGATGCAAGATATTTAACCTCTTTTCTCATAAGCCATGTTGATCTCATTGGAAACATTATTGTTAATTTATATTGTCTATATCCTTCCTTCATGATTCTTGTTAAGGACATAAAGGGAATGATGAAATGTGTGACTATATATCCCTCCATATGATAAGAAGAAAAAACATACCAACCTCATCTCATCCTTGTCATTTTTTTTGTTTGTTTCTATAATTTTTCTTCATCTTATTTGACTTTGAATCTCCCTTTTCATGTCACACTATAATAATGTATTAAGGTGCATCATTCTTCTATTGCAACATCTCGTTTTCCCATCCATATTCTCAAGGGACAAGTGTGGATTTTAGTATTTGGGGGACCTCTCCTCTCTTTCACGCTCCCTCACCCATGCCAAATCCTTTCTTTGACATGCTTGTATAGTCTCAATAAGGAACATGGAATAATTATGCCTTTATAAAATACAAACACATATATTCTCCCTTTAAGATCCATATATCTTTCTTTATTTGTGTAAATTGCAGCTCTACCTTTCTATTTCATGTTGATTTTTGTATATTTTTATTAGCACAATACTTGATTGCACTTCTCTTGCATATCAATACTTGTCTCATCAACATCATATCTTTCCCTATTTAAAAAGTTGAGAAAAATAAAATAATTTTTCATTCCTTTTCTTTAAAGTGTATTTTATGTGCTACATATTCTTCCTCTACATAATTATTTTGTGTGCTCCTTTATAATGCAAGTTTTACCTTCTTTGAAACTCCCATTTTAGTGCACTTTTTCTCTCTTTTCTCTTTAAAATGATTTCTTCTATCTTCTCCCACCATCATTTAAAAAGGGGCCATATCCTTCATACTCTTAAGTTTACTATCAAAATTTACATGACATTTGAGTGATAAAGTAATACTAGCCAAACTAATTCATCATATTTAATATTCATAGAAACAAATTATAGTTGTCCAAATATCATACCGCCCCTCCCATTCCCCCCCCCCTCCCCTCTCTCTCTCTCTGTGTTATGCTTCTTTTATTTCTATATAGATATCTCAAATATTCACCTATGGAGATCTTCCTTCCAACATGTATGTTTTATATCCAATATCTAGCACTTATAGTACATATATACATGTTATGGTATAATGATTATGATGTGTTCACACTTATTTTGTAGGATATGTTTCCCTAGCATACCTAATTTTTAGGTCTTATTACATATATTTTTGAAGGAAATGTACTTCCTAACACATGTTTTTGTAGGATAATTTTTTCTAGCATATCTATTTTGATGATCTTAAGCCAAACCATAAGTCCTTCAACAAAAAATATGCAATGTATTCTCTTTATGTACTCAAAATATTTATACTTATTTAAGATACCTTTAGCAATATACTATTTTTGTATTTTAGTGTAACTTTTCCACATAATGACATAAGCCTAGAAAAGCAAGGGAACATTGTAGTGTTATAAAGTGAATACTCTTTGCAATTGAAATGCTATAATTTACACACATTTATGATAGGAAAAGGTATTATACATCTTGAAAAAGAATACAATATTTAATTATGTAAAAAAAATATTTATTTGTTGTCCATCTAGGTGATGTGCTTAGCCACATTAAATTTTTATTTGGATCCACTTGTAAAATTTTATGTAATATTGGGTTAGTTATTTTATGTGTGGGTAACATATAATAATTAATTACTATTTGGAAAAAATATGCAATATTGTGAAAACTTAATATCAAAGTAAATGAGGGTTAAATGGTTTTGTGTACTCGTGGTTTTGATGAACATGGTTTTGTTTTACCACTTAGCTGTATTTGTGTGAGCTTGAATCTTTAAAATTGTTAGAAAAATCAACCATGGTGATAAATCCATCCTACACAACCCTTTGAGAGAAAAACATGCATACAAGTATAAAGATACCAGATGTAAAGATCAAAGACATATCACAAGACAATGCAATGTATACCCTAGGAAAAACCTCATAGCTCGGGAAAAACCTAGCTTCCAAAAGTATCCATGCTTGATGCGTTATTCAACAATGAACACCTCTAAAACATCAAGCCTCAATGATACATCTTGCATGTGTCTGAGCACGTAACCACACATCCCATGCCATGCTTCATATATGCACTCCCCAGAAGAATACTCAACCAATGATAGCGAAGCCAAAACCCCAATTAGCAAAAATTAAACCACTAACATGTACTTGTTCTTATAGACATAAGCTCACACAAATACAACCAAGTGATAAGATAAAACCATGTGCTCAAAACCATGAGTCCACAAAATCATTGACCCCACATTTAATTTTTTATTACAAACAGTAAATATTTTTCCCATGTGCAACCTACATAAAGTATCTAAACCAATGGTACATACAAATTTACAAGTTGCCCCAAATAAATATTTAATGTGGCTTAACACATCTTCTAGATGCATCACAAATAAATATTGATTTAAATTTTACATAATTAAATTATCTAATGTTATACAAGTTGTACAACACTTAATCGTAGCAAAAAGAAAGCACATGTTTAGTGGTTAAGGTAACTGGATAGGTGAGCAATCTATCATAGTATTGAGTTTCTATTGTGAGTGCATATGTGAAGTGTGGCATGGGATGTGTGGTTACATTCTTGGACACATGGAGAGTGCATTGGAGGGGATTGATGTTTCAAAAGTATTCATGAAAACTCTAGAAGTGCATTATAATGTTTTATTACTAAATAATATATTATTTTAAGATATTACATTTTTTACCTCTATGAGGGTTTTCCCAAGGTATATATATCATGTGTTATCTTATGAATTTTCTATTTAATCATTGCATTATAGTTCTTTTGTAAGCTTGTATATGTAGAAGTTGTCAAAACCAACTTCAAAGTCCAAGAACACCTGCATGCAAAGGGATACCTGTCATAGGGAAGAGAATGGAGAAAAAAGCAAGACGGTTTTGAAGCTCTGAAATATGAGAGATATATTATCAGAACAATTGAATGAAATATTTACAAAGATCAATCCTTAAAAGGAGATCAAGCAAAACCTAAAAAGTAACCCTAATAGGTAGACATTTAATAATTAATATAATTATTAAATGTCACAATATGCATCTAAAGTGAAATCTTAAGAATGGAATAAAGGTAACTTAATTAATATAATTAAGTTAAAACCTTTACTCTAACACCCACCCTTAAGGTGAGCAAAAGTGTAGCTACAAACATGTGCAAAAAAGAAAATGTAACTACAATGCATAAAAGTAAAAATTGGGTCCCGACAACTAGGCCTGATCAGGTACCCAAATACAACCAAATCTCTGTAAAGTGGAGTAAAGGAGAAAACCCAGTGGGAAAAAACTCCTCTCCAAAAAGAGATGAACAAGAGTGAAAGAAGAAGAGAGCTAGAAGGAGGACTCAACATGACCCCCCAAGAACTGCTTCTATCACACAAGTACAAAATATGTTCCCCCATAGGAGAGAGAAGAGACTCCAAAGCCCCCCCAGAATGAGAGAACCCCTGTTCCAATGATCAAACCAATGTGTCTCCTCGGAGGAAGAAACAGATCCAACAGTCGAGGAAGAGGAAATCCCTGGATGTGAGGTGAAAATGGAAGTCCTGGATGATGCTCACTGAAGAACTGAACTGCAGTATGAGTGTCTGAATAACAGGATGGTGAATCAAACAACTCAAGATGATCTTGAAATGGAATTGCCAATGAAGATGGGATAACAGGTGTGCTGAAACTGTCATTTTTGAGGAAAGGAATATCCTCTGATATGGCCTCAACAACTACACTTGATGGCTCGATGAGTGGAGCTACAATGTCAGTCACATCTGAAGAGGAATCCTGCTGAATAGAGGTGATTTCAATAGGAGGTAGAGGTGTAGAAGTCTCAACACTAGTCTCATGAACAGATGGAAGAACACATAAGTTCAAGTGACCAAACTTCACCTCAGATACTGCATGCTCTCTTGTAGAAAGAGAGGAAAACTTAGACAGTGGAGATGGTGGACCAAAGTGTGTGAATGCATACAAATGGGAAGAATGATCAATTGTCCCTGTTGCAACAATGTTGCCAATCTAAATGTCTCTGATGTGCACTGAATCAGGTGTGAACTCAACTGTCTTCCCTGTCCCAATGTGAGCAATCTGATAGATGGAGAGAAGGTTAGTGGACAAAGATGGAACACGTAGTACATCATTGAATGTACTGTCATCAATTTTGATAGAACCTTTCCCACATACACTTATATAAGTGTTATTACCCATCAATATGTGTGGTGAGGATGTAGCCTCGAAAGATGAGAACATGTCCTGAGAAGATGCCATATGGTGTGAAGCACTTGAAAACAATAGCCATTTGGATGAATGTGAACTAGTGGTTGCGCATAATGCATGATCCTTATGTGGGGCCTGTCCATCTATCTGGAATGATGGTGAAGAAGAAGACCCACCAGATGTAGATGAAGAAGAGTGATGAATATTGTTCCTCTCAAGAAGAGCTGTCAAATTTGAAACCTGTTTGGCATATGTATCTATCTTCTTCTCATAACACTTGGACTCATCATGTCCTAGCTTAGTACAATAAGCACACTTAGGTCTGTCTTTCTTTGATGATTCCCCCTTAGGAGAAGGTGAATCAAAGGTGTTTTGTGAACTGGAATCCTTCCAATGCTCTGTGGTCTTTGGTTTCTGTTCCTGCCTCTACTTCTGCTTCCCTTGAGATGACTGTGCTACCAATTCTTGGTGTTTTGATCCTGTGAGAGCATCCAACTGTGATATCTTGGCTTGCTCTCGTGTCAACCAATCACAAAACACCTCAAAAGTAGGCATGGTAAAGCGGTTTCCCAATGCATCCATCATGGAATAAAATGTCAAAGAGAAGATCTGAAAAGGACCTCGAAGCTTAGAAAGAATCAGGTAAATACACTCCTCATCTGTTTTGTTCATACCACAACCTTGCAAAAGAGATCTTTGTTGTTTGAATTTCATTAGAAAGTCCGCAATAGTGGAAAAAGAATCAGGTACAAGTGAAGTCAACTCTGCCTCAATTTGTATTGCATGAAACTGATTGATGGTACTAAATAAATCATTGAATTTGGTCCACATTTCAAGAGGATTGTTACACCCATCAAGATGAAACAACAAGTTGTCTGAAACATGTAAGGAAATCAAACCCATAGCCTCATCCATCTTATTTCTATGCTACATAACCTCAAATGGCCGTGGCAAAACTGGTTGAACTGTGTCTAAACAGGAACACAACCCCTTTGATCTGAGAAGACGTGTCATGAATGCCTTCCAAGTGTGATAGTTATGAGGTGTGAGAAGTTCAACAGTAGAAGGGTTTTCAGCCATGTTTGGAAAGGTTTAATGAATGTTTAAAGTGAAGAGTTTCTAGTTTTCTGAAGTAAATGACAGAAAGCAAGAAAAAAATCTCCCCCCCATGATACAAGAAATCAAACCCCAATAGATATTTTTCAGCGAAAAAGCTAGAAAAAGAAAAATATGCTTAGGAAAATTCTCTATGTACTTGGTGAATTTTCTGATGAAATAAACTATAGATTTGGATAGAGTACGTGAAGAGCTTTCCGATGCCTATTCGTTTTCGAAAAATGGAACAAAAATGAGTAAGTTATGCCCCCCAGAGTGCAAAAAAAAATCTAACTTTGACTACAAAAAAAAAATGTAACGAAACTGGAAAATTTTTAAAAAATTCTTGCACCACCAGGACGGGCTCAGAGCCAGCTTTCCAACGTCTATTTTCGTTTGAAAATCCGAACTAAAACGCTCGAGATATGTCTGATTTTGTGAAAAAATGTCAAAAAAGGAATGAAGAAGGGCCTTGGTGGCTCCTTGGCGGCGCTCCGATGGTGCACAGGCGGCGATTGGGCGGGCGGTGGCTCTGGCGACGGGCCGGTGGCTCGGTGTTGGCAGTGACTAGGCAACCGGCTGGTGGAGGTGGTGGCCCAGCGGCTATTGCTGGCAGCCGCCTCCTCTACTGGTGGCCGCTTGGCTGCAAGGTGGCGACGGCTTCCAAATATGAGGGAAGCACAAATTTTTTAATAAAAAAACTTTTAAAATCAATTTAAAATTGATTTTTTTAATTATTTTTAATTTTTCACCTCAGAAATCGTGCCTTAGGGTCATACGGCCTTGGGGTGAATTTTTTTTTTCCTTCTGGTGCAACTGTGGCCAAACTGGTCAAATTTTATATGAAAATAGGGGTTTTTGGGCGCTGTGGACTCAATGGCGAGGTCCATTTTGGCTCAAAATGCCCAAAAAATTAGGCAACCCCTAGATCCACAAAAAGTAAAACTAAAAACTTATGAAAGCTAGATCCAACCCTCGTAGCTCCAAATTCTTCAAAACAAGAACAAGATGCAGCAGGTCCGCTCTGATACCATGTAAAAGTTGTCAAAACCAACTTCGGAGTCCAAGAACACCTACATGCAAAGGGATACTTGTTGAAATATGAGAGATATATTATCAGAACAGTCGAATGAAATATTTACAAAGATCAATCCTTAAAAGGAGATCAAGAAAAACCTAAAAAGTAACCCTAATAGGTAGACATTTAATAATTAATATAACTATTAAATGTCACAATATGCATCTAAAGTGAAATCTTAAGAGTGGAATAAAGGTAACTTAATTAATATAATTAAGTTAAAACCTTTACTTTAACAGTATACACAGTTTTATTGTTGGCAGTTGTTGTCATTGATGTTAACACTAATGGCTGTGTTATTGTCATTGATGTCAACATTGATGATTGTCATTGATGAAGATTGTTAGCACCTGAGTAATATTTTATTTTTTTGTGGCATATTTAGTTTGGGCTAATGTTGAAGAGAAGATTTGAAAGAATTTCATGGTTGGATGTCATGCCTTTTCAAAGAAGAGAAGAGTTGAAGAAGTTCATGGTTAGATTTCATGCCTTATCAAAGAAGTATTATTGTTGATGTTCATATAGTACATTAGTAGTAACAACAGAGTTGTTTTCTTGATGAGGATTAAAAGCATGAATAATGTTGGAGAGATAATTTTCACTCTATCTCATGCTCTCTCTCGATGTTCCTAATAATGTATGTGTTGCTAAAAGAAAGTTCCAGTCTCCACAAGTTACACAAAGCTTTTTGGTTCAGGAAGTTGCATTGAAGTTTGTCTGGGAGAATGCTCGGCATTCCTTCGCTATTGCAATTATGGTCTTATGGTTTGGTATTCAATGTCAGTTCTTTGTGTACGTTTCACTCCTATCCTTTAGGTCACCTGTATTTCTGAGGAGGTTCCTATGAATTGCATAAGGTTGGTAGTGTGCTAGTTATTTGGACTAGAGTCTGAGAAATGGTACACATTTCTCTATATTGATGTCTCTACTCCCACAACTTGGTGAATGTGTTCACAACATATGTGCAATGTCTTAGTTCCAATCTTATATGTTGAAGTGGTTTATAAGTTGTTCTACAAATGCTAAATCATCCATTTATGTATTTTGTGTTTCTTGATCAGTGTTTTTTGTACCTTTTTGGTTTGTAGTGGTTGTTGATGGCGTGCTAGTATGAAAGAAGTGTATGGAAGTGATGTTGAATGTTCAAGGAACATCCCTATGTGATCCACATGTTGCTAATTGGACACCTTGGTGTTGCATTGTGTCTTGAGTTGGCTTTTTGGGTTACTTGTGGGTATTTGGCTAACAAGGCTTTTTCCTTTGCTTAGGTCGTTTGCTTGATGGGTTGCACCAGCAATGGAAAGTGTATCATGACAGATTTGGGTATTGACATATCCTCTTTAGGACCACATCAAGTAAATTCAATTGAAAGAGTGTTTATGGGTTGATTGGTTATGTGCTTCAATGTCTCATCCACACATTTTCTTGATGTTGACTTAGGTTGATGTGCATTTGCGTGTAAATCATTTTGGATCACATTGAAAGAAGTGCTAATATTTTTTTGTTCCTCTCTATCCTTGGGATAGGATTGCATCATGCTTTGGTGGCCGACTAGTTGAGTTTATTGTTTATTCTCTTTTTGGCCAACCTAATTGAAGAATCAAAGTGTCACGATGGATATAAATGCAATATCATTCTAGATGCAACTAAAAGATGTAGAGTACAAGTGAAAAAAGTGTATGAGCAAGTTGTATTGAATATACAGTAGAGATAGTGCTAAAGATTGTGAAAGGAAAGATAAATCATGCTTGAACACCACAGTCAATAGAGATTTATGTTGATAATCTTTATAATTCTCTTATATATATATATATATATATATATATATATATATATATATATATATATATATATATATATATATATATATCTTTTGTATCTTGCTCTAAGATAGTGAATCTCATCAAGTCCTCTATATCTTGCTCTTGGAGTTGGTTGGTACTTTAGTGTTGCAAGTCCTTTAATATCTTGCTCTAAGGCGGTAAGCCTTCTTGCAAGCATTTTGGCAATGAGCCTTATATTATGAGTTAACTCTCACTATGGTTTTTTCCTCATTGGGTTTTCCACATAAAAATAGTGTCTCTTTGTGCATGTGTGTGTTATCTATCTCTTTCTTTTTACTACAACTCTGATCACTGCTATATCTTTTATTAGTAAAGTTTGTTGAAGGTGTTAAAGATTCAAATTACCATATTCTTCTTTGTTACTTCTTTGCTTAAAGTTGCTTTCTTTTTTGCTAAAGGAGTTTGAGTTGTGTTGGAAGATTCAAATTCTAGAAGGGGTTAAGTTCTATATAGATTGATTCACCCCCCTTCTCAGTATCCAAAATTATTCAACAATTGGTATTAGAGCCAAGTTCCTTTATAGAAGCTTAACAACTTGAGGAAAAGATTCGGGATGGCACATGATGGTTTATACAAAGGTCTTAGGATGATGGGACTAATTACTCCTATTAGAAATTGAGAATGGAAGGACACAGGTAAAATCTCTAGGGTTTGGTGTTTGGAAATTAGTCAAAAGTGGTTATGCTACTCCTACCACTCCCATTACATATCCATCTAAAATCAAATTATATTAATGTAATGCTAAAATCAAGAATGCTATTTTGTGTGGATTAGCTGATTCAAAATTGTTGAAGGTGATAAATTGTAGTTCTACCAAAGATGCTTGAGAGGAGCTTAGTAGCATCTAGAAGGAGATTCTAAAGTGAAGCAAGCTAAGATACAAATCATCAAAAGAAAATTTGAGACTTTGTGGATGACTAGAGATGAAGAAATTGTAAGTTATATGCTTTGGGTACAAGAAATTGTTACTGGGATCTCCAGACTTGGTGGAGAAGTACAATAAAGTGAAATTGTAAAGAAGGTTTTTTAGATCTCTACCAAAATCTTATAGTCACAAAGTATCTGCCATTAAAGAATCTAAATATTTGGATCAGTATTTATTTGATGAAATGTTTGGTACTCTTAGTGCCTTTGAGATGAGAGAATTTGGTTGAGATGTTCCAAAGAAAGAAGTTGCTTTCAAAATTAATAAAATGACTAAAGAAGAAGCTACTGATCAAGTTGATGAATTTGATGAAGTTGAAGAAAAATTTGTGAGAAGACTAAAGAAAGGTACTACAAAGTACAAAGGTAAGTTACCCTTTAAATGTTTCAATTGTGGAAGAATAGGTCATTTTGTATCCAAATTCCCCTATAAAGAATCAAATGACAACAATAAAAGAGATAAGGTCAAGAAGGGTCTCTATTCCAAAGAGAGCAATGGTTCTTTTGAAGATGAGGAGAATGATTAAAATGATGAAACTCTCTTTATGGATTTCAATACAATTGATAGAAAGTATAATGTTGAGATATGTAAGGAGTCAAGCTCCTTAAGTAATGAAGAAATATTTTCCTTTGATCTAGATCTAGAATCTATGGATCTTGAAGGTTGAAAATTTAATTTAGATGAATGGGGGGTTGAATTTGAAGGAAAGCTCCAGTCTACATTGAAAGACCTGAATAAAGCAAGAGGTATAAATTAGAAATATGAAAGCTTGCTTGTAGAATCAAAGAAGAATCTGAAAAAAATAAGAATTGAAGTAAAAAAGGAAAAAGCTATGAAATCAGGGTAAAAGAGGGAGAAGGTGTGATCTCTTATTTGAAAATAAAGGTTGAAGAAGGAAAAAGGACTAAAAATTTCTTGAATATCAAACTCAAAGACAAGACTGTTGAATGTTTAAAGCTTGAAGAAGAAAATACCATCCTAAGGAATTCCGTGAAAAGAGAAAATGAACAAAATGACAAAGGAGAGAAGTCTAGTCCAAATAGTTCAAAATCAAATGTAAATATTGAAACAAAAGAAGAAAGAGTTTTCCTTGAAGACTCTAAGAAGAATGCCTCTGGAGATACAAGGAATATTCATAATGGCAAGAAAGAAGGAATATCTTGTTCTATCCAAAAGTAGAAAGGTTTTAGAAGTCCTCCATCAACAAAACAACATGATCCTAATAGGTTTAATCAATCCTTTCAAGGTTACTATTTTTCTTGCAATATTCTTGGGCATAAGTTTTTTTATTATAGAGTTCAACAGATAAGGAATAGCAATATAGGAAGAAGATATTTTATACCTCAAAGAAACAATACTATTTTATTTCTTGGATATTGCGTTGCCTGCAACAACTATGGTCACAAGGCTAATGAGTGCAGATCCAAAGTGAAGAAGAACAAATCTATTCCAAAGCACAATGATATGTGATACAAGTGCAATAATATAGGACATAAGGCAAACTTTTGTAGAAATGGTTTTTTGAAGTCATCTGCTCAATATTAGAAAAAGGATGAATCCCTTAATCAATAAAAGGGGTAAAATGAAAAGATCCAAAATGAATACCATGAGAAGAAGGAATATACCACACTTGTACATTATGCACAAGATTATAAGACAAATTGAGATAGATCATTGTCTTAGGGGGAGATTTCTCTTGTAGCATCTTTTTGCCCCATGAAAAGAAAAAGGTGCTAAAGACTTCAACATGAAGGAAGATTTGAATCAAATCAATTTGTGTATAGATCTATTGTGCATAAATGGAACTTGTTTGGTGTTCTCGATGGAAGGCGGTAATGTGTGAAGGTTGCTATACCTATTCTAATTGACGTCATTCTAATTTAGTGTACCACATCTAAAGATAAAGTCCTAGTGTAGTAAGTTCAGAAGTTTTCCTAGACATTCGATGTATATTTTGTTGTGGCCAAGTCAAGTTTTTTGGTCCACATATCTCCACAAAGAAAGTTTTTGCCTTGTGGTCCAAAGGACTTGTTGATCAAGATGTGAAGGTACCATATCCATGTTTTCAAGGCTTTATACTTTTTGATATAGTAGACATCAGTGATAGTATTTTGGTCGAGCTTAGTGAAGCAATGTTGATGGCTTGTTGAAATATGTGCATTTCTTTGGAATCAAAGTTTTATCCACAAAAGATGATTTGATGCAATGCTCTATAAAAATGTGCTACAATTCCTATCCATTGGTCAGAACATTTACGAACTAATGCTTGAATCTAGGTCAATTATATGAGTTGGTGTAATTATTAGGTTTTCTCTACATGTGGCATGTTTGGCTGCTAGATTTCAAGCCAATCCTAAGTAATCGCATGAAAAGGCTATGAAAATAATCTTTAGATACCTAAAGGGTATTCCGTCTTATGGGTTATGGTATAAAAGGATCAAAATTTCTCCCTAAGTGCCTATACTAATGTTGATTGGGTAGGTTGTGTTGATGATCAAAGGAGTACAAGTGGAAGTGCATTATTTTCGGGAGACAGATTGGTCTCATGGTTCAATAAAAAGTAGGATTCAATGTCTTTGTCCATAGTAGAAGAAAAATATATTGCTACAACATCTTGTTACACTCAAGTGCTTTGGATGAAGTAGACCTTAAAGGTTGTAAATGTGGTTTATGATGAACCTATTCCTATATTGTGTGATAATAAAAGTGTTATTAACATCTCTAAGAATCTAGCAATGCATTCAAGGACTAAACACATCTTAATCCAGTACCATTTTTTGAGAGATAAAGTCTTAGAACATGAAGTCAGAATGGAGAGTGTGCTTACAAGGGGTCAGATTGCAAATATCTTTATAAAGGCTCTTTCAAAGAATGCCTTTGACTATTTGAGGTAGAAGCTAGGGGTCATTGTCCCTCCTTGTTCTAACTAGATGCATAGATGGTGCATCTTTCCAAGGGGAGAAATTCATTTCATATCCTTTCTCTTGGATTGATGAGTACTACCCTTTAGAGGGAGGTGGTAGTAAGGGGGATTCTTGAAGCAATTGTGCAGTTGTTGTATATGTGTGTGAAAAAGAAGTGTTGTTGGCCAAAGGAGGAGCATGTGACACTTCTTCAATAGAAAATATTTTCACCCTTTGCACCTTTAGATAGAAAAATTCTTGTTGGCTTGCGTAGAAGTGTTTGGCCCTTTGTCATTGATGTCAAAGCGAGAGAGTGAGTAGTGTGTTTCCATCAATTCCAAGGGGGAAATTTTTGGTAGTTGTCATTGATGTTAAAACTAATGGTTGTGTTGTTATCATTAATGTCATCACTAGTGGTTATTGTTGATGGAGATTGTTGAAGAAAGAGTAATATGTTGTTATTCCTTGGCATATTTAGTTTGGGATAACATTAAAGAGAAGAGTTAAAATAATTTCATGGTTGGATGGAATGCTTTTTCAAAGAAGAGAAGAGTTGAAGAAGTTAATGGTTAGATGTCATGCCTTATCAAATAAGTATTATTGTTGATGTTCATATATGCATTATTACTAACAATAGATTTGTTTTCATGATGAGGATTAGAAGCATGCATAATATTAGAGAGATGATTTATAGTTTATCTCATGCTCTCTCTCGATGTTACTGATACTGTATGTGTTGCTAAAAGGAATTTTTGGTCTTCACAAGTTGCACAAATATTTCTAGTTTAGGAAGCTGCATTGAAGTCTATTTGAGAGAATACTCCACATTCCTATGTTGTTGAAATTATAGTCTTGTGGCTTGGTATTCAATGTTAATGCTTTCTGTATATTGTACTCCTATATTTTTAGGTCACCTATGTTGTTGAGGAGATTTTTGTGAATTGTAGAAGGTTGGCAGTGTGCTAGTTATCTAGACTAGTCCAAGAAATGCTCCATATTTCTTCATATTGATGTATCTACTCCTATGGTTTGGTAAATGTGTTCACAACATCTATGTAATGTTTTAGTTCCAATCTCATATGTTGAAGTGGTCTGCAAGTTGTTTTACAAATGTTACATCATCCAGTTATGTATTTTGTGTTTCTTGATCAAAGTTTTCTATACCTTTGTGGTCTGTAGTGGTTGTTGATGGCATGAAAGCATGAAAGAAGTGTATGGAAGTGATGTTGGATGTTCAAGGAACATCTTTATGTGATCCAAATGCTACTAATTGGCCACTTTGGTGTTGCATTGTGTCTTGAGTTGGATTTCTAGGTTATTTAAGGATATTTGGCCGACAAGGCTTGTTACTTTGCTTGGGCTATGTGCTTGAGGGGTTGCACCAAAAATGGAAGGTGTGTCATGATATATTTAGGTCCTGACCTATCTTGTTTAGGACTACATCATGTAAATTCAATTGAAAGAGTTTTAATGGGTTGACTGGTTATGTGCTTCAATGTCTCATCCACACATTTCATTGATGTCAACTTAGGTTGATGTGTGCCTATGTGTAAATCATTTTGGATCACATTGAAAGAAGTGTAAAGATTTATTTTGGTCCTATCTATCCTTGGGATAGGATTGCATCATGTGTGGGTGGATGACAAGTTGAATTTATTGTTTATTCTCTTTTTGGCCAACCTAATTGAAGAATCAAAGTGTTGTGATGGATATAAAACCAAGATCATTTCAGATGCAACTAAAAGATATAGAGTACAAGTGAAAAAAGTGTGTGAGAAATATGTATTGAATATCCAGTAGAGATAGTGCTAAATATTGTGAAAGTAAAAATACAATGTACTTGAACGCCTTTGTCAACAAAGAGTTGTGTTGACAATCTTTGTAATTCTCCTGTATATATCTTTTGTATCTTGCTTTGAGATAGTGAATCTCATTAGGTTCTCTATATCTTTCTCCTAGAGTTAGTTGGTACTTTAGTGTTGCAAGTCCTTTAGTATCTTGCTCTAAGGTAGTAAGCCTTCTTGTAAGTCTTTTGGTAGTGAGCCTTATATTTTGAGTTAAGTCTCACAATGGTTTTTCACTCATTGGATTTTCCATGTAAATATGGTGTCTTTTTTTACAAGTGTGCATTTTCTATTTCAATCTCTTTGATTCTGATTTGATCACTATTATATCTGTCATTAGTAAAGTTTACAGAAGGTGTTAAAGATTTAAATTGCCATATTCTTCTATGTTACTTCTTAAAATTCCATTCTTGTCTTCTAAAGGAGTTTGAATTGTAATAGAAGTTTCAATTTCTAGAAGGGGTTATGTTTTGTGTATACTGATTCACCCCCCCCCCCTCTTAGTCTCTGGAAGTGTTCAACATTTATCTCATTGGGTTATGTAGGAAATGGATTGATCATTCTAGGTATTATTCATTATTTTTTGGTGTGTGATATCTCCAAGGTTTGCTTGCACTAACCAACTAGAAGACTTCACTCTGCCTTCCACCAAGAACCTGACAACCTCTAGGCTCTATCTTGACTTAGTTCATCGAATGAACCTTGCTTCAACTCTGTTCCAAGAGTTTCAATCCTTGTGCTTAACCTTGGAGGACAAACACCTCTTGAATCTGCTCTCTTCTTCCAACACCTAGAAGGATCTAGATGCCAACTTCACCATCTTGCTTGCACTGATTGCAGGGGAGTTGGAGACACCGTTTTCGTGCATTTCAAATCCACTTGAATACATTTTGGAGGTTCTTTAGCTTTCACTTTACTCAATCTCAAGATCTTGCCTTGAAGAGGCCTATTCCCTACTAGCCCTTACCAATCAGTTTTTGGCTTTTCCTGCCCAAACTCTCCAAATGACCTAGCAAACAAATGTCACTTTCAGACACCCTTTTTGGAGCTTTAAATCTTTCACTAGGTTTCAGGCCTCTGCCTCTTCCGTATAGTGCATTCCTATAATCAAGGACTATTAGGGCTAATTGGCCTAATGCTTAGGGTTTCACTGTTCTATGTTTCAAATCTCCTTCCAAAGGACTGATTGAAGCTTCAACCCTTTTGTCAAGTGAAGATAATGTCTAACCCTACCTGAAGCTGTACGGATTCCGTACAGTGGTCTCTTCCCCTGCCTAAGTTCTTTCTATTTTCTCTATCAAACGCCTAACTGGGCAGTCCTAGCTCGCTTAGGGTTTGATTTTACAAATCATTGCTTGGCTCTCAAGGTTTCCTACTGCTAAATATTTACAATTGACTGGATCCCCTATCATTTCAAACTAATTGCAGGGATATCCCGTGGTTAGCTCTTATGGGGGAGCCATGAGAAAACTGACTGCTCAAAACTGCAATTACAAACCTTTACACTCTAATCTAATAACTAAAAACAACAACTCTACACTAAACAAACTAAATACAAGATGAGAATTGCTCTACACTATCCAATGAACATAAACATAGTGCTAAATCAACATGTACAGTGCCTTCAATATCCCTGTTTCTCCAAATGCACGGGTAAAACATAGAAAATGCAGTATATCTCTATTCCTATAACCAAAATTTGATTACAATGCAAAAACTAAACTGTTTCTATGAGCCACACCTACTTAGATGCCTTCTCCATCATTCAAGGGAAGTTGATCGAGCACTTACTCCTGACTTTAAGGGATTCCACTCCAACTAAGTTGCATGCAACCTAACAAGTTTGTCATGCAATTTTGCAACATTCTTGCAACTCTGCCATCATCCTTCATTTTAGGACCTCAATCTCCTTGATCTTGAGCCAACAACTTCCCCAACTGTCCCTTAGCATCTTCAAACAATGAGGATGTGGTTATGACACACTTAATGCTTTACATTCTAACCTAAGCTGTCCAAAGCTTAATAAAGCAAAATTTAACAACATAATAACACTAGGATGATTTTAATCCTAATGACTAACTCATCACACACAAACAAGACCTTCTAAGGTCTAAATTAAGCACACTACAATCCTGACTTGGCTAAGGTCAGGTACAAGCCAAAATTGCAACATAACCAAACTGGAGTTAAGCCAAGGTGCTCCTGCACCATCCTCCCCAAAACAAAAAAATCAATCCACCCTTGGATTGAACAAGTTGAGATCAATGCCCAACTTCTTGAACTCTACCTCCTTGATCCACACTACATCTGCATCAAGTTGTCCATGCCTCTTAATCAGATGTTCTTTATACTCCTTGGTTCTAGTTCTCTTGTAGACCCTGGTATCCAATATCTAGTCAGCTTGTTTGACTGTGATAGTTGGAAATTTAAGTTCTTCTACATCTTGACTAACTTCATGGAGGGTCTGATCCAAGTCTTGTGGTGGTCCTTTGTAATGCACTAGATCTGCAATGTTAAAAATAGGGGACAGTCCACTGTCATCTAGTAGCTGCACCTTGAATGCAATACTTCCATACTTCTCCAAGATAGGACAGGGACCAATCCTCTTCATTTGCAACTTATGAGGAACTCCTTTCTGCAGTCTAGACTTGTTCAAATGCACCATCACCAAATCACCAACATTGAATTGAACTTCTTTTCTATGCTCATCCACCTTAATCTTATGTTTCATGGTACTTTCTGCCAATGTTTTTCTGACAGTCTCATGAATCTCCTGCATTGCATAGGCAAAGTCATCAGCATATCCACTTCCTTTGACTCCATCCTTCAACTCTCTCAACTCATAAACACCTCTTGGATGTAGACCATAAACAATTTCAAAGGGACTCTTCCCTGTTGATCTATTGACAGTATCATTATAGGAATATTCAGCTTGCCCAATCAATTGATCCCATTGTTGACCATACTCCTTGGTCAAGCATCTTAAGAGATTTCCAAGTGTCCTATTTACCACTTCGGTCTGACCATCAGTTTGGGGATGGTATGCAGATCCAAAGGATAAATTGTTGCCCATTCTTTGCCAAAGAGTCTTCCAAAAATGACTCATAAACTTAGTATCTCTGTATGATACAATGTTGATTGGTAAGCCATGAATCCTTACTATCTCTTTGAAGAAAAGAGAGGCTATTTGACTGGCATCATTGGTTGTTTTGCATGGCACAAAGTGAGCCATCTTGCTGAATCTGTCTACAACCACATAAACACTGTCCATACCTTGCCTTGTCTTGGGTAATCCAACTACAAAGTCCATAATCAAACATTCCCATGGCCTAGTAGGAATGGGCAGTGGTTGATATAGACCTGCATTTAAGGAAGTGCCTTTGGCCTTTTGACACACCACACAACTTTTCACATACCTTCTGACATCTAGGTTCATCCTTGGCCAAAAGTAAAATCTTTGAACCAGTCTCAAGTTTTGGTGATCCCAAAATGACCACTCAATGCACCATTATGCTTTTCTTGTATCAAATTCTCCCTAATGGAGCCTCTAGGAACACATAGTTGATTTCCTTTAAACAAAAGATCACTTTGCAAAGTATACTCAGCATATTTGCTATGGAAATGATTCTTGTATTTAGCACATACCTTATAAATATCTGCAAAGTCTTCATCATTTGCATATAGATCTTTGAAATGATCTATTCCCATGCTCTTCAACTGAATTTCCTGAATTGTGAGGACTCTTCTACTCAAGGCATCTGCCACCTTGTTGAGAGCTCCTTTCTTGTGCTTGATATTGAAGGTGTAAGCTTGCAAGTACTCCACCCATTTCATGTGTCTGTGACTCAACTTCTCTTGTGAATTCAGGAAACTGAGTGCTTGGTTGTCTGAATACACTATGAATTCCTTGGGAAGCAAGTAGTGCCTCCACTTCCTTAGAGCTTGGACCAATGCATACATCTCAAGGTCATAAGAAGAATACTTCTTCTTGGCCTCACTTAACTTCTCTGAATGAAAAGCCACCGGTTTTCCCTCTTGACTGAGAACAGCTCCAATAGCTACATTTCTTGCATCACATTCAATGGTGAATAGCTTCTCAAAGCTTGGTAACACCAAAACAGGTTAGGTAGCTATCTTCTCCTTCAGCAACTCAAAACTCTTGTTAGCTTGCTCATTCCATACAAACTTGGTTTTCATTCCTCCTTTTATGGTATCCAACATAGAAGCACAAATAGCACTAAATTGTCTTATGAATTTCCTATAGTATTGAGCAAGACCATGGAAGCTTCTCACCTCTGTTGCTGTCTTTGGAGTAGGCCAATTGAGGATTGCTTCCACTTTGCTACTGTCCATCTTCAAGTTGCCATGTGATAGCACAAATCCAAGGTACACCAGCTCTGTTTTGATGAACTCACACTTTTCCAAATTGATCATCAACTTCTCCTCCTGCAGTTTCTTGAAAATCAACTCTATATGTTGGAGGTGCTCTTCTCTTGTTTTTCTATAGATTAGTATATCATCAAGATACACTACTACAAATTTTCCAATGTAGTCTTTGAGGATTTCATTCATGAGTCTCATGAATGTGGAGGGGGCATTAGACAAGCCAAATGGCATAACTAGCCACTCATAGAGACCCTCATTGGTCTTGAAATCTATTTTCCACTCATTTCCCTCATGTATCCTAATTTGGTGATAACCACTCTTTAAATCTATCTTGGTATAGTACCTAGCTTCACCTAGACAATCCATGAGATCTTCAATCCTAGGGATGGCAAACCTATACCTGATGGTTATCTTGTTTATTGCCCTGGAATCAGTACAAAGCCTCCATTCTCCTCCCTTTTTAGGTGCTAAGACAGTGGGTACTACACATGGACTAATGCTTTTCCTAATGAGACCTTGGTTTAGAAGTTCTTGAATCTTCCTAGCTATTTCCTCATTTTGTTGAGGTGGCATCTTGTAAGCTACTTTGTTTGGAAGGGTAGCTCCTGGTATCAAGTCTATCCTATGACTTATGGCTCTTTTAGGAGGTAATGTTGCTGGTTGACTACTACTTACAATGCCTTCATAGGTCTGCAACAATTTATGTATCTCCTTAGGTAATTGCATAGGAGAAGACACAATCTTAGGCTGAAACCTCTTCCTCTACCACTTCATAGGTTTTGTTCTTGCTTCTTTTTGCCTTTCTCCTCTATCTTCAAAGCCATTTGATAGCATTGGCGGACTGTTTTGAAGTTTACTAAGCTCATATCTTCTTGGATAGACCACTTAAGCCCATTCAAGTACCTTGCTAGCTTGATGCTTTCATCTTCAACCACCTTTGATCTTAGGCACAATTTTTGAAACTCCTCAGTGTATGTTTGGACATCCATATCTTTCTGCCTAAGATTGTGTCTTCTCCTATGCAACTGAACTTCATAATCATCAGGGAGATAGGTCTGTCTTATCTTAGTTACCATTCCTCTCCATGAAACTATGGGACCTTTGCCTTCTTTCTCTCTTTCAGATTGTACAAACTTCCACCATGTGAGAGCTGCTCCTCTCAACCTTGACTTGGCCACTTTTACCTTTTGGGCCTCTGTTATACCATCACATTCAAAGTGATTTTCAATGCTCTCAATCCAGTCCAAAACTGAATCAGGGTCCATTTGTCCACTGAAAAGTGGCACTCCTTCCAATGCTTTACCACTTAAGGCCTGCAATGCCTTTAGGAAGGGTTCTTCAGCAAGAACAGGGTCAGGCTTTGGAGCTTCCTCCTCCAAATCCTCTTCTTTTTCCTTGGCTTCTTGCTCTTCCTTCTGCTCTATCTTGTCTTTCACTTTATCTGCTGTCTCATGGACTTCATCCAAGAGCTTCTCCACTTGAGACAACCTTTCTCTTAGCAACCGGTTATCTTCCTCTTGCTCTTCTACCTTTTTAGCTAACTCTGCATTAGTCACCGTGGTTCTTTCCTCTGGTGTGTTCTCTCCTACTGACTTAGTGGGCTGCAACATCAATCACAAGCCTTGAATCAAACATTGCTCTGATACCAATATGGTGTGTGATAGCTCCAAGGTTTGCTTGCACTAACCAACTAGAAGACTTCACTCTGCCTTCCACCAAGAACCTGACAACCTCTAGGCTCTATCTTGACTTAGTTCATCGACTGAACCTTGCTTCAACTCTGTTCCAAGAGTTTCAATCCTTGTGCTTAACCTTGGAGGACAAACACCTCTTGAATCTGCTCTCTTCTTCCAACACCTAGAAGGATCTAGATGCCAACTTCACCATCTTGCTTGAACTGATTGCAGGGGAGTTGGAGACACCGTTTCCTTGCATTTCACATCCACTTGAATACATTTTGGAGGTTCTTTAGCTTTCACTTTACCCGATCTCAAGATCTTGCCTTGAAGAGGCCTATTCCCTACTAGCCCTTACCAGTCAGTTTTTGGCTTTTCCTGCCCAAACTCTCCAAATGACCTAGCAAACAAATGTCACTTTCAGACACCCTTTTTGGAGCTTTAAATCTTTCACTAGGTTTCAGGCCTCTGCCTCTTCCGTACAGTGCATTCCTATAATCAAGGACTATTAGGGCTAATTGGCCTAATGCTTAGGGTTTCACTGTTCTATGTTTCAAATCTCCTTCCAAAGGACTGGTTGAAGCTTCAACCCTTTTGTCAAGTGAAGATAATGTCTAACCCTACCTGAAGCTATACGGATTCCATATAGTGGTCTCTTCCCCTGCCTAAGTTCTTTCTATTTTCTCTATCAAACACCTAACCGGGCAGTCCTAGCTCGCCTAGGGTTTGATTTTACAAATCATTGCTTGGCTCTCAAGGTTTCCTACTGCTAAATATTTACAATTGACTGGCTCCCCTATCATTTCAAACTAATTGTAGGGAGATCCCGTGGTTAGCTCTTATGGGGGAGCCATGAGAAAACTGACTGCTCAAAACTGCAATTACAAACCTTTACACTCTAATCTAATAACTAAAAACAACAACTCTACACTAAACAAACTAAATACAAGATGAGAATTTCTCTACACTATCCAATGAACATAAACACAGTGCTAAATCAACATGTACAGTGCCTTCAATATCCCTGTTTCTCTAAATGCACGGGTAAAACATAGAAAATGCAGTATATCTCTATTCCTTCACACCAAAATTTGATTACAATGCAAAAACTAAACTGTTTCTACGAGCCACACCTACTTAGATGCCTTCTCCATCATTCAAGGGAATTTGATCGAGCACTTACTCCTGATTTTAAGGGATTCCACTCCAACTAAGTTGCATGCAACCTAACAAGTTTGTCATGCAATTTTGCAACATTCTTGCAACTCTGCCATCATCCTTCATTTTAGGACCTCAATCTCCTTGATCTCGAGCCAACAACTTCCCCAATTGTCCCTTAGCATCTTCAAACAACGAGGATGTGGTTATGACACACTTAATGCTTTACATTCTAACCTAAGCTGTCCAAAGCTTAATAAAGCAAAATTTAACAACATAATAACACTAGGATGATTTTAATCCTAATGACTAACTCATCACACACAAACAAGACCTTCTAAGGTCCAAATTAAGCACACTACAATCCTGACTTGGCTAAGGTTAGGTACAAGCCAAAATTGCAACATAACCAAATTGGAGTTAAGCCAAGGTGCTCCTGCACCATTTTCCTAACAAGTGCTATTGTAAATTTATTCATGGTTGAGGGAGGTGTGAGCTCCCAAGTTTTGTATAATTGTTGTTTGAGTAGATGTAGTGCAAAGTTGAATACATAGAAATATAGGAAATATTTGACATATTTCAAGGTATGAAGGTTTTGTGTAAGTTGTTTTTTTATAGATTTGGGGTTTTATGGTTTGTAGATTTGTTTGGTTTATTGCAATTCTAGGCTTTAAAAAAAAATTAGATTTTTTTTTTTTTGTTTGTGCTTCATATGAGGGTTTTTGTAGGGTAAATTTCATATATGACCTCTTGAGAAAAAATATACCTCATTATTGGATCTAAGAGGCTTGAAAAATGAATATTGATATAAAATTTCACCTAATTTGGCCATTGAAGGATATCAGAGTAATATATGATGAGCCTATTTCTTTCTTTTGTGATAATACAAGTGCAATTAACATTTCAAAGAATCTAGTAATGCATTCAAGGACAAAGCATATATCAATCAGGTATCACTTTTTGAGAGAGAAGGTTATGGAGAATGAGGTGAAGCTTGAATATGTACCTACAAAGGATTAGGTTGCTGACATATTTACTAAGGCTCTTCCTAAGGATACTTTTGGGTATCTTTCGGGGAAGTTGGGGGTTATTACCCCTCCTTTAAACTAGATGTATATGGAGATGCATCAGTCTAGTGGATCTATGGATTCATCTCTTTTTTGGATTGATGTTGGTGGTTACCTCTCAGGGGGAGTAGGTAGTGTCATGTAGTGTTAGTGTTGCATAATTGCTGATTTGATCGGGGTACTCCTAAGGGGGAGTATTTAGAGAAAGTATCTTGGTTCAATGTCAAAGGGGTAGAACAATGCAAAACACTTTATCCTTTGCCATTGATGTCAAAGGGGGAGAGATAATTATGTTAAAAAGCACAAGGTATCATAGGGAGAAATTTGTATATTTTGTTTAATAATTGTTATCATAGGGAGAGAGAATATTGTAAGGGGGAGAGAGTGCAAGAATGTTGTGTAGGTTGTCTAATAAAAAAAATGAGAGAATTTGTATGTTGCCTTTGGTGGTTTTTCACATCTTGTGTTGCCATCAATGACAAAGGGGAATATTTTTGCAAGTATAAAGGTGTTGTCAATGATGTCAATAGGCATGCATATAAGCTAGTGTTGTCATTGATATCAACTATGTTTTGAGGAAGGTTGTTGCATGATGAATATGTTGAGGATACTGAGAAAATTGTGGAAAAGAGGAAAACAGGTTGTTGCAAGTTGTGCCGAGATATTGAGCAAATGTTGTGAGTACATGGAACTATCTTTTTGTTGCAGTATTTGGAGATGTGTTTGAATGAAGCAATGTGTTGAGATGATGTCTTTGGTACTTGGTTTCCGAGTTCTTTTGAGAAAATTTGATAGACAAAGAAAATAGCGTTGTGCAAGTGTTTAGAGCATGCTCTGAGATGTGCTCCATGTTTCTTTTTTTTGATGCTATGCCTGTGCAGATCTGATATGTTTTTCAAGGTTTTCATTAGTTTTTATGTCCAAAATTTTGGTTTCTTGACCGTTGTACAAAGTGAGATATTTTCACCAATGTGTGTTCAACAATTTTTTAGTGATTTGTTGTCTATGGTTTGGGAGAAATGTATTTTCTTTGCATTTCTCTGTAGTTTGGATTTAGGTTGTGTGAATTTGGGAAGTTTATTATAATGATTGTATCTTTCAAAATTCAAGGTTTCACCTGATTTGTTACTAACAGTGTGTGTTTCATGCGTTAGTGTGCAAATAAGTTCAACCATATGTTCTGGGTTGAAGTATTTCTATGATATGAGCTTGGATGAAGTCTTTGTTGGATCTCAAGTGGTTCATGGATTATTCTAGATTGTGTTCAAGTGATCTTTGTTGTCTGGAAGTTTCACATTGATCTAAGGAAGTGTGTACTTAATGTTTTATGGTGTTTGCACGAGTATTGACTGGCCGTGTGTTAACACTACATGTGAAGTTTATAAAAGAATGTTGAGGTGTGTTGGGATCTATTTGAGACCTAATTAAGGATTTATATAGGTTTCCTTCATTCCTATCCACCGCAGTAATGTTGTGGTGTCGACCTTATTTAAAAAATTTAATGTAATAGTTAGTTGTCAACCTAGGAGAAGGTTTTCAAGGTTGAGGTTGATAAAAATAAGTGTGGTGTTGTTGTGAGATGTAAGAGAGAGGGAAGATAGATGTGAGATTGATGTGAGTGATGAGTATGATGCAAAATTGAGTAGAGGAGTGTGAAATTCAAAGTGTTGGATTCCTAAAGGCAGTGAGTTGAAGGTGTCTACAATCTTTCATGTAGGACTACGAAAGTGTTGGAACATTTGTGGTGGATTCCCTGTTACATTGAGATTTTTTTCTTTGTGTAACATTTCTCTTCTATCTTCTTTTTTTCTTTATGTGGAAGTGAGCCTTTCTAGACAATGTGTCATATTCTGGTAGTGAGCCCTTGTATCGGTTTTAAAATTACTTATATTGTGAGTTGATCCTTACTATGGTTTTTCCCTCATTGGGTTTTCCATGTAAATCTGGTGTTCTCTTATGTGTGGTGGTAAAGCTCCTAAAATTTTGAGAAATTTGAGTTGGTTCCTTACTTTGTCATGAATTATTACCTATGTGCCCAAGGGAAAGGTTTAGGGTTTAGAGCTATAAGCCCTCGTTTCAAATTTTGCAAGTCTCAAACCTTTGGGCATTCCTTTTCTCCATTGACTTGTTATACCCAGTTACCAGTCATCCAAGTTACAACTTAAGCCAACTAAATCGTGTCTCTCACTAGCCCCTTGGTCTAGGTTCATCAGTCACCCTTCTTCAATCCATTCTTTAATTTTTCCTATAGTCGGGTGGAAAATATTCCATGGTGAAAGACTTATGTCTTAATTCTTTATTCCTAAGGGTCTAAATCACGTTGACCTTGCATGGCCTCTTTTCAAAACATCTTATTTGCACATGGGAAATCCCCAGTCACTTAAGTGGTCATCCATCACTGAAGTTATCTTTGCTGGCGGTTGCATTTTGGTGACGGGTGATGGACCCCTGTTTCCCCTTGCATTGCTTATCACTGAAGTCTTCCAAACCTTCTGTTCTATTTTGGTGACTAGAGATGAATGTTGTAATGTTTTGTATTGTGCCATTGCTAAAATATTCTAAAACCTTTTCTTGCTTTTGCAATGGGAAATGGATGTGAATGGAAGGTAATGGTATGGTAGCCACGTGTATGAGTTTCCTCCCATCACCAATTGTGACTCATCACCAAAGATATCCTCAACCTAGAGCTCATTTCGATGACACGTGATGGCTTGGATTGTTTGACAGTGTCGGTGGAAGGTTTTCCTCGCTGAAATACTTAAGGAAGTTCAATCACCTTCTACAACCAGTGATAGGGTGTATATTCAGGAATATTCCCTACAGTGGGATGTTATTGCTCATCGCTGAAGTTTGGAGACAATATAAGGGAATTTCTACGACAACCAACAAAATGCAAATGGGACTTTTCAGGATATTATTGTTGTTTCCAAGTACAGATGAAAAGGAAAGTGGCGATCCTTAATGAGCTTCATTGATTAAGTTTTAAATCCAAAATGATCAACGATTTAGATTAAGTATGGAGCGATTGATTATTTGTTCGCTTGTGTGAGCTAGGATGGTCATTAATTGAGACACACTCAAATCACTCTACTTAGTGAGATTTTCCTATAGTTTATCTCACTGTTTGCAATTATCAAAGATCCAAAATAATTGTTGTAATATAGAAAGATTAACATGCTAGTGTTGATCGAATGATCACAGAAGCAGTAGTGTGGTTTCCTTGGGTATGTAAGTGTGCATATGTGCTTCATTCTGAATTTTGTATGGCTTAGCTATCTTGTTTTAGCTCCCTAGGGTGGTAGTGGTTTTATCGCTCACAATTATATTATGTGCTATTTTGTATTGGGCCGGTTTGAGATTTCTTTCTTGCAACAACACTATGAGGGTATAGGCTAGCATCTCTTCTGTGAGGTGGTTTTCTAGTCTATGTTTTATTTTGTGTAAGATGGGTGAACCAAGTAAGCTAGGAAATCTAGTTAGAAGGTCTAGAAGGCTTAGCATGCAGGAACCTCATGGAAATTTTCCTAAGGTTAAACCTAACATATTGGGAATTCCTACAACACCAAAAGGAAAGAGAAGTGTTTGTGAGAAGAGTAAGAAGGCTATTGTCCAAAGTACCTACAATTTAAGGAATAGGACGATTTCAAAAGAATTGGTCAAGTTTAAAGGGAAGAAGTTGGTTGATCCTGAGAAGAAAATGAAGAGGAAGAGTGAGGGTACATATTAAGACTTGTCTGGGGAGGCACAATGCTCCCATTATGGTTTTTGACAGCTCCTTGGGTAATGGAGGAGAAACTAACCTTGAATATGGTATTATCTTTTTTCCTTGGTACCTTATGATGATTCTAATGAGGAGGAGGTCGTAGCTACTCCAATCTCAATAAGGAAACCAAGCGGGCGTACTTACTCTGCTGCTGAAAAAGTAGGGTAGTACCTCATTTTCCTTCTGAGTTGGTGCTTGGTTTTATTGGTCCTTTGTGCTGACTCGGTTCCTTTTAGCTGGTTTGTTAGTTTATGTCATTGGTGTTGATGGTGACTTTTCTGATTTTGGTATGGACTTGTAAGTTTTGATGTTGCAAAAATGATGCCTTTTGGAAGGCTAGCTAGTCTTCTTCAACTGATTACATGGAGTTTTTGTCTTGCATCTTCCCTTGATCCAAAATGATTAAATGTAACTGTATGGGAAGTATCTCAAATTTCATGGAAATTAGTTTTGAAATGAAATGTAAATGTAATTTGGCTCGATGCTTTTTGCTCCCTTGTTCTATAAAAGGGATTTCAAGGTTGATTACAAGGGGTTCGAATTTTGAGTCTCATAATGGTATGAGTGAAAAGTTAAGCTCAAGAAGAAGCATATTGTAGAAAATACTAATGAATAAAACTGTATGGAGTCTAGGGTTTGAGTCATGTATGTAAGGATCTTAAAATGGTTTTATAGAAGCCACAAATATGGAAGAAAATATTAGTTCTAGAACATATACTCTCCTATGTAATTCTCTTGCAAATTATAAATGAAATTATCAGTGGTATTTTTGTTTATCTTCAATTGTTTTAATTGACTTGTGTTTTCATTTCTGCTACAATTCAAAGAATTGATTAGATGATTAAATGAGGTCACAAGTTTGTGAGGAGGAGTATAGGATTTGGTAAGAAAGTTACATTTTAGATGCTATGAGTTGTCATACTACAAAGTATTATGATAATAGTCCAATTTCTAAGTAAAATGGCTAATATATTACTAGTTATTACAAATTTGACTCCATTTTCCCAATGAATGAAGCATTGGTCTCTTCATTAGATTATCTTAAAGATAAATGAGCTAGTAGTGCACCCAGCTAGGGATTTAGAGTGGGAATGAAAATCATTAAAAATCTTTCAATTACGATGTATGAATTTGAAGTATCACCTAGTTCCTAACAAATAGATAGTAATTTGTTCAAAGGCCAGCCAAACCTTTGGTGAATAATATCTATTTGTACTAAATAGGAATTGATCTATGTATAAATGTGTTCTCAATTATACAAGTATCACTTGAACATGACAAGGAATACCCTCCTGGGTCTCACAGAGCCCAAAGAGTAGAAGTAAGGGCCTCAAAACTCTTACTTATTTTTTGGCCACTAATTTTGAAGATTCTTGAGCATAAGGGTTGGCTACCCTTTAGAAGATTTCAAGGTTCAACTAGAAAAAATGATCAACATGTGGTGTTGTTATTTTAACTTTTCTATTATCTGCATTTCATGACTAATCACTTTAACAAAATAAGGGTTTAATGAATGCATGTGAATCTATTTACTATTGAGGGTTTTGATGTTTTAATTTCCTACAACTGATTCACCCCCCCTCTTAGTTGTCTTGTCCATTCAACACTGCAGAGGTTGAATATATTGTAACATGTTGCGCATGTATTATGGATGAGACATACATTGAAGGATATTAGAGTAGTGTATGGTGAGCCTATATCTATCTTTTGTGATGATACAAGTGCAATCAACATTTCAAAGAATCTAGTGATGCATTCAAAGACAACATATATCAACTAGATATCACTTTTTGAGAGACAAGGTTATGGAAAATGAGGTGAAGCTTGAATATGTACCTACAAAGGATCAAATTGTTGATATATTTACTAGGGCTCTTCCTAAGGATACTTTTGAGTATCTTCAAGAGAAGTTGGGGGTTATTGCCCCTCCTTCTTTGAACTAGATGCATATAGAGATGCATTAGTCCAGTGAATCTATAAATTCATCTCTTTTCTGGATTGATGTTGGTGGCTACCTCTTAGGGGGAGTAGGTAGTATCATGTAGTGTCATTGTTGCAATAAGGAAGGTTGTCATTTTTTGTAGAGTTGTTGATTTGGTTGGGTGTAATCCTAAGGGAGATTATTCAAAGCAAGTATCTTGGTTCAGTGTCAAAGGGGGAGAACAATGCAAAAAAAAAAAATCCTTTGCCATTGATGTCAAAGGGGGAGAAATAATCATGTGAATTTTTTTATCTACTTAGGGGGAGAGAAAAGAAATAAAATCATAAGAAAGTATATTTAGAGTTGTTGTGTTGTCTTTGATGGTTTTTCACATCATGTGTTGCCATCAATGACAAAGGGAGAGATTATTGTAACTTTGAAGGTATTGTCATTGATGTCAATAGGTTGGTGTTGTCATTAATGTCAACTATGTGTTGAGGAAGTTTGTTGTATGATGAAAATGTTGAGGATACTAAGAAAATTGATAAAATAAGGAAATAGGGTGTTGTAGAGGTGTTCTAGTTTTTCTTCGCATTTCTTCTAGGTTGAAGATTTTCTTTTGTGGTTTGGATATGTTGGTTAGATTTGTTCGGAGTTTCTACATCCAAAATTTGGGCTTTTATATCACTAGTTAGAGGAAGTTGTGTTCAATAGTACGCAAATTGGTAAATTATAGTGTTGTACAAAAGTGTTTGGGAGAAATGTATTTGCTCCACATTTCTCTATAGTTGCTTTCAAGGACTTGTGGATCTAAAGTAGAGTTAATGGTGTTGTTCTCTTGTTTGTGTCAAGAGGATTCATGGTTAGGTGTATTAGAAAAATGTATTTTGAGTTAAATAGTATTGTAGTGTTTGGAAGTGTCTAGATAAACAATATGATTATAATCTTCAGGTGAGATTTGTTGCGAAGGAATTTGTTGGTTTTCGAGATGTTCTTGGTTCATGTTCAAGTGAATTTTGTTGTCTGGAAGTTTCAGATTGATTTAAGGAAGCATGTACTTAATGTTTAATGTGTTTTCATGGGTAATGAGTAACCTAGTGTTTACACTACATTCAAAGATGTTCAAGCATTAATGAAGGCGTAGTGTGGTGTGTGAGATTTAATTTGGGTCCTAGTTAAGTGTTTTTTTGGTCTAGTTTCATTCCTATCCACTGTGGGAATGTTTAGTGCCAACCTAATTTGAAATTGTAAAGTTTGAAGCATGTATTGCCAACCTTCGAGAAAGTTTTCAAGGTTGAGGATGGTATAAGTATTAGTCAAGATGTTGAGGGTTGTAAAGATAGAAAGTATAGAGGTGTCTAATGCAAGTGATGTGAATTTCCAAAGAGTAGAGTGCGAATTTGAGCAAAGTAGTGAGAACTTCAAAGTGTTGGATTCCTAAATGCAATGAGCTAAAGGTGTCCACAATATTTCATGCAAGACTACAAAAGTGTTGGAGCATTTATGGTGGATTCCTTTTTGCATTGATAATGTGTTCTCTATGTAACATTTCTCTTCTATCTTCTTTGTTTCTTGCTATGGTGGCGAGCCCTAGTTGTGAGCCTTTTTAGACAGTGTGTCCTATTTTGGTAGTGAGCCCTTGTACCAGTTTTGCAATTACTTATATTGTGAGCTAATCCTCACCATGGTTTTTCCCTCATTTGGTTTTCCATGTAAATTTGGTGTTCTCTTGTGTATGGTGTTGTTATTTTAGTTGTTGTTATCTACATTTCATGATTAATCACTTTAACAGAATAAGGGGTTAATGAATGTTTCTGGATCTAATTATTGTTGAGGGTTAAATTGATGTTTTAATTTGTTACAACTGATTCAACCCCCCTCTCAGTTATCTTGTTCATTCAACATGTTATTCTTATCTTGAAAATTTGATGTCTGCTTTGAACTTTCACCCTTTTAAAATCCTAAGCCTTATTTGTTTAGAGCCTTTATTATTTGCAATCATTTCATCAAGCTTTGTAGAACTCATCTTGAATTTTTCATCATGACTCCTTGCTTTCTCCATATATGATCTCAGATTCACAACTTATTGTTCAATCCTTATACATTCCTCAAATTTTCTTTTCACCATTGCATTCAAACATTTCTCAACTCTTTTCTTTTCTTCAACTTGTACCTTCAAACCGGTGATAGTTTCATTTTCTTGCTTCAATTGTTCACTAACTTCCTTATGCCTTTCTCTGAACTTCTTGATTTTTCCTCTCATTTTTCTTATGCATTCATTTGCTTCTTTGGAATTTTCTTTCAGATCTCTATTTTCATCTTTAGTCCTTTCAAGATCTTCAAGAAAAGCTTTGAGTTCTCCATGTTCATCTATAATGCAATCTTCAATAGCAGGAATCTCTTCTGGAGGAGTAGGTAGTCTTCTAACAGTCATGTGTTCAACCTCCAAGATCTTCCCCAAGTGGTTAAGCTCCTTCTAGGGAACCAAGCTCTTATACCAATTGTTGAACACCTGGAATACTAAGAGGGGGTGAATCAGTATTTTTTTACTCCATTCAAACATTTAAACATCCAATCCACTTAGCAGATTCAATTACAATAAATAAAATAAAGCATGAAACATTCAACAACTCATAACACATGAACACTAGGATTTTTACATAGAAAACCCAAAATGGGAAAAGCCACGATGAAGATTAGTTTACAATATATATTATAACCAGTTATAGTATATTTACAAAAGTGCTCACTGCAGGTGGACTCACTATCCAAGTGGACTCATTGCCCACTAAGAGAAAAATATAGAAGAGAGCTTATGGCTCACAACCTAGATTAAATTGTTACAATTGCATCTATCATATGCATGAATTATAGTTCCAATGAAGCTCAATAAATTGACTTTACACACTTCATTTGATTCTGATCTAGCACTCTACTTTCCTCTACATTTGCATCACTCTAATATTTAACTCAACATTCACAATTTAAATTCACACTACTCTGATAATATTCACATCATTCACATCACTAACATGTCTCTCATTCCTTACATTCATCAAAATATCGAAAACGATCTAGCATATATATCCACTTCAAACATTACATCAATTAGGTTGGCCTAATTAGATGTATCCTAAAAAATATACAATATATAAAGTTATCTCAAAACCTTCCACACATGCCTTATGCCAAGATTCAATTCTTAAAATAATTTGAAATAGGTCGGTATGGACCTATAATAGCTCCCATATAACTCTGCAACACTTATTTAACCTTCACATATCCTCACATCTATTAGGTGTACAAAAGACCTAATACAAAAATTATTCAACTGTATACCCATATTCAGACTCGTGTACCTCAAAACATCATGCCAACTAGAATTCATACTCTATTGAAATATTTCAATATCTCCTTAGGACCAAAAAGTCAAAATCCTATCTGCGGAGAAGTGCAGACTCCTCCTACTCACATGCACTATACAAGAAATGACAATAATTTGCTATTTTGAACTTCTACTATCCATAACTTTCAAACCAGAGGTCAAAAAATGATGGAATTTTGGAATTAGACGCTTCTATCAACCAAAAATATTGTGCTAGAATTGCAAAGTGAAATGTTCATTAGTGGACCAATGCGGACCCAAAAATTGCATGCTCTATTACATTGAATTATCAAAATTGAAACTTAGTCAATTTTCATCATAAGTACCTTTACTGGATCAAACCATCTTGCAAAATTATCTTCCACAAGCATCAAAATGAGTGTTAGAACCAACCAAAATGATCAAAATGATCTGCACCAAAGACTTCACACCAAGATACAATATTAACATCAATGACAACACTACAACACAGATAATAGTATACCTTGTGCTTATCCTAGATGCTCATATTTTCAACAACAACATCAATGACATATCCTCATTCTTCCAAAAACCCCCATACTAATGCTAGCATGATCGTTCATTAGCATATATAGATAAGATAACAAATAAATATCATTAAAATGAGTTGTATGAATATATTTAGAAGACTCTTAAATGATATATTGGATGAGGATTAATGTTACAACATCCCACCATGTTCTCACATTGGCTCCAATGATACCACCAATCTTCTTCCAATTCTATTCCTACTTTTCAACTTTCTCTCCTCTCCCTATTTTAAAAGGAGAAACTAATTTTCTCACAAGGATTCTAACAATTTTTTTTATTTCTACATAATATTTTCTTATAATTAGTTAGTACACACTCTTTCACTATTACTTTACAAAATTTTTATCATGCTCTCTTGCTAGTGATTTTCACCATATTTGACAACACCCTTGATCCCATACTCTACAAGGGATTGTAGATATTTTATCTTTATTTTTTTGTTTTTCATGTTATTGGAGACAACAAGCATTTGGGTCGTCCACATTGACAAAAGGAGTTCCTCTTCTCAAGAGAAACCTTTTTGGGTTTTGGTGGCAACATCTTTCCATGATTTAATCCTATTTTTTTGCATTCACAGATTAATTATTGTGCAGGTTTTAGCAAAAAAGATATTGAAGCATCTACTTTTGAACATCCATTGCATAAGAGATATAATATTATTGCATTCACATAGCTTCCAAAGTAAATCATCACCATCTTCTTAAAAGATGCAAGTGAATTTGAATCTCCTCTCTTGATCTCCTTGATTTGTCCTCTTTTCTCTTCTTCTACATCTAGGATTCCCCCCCTCTTTATTCAAGCTCAATTTGGGGCACATTTCCTTTCTAGAGACTTAGTTTCATTTTCAAAATATATTGAAACATTTCTTTTGTAGTTGTCTCTAAACTTAGGGTACCTTTTCATTTTCATTCTTCTTTATACTCCTCCATTTTAATACATTTAATATCAAATTTCCTCACATTTGGTATTATATTTGGGTTATCCACCTCCTTTGATTCTACAAGCATTTAACATAACTCAAACATATTTTATTTATTAAACATAGTCATATTTTCAAGTGCACACATCTTTTACCATTGACTATTATTGATTTGAAAGGCTATATCAGGGGCTTGACCACATTAGAAAGCTCCCAATTAATCTTAATCAAAAGAATGAGAAAGTTAGAAGACATACAAAGGTTATTGAAATATTTACTTAAGATGTTGATGGTGATGGAAATGGAGCAAAGAGGCTAAGTGGCCATGATGTCTTTGGTTCAAGCAAGCATATCAATAGGGCTTCTACTAGGGATGTATGTGTTCTCTATTTTAACTCTTGCTTTGTAAGAATGACTAGTGACCTTAGTAAGGTATATGAATAGATTTATTATGACTAGCTTTATATGTAACTTATTTGACATATATTATAATGAAAAGGATGAGGGACCACAACCTTTTATGAATTAAAAAGAAGATATGCTATAATGTAACTTTTTTGTGTTCCCCCATAAGAATTGCCAAACTATTTAGATCAAGTATCACTGAATAAGGAAGAATAAATGAAAGAATCTCTGAGAAATAACCTAAACAAAGTAGAAATAAGATCAGTTGAGAACAACATTGAGCTCAATTATTTATATTCTCCTAGACTCAGTTGAGAATAAAACTTGTTCCGAACTCAGTCTGCCATAAAAACAATTTGCTAAACACTTTTATCAGAGATGTCAAAAAGTTTGGCATTGAAGCTCACAAATCCCACAAGAAAATGAAAAGCCAAACAAAAACTAAAAGGCCAAATATATTTTCAGTTCAACAGAGTTGTTATTACACTAATAATCTTCCATAACATACATCATAATAATAAGCCATATTTATTTACGTAGAGGAGAAAGATTAGGAGAGGATGCAGAAGAACTATGACTAAAGCTGATACGCCTTGCAAATGAATGGACACTGGTGGAAAGTAGTCTGCCAAGAGACCCAAATTTGGTCCTCTATAATCTTTTGAGGCGCATCACAAACACCACAGAATGTACAACATTCTTGAATATCTTCCTCTTTATCTCCCCACGCAGTGGTGGGAATCTCACCACCTTCAACTTATTGTTTGAACTCACTGTCCTCATCTTTACCAGCTTACCTTCAACTTATTGTTTGAACTCATTGTCCTCATGTTTGAACAAATGTATATATATAGTGAAGGTGGTACAAAACTTTCTTATTCAGTTCCACAGAAGGGTATGTTCCCCTCTAAATGGGAGAATAAAATAAGTGGATTGCATAGATACATAGGCATCTCTTTTCTCTTACAGTGGATTACGGTGATGATAAAAATCTTAGTATTGACATAATCAAAATGTATAAAAATGTTATTGTTTGCTATTATAGTACAATTCTTGGGTGAATGTGGTCCCTCACTTTTACAAGAACAAATGGTCTGGAAAGTGAAATTGGACAGTTATCCATTAATAACAAGAGCTGCCGAGCAGCGAAGTTCCTGCCAAATTGTGCAAGGACAAATTTGTAATCTGTCTTTATTTGTTGTGTAGGGGTAGACTGCTGCATAGCACTAGGGGGAGGCTACTGCATGGTACTAAGGACAGGCTGCTGGAAGGGACTAGAGATAGCCTACTCTACAAGGCCAGAAACCTCAGCTATGGTAAAGGACACATTTTTTCTGTATATCATTCATTGGACTGTTCTATATATTATTAGACTCAAAAGACAAGTGTTCTTGTATTTCATTGGAGCTCTGCCATATTGACAATATGGCTGAGAAGAAGAAAACAAATTAAAGTACTATCTACAAAATGAATTTTCAAGGTTTTCCAAAAAAACTAAAATGTGATTCAAAAGTCTAACAAGAAAGACAATCAAGGCTTCTACGATGGTGTATAAAGAAATTGTTTAAGAACTGCAATCAATTAATTTTCTTTATAAAATTGCTTAAAATGAAACAAATGTATTTCATCCTCAAAATAAATTACAAACTCTGATATAAATGGTGGTTGTCCTATTTTATGTATTTGAAGGTTTTAGCATAAGCATTGAAAAAGACGCTGAAAGTCTTGATAGTTATCATCAAAATCTAAACCCTATTTGAGCCTTCACCTTCAGACTCATTTTCCAATGTCACACAGAATCATCAAAAAAAAAAGATGTTTATGTGCACCCAAAATAACCATGCCCATAGTTTCCCAGACCAATCCTAGAGGAACTAGAATGAGATTTGAATATCTCAAAATGCATACTATCAAAGACCAATCAAAAACAAATTCAGGGATAAAGGGAAGGCTACAGCCATACAGAGTTATATCCAAAATACAATCAATGGGGACCAAACATAGGTTCTGCACACAATGACAATTATGTGATCTCAAGTTTGGGCTAGAGCAGTAAAACCATTAATGCAACTGTGATATAGCAAAGCCAAATGGATATTAAAATAAATACTGTAAAATAGGTGGCAAGAGAACAAATAGCAACTTTGTCCAAAGGGCTGTGCTGTAATTGTACATGGTCTTCTATCATCACCATCCAGCTTTTTGCCCAAGTTCTGCCTGTTTCTTCCACAAACTGCTTGAAAATCATAGTAACAATGTTTCTCAAGAGACTCTCATCAATATTCATTGAAATGTGCATGTCTTTCAACCTTGTGATTCACTGATGTCTAAGTTTGACATTAGTTGGTTGGAGAACTGGTGCCTCAGTTATTTGGTTATTTTGGAAATGAACCAGATTTATTTGTTGGCTGTTAAGTTAGTTTAGACTGCATTTTGCGTGCAATCCCAAGCACTTAACCTTGGCCATGCATATGGATCAAACAACCTAAAAGGTAGGTTTGCAACCATAACTAATATAGCCTAAATAGGATGGCACTAGATAGATCCCAAAAACAACTGCTCCTAGATGATATTAGAGTTATTTGTAGTAGCAGCAGAACAACAATGTGTATCTTCTCATCGGTCTGAAAGTGAAGTAAATGCAGTAACCTTATTTTTTAACCTAATCAAACACTCCTTGGCTATGCTTCATCAAATTCAGAAAATGGTGCTCACTTATACACCACTATCAAGCCCACATGGCCTATTTTTTAAAATTCGAGTGTTTGTATTGTATAAAGATACCATTCATTTATTTGACCACTAATTTTAGTCCTTTGGTATCCAGATGCATACAACAATATATTTTTCAACTACTGAATGTGGTCATGGTACAGAGAGATGAATCTGCCCAAACTCTACTTAGTAATATAGCTCGTTTATTAAAAGAGAATAAGTCACTATTCATGATTTTTGCGTATGCATTGATTGTTGAGGTATTGTGTTCTTGCCATATTTAAAAATCTATTCTTTTAAATCAGTCCTCTGCATAGCACTAGGGGTAGCCCGCTACATAGTACTAGGGGGAGGCTACTGCATGGTACTAGGGGTAGGCCACTACAAAGGACTAAAGACAGCCTCTTCTGCAAGACTAGAATCCTCAGCCATGGAAAATGACACATTGTTCTATATATCATTGGACTCTACATATAAGTGTTCCTGTATTTCATTGGAGCTCTGCCATATTGAGTCTTGACAATATCTGAGAAGAAAACAAATTAAGTACCATCTACAAAATGAATGTTCAAAGTTTTCCAATTAATTGTAGAAAAACTATAATGTGATTCAAAAGTCTAACAAGAAAGACAATCAAGGCTTCTAAGATGGTGTTCAAAGAAATTGTTTAACAACTGCAATCAATTATTTTTCTTTATAAAATTGCTTAAAATGAAACAAATGTATTTCATCCTCACAATAAATAACAAACTCTGATATAAATGGTGGTTGTCCTGTTTCATGTATTTTGAAAGTTTTAGCATAAGCATTGAAAGAGAAGCTGAGAGTCTCGATAGATATCATCAAAATTCTTTATCTGAACCTTCACCTTCAAACTCATTTTTCAATGTCACACAAAATGTATACACAGTTGAAACTTGTAACTAACATCAGTCCCGCTTTCTGCCATGAATATGAAAACCATCACAACAACAGCAAAAAAAAATTGAAATTTTATCTCTGTAAAACACAAAATATTAACCATAGCTATGATAAAAACTATCTACTCATATAACTATCTATAAAAGGCAAGCCAATTTGGTCAAATATGAGTAGAAGTGAAAGGGAAATACCATTGTCCATTTTGTGTGCAGACTTGTGGGTAGAAAAGTTGTTTTCTTCTTGCTCCATGGCCATAATGTTTGCGGTTGTTCCAGCTATAGGGAAATGATCAGCTAACCAGCAGAACATCTGAATGAAGAATATGCAGAGCAACAAAATGTATTACATAATTACACAAGAAGAAACTCTCAGGTCCTAGTGTTCCAATTACATCTAGTGGGATAAAGAAGACTATTAATTGTTGAAGGTATAAATTTACTAGGGATCTTCTCTCAAAATAAAATTCTAGGAGTGGAAGACCATAACCTGTCAAATTTACAAGTGGCAAACCAAAAAATGCAAATAGTAATTTATTTTGTTACTAAAAGGAAGCATCATACTGTGAATGCTCACTCATCCACTACCATCTGTTGTAAAAAATTTATGAGCCCACCAAAATTTTGGACTGAATTCATGGTAGCATATCTAGTTTCTTTCGTGGCTATTTGGGTTTGGCAGGCTTTCTTTGGTGTTTATGATGGGCATGGAGGCCACAAAGCTGTAGATTTTGTTGTAGAGAAACTCGGACAAAATATTGTGGATTTGATGGTCAAATCAGGAGATCTAGAGAAGGCAATTAAAGCTGGATATGTAGCAATAGACAAACAGTTTTTAGAGCAAGTAAACTAATAAAAACTTGCAAAGTTTGGGTACTAATATCTTCCTGATTGGGACACTAAGCTATTTTCTATTGAAGGTTTTTGGCTGTGCGACAATTTATGTTTAAGATTCATTGGAGAGGTCTGATTTTCTGGATTGAGACATGTAAGGTTATCTAAGAATATTGGAATGAAAGTTTCTTCTTCTTTTGAATTGAGTCTGGGTTTTGCATTTTTGTTTTGTAAGATATGACTATTGACCTGCTTTGAATTGAAGCAAGGTGTAGGCAGTGGGGCATGTTGTGTAACTGCTTTGATCAAGGATGGTTGTTTAGTTGTTGGTAATGTTGGGGATTGCCGTGTAGTACTAAGTAGAAATGGAAATGCTGAAGCCCTTAGCTGGGATCATAAACCAGGAACAGAGAAAGAAAAGAAAAGGATTAAAAATCTGGTAACCATTTTTAAGCACAATTTGGAGCATTGATTTGTATCCCACCTTTTCTAGTGATAGGATTGCTGATTTTTTTTTGAGGATTTACTAGCAGGGTGGTTATGTGGATATTTGTCATAAAGCCTAGAGAGTATAGGGAAGCCTAGCTGTATCTAGAAGCATTGGATATTTTCCCCTAAAATAATGGGTATCATTTGAACCAGACACCAGAAAGCTGCCCATTACATCTGATTGTGAATTTGTGATATTAGCATCAGATGGACTTTGGGAGAAGGTAGGCTAGAATTTTCAAGTAGCTTTTGCATTCTTATTTGTTAGCTAGTATTTGTACTTATATTCAAATCTGTGATGAGGAATCTTCCTTCTTTTTTATTGACATCCGAGTATGTGCATTTTGCATCTAAAATGTTAAGAGTTTTGTTTCAGTAAGATATTTTTGTCATGCTTTTACATGTGTCAGGTCAACAATCAAGAGGCAGTGGACATTGCGATGCCTTTTTGTATAGAATAAAAGCAAGGAAAAAATAGCCTTCCTGAACATTTTGAACTAGGAGAAGCATCGAATGAGAACAGTAGCCCCCCACCAAAGTGCCAGGAAAATTTCTTTGGGAGCTGTACCAAAGATTCTGAAAGTCGAGAGTGTGAGTGGCAACTGTACCAATATAGGGTGCTATGACTAAGACCTTAAGGAGAATACAAAAATGCGAGAGTCAGAATTAAACAACAAAATTAACCCAAAAGAGAGCACAATTAAAACCCTAAATCTCAAAATGCCAAAAAATTTAGAGATGGATGGCCTCCAAAAAGCAAAGAAGAAAGATAATGTAGAGGCTAACCTATACAATTTCTTCAGTAGAAGCAACACATCTTGGCAATGTTTGATCTATGGGCAAAATCCGTATTTGTGTTTCCATTATTATTAGTATGATGGGCAATGTTATTATTGTTATTATTGCTATTGCTGTTACTATTCCCTTCGTCGTTCATTCTGGAATGTATTTTGAGCAGCACGTCCTGTGCAGGAGAAAGGGATAGGGAGGAATCGGGATCGAGTCTCCACGAGGGAGAGTGAGAATGAGATGTTTCATAAACCTCGATGATGCGGTCATCGTCCCCTGAATCAAATTCTGAGAATAGAAAAGACGCGTAAACTATTTTACAAATGCCACCGCCCTCAGAATGCTTGTCCACGTCTCCCTTGCATGTAGAACGCAGCCTCATTCACCTGTGACAATCTGCAACAACTTCAAAATTTATGCGGTATACTGCCTGGAAATGCCCACAGAGCCTCTGACAATCTATAGAGGGCCAATCAGAGAGCGCCAAAAAAGAATTATTGGATATTTGAACTAAAAAACGTGCATCTTCACTGACCCAACTATCAAATATTGCATAAGTCTTTAAAAAACTACATTCTAATTGGCCATCGCAGCATACATTATTCACTGTTTATTGTTTAAGCCTCCGATATAGTTCCCGGCAGGAGCTAATAAATTTGGAATACTCTTGAGACATTCTCATCTGATATTTAATTATGGGCCAGCATGAGATAGAGAGTATAATCTCCATCACCAATATCTTTTTGGGTCACATTCTCTGATGTGATTCCTACTGAGAAATTATAGTTTAAGTTACACTTAACAGAATAAGTTGGAACAATTATTTTCCCCCATATCTGCAACAGTTAAAAGATAATATGAATAAACTGAATAACTTGCTATTGGAATAAGGAATTTTTATGTAATGTTAAATCTCACATAAATATTCCAATTAGTTCAATAATAACAAATAATTTAAGGATTTAAGAGATGGCATTTTAATGAGATAATGTAATAAATAAGAATTATATAAAATAAATAAAATGTACTTAATTTTTTATTTGATGGAGAAAAAATTGTTATCGATATTATTAAATAATTTGTGGTTATATTAGGAAGTTTAGACCTATCAAATTATGATCTCAAAATGATTATAAATCTGTCTATTGAATTATGATATTGCTATCAGGATTCAACCGTGTAGTTTCGAGTCAAACTCATTGACCCATGTTTCATGAGTAGTGGTTCAACAAGAACCCATCTCTCATGATATCGAATGGTCCACTTAGCACTCATTGCATCTAGGTGATGCTCACAGAGGTGAAGCAGTCCGTCCCGAGGGTCACCCATCCCGATGCAAGCCGCAACCAGGAGTTTTCTCCAAGATTAAGCTCGCTTGAGTTGTTACCCCATTTGCAAAACCTTCAGCAAGTGTTGTGCCTTATGAACCATTCATAATAGAGCCCCTTTAGCTCATCAATTGATAAGTAGGAGGTATTTTTCCACAGCGTGTCAAATTATGATATTGTCTATTGAATTTTAAATTTAAGAGTACATTTGCGGATCTATTTTTTTGCATGTATGGAAGAGAACCTAATATGTCGGTCTAAATGTCTCGTCTTTAAATGAATTTGTAGAATCTTCATGATTGAAAAAGACTTACCTTGATTTTCGATACACCTATGTCTCGAGAAATGTTGTCTACAAACAACATTTCAAAAATATGTTAGACAATGATTTCTTTTCCTTTAGTTAAGGCCATATATGGAATAATTCAATAATGATGAATAAGGATCATGCCATCAAGCAAACATGTATACTCCTAGAATGGTAATGTAAGAGATTTTTCCTTTTGCAATCAATTTTTTGATGTGTTGAATAAATTTGTAAATTCTCTTAGATTATTCAAATGAATTAGTGCTAGTTATAAATTACAACACCCTATCATGTAATTTGAAGTAATCATTGTTTTAACTAGTTCATCATAACTAGTAAGTGAGGAAAACACGAACCCAATTAAAAATAAAGTTTAATATTTTAGAATTTATATTCACATGTGTGGAACTAACCTATGTCAATTCTACACTTATGGATCTAAATTATGGTGGTAGATGGTAAATTTAGTAAGTTTTAGACTCTTAGGATGTGTAAAGATTTAATAAGGCTAGGATAAGGTTATTTTCCAACTTCCATAAAAAATTCCAAGGTGTACACTAATGAACACATCATGATTTAAACTAGCTAATATTGGTCCAAAATATGAAGGAAAATCACATGGGTATACAATTTTCACCATTAATAAAGTATACATATAATAATAATAAATTCAACATATGTGCATGTATTATAATAGAAAAAAATATTTAATATAGAAAGTGGGATAATTTTTAAAATTTAACTAGTATAATATTTATGTGATCCATGTTGAACTATGTAATCCTTTAGGAAACATGGGCATAACTTAACAAACTTTTATGTTAACGACCACTCCAAACAAGTCATTGCATCTTTCACACCAATGTGCATGAACCAATGTAATCCATTATTCCATGCTACCATGTTGACTTAGTATAGCTTTGTACATGCTTGGAATAATAAACAAATCCTTACACATGACACACTTCATAATGTTATTCTCAAACACATGGAGTGGAATGACAACCACCATGTAGTTGAAAGGTCATGAAGTATAGGATCATGATATGTTACATCTTCCTCTCTTTTTTTATAACAATATTTTACATATATTTGATTGCATCTTCCCATTGAAGGAAAACCAATTTGATGTTTTAACCCTTTTTTTGGTCATAGTAACTATTGTCACATGAAATTGCACCCTATTAAATATGGGGTTCAACATTCCAATGACACAATGGAACTAACCTCAAGGTGTGGGACCTTGCAGATGATGTCAAATCTTCAGAGAAGGTTGACTTTCTCTCAAAACTAGATGCAACAATACCGGTCCAACCCAACGTTGGATAACTCTACACTAATCCTAATTTATTAAATTGTAGAAGGAAAAGGGATAATAGGATGTTGAAAATTAGAAATATGGTGATGCACCAAGATTGAATATGTTTCTTCCTTCCTATGATTGTAAAGAGTGCCAAAAAAACCATTGAAGAATCTCACACAATTCTCTATTTTGAACTAGATTTATAATAAAGCATGAAGGCTATAGTCTGAAAGATCCTAAAAGGAGTGAAAATTACCTATAATTAACACATAATAAATTAGCACAATCATACAACTTGTAAAATGATGAAATTTCATGCATGCATAGAGGTGTCAAATGTCACACAAGATACAAGCATTGAAAAGAGGTAAAAATAATGATTTTATTAATATAGAGGAATGCAAACCAATTTTACAATTATAGAATGCAAAACTAGAATATAAGTTTGCTAGAGAAAATCCAACGAAGAACCCTCACAATGAGCACAAAAGTACCTTATATCAATTGTAGGTCATAGGAGAGAGATAGTGCATGTGATTGGGTAGGAAAGCCTAGCCAAAATCCCTACAAATCAGGTATAGACATGTGTCCATCCACATCCTAAGTTGAAAGTACTGTAAAATGGCCCTAACATCATAGCCATGCTTCTGTAATGATGAAAACATGAATGAAGATCATAAAACCCACAAAATTTGTAGCAAAATCATAACTAGGGATGGCCCTCTATCACAAAAGTGATATGTAAACTATAAATGAAACATGGGCACCTTATTTTCCACTTGGAGTTGGTAAAGAATCCATTTAAAATCATTCCTCTAGCTCTAAGAATCAAATCTAGTAGTTGGGGCAGTTATTGCAATTTTAATGGTAATTTCTAGGTCAAAATGTGAAAATCCATCAGACAATGGGAGTGGGGAACACAAAATGGATTTAGATATTTGGAATTTTTCCAAATGACCAAGGGGAACTCGAAATCTAAAAAGGGCCAAAATATCCTTGGAAACTAAAAATCCCAATAGGATATGGGTAAGTGCGGAAAGATGGGAGGTAGAAAAGGGGTCTTAAAGGGCCACTTTTTATTTTGAAATCATGAAGTACTGACCTTGGATGAGAAATTGAGGATAGTTACACTCAAAAAAATTAGATGCAACAAAAACAAGGGTCGCAGTGCTCCAAGTCTACTTTCTAAATTACTATTTAAAAAAAAAGGTAGAGATTAAGGGGTTCAAAGAAGGGAGCCACAAAAATTGGTGTTGTTTTTGTCAAAAAAATATAACATAGCATTTGTTGTGGCTCCCTCAAAAGGTTAATTTTTTTTTGGTATTTTTAAAATCACTTCAATGAGAAATTAGCTAACAACATGTAGTTTATGCCTGATTTTTCTGATATTTTTTAATGAATATATGATCTTTTACTAATTTTTAAAGTGGACACATCCTAAAAAACAAAAATTTGGTCTTGCCACCCCTATAATTTTTGAAAACTAATCAATTTTTTTTTTTTTTGAATATGTGTAGAATGGAGTTTAGTTTATAATGTAATTTATGTGAAATTTCAATGAATGGTTAAAAAATAAAGTAAAACATACTTTTGACAAAAAGTAGACACAAACAAAAGAAATTAAAAATGAAAGCCTTAACTTAGTCAAAATGTGAAAAAAATACATCATTAAATAGCTAAGAGAGAGCCTAACATTATCCAGGTGTTTGATTTACTCGACCTTGAAACATGTGCAAACTTGATAGTTAGCACAAATGAGATTATGTGAAATTTTGTAGAACATGCAAAAACACGTCTTTAGACGTTGGGAAGGCACTCCAAGCCTTTGGGTTGGAAATCCAAAGAAAATCCAAGCCAAAGGCTTGGGGATTCCCAAAGCAAGACATAATGTGAGTGTGTTATAATGTGCTAGAATTATGTCATAGTTTCAGCATAACGCGAGTGTGTTATAATGTGCTTGTGTTATGTCTTGCCTTACACTTTTGTTGTTATTTCTTTGTCTTGATTTATATTTCCCTAAGCAAGGCACAACATGAGCGCGTTATAACATACTCATGTTATGTCTTGCTTGAAATTTTTTATGTGCAAGTTTGTTAAATGTATATTTGATGTATGTATGTATGTATGTATGCATGTACATATGCATGTATGCCTATATGTATGTATGCTTGTATATATGTATGTATTTCATAGAAAAAAGGACCCTTTGCTTGACATGAGATTAATTGGACTTAATGAGGCTCTGATTTAGGTGTTGTGAAGCATTTTATGCATCCACACTAAGTCTTGGACCTTTGTAAACTAAATAAAATGCTTTTAATGACATGTTGTGAAGGTGTTGTGAAGTGTTGTAAGACATTACTACATTCTTCTAGACTCTATTTAATGCATTTCACCTAAAAACCACCTTTTTCCTCATCAACAAGTCCTATTTTGAAGTGTTGTAAAGTCTTGTAACAAGATTTCATGCTCTTCTCAGCACATCTTCACTATTTATCCCCTTCTCATGCTTTATTTTGTCCCTTTATGCCCTCATATGACTTAATTAAATCTATTTTTGCATATTATCCTGACAAACAACATTAAACACAACATTTTTCTTGACACATGTTCTTAGGTCCTAGGTGGGATCCATTCGCCATGGGTGGCGAATGAGTCCCCCTTGGCCCCAAATTCAAAATATTTCAAATTTCCTTTTGGGATTTTATTCAAAATCACTTGATGTCATCCTGTGATGAGGTATGAATGGATACTAAGGCACAAGAATTGTATAAATAAGTGATTTTTACCTCATTCTCACATCCATCTATCATCATCTTATCTTTTACATCTTTCATCTCTCATTCCATTTATCTTCTCAAGCAATCTAGGGCTTTCACTTTGCAAGTCATTCATTAAGCTTCCTAAGACATTCAAGGGTTGATTCTACATATGTTGCAGAATTTCAAGATCAAACCATCATGAAAAGGTAATCAATTCCATTTTGCATGTTTCATTACTTCTTTTCATCATTTTGGTTTAATTACCTAAACGGGGTTTGACCAAAGCAAACCCCCATGCCCTAACATTCAACTTTTCTATCTCTTGCCTTGTGTGTATGCAGATCTAGGTCTCTTGGAAGCTTGGATATCATTGGAAATCAAGTTGCAAGATTGTTAAAGCTCTTTCTCTTCATTATTCAAGTCAAAGAATCAATAGAAAGTCATTTTCAGACTTGAATATGATAGTTTCAGAAACAGACACCTATAGGAGACATAAGTGAAAATCTAACTCCTCATAATCAACTCCTGATTTTGTAGATTCTTGTAGGTGGAATGATTCTCCACCCATGGCGAATGAGTCCCACCTGTAGGCTTGAAAACATATTTTCGTAGAATTTAGCTCCCAACAGTCAAAAATAGGTTTCCGGAAGATTTTACTAGAAATAGGACTAATTCACCATGCATGATGAATGAGTCCTAGTAGCCATTAACATAAGTTTTTGAGACATTCCAGAATCTTCTAGTTACATCAATTTTCCTCCAAGTTCACTCTGTTCAATCTCATTTATCTCATGCTTGTAATCAACATTGTGTTTTCCAACACCTTGCATTAGAGTAGTTCGCATTCATTTAGTTACATTTATAAGCATCCAAACTCATATACACAAACTTCACATTCATTTCTTACTTTAATCTTGAGTGAAACACTAGTGTATTTTGGCCCATTTTCTCTCTCCTTCTAGGTGAAAGACCCTAGGAGGAGCTAAGAAGGATTTGAGTGCCAAAATCCTTTGTTTCATTTTGGTGAACCCAATGTTTGAATTCCTTCTTTTCTAATTTTGGAGTCCATTAGTTCATCCTAGACTAGCTTACATTGCATATTGCACTAGTTAGCTTTCCTTCTAGGGTTTCATTTTTGCATGTGTAAAAGTGCATAATAGGTTGCATTATTACATCTCTAGTCATTGAAAAATTCTACAATTCTACATTTTTCATTTAGACCTACACCTTGGCACTCAAAACATATTAAAATCAATTATAAATTTATGAAAATTTTGAAAAAGGTCCATACTCGGACTCATTCGCCACCTTGGGTGAATCAATCCCTTCTAACCCCTTAAAGATCACTTTACCAAACTTAGAAATTTATTTTTTGGCTTCTGTTTGGTGCCTTCACTTGTATATATCTGTCACTTGCATTTCTATAGCATGCATTTTGTTAAAATTTACTTCAATTATCTCATTTAATGCATTGTTTCATTCCACTTTTTGCACTCACCACATTTCATTTTTAGATTATTTCATTGTATCAACCATTCCTAAAAACTAAAAATTGCATTGCATATTACTTTTCTTTCATTTCAATATGTCTCCTTTCAAAAGATGTGCTCTTCATTTGCTCAAATATAGATTTTACAAGAATAATATCCCCTCTTCTGAGTTTTATTTTTACTACCACAATAAGCAATATAACCAATCCATTAATGCACTCCTTAATTTTACATTGCCCATTTGTGGGAATGGAAATGTAGACAATCATAACACACATACTTGTTCTTCTTCTAATACCTCTCCTACTTGTGACGAAGGTATTGAAGTTACAAGCCTTGAAAGTATTGATTGTCCATCTCCTTATTCCCCTTTGGATGACTTTACACAAGATGAACATGACATCATAAACACATTCCTCAACATCACCTTACAAAATATTCATAGTCATAACAATAAATCTTGTTTATCTCCTAATATCCATGCTCAATGTAAAGATGATAGGTTGGTGTTAGAAGATACTCCTATTCAAAATCATGACACCCTTGATCTTCCCTTCCCTAATGAACTCCTATCTTATGGAAAGATTTCTTTGACAACCATAGTGGTTCTTCTCTTGATACCTTCTCCACTTGTGATGAAGCTACTTCCCAAACCTCAAACTTGGATGAACATACTACAAGCTCTCCTTGTAGGGTAGATAATATGGAACAAGAGAATGAGGCTTGCATGACAATGGACATTCAATTAACATCCTCTCTTAATCATTCTTCCCCTCCTCCTAATCCCATACTTGATTATTCCCCTATTGGAAATGAGGTTATTGTGCAAGAACCAAGCCCTCTTTATCAACCACATATGACTTCTTGTTCTCCTTAGAACTCTCCTCCTAGGGAGAATATCATGGCCTTGGAATATGAAAAGCAAGTTGTTCTTGACTGTCCTTACATAGAGATTTCTCATGACAAGTCTACTGAGGATATGCATGATCAAGTGTCCATTTGATCTCCTTCAATCAATGAACCTCATCCATGTCCAGAAGGACATCTTCCATACCCATCTTCATTCACTCTCACACAACATATTCCTCAATCATCCACTCTTCCTAATGGCTTTGAACTTCCTACTTCTCACAACCTTCAACCTCCTACCCTTGATCAAGAGATTATTTTTTCCAACCTTCTCCAACATAATTTGATTACCCTTCCTCCTAAAACATACAAAATAAATTATGACAAGAATTTATTTTGTGCATATCATAGAATTTATGGTCATTCCACTAATGAATGTCATGCTTTGAGCCGTAAAATCCAACATTTTCATGAGTTTGGTATGCTTCCTGATGTGGGGGCATCTAATTCCTCTAATTGCTATTGATTTTCACTCTCGCATAAATTTCATCAATCCTTTTGACTCACCTTTGTTCTGCACTAAGTGGGGGAAAATGGGTTTGATAGCCTTGTTGTCATATGTCACTTATGGTTTCCTCCTTTTGGCTAGTCGTTGAATTTTCATACATACATAAGAGCGAGCTTGGGATATGGATGACATACCTTATGTTGGCTCACATATGACATATTTCTCTCCTTCATGATGTAGCTTTTCGAGAACATATGACTTGGCATAGGTATTTTTGTGTGAGCTCTCATGTCCCCATCTTTATCTTCTAGTTTAAAGAAATTGCTCTCAGTACGGGTGCTCACAACTACTTTAAAGTGGGGGCATATGTCACCACTCACATTTCATTGCATGATTTTATTTTCTTACGATGAGCTCTCTTGGATGCATTAGGTACAATGTTGTTTAGGATAAGACCTTGCACTTGTCCTCTCTTAGAAACAATATGAGATCATTTACACTTATCCTCTCATGGAGACATTGAACATGATGTTCCCTAAGGTGAGACATTGCATGGACAAAATCCCTTTGAATAATCTTTACATTATTTTGTATTAGTAGTAGGTTTCAAATCATTTCATTTCATTTTCTTTTGTGCCACCTTGTTAAAGTTATCAGGCAGTATAACTTTAATATGGTTGAGCGAGAAGGCCAAGTAGCGGCATGACCTTTCCCCATAGCCACTTGTAGACATAAAAAATATACAGATTGATATCGCACACTCTGATCCTAACTACTAACATCGTTTCTTCCTGAATCATCCTTCGGTCTGACCATTTAATCAAATTCCCCTATCTGATTAAATCCATCAATATTCATCTCTTAATTAAATAAATCATTTTGTCTAATTAAGTCACTTTCTCTTGTTAATTAAATCAATCCATCTGATCTAATTATCCCTATTTAATTAAATAATCAATTTATTTGATTAAATCTCTAAAGTCTATCCATTAAATTAAATAAATTAAAACCTTATTTGATTTAATCTAACACCATCTCTTTTAATTAAATAAATCAAAATCCTTATTTAATTAATCTCTTGTCATAGTCCTCTCTTATTTGATTTAAATAAATCCATAAATTTGAGTCAAATAGGTCACATCATCTAACCTCTCTCATTAAATTAATTAACCCTTGATTAATTTAATCTAATCTCATGTCCCATCCTCTAGATAATGCAAGTTGCACATGAAAATAGATTTAATTCATTTATTAAATCTCTATTTTCCTCACAAGGCATCTTTTGGAATATTCTCTCAATTTGAATTCAAAAATTCCAAGTCAACATGTACATCCAACAAGGCATTTAAAACCTCTTACATGTCCTTTTCCTTGAGCCAAGTGGCATTTATTGCATTTTCCCTTCCCTCTTACATGTCATTTCAACAAATTTGAATTTCAAATATTTGCATTTATTGGCACAAACCCTAAATCTTGCACAACCATCATCCATTCATAGCTTGACAAGTGGCACCATATCATTGGATGAATGTTAGTCCCACATTGCTCAAATTTTGGCATTCATCCATCTTGAAATCCTATAAATGAAGAGCTCCTCTCCTCATTTCATCATCCACAATCCAAGTAAAGTTACCATGCTAAAATACTTAGCCATTGTCATCCATCATTTGATTTCTAGCTAGGATTTTTGCAGATTTGGCTTGGAGTTCTCATCTTTCATCAAAATTGGATCACTCTTCATCATCAATCAACAAAGATTTCATCATAGGGATTGGGAAAGGGCCAATTTTCACATCAAATTGGCACCAATTCCCCCATGGGATCAAGTGTTTGCTAATTAAATTAGGATTAAATCTAGTTTTTATCATTTTCTTTATGTTCTTCACTATTTTCATTCCTAGTTTGATTTGTAAATGGATTTCATGGGGAATCCTTCTTTTGGCTTGTAATTCCTTGTCTAACTCGTTTATTCATGTTGTTTTGTAGGTACTAGGAAAAGGGTTCACACATTTGGTGCTAGAAGGAGGGCTTGACATCATTATTTTTAACTTTTCCTTGAAATTACTGCATTTTCTTGACACATAGGAAATTCCAACATGGGCTCGTCAGCGTCGCTGTTTTAGCACCACGGGCTTGTCAGCGTCGCTATTTTAGTGCTGCTGGACTCATCCCACCAAAAAATTCAAATTTTTAACTTCACCGCTAGACTCACCGATCTGCAGAAGTTTCAAAAAATCCTAAACTCTGATGCTGGTAGAAACTGCAATGCTGGGTGAAACAACGACGCAATCGTGCTCTTTGTCTCAACACAGAGCACCGCTGACTGGTAAGAGGCACTATAAGAGCACCGCTAGGAAGAACAAATAGCGACGCCTTCACGAGTTGCAACGCTGGGAGACAGTAAAAGGGAAAAATTGAATTTTAGCACGTGCTATTAATTTATGATTGCTTCTTCCTCTGTTTTCTAATTTTTAATTTCTGTGTTTTTTCCAGAAACTGACTAGTTTTCTTCTTTGCAGGTTGGAAAACGAAAACAAAGGAAGGAAGAGCATGGTGATGATATTTTGTCCAATCAAAGTGTTTTTTAACACTTAAGTATTTTTTTAACACTTCTCTAAGAATTTGTCATCTTCTTCTTTCTTAGAACACTAGCTTTCATTTGGGTTTAAAAAGAGTTCTTTTTGTTTATTTATTGCAAAAGGATTAAAAAGAACAATAGGATCAATAACTTACTAGATTTTTTTTGTGGGATTAACAAATTGAAAAAATGTTTTTTCACTTGTGATTTGGTGCTCTAAAATGAACTCACATATTTCTTTGAGGATCTAAAAAGAACAAGTGTAGCTTTGTTTTCGTGAGGGCTTACTTAGACTAAAGGCATTGAAAAAGGACGTATGTGCTTCTCTCACGCTTTATAGAGATCTTGAGAATCAAAAGGCATTTTTCATGACTTTGGGTTAAGATAAAGCCATCACCTTCACACTTTGATTTGGGCTTAAAATTGAACAAAATCTTATGCGAGTGCGAGTGGGGGCTTTGTTGCGTACATTCTCTCTCCTTGTTTCCAACAAGGATTGATCGAGTTACGAATATTGTTCTTCATTCGCTATTGTTTATCCTAGAGGGCCTGCCTTGGGGAAAAAGTACTCACCCAAGGGAACGACTCAACTGGTAACACTCTAAAGCCAAGAGTATTTCCAGTCGGGATATAAATGTGGATATTGGACAAAATGCTAATATCACGCAGTTGATTCCTACAAGATGGATCCGAAAGGGGACTCTTGTCGTATGGGTCAATCTCCACGAACGGAAAGTCCTTACTAAAACCCATGTGCTAGAATTTTTCAAAATCCTTAATCTATTTGTTGGTGCAAGAACGGTCGTTCTGAAGCCACCCCACACTTTTACAGTCTTCTAGTAGAAATGGAAAGCATGCCATGGGAGTTTCATAGGTGTTGATGCTTGGATGCCCCGTATAAGTGAGTGTCGTGGAGGGGAGCCAGTGGGGTCAAGCATCTAACCATTCGCTAGAGATAGGCATAGCTGGACTTGTCCAAGTGGGAATCCAACAAATATTGTCTTACACATCCATAGGATTGTACTTATTCTTGGGTTACAAAATGCATTGCTTGATCAAAAACATCTCAAAAACAAACACTTAACATCATCCAAATTTCAAACCCTTTTGAGGACAAATACAATTGACTCAATCCATATGTTATTGCTTTCTCTTGGGATTCACATCCTTCGAGGTTTCTAAACATTGGATTACATCTCGATTTGTCTACTTAAGTAAACAATAGGAAAACCCTTGCCTTAAGTTCATCAAATTTCCACATGACATATCTTGTGGGGTTTGAAGAAGTTAGGACATTGGACATTTAGTTTGAAAATCTAATCAAGAAAGTGTTTGTGGTAAAATAAATTCACTAATCAAGATGAAATCAATTGAACCCAACACATGTGCTTGTGTATCTTTTGTCTTATGGTCTTTTAAGCAAACATTGATCTTTTGGTTTGAAGGGAAAAGCATGTTCTTCAAAACCTTGGCCTTGTAAACAAGTCCTTCTTAGGTTCATTTAGGATCAAAATCAAACACTTCATCCATTTCAAAAATTTATCATCCCATCCCACAAGCAAGTTTAGAACTTTGGAAACATCATTCTAGACTTGGGTAAGTCATCAAAATCAAAATCACCTTGTTTAGTTAGGAGTATGGGAATGCATCCTTTCTCATACCTCTAGTTAAATTAGCCCCCCTTTGAACAAGTTTATCCTAAAGATCACATCCAACATCTTAGGGTTTACAAGTTCATTATCCAAATCAAACAATCAAAATCAATCCCTAAGTCTAGCATTGATCCTAGGTCCCTAAACATTCAATACTCATATCATTCACCCATTTTAATCCTCCATCTCATCATTGGTCCTAAACACCTTAGAGGTCACTTTTACAACAAGGTCAAAACACACAAAAAGCATGGAATATAAACTTGATCCATACATCATGAGTGGTCCAAACCAACCAAACTATCAAAACCTTACAATGCCAATGGATTTCCAACACTCACATTTATACATGGGATCATTATCTCCCAAAAATATCAATGGTACAAAAAATGTGAGTATGCCTAGTCAAAATATTGGAACATCTTTCCCGATGGTAGATCTAAATCCAAAACTACAAGTCTATCCACCAAACAATCAATACATAAGTCTTCAAACAAACAACGTCATGCCAAAAGTGAATGTACCAAGTACAAGATTACCAAACATGAATCCAAAAAACTTTGGGATGGATACGTTTGCAAATCATACGAATATTCCCAAAACCAACAATGTTCAATTTCAACCTATCATGCCAAATCTGAACACCATCCCAAATCAAAACATTGTCCCAAACAAATTTTTCCATGATCCCATGAAAAAACCACAAGTATGCATCCCAAATCTGCTTGAACAAAAACCAAATCAACTATATCAAGGGAGTCAAGATTGAAATCAAGATCAAATTTGGAGAGATCAAATTGCTACACTTACCAAAATAGTTGAGTCATTGTGCCAAAAGACATCTCCATGACCATTACCCATATCAACATCATTCCTTGGTTTAGGGATTCCCCCTTTACCTAGCACCAATCACTCCATCCAAATCAATCCACCTAACACCAATCAAGCCATCACATCAAATCCTTTGAATATACCATCGACATCGCACCAAAAGATGGTATTCAATCTAGCAACAATGTTGATCCCAACAAATCAAAACATGGTCTCCCAAGGGCCTATCATCTTGGTCATTCCAACCATCCCTATCACCTCGATTATTCCAACCACCACTCTCACACCCATCATATCTCAACCCCTCACTACCATAATCGCTCCAAGCGTATCTCAACCACTTGTCACTACATCCAACACAATTCCAAATCCGCCACCACTACCATCGAAACCAAGTGCAATAAGTCAATATTGTAACATCAGACTAAAAGCACATCAAGCCTACCAACAAGCACTTCAACAATATCAGACGGCTCCACAAGCCACTCAAGCTACCCACACTGCTCAAGCTACCCACACCACTCAAGCAACCCAACAAACACAAGCACAAACACAAAAAATGACAACTGTTGAGAATAAGGATCAAGATCAATCCATCACTGAGCATCTTGAAGCTATGTCTACTTCATCCAATGATCAAATCAACACACATCAAGAGTCACTTTTCAATCATGATCAAAATCCACCAACAATACTCGACAATGATCCAATTCAAGAAGTGTCAATATCATTTGACCCTATGGTTGAAGACATTCAAAATCTCTCTGCCATGGTTGTTGAAAACAATGTTCAAGATCTCTCAATTAAGGAGCATATTGAAGATGTTTTTACCCCACCCGATGATCAACTCACCATACATCAAGAGCCACTTTTTAGTGATCTCTTTCAAGGAGTGTTAGGATTATTTGATCCTATTGATATAATGCACAATCTGTTGACCAATGATCATGTTGAAAATGTCTCTAAATTTCCTTATGAGTTAGAGGACATATCTCAAGAATTTATCCCAAAGCAAGATCAACATCTTTCACCAAAGTCTAGCAGTTGTCCTTTCCAAGACATATTGACACCCTTTGACCTCATGGTTACAGATACTGAAGGAACCCTAAACTCAACATTTGAGGATATTGAACCACTTACCATGTCTAATGAAAACATCGAAGAACCTTTTGTAAGTAATCATCCTTTGAAACTGACCCATGTCAAGAACTTGATCCAAAGCATGTCGAAAGCAACCTCGAAATCTTTCAAGATCGAGAATTTGTATCTTCAAGATACTACAATAATCTAATGGACACTCTCCTATCTATGCAAGATGCACATACTCCTCCATCTACCCATGAGATGCTTTCTATAGATGGAAACGTAAATGATCTTCATCTAGAACAAGATTGTGTTACACAAAAAGAGCAGATTAGTAACTCCTATAGTCAAACGGAGTTATCAACATCAGGATTAGATATATCCCAAACTCAAATTGAGGAAATCATGAATAAAGATATCGAACATTATCCACTCAAGGAAGAAAATCAGACAGAATAGTATAATCCAGAGTTAGCAGAGCAGCAAATTGAAACAATGTCATCTACAGTGGTCATTTTTTAGAGCATGTTTATTGAACAAGACACCTCAGAACAGGAAGAATCAAAGCATAAAGGTACTACCACTACCATACTGGGGGCAACTTTGTCTCAAACAAATGTCAACATGGGGAGCAAGAAGAATCCTTATGATAAAACCGATGCCAATACTACAACCAGTCACGTCATGAATCTTCATCCACCCATCACCCCATCCATGAATTGGGACCAACTTCGAAAGAAATATTTGAATCAAAGTACGAAGAACGTTATCAAAGCAAAAGAAGTTGAGAAGCATAATGGACAAATCAAATACACATGGATGCCAAAGAATACAAAGAAAGATTATCCTTATCAAACTCCATTAGTCAAAGAAACTATGGGAAAAAATAAAAAAGGGAAAAGTATCTATCAAAGATGTCCACAAAAGCAAAAGCAGAATTTTCAAGTGACATACAAAGTGTATCAAGTAGTTGGTCCTAATTCCATGCACACTTTTGTATCCACCCATCATTGCTCATCTTCCCAAGTTTGGAGAGTCAAAGGTTCCAAACTATCAACCAATCCATCTTTTATCCCTAAAAACACTTCATCCACACCCCCACGCATGATATCCAATTCTCACATTGACAATGAATTGGCAACGACCCTTCATCATAAGGATTCAGAAGGCACTTTATCGCAATGTGCGCACATAGACAAAGCTAACTCCGGTATCGATGTAGAAAACCATGAATCCCAAAAGCTGCATTCAAGTGCATGTATCTTAGCAAAGCAACTTCTTCAGGAAGGATACCAATGGCACATTATAATAGAAGCATCTACATCAACACCACAAGGTGATTCAGCATGAGCTTAAAATCTTTCAAAAAAATAAAAAAAATAAAAAAAATATGAAAATCCAAAAAAAATCAAAAAAAGGATTGAAAATAGTAAAGAGAAAAAGACCGTCTTCTAGTGAAAACCACTATGGTGGCGCTTTGGGCAAGACCATGATGAAAACCTGGCAAATAGGCGTCATGTGTAGAATCAAGTATTTACATGCACCACTTCAGGTGAAAGCATCTCATCCCATCTGTAATAAATTGAGCATTCCATCCATCTTAGCCATAATAAATCCATTCATCCATAAACCATTGATCCAATCCATTTTCATCCATCTACATCCATCATCCAAGTTATCTTGATCTTGATGAAAGTTTTGGGCACACTTTACACTTGCTTATAGTAAAACATCTTGACATGGGTCGTTTTCATTGATCCTATCTTACCTAGCGTTATCTGAGCTATGAAGCATTATCCAAATTAGTATTTGTTATCTAAACACCTTATCTTATCGCAAGATAATCTTTGGCATCCTTTGTGCTTACTATATCCATCCATCCATACACCTATCTGAGCATCCATCCATGACATTCCATACATTGCTAGACATTGGGGGCATATATGTACATCTTGCTTCGAGAATAAATCTTGATCTATATCCTCCAACTTATGTGGCAATCCAAACATTGGCAAACATGAAGCCAAATTGGTCAAAGCAGTTGTGATCTGAAATCCAAATCACTAGCCCATGGCACATTTTGATGAGAAGACATTCTTTATCAAGCTACATCTTTCATCGAACACCAATCCAAACAATCACTATTAGTTGCATCTACGTTGCATGTCAAACATCACGTCAAATCATTCGAACAACTTTTATTCCAAACCAAGCTTCAACAATCCTGATCAATTGAATCCAATCAATCCATAATCTTGGGATATCCTTCCCGATCATTGTGTTGCTTAACACTATCCTTACATTGTTGTGCATACTCAACAATGTTATCGCTATCAATCCCGATCAATCAATCCCTACATTGTTGTGCATCCTCAACAATGTTATCGTCATCAATCCTGATCAATCAAAACCTTGCATTGTTGTGTATCCTCAACAATGTTATCATCATCATCATCAATCCATCGATCCGATCAATCAACCTTAGCTTGGTTTTCACCAAAATCCCAAATAGATCACTGATATTATCACACATATCCATATCCAAATAGTCAAAATCATGCAAAAATCCAAAAACATTCAAAAATCAAAAAAATATCAAAAACATTGGAATCTGAACTACATTGTCTCTGAGCTTAAACGTAGGCAAGGCTAATTTTTGATTAGCCCCCGAGACACAAAATCCAAAAATATCCAAAACATCAAAATCCAAAAACATTCAAAAAAACACAAAATCCAAAAAACATTTGAAAAATAAAAAATCAAGACATCTGAAAAATCCAAAAACCCAAAAAATAGCCTCAAAACATTTCAAAACATCAAAAAACATCCAAATATTTGAAAAAATCCATCCATCCCATTTCGCTTTCACCCGCAATAATCAATCATCCATAATAAACTGATCGTCACCTTCACCCTTTGGAAAAACAAATAGAAACAAGTACAATAATCAGCAAAAGCAAGCTTCAATTGTAAAATCAAAAGCAAACAACAAATCTTTAAAACAAAATCAAAGTCTTGATAATTTTCAGACATGTCAATCAACCTTATATCAATAGCTTATCAATCAACTTATCAAACCATCATCATCCTATACAATGCATGTCCTAGGATATATCATTCCGACAATGGGCATCATTTTGGATATCACCTTGGATTCTTATCCTATCAAAACACATCCCTTTGGCTGAAGGTATGAAGAACATTGGCTTGTTTGTGTACTTGATCTTTTCTTTTGGTTTATCTTATTGTGCTCATTCCAAGGACTTCTCAATGATGTCCCCAATGAAGGATTTAGAGAAATAGGAATGGGGCAATGATCATTATCTTTTGTCTGCTATGCTTGTTGGACGTTCTTGTAATATAACCTTGGCGAATACTTTCTTTGTTAGGTATGTATGGAAGAAGTCTAGAGCAACTTGTTGACTATCGCAAGGATAGGTTTACCTTTCCGTGTTTTGGTTTGAGGTGTCTAAAATTTTTGAAGTACATCCTAGCAAGGTTTCCGTATGTCAGATGTGAACAAGGATACTCCTATCTATTTGTCAAGTCAAAGTCCATCACACTAGGTACCACACCATCCTGGTTTTCTAATACCTTGATGCATTGTACCACGTGTGTTATCAAACATAAGGAAATTGGCCCTTTGAAAATCCCAACTCCTCGGCAAGTAATCATCATCATTTGCATATTTATCATCTCATGTCTTGTTGGAATCTCTTGTTTTCTTCTATCTCTTGCTTTTCGCACTAACATGGTACTATGACAGTTGATCATCACCATCATCATCACCATCATCATCGATCTTGCATCTACAAATCATTAGCATATTGTATCAACATAACATATATGAAACACATGCATTACATTTCCATCATTATATAAACATATTATTATAAGCATTCTTTATAGATAAGCACATCGATTTTATTACATTGCATCCATTTTTGCATTGTATTTCATCCATTACATTGCATAACATTGTATTTATCACATAAATCCTCGCATAACATTCATTTGCATGTCATAACCATTTCACATTACCACATATTACATAATCATACATAATAGGCACATAAGCATTATCAGATAATCCATCGCACACATTACGTTCATATTACATTACACATCATCATACCACTTTGCACTAACATATCATTGCATCATATCAAAATCATTTGCTCATATATATCATCAAGAATGGAACTATCATGGTATAAATCAGGATCAAGTGGGTGTAACATATCAAAATAGGCATGAGGCTACCCATGGCTGATGACTGTCTACATCATCAAATCTATCTACATCAAATATTCGAGTTGAACTGATCTTGAACCTCTTTTTTGAGAGATTGACCCTCAAACCAAACCTCTTCACCCGATCTCTCGAGGGGGAAGTATACCAACGTAATTCTTTATTCGTTGGGGCAGTAGTGGGGCATCCGAAAAAGAAAAAGAAAATCAGAGAAATTTTGACTTTTGATCATGTCAAGGTTATTCTTTGAACCAACGCAACAAGTGCATTGCTTCAAAGAGGGGCAAAATGTAGACATCGAAAATATACAGATTGATATCGCACACTCTGATCCTGACTACTAACATCATTTCTTCCTGAATCATCCTTCGGTCTAACCATTTAATCAAATTCCCCTATCTGATTAAATCCATCAATATTCACCTCTTAATTAAATAAATCATTTTGTAAATAAATCCATTTGATCTAATTATCCCTATTTAATTAAAAAAAAAAAAATCATTTTGTCTAATTAAGTCACTTTCTCTTGTTAATTAAATCAATCCATTTGATCTAATTATCCCTATTTAATTAAATAATCAATTTATTTGATTAAATCTCTAAAGTCTATCCATTAAATTAAATAAATTAAAACCTTATTTGATTTAATCTAACACCATCTCTTTTAATTAAATAAATCAAAATCCTTATTTAATTAATCTCTTGTCATAGTCCTCTCTTATTTGATTTAAATAAATCCATAAATTTGAGTCAAATAGGTCACATAATCTAACCTCTCTCATTAAATTAATTAACCCTTGATTAATTAATCTAATCTCATGTCCCATCCTCTAGATAATGCAAGTTGCACATGAAAATAGATTTAATTCATTTATTAAATCTCTATTTTCCTCACAAGGCATCTTTTGGAATATTCTCTCAATTTGAATTCAAAAATTCCAAGTCAACATGTACATCCAACAAGGCATTTAAAACCTTTTACATGTCATATGATGCAGATCTAACTCCACATAATCAACTCCTGATTTTGTAGATTCCTGTAGGTGGAATGATTCACCAACCATGGCGAATGAGTCCCACCTATAGGCTTGAAAATATATTTTCTTAGAATTCAGCTCCCGATAGTCAGAAACAGGTTTCCAAAAGATTTTACCAGAAACAAGACTAATTTTCCATGCATGATGAATGAGTCCTAGTAACCATTAACAAAATTTTTTGAGACATTCCAAAATCTTCCAGTGACATCAATTTGCCTCTAGGTTCACTCTATTCAATCTCATTCATCTCATGCTTGTAATCAACATTGTGTTTTCCAACACCTTGCATTAGAGTAGTTTGCATTCCTTTAGTTACATTTGTAAGCATCCAAACACATCTACACACACTTCACATTCATTTCTTAGATTAATCTTGAGTGAAATAGTAGTGCATTTTGGCCCATTTTCTCTCTCCTTTTAGGTGAAAGACCCTAGGAGGAGCTAAGAAGGATTTGAGTGCTAAAATCCTTCGTTTCAGTATGCATGAATGTATGTATGCCTATGTGTATGACTGTATGACTGTATGACTATATGTATGTATGTATGTATGTATGTATGTATGTATGCTTGTATGCATGTATGTATGTATGTATGTATGTATTTATGTATGCTTGTGTGTATGTATGTATTTTTGTACGTATGTATGTATGCTTGTATGTATGTATGTATGTAATGGCTTTGGGTTTAGGGTATATAAGGGTAAGGGTATAAGGTATATGGATGAGGGTTGAAGTTGTAGGGTTTAGGGTATATAAGGGTAAGGGTATAAGGTATATGGATGAGGGTTGAAGTTGTAGGGTTTAGGGTTTAAGGTATAGGGTTGAGGGTTGAGGGATTAGGGCTTAAATAATTGGTTGAGGGTATAAGGTAGAGGGTTGAGGCTTTATAGTTGAGGGATAATATTCAACTCATTGAGTGTATAAGATTAAGTGTGTAAGGTATAAGTATTAGGGTTTAGGATATATGGTTTAGGGTTTACGGTATGAATTGAGGGTATAAGGTATAGGGTAAAGGGTTGAGAGTGTAGGGTTTAGGTTTTAAGTATAGGGTTGAGGCACAATATTCAAGGTTTAGGGTATAAGGGTGAGGTTATATGGTATAGGGATGAAGGTTGAGGTTGTAGAGTTTAGGGTTTAAGGTATATGGTTGAGGATTGAGGGATTATGGCTTAATTATATGGTTGAGGGTATAGGGTTAAGGGTTTACAACTAAGGGATAATGTTCAAGGTTGAGTGTCTAAGGTATAGGATTTAGGGTTTAAGTTTGAGGGTATAAGGCATAGGGATGAGGGTTGAGGGTTTAGGGCAGAAGTATAGGGTTAAGGGTATAAGGTATATGGTAGAGGTTTGAGGGTGGAGGGATGATATATAGGGTTGAGTGTCCAAGGTTAACTATATAAGGTATAGGTCCACTAGGTCTTAAGATACTGGGTTGATGGATTAGGATTTAAGTATAGGGTTGAGGGTTGAGGTTGTAGGGTGTAGGGTTTAGGGTTTAAGGGTCGAGGGTTGATGGTTTAGGGTTTAGGGTTTAAGGGTTGAGGGTTTAAGGGTTGAGGGTTGAGGGTTTAAGGGTTGAGGGATTAGGGGTTGAGGGTTTAGGTTTTAAGGGATTAAATTTGAGGGTTGATGGATTAGGGTTTAAGGTATAGTTTTAAGGGTTGAGGGTTTAGGGATAAGGTTTATAGTTTAAGGTTTAAGGGTTGAGGGTTGAGGCTTTAGGGAAATGGTTTGGGGTTGAGGGTTAAGGGATTAGGTTTTAAGGATTTAGGGGTCAAGGGTTTAGGGTTTAAGAGTTGAGGTTCTAAGAGATTAGGGTTTAAGGGCTGAGGGTTTAAGGGTTGAGGGTTAAGAGATTAGGGTTGAGGGGTTAGGGTTGAGGTTTAATGTATATGGTAGAGGTATGAGGGTTTAGGGTTGAGAGTTGAGGGTTTAAGGGTTGAGGTTTGAGGGATTGGAGTCTAGGGTTGAAGGTTTAGCGTTTAATGTATAGGGTTGAGGTATTATGGCTGATGGTATAATGTTGAGGGTTGAGGGTTGAGGGTTGAGGGTTGAGAGTTGAGGGTTGAGGGTTTAAGGGTTCAGGAGTACGGGTTAGGGTTTAAGGGTTGAGGATTGAGGGATTAGGGTTTAAGGGTTGAGGGTTGAGGTATTAGGGTTTAAGTTATAGGGTTGATGGTTGAGGGTTTGAGGGTTTAATGGTTGAGGTTTGAGGGTTTAAGGTTTGAGGTTTGAGCATTTAGGGTTTAAGGGTTGATGCTTTAAGGGTTGAGGGTTTATAGTTTAAGGTTTGAGAGTTGAGGGATTAGGGTTGAGAGTTGAAGGATTAGGGTTGAGAGTTAAGGATTTAAGGGTTGAGGGTTTTAGGGATTAGGGTTTAATGGTTGAGGGTTTAAGGGTTGATGGTTAAGAGATCAGGGTTTAAGGTACAAGGTTAATGGATTAGGGTTGAGGGTTTAATGTATATGGTAGAGGGTTTAGGGTTCAGGGTTCAGGGTTCAGGGATTAGGGTTGGGGGTTTAGTGTATAGGTTTAAGGGTATAGGGATTAGGGTTTAGGGTTGAGGTTTTAATGTATATGGTTGAGGATTGGGGGATTAGGGCTTAAGTATATGTTTTAGGGTGTAGGGTTGAGGGTTGAGGGTTTACAACTAAGGGATAATGTTCAAGGTTGAGTGTCTAAGGTATAGGGTTTAGGGTTTAAGGTTGATGATATAAGGCATAGGTATGAGGATTGAGGGTTTATGACACAAATATAAGATTGAGGGTATAGGGTATAGGGTAGAGGGTAGAGGTTTGAGGGATAATGTTCAGGGTTGAGTTTCCAAGGTTTAGTGTGTAGGGTATAGGACCATTAGGGTTTAAGGTATTGGTTTGGCAGATTGGGGCTTAAGTATAGGTTGAGGGTTTGGGGTTTAGGGTTTAAGGGTAGAGGGTTGAGGGTTTAAGGGATGATGGTTTATGTTTTAAGGGTTGAGGGTTGAGGGATTAGTGTTGAGCATTGAGGCTTTAAATGTTGAGGGTTTGGGGTTTAGGGTTTAAGGGATAAGGGTTTAAGGGTTGAGGGTTGATGGTTTAAGGGTTGAGGGTTGAGGGTTTAAGGGTTGAGGGATTAGGGGTTGAGGGTTTAGGCTTTAAGTGATTAGGGTTGAGGGTTGAGGGATTAAGGTTAATGGGTTGAGGGATTAAGTTTAAGGGTTGAGGGTTGATGGATTAGGGTTTAAGGTATAGTGTCAAGGGTTGAGGGTTTAGGGTTTAAGGTTTAAAGGTTGAGGGTTGAACCTTTAGGGAAAGGGTTTAGGGTTGATGGTTAAGGGATTAGGGTTTAAGGGTTTAGGGTTTAAGGGTCAATGGTTTAGGGTTTGAGGGTTGAGGGTTCAAGGGATTAGGGTTTAAGGGTTGAGGGTTAAGAGGTTAGAGCTTAAGGTATAGGATTGAGGGATTATGGTTGAGGGTTTAATGTATAGGGTAGACGGGTGAGGGTTGAGGGTTGAGGTTTAAGGGTTGAGGAATGAGGGATTAGGGTCGAGGGTTTAATGTATAGGGTTGAGGGTATAATTTATATGGTAGAGGGTTTAGGGTTTAGGGTTTACGGTTGAAGGATTAGGGTTGATGGTTTAATGGTTGAGGGTTTAGGGTTGAGGGATTGTGGTTTAAGGATTTAGGGTTTAAGGTTTGAGGGTTGAGGGATTAGGGTTGAGGGTTGAAGGTTTAAGGTATAGGGTTGAGGGTTTACAATTGAGGTTTGAGGGTTGAGGGTTGAGGGATTAAGGGTTTAAGGGTTGAGAGTTGTATGGGTTTGTGATACATAGTAGTTCTATATCTATTTTCTTGTGCCAACATACTAATGCATAAAGTTATGAAAGAAGGGAATGGAAATATTATTGAATATTATTTGATTCTTGTGATGTAATTTGTGTAATGATATCTTATCTCTGTAGTATCCTACATTGTCTAGAGTTAATATCTTGAGGGTTGAGTGTTTGTTGGGCAAATTTAATTCTTTAGGTTGTTTGCACCAATTTTTTGTGGTGTATGCTAGCATGGGAATGTGTGTAGAGTTAAATTGGGTCCTACTTATCTCTTGGTTTGGAACATATTGAATTTCCCTTCCCATGTGCATATTTTTGAGCTAACTCAATATGGCCATTGCATGTTTCATGTTCATACATTTCTATGAGTTTGACAAGGAGAAATTTTTTGAAGCTTGTAGAAGGTATGAATGTAAGATCAAGTGTGTGATCAAGATATGTATGATTTCAATGTCTGTTCAATGTAATTTGTTGAAAGAAATGTGTTGAAGGTAGATGAATGTGTGCAAATTTGCAGCGAAGTGTTTGATGTATGCTAGGGGTAGTGAGCCAAAAGTAGAGGTGTAAAAGTGTTGAAGGTAGTGAATCAGAGGCAACAAAAGTGTTGTGGTTGTGATTGATCATTGAATTCATCAAAGTGTTGTAGTAAGAGGTTTCAACCTCATTATGTAAGTATTAAGTAGGGAGTTGTAAAATTCCTTAGGTTAAATACCTTAAAACCCTGGTGTAACTATTGTTTCATTTTTATGAGGTTGGATTTGGACAATCCAAGAAGCTTTCTCACCATGATTTTTCCCTTGTTGGGTTTCCACATAAATCTAGTGTTGTAGTTTTTGATTTTCTTTGAATGTGTTATCTAATTAAGGAATTTATAAGTTTTGATTGATAAGTTGAATTGAATTAGTTTGAGGGATATATTGATTCACCCCCCTCTCATTATATCTGTGTGTTCTAACAACTACTACTTGCAAAAAATTATTTTCATCTGTGTGAACCATTAACATGAAAATTAAGGTGCAACTACCTTTATTTTAAAGTAATTTATTTGTTATTTTCTATGTCATTATAATCAAATCATTCTTGAATTTGAACGATAATTTAGGCCTTCAACCTACAATAAGGTTATCAGATAAAGTGGCTAAATTCCTTAGACCTTTAGAGTTTGATCCCAAGAAAGGAATCAATCATAATTAAGGTGATTGGTACTTGCATATAAATTATACAATTATTAGGCTTTACGGTACCCCTATACAACCCTAGTTTTTGCCCAAAAATGTATTTGACATAATGTATTCCATGGATATCATGTGATAGTTGAATGAATATGATAAATTTCATCTAAGAGCAATAAAAATGGATCTCATATTCCTTCTATGATGCATTTCTTTGACTTCAACACTACAGCTAAGGAAGGCTTGGAGGTTTTACCTTCTCTTCTACAAATAAATAGAATGAAGGTTGGTATTGAAAAGAAACTATAACCCTAAATACTACGTCAAAAAAATTAGTTTGGAGGCCAAAAGGTCACCATATTATTATAACTTCAATTCTTCATATGCTATGATCATAAATTATCTGAAAGATGAGCAGGTCAAGGAGAGAGAAAATATGGATTTTAATTGGGAAAATAGAGGAAAGAAGGAAAAAATAAAATCATTCTTATAAAGGATCTTTCTTTGATACTATCTACCCTTTTAATAAAATGATAAATTTTCTTGATAGTTTTGATGAATATGCATTCATAAGGAAGATCTCGTTGGAAGAAAGGCCCAATAATAAAGAAGTTGAACATCTAGTTCAACAAGAGCCAGCTCTTGAAGTGCCAATTGGCATACAACACTTGGTAGATTATTCAATAAATCTTGAGGAAATTGTAGAGAGTAAGTATGGGGATGAGGGCATTGTGGAAAATTTGACAGGTGAAAAAGAGGTGGATCAATTTTTTTGTCCTCAGGTAAATCAGGATTATGGACATGTTCCATGAAGTAAACTCATACTGGATTTAAATGATGCAAGTATAATAAAAAATGATGTGAGAGTTGTGGCTTATATCCAATTCATGACTAATGATAGTTTTATTACCTCCAAGGAATTCAAAGATTTTGTGTTAAGAATAAGGGGGGAAGAATTTTAAGAAAAAATGAATAAAGCTAAGAATGAGGTACACCCCTCAAAATATGAGGTTACCCAACAAATTTTGAAAGAAATTGATTTTTATGTGAGCCACATCATTCCAAAAGAGGGAAGAAGGCTTGTAAAGGGAAGTGGTTTTCTTTTAATCCCATAATGGGATGTAAAGGGAAGTGTTTTTCTTTTAATCCCATAATGGGATATTGCTTCAACCATTGCTTTGGATACAATAAGAAATCAAAATGAGAAGCTTTCACATTTGATGAGCAAGCTAAAAAGGTGTACTTTGAATGAGGTTTTAGTCCAAAGTGGGAGACCTTGGCAATATAGGAAATGAACCCAACTACTAACAAGCCTAAAGTGGTAGAGTTTGTTCAAGAGCTATCAAGAAACTTTATTGTGAAAAGGTTGATAGATACATCAACTCTTAAAGCAACATCATTAGTGGTACACACTAGAATGTTTAGTGAGTAAACTACAAACAAACAAGTTGATTACAATAAAATTCATGTGACACATTTGAAGTTATTGCAACAATATAATAAGGTAGTGTCTCAGCTATCTCAATCTTGTATTGCTTCTCCTAATCCATAGTTAGGATCAACTAAGTTTTCAGCTTAGGATAGAGAGACCATCTCTCTCAAAATAAAGGAGTTAAAGGACCAATAAAAATAGATCCACGAAAATGAAAAGGTTTCCAAGGATGAAGTAAAAAGGGTAGCCATTGATATAATTGATGACCTTCTTGATCATACACTTTCATGTGTTTTGCATAAAATTGAAGGCGCATGGAAGGGATACACAAGTCTAAAAAAGGCTTATAACCAACATGTGTAAAATATTAAAACTTCCAAGGCACACAGAATTATTGGATCCTAAGGGTACTTCCATCAAGGAGATTAATAAAATGAATTCATTTGATAATAATTCCCTTAAGAACCTTGCACAAGTTAATGAGCACATTGACTTATTAGGGGAGGTGTCATTTTTTTAGGTAAAGTTATATATTCATATGAAGGCCAACTATAAAATGTTTGAAAATATGGAAAAGGGGGTGATTCAAGCAATTTTGGATAAATCTTGGATTATTAAAATCCTTGATGTATGGAAATCAAAATTTTCTAACATTATCCTTATTTTTTAGTCATACATATATAAGCATGTCAAACTAGATCTAGCAGTACTAAACAATCCACTTGATGATTTATTTATGTTGGAATATGATATGGATAATTTTACAAAAGAGATTATAGCTATTACAAATCCAAGGTATAATACTCATAATAATAGCCTAGAAATTATTGGATTTTCAATGGCCCTATAAAGGAAGAATATAACTCTTTGCTTGAGAAATAAATAGATTAATCAACTACTTCAACTCTCCATTTTTATTTTTCTACCAAGATGGATACAACATGGGTCATTTTTGTCTTTTTGTGCTCCTAAGTAGCTGGCATTTTTTCTTCTTAAGTGGCAAGTATTTTAAAGGCTTCTTAGGATGCTTGCTTTGGTTTCTTTGTAGTTTTGATCCTTTTTTCTTTTGTGGTGTGGTCATTATCTTCCCCAATGATCTTCTAATATTTTTGAATGGCATCTTCATGGCTTTTAGAAGGTACATTTGTATGATGGATTGAAAATTACAACTAATCATGCAAATTAGAAAATATCTTTCTTTAGTTGCTTTACAACTATTTTGTCTTCTAGTGATATATCTTTTTTTCTTTTGCAAGAAATTGTACCATTTTTTGTTTGAACCTTAGGACAAGATTGTCAAATGAAAATGAGAAAATTTTCCATGGCTTAGAATTCCTAGTCATTTTGTGAGGATCTTGGAATTTTGTAAGTAAAAAAGTTTTGTATTAGGTCTGTACTAGTCTGGTCTAGTTTTCTAGTGAAAGAATGAAAGTGCAAGTGTAAATTTTATGTATATCAATATACAATTTTGAGAAGATATGAATACATTATAAAAAATTTATAATCAGTTGTCTCCAATATACATTTTATTACTCTTATTAATAAAATTTATCAAGGATCATTTATGTTAATCTTTTCCTTATAATGCAAATAAATGTTTCTTATATAGGGTTTTTAAAGTAATGGATTAAATTGGTGTATCTGAGATATTGAAAATTTTAGCATGTTCAAGGATTGTTAAGAAGAATTGGTTATATATCTAATTTTAAATAATATCATTGTAAGGTATTGATATGTTATATTTCATAGATTTTTTTCAATTTGTTGTTTAGAAGATATTTGTATTTTATTTTTTTGACTCTATTACCAAGGTTTAAGGCACCAATCTAGGTGTGAATATTGGTTAAAATTCCATGGCCATTTATATTTGAAACAATTTCAATTTATGTTTAGTTTATTCTTTAAGATTTGTGTATGTTCTCAAAGCCAAATATGCAAAAGTATCCAAGAATCTAGCCCATTAAGTCATACCTACATGTAATTTTGTACATTTTTCATGAGAACCTTTTTATTGAAATAATACCTTGGTGTCAATTAAGTGTATTTTCATTTTATATTGTTAAGAACTGCACTCCTAGGTCTTGTAGAAGAGGAGAAAAGTGTAAAATCAATCTCCTATTTATTGACCAAACTCTTGAAATCTTCAAATATAAGAACTAGTTATTCTTTAGCTAATTTCAAGAATTAGTTGGAGATTAAAAAAAACAATGGGTCTATAATTGAAAAATGAACATTTTGGGTGATTTTCAAGCCACATTCAAGTTTGCAAGTGAAGTTATTAAAGATTTAAGTTTCCAAAAAACTTGAAAAAAACCTTAAATCTGAATATTGAGGTTTCAAGTGATAAAATGAGGCCCTAAAAATTAAGGAAATATGATAATTAAATTTCTAGGGAATAGATAGCATCAAGCACTATAATTTAAAAGAAAAAAATGCTTAATCAAATGTTTGAATCAAAATTTATGACTCCCAAAAGTTAAACTATTTTTGGTGATGGAAGTTACATTTTCTAAAACATGCAAGGAATTGCTTCAAAGAATTTATGACATGTTTGAAATTTCAAGGTAGGAAAAATATAATGGAAAGTAGTAGGTCATGAGTAAGGAGGGAAACAAAAATGCAATGCCAAATTTGAAGAAATAGAAAAGGAAAATGACTCTCTAGATGAAGGGGGATTGTAAGTTGTAATATGTTGCAACTTGTTGAGAATGTTATCCTTTATTATGTTTCAATTTTTGTATTTGTATTAAGAGATTATTTTTAACAAATTAATTCACATGTTTGAAGGTTTTAATTTTTTTAAGTGTGTTGTGTGAGTTAACCCTCACCACGATAATAAATCAAGTGCGGATTATTTTGGAGTCTAGGTTTTAACAAAGGTATATCTTTTGTCATATTTATGGTGTTTTTGTGTATTCTTTTGTATTATGGTATTTTAATAATTTTTTGCATGATTTTATCTCATCGGCTTGTTTGGAAATAGTTTTATATGAATGCAAATTTACTTTCAATCTAAAGAATGAATTAAATCTTCTTTTTGGTCTAGGAATATCTATAATAAATCATAAAGATGCATGTTAGTTGTAGTTTTATTCAAATATTTAGTCACATAATAATCATGATCCATTGGGATATAAACTCTAGTGCATGTAGAAAAATTATTATTATATGATCCTCCTTGAATACCTTTAGGATTATTTGGTTTTTTTAGCACTGGGATCTAGTGGACTAAGATTCCCTTTCAAAGGAATTGAAGAGGTAAGAAATTCCTTGTTCTTATTCCTCAATAAGTTTTTACTCCTTGCCTCTTGGAAGGTTTGAAATTTTTAATATTCTATCAATAGTTCAAAATCCCCTTAAAAATGAAACACATATATATTAAAGCATTATTTTAGTACTAGTGTCTCCAAACCGCCCCCTAATACTACAATTGTCATTCCCATTCTATTGGGTAGCTTGTGCAATTTTAGACATTTTTTCCATCTCTACATATAACTTATCTTGGAATGGGTGGTTGTATCTTGAATCCTACACTAATTAGGTAACAAATTTAGATCTAAAAATTTCACTAAATTGGCATTTATTGTTGAGGCCAAGTTCACATTATCCATAGGGCTTTGAATGTGCCAATTATTAGGTTTAGGAATTTGATTCTAGATATAGATCTATAGATGGACTAGTTATTAATTATAATTTTACCTTTCTCAAAGCCAAGACTGCGTTTTTATTTTGATGGTCTTTGAGAGTTGATTAACTCATCAAGGATGTCAGAACCTCCTTTTAGTTTTAGACCTTTGTTAGTTTGTTCTTTTGATTTATCTAGTTCTTTCCTTAGGGAGATAATCTCTTTTTCAAGCTTGGAGCATTCAACATATTTTTCATTGAGCTTGGCATTCAAGCAATCTACAACTCTTTTATTTTCTTCAACTTGACAATTGCTTTTTCTGATTTTTCAAGTTTACATTGGAGTTCCTCATTCTTTCCTCTTTCTTCATCTAGATCATTTAGAGTAGAAACAAGTTCTGCTTCATAATCCACTAGACACTCTTCTTTATTGAATTCAAATTCAAATTTATCATCCTCCTTTTGGAGTATTCCCTTTTTTTCTTGAGAGAACTTCTTTTTGGGGACTACTTCATTCCCCATGTGTTCCAAACACAGGATCTACCTCAACTATTAGACTATATCAAGGAACCTTGCTTTGATACCAATTGTTGAAAACACCGAAATACTAAGAGGGGGGTTAAATCAGCATACTTCAAATTTCAATCCCAATTTATAACTATTGAAGCTAAGTTATTCAATTAAGAATTCATCTACTTAATCAAAATAAGAAAGAAGACAAGCATCCACACAAGAACATAGTTGACACTAGATTTACGTGGAAAACCCTCATAAGGGAAAAACCATGGGGATAAATGCTGCTAGGAGCTACTATCCTAATCCAGCCTCACAAGTAAATAAAAGTTATAACTTTGATTTAGGTATACAACCCAAGGAAGCTACTACTCCCTAATTGAAAACAATAGTAATATGATTGATTTTATGGATTCAACCCACTGATAGTCACCAATTCAACATATTAGATCTAAAGTGGATCTTATCACACTCTTCTCATGTGCTTACACATCTTCACACACTTCCATGATCCTTTTCTCATCTTTGATCTTCTATATATATCATCTGCACGCTTTACAAATACAAATTAAGTTAGAAATTTAAACAAGAAAATGTGACACTTGTAGCATGTCAGCCTACATATCCATTGGCAGTACATGAGAAAGATAAAACATTATTTGCATTTCTCCCAAATGAGTTAGCATGACCCATACAATATCTACAACAACTTCTTAGACTTTGATCAATCTTAAATTAGTGGGACACACCACCAGTATACCTTAATTAGCCTCAATAAAGATATAACTTCACAAAATGACTTGAAACAACTATGCAGTACAAGAAGAAAAGAAAGATCTTCATTTGTTTCATACTGAAACAACAAAAAATAGGTTTTGGGGAAGTATTTGATTGTTTGAAAATGTGTGATGAGGGACCTATTTTCCTTTATTTCATTAGGAAATAATATCTCCATAATGAATTAATTATCGACCCAAAGTGAGAATCTTTAGATTTCCTTATGATTGAAGGACGGGGGTCAAGGTCAAACAACACTTTAGGGAGAAAAACTAAAAATAGAAAATCAACACCAAAATGAAATCTAACACTTGAAACTTGAAGATTAAGTTCAATATTTGTAGAAACAAAAAATAAAATGAAGATCTGAGAAGGCCAGAAACTTGTGTGTACCAATTACCAAAAGTGCTTTTTGGAAGCCAATCTACGACTCATTCACCCATGGGAAAATAGGTCCAAGTACAGGAATTGCAACAATATTTTAGGAGCCTTTGGTGTAGATCTAAAGCTTCTAAGTTGTCCAAGTTTCGGTGTCAAAAAGTCATAAATCCGATCTGTAGGTTAGATTTTGTGATTTGACAACTTTGTAAATCTTGCTCTTCAAAAGTCTTCAAGTCTTCTTCAACCTAAATCTACAATCACACACAAGAGAGAAAAATGTTTGTTTTGGATGAATGGGGGTTTTCCTTTGTCAAACCCCATTTTAGTAATCAAACCTTGAATTGAAATAATGCATGAAAGAGGGAATGAAGAATGAACAAAGCTATGTTACCACTCAACAAATCTTTTAATGAAACCTTGATAATGGAGATTTTAGGAGGTCTACAACTTGCATGAAATGACTAAATTGGATGTGGATCTTGACACTTGAATCTTTCTTGAAATGATACTTTGAATGCTTGAATTGATCATGAAACTTACATCACAATTTTAGCTCCAAAATAATGCATGATGCAATAAGACTTTGACATGATGAATAGATCTTGAATGATGGAATACATATCTGATATACCTATTCTTGAATGCTCTTGATCATAAAATTTTCTATACTTTTTCTCACTTGAAAATTCTAGATGAAACTTAGTGAAATAACCTTGTATTTATAGGTATGTATCTTTAATTTCCCTAAATTCAAATATCACAGGCTTACATTGAATTATAGATTTGAATATGTTAAAATACTATCAAAAACATAATTTTAAATTTAGGTCCAAAGCTCTAGGGAGGACCCATTCGCTCTTGGGTGCATGGGTCCTAGGTCCCTCTACCTGGAACACACATTGCTCAATGTAGTTTTATGTTTAGGCATTAATTATTGTTAGGTTTCCCCTTCAGAAAATATAATTAATTAGGCCTATAAATGAATTAAAGGGCTAATTAAGGCATAATTAAGCTCAATTAAATAAGAGGGCCCGAATAAGTGTGTAAATGTAATGAGGTATATTTAACAACACTAAATTAAGGCAATATTAAGTCCAATTTTAAATAGGAGGGCCTAAACAAGTGAGAAAATGTGAAGGGATACATTTTTGTACACTACATTTAGCCCCCAGTTTAGTGAGAGGGTGACCCTGCATCAAACTCACACTAAAGTAGACAATCAAGAGAGTTCTAAATGTACAATCATTGAAAAGATAAGATGACAAAGATCAAGGAAGGTGATCAAACCTCTGAGATCTAAGATCTCATGGAAAAACCAACAAAGGCACAAGGAGACACATGACTATTAAATATATGTATGCATGCAAGAATTACAAGATACTCAATCATAAAATGTAAAAGAATCAAAAGAAAAAGAAAAAGGAAAAGGAAAAGAGATGGATCAAGCCTCGACTGTCCAACACGATGTGGAACACGCCTCAGCTATTTGTCAAAAAATATTTACAAATGGAAATCATTGTCCACTATGCAAAAAACAATGCATGCTCACATAGGCTAGTGAAATCTGTTGTCCACTAGGTGAGCCCCCAAGGGTGGAAAATGAGATAATATTATTAGGCTCCCATACCATTCCAAAGTTATACCTCTGATAACTTTAATAAGGCACCACACAATACGAACTTTGAGCTTCATAAGGTTAGCAAGATGCATTATGCTAAACACTTATGAACAAAATGAAAATAGGATAAGACATGTTCAAAGGGGTTTTTCTTAGTTAATGTAATGTCTCCTCTTAGGGAACATCATGCCTAATGTCTCCAAGAGAGGACAAGTCTAAGATAAAATATTTGCAACTTAGGGAACGCAATGTGTAGCATTACCACTAAGAGGAAAGTCATATGACAAGAAAGGTCACACTCTTGGAGGACATCAAACCCAATGACACCACCAAGAAGAAGACACATCGCAAGAAGTAAGAAGACCATGCAATGAAACCTAAGGAATAGTCCAAGATCTCCAAAATGATAATGCCAATGTATGCCCCCACTTTAAAGAAATTGCTAACACCAAACTATGAGCAATTACTTTAAAGTAGCGAATAATAAATGCTAAGAAGACATGAGAGCTTATTTGGAAAGCCCTATGCCAAGTCATATGTTTCCAAATGAAGCTATGTCATGAAAAAAGAAGGGGTTGGCACCAAAATGAATTCCCAAACACACATAAGGGATCCATGGATTCAAGGTCAGCGTATGTCTTTGCTACAATGATATTATAGATCTCAGAAACGTCATCATTCCCCAAATAACTCATGAGAAAGGAAGAATGACACATAGAGAGTGAAAACAAAGAAAATCATTTTGGATCAACATGGAAGATACCTAAATGTCTCAAGTTCCTTGCATCATCCCCAAAAGGAAAACACAAGAAAAAGGAAAAGATAAATGTTTACGACATATAGAAGAATGAAGGTACAAATAGAGGAATGAGCATGAAGAAACATCAAACAAAACGATACGGGGGATCACATTATGCACATGAAATCACAAAAAGAACATGAGAAAGAAAAAAAAGACAAGAATAGTAAGGAACATGCGATTCAACCTATAGCAAGTTGTATGCATCCCAATCTTGTTCATCATATGTAGAAGGTAGACAACTAGCCAAAGGGACAACATCAAGTGCCCATCTAGGACAAGGCTATCTACATCCTTTCCCCCACTAAGTGCAGGACAAGGATGAGTTGAGGTAAGTGGTGATAATGAGCTCTTTCACAAGATATAAAATGATTTGCAATGAATGTAAAACATGTAATAGTGAGTATGTTATGATCCTACAACTATCACATGGCAAGAAACAATACATTTTAGTCAAGTTGGTTTCTTTTCAAATTTTCTTAATAATTCTTGTAAATCATGACAATCATCGGTATGATGTCCAAATATTTTATGATATGCACAATATGATCCATTTCAATCACTTTGCTTTTCTGTAAATTTTTTAGGTTTAGGTGGTAACTTGATTAATCCCCAATGTAAAAGAGTGTAAAATTCATTCCCAATCTTGGATATCTTCAATAGACCAACTAAGTATACAAGAGGATCATGCTTCTTTTGTTTCTTGGATTTGTAATGCTTATGCACTTTCTTCTTTGGTTTCATAATTGATTGACTACAAGATGAAAGATGAATAGGATTATCATGATGGTCATCAATTTCAGCTTCTAACATCAACTCCTTTTCTTTGCAATGGTGAAGTGTGTTAGGGTTATCAATGATTTTCTCTTGTTTTGTCACATTAGTTCTGCAAGTGAAAGGGGTAATCAAGAAGTTTGGGCAAAGTAATGTTAATAAATGTGACTATGATCTCATCCTCTTAAGCTAAGATGTCATCAAAAGAGTCACAAATAGAATTCTCATGGCATTCAATGTTTGGTTCTTCTATGATCACAACACTTTCATCACAAGGGGGAGGAGTGTTGGGAGAAGAATCTTTATGATTGTTAAGACTTCCCATAGTTGTTTTCTCTTGCATTAAAAAATTGTCACAAGTGGGATATGAATAGAAACTAGTCAAGGTGGTGTTAATGATTTCATCCTCTTGCAGTAAGAGACTCTCATAACTTGGATAATTGTTGGAAGAATGACCACTATTGAACTTTTTCTTAACAAATTTGCAAAGGAAGGATGCAAACATTTTGTAATTTTTAGATTAAAACAAGATAACTTTTTGATTATGCTATGCAAAAACCTGAAAATGATGTCTTTTAGATGCAAATTAGAATTCAAACAATGCACTAAATTTGACAAATTATGCTTAATACATAAACAATTTCAGATGACATAAATTTTAGAAACTGAAACAAAAAAAAATACATAAGTTACAAAAGGTAGAAATAGTGATTTTAATGCTTAGAAGTTTAGAAAAAGCCCTGATTAGGTGCTCATGTTCAACCATGGGTGAATTGGTCTCAATCCAAGGTTTTTAAGAATTAATTTGCAAGTTTTTGAGATGATTTCTATGGTTTTTAGATTCTAGTTTTAGGTAGTGAATTGTAGTTTTAGATATCTGTAAAATGAGGTTTAAATGCAAGTGCAAAATAGTGCTAAATAACAAGCTAAAAGACCTAATTGGAGATGCAATTTTGATTCAATTTTGTAATGTAAATGAATGATGATGCAATATTATGTAAACACTATGCAAAATGATTGATATTTTTGAATTTTCTAGATTTTAAAGGATGCAAAAATGCAAACCTAAAACCCTAAATGAGATGAAAACTAATGCAAGCAAATAACCCTAAATGAGATGCAAATCAATGCAATGTAATGCAAATCAATGCAAAGCCTAGATCAAGGGTCAAAAATGGACTCCAAAATCAGCAAGTTATGATGCTCAAAAGTCGAGTTCACCAAAATGAAATAATGAAAAAATAGGTTTTGGGGTAGTTTTTGATTGTTTGAAAATGTGTGACGAGGGACCTATTTTCCTTCATTTCATTAGGAAATGAGATCTCCACAATGAATTGATTATCAACCCAAAGAGAGAATATTTAGGTTTCCTTATGGTTGAAGGACAAGGGCCAAGGTCAAACAACACTTTGGGGGAGAAAAACAAAAAATAGCAAATCAACACCAAAATGCAATCTAACACTTGAAACTTGAAGATTAAGCTCAATATTTGTAGAACTAGAAAATAAAATGCAGATCTAAGAAGGGTAGAAACATGTGTACCGGTCACCAAAAGTGCTTTCTAGAAGCTGATATGAGACTAATTCGCCCTTGGGTGAATGGGTCCAAGTACAAGGGTTGCAACAATATTTTGGAGCCTTTGGTGTAGATCTAAAGCTTCTAATTTTTCTAGGTTTTAGTGTCAAAAAGTCAAAAATCCTATCTATAGGTTAGATTCTGTGATTTGACAACAAATTTTGCAACTTTGACACCTTTGTAAATCTTTCTCTTCAAGAGGTCTTCAAGTCTTCTTCAACCTAAATCTACAATCACACACAAGAGAGAAAAATGTTTGTTTTGGGTGAATGGGGTTTGCCTTGGTCAAACCCTGTTTTGGTAATCAAACCTTGAATTGAAATAATGCATGAAAGAGGGAATGAAGAATGAACAAAGCTATGTTACCACTCAACAAACCCTTGTATGAAACCTTGATAATGGAGATCTTAGGAGGTTTGCAACTTGCATGAAATGGCTGAATTGGATGTGGATCTTGACACACGAATCTTGCTTGAAATGATACTTTGAATACTTGACTTGATCATGAAACCTACATCACAATGTTAGCTCCAAAACATGCATGATGCAAGAAGACTTTGACATGATGAATAGGCCTTGAATGCTGCCATAAATCTTTGATATATCTGCTCTTGAATGTTGTTGATCTTAAACTTTGCTATAATTTTGCTCACTTGAAAATTCTAGGTGAAACTTAGTGAAATAACCTTGTATTTATAGGTATGTATCCTTAATTTCTCAAAATTCAAATATCACAAGCTGACATTGAATTATAGATTTGAATATGTTAAAATACCACCAAAAACATAATTTAAATTTAGGTCCAAAGGTCTAGGGAGGACCCATTCACCCATGGATGAATGGGTCCTAGGTCCCTATACCTGGAACACACATTACTCGATGTAAAGTGTTATGTTTAGACATTAATTATTGTTGGGTTTGAAAAATGTAGTTAATTAGGCTTGTAAATGAATTAAAGGGATAATTAAGGCATAATTAAGCTCAATTAATTAAGAAGGCCCAAATAAGTGTGTAAATGTAAAGTACATTTAAAAACACTAAATTAAGGCACTATTAAATCCAATTTTAAATAGGAGGACCTAAACAAGTGAAAAAATGTAAAGGTATACATTTTCCTACACTACACATACCTCAAACACTATGAGACATGTGGAGTGTCAACACAAACTCATACAACTAAACTTCATAACTTTCTACTGGTGCAAGTATTCAAACAATTATTCTAATGAAGGTTAAACATCCAGAACCAACTATAACATTCTATCACTTGAAATTTGAACTTACAAAACATTAAACCACTTGAAACTTCAATACAACACTCTTCAAACATCACTGAGTATTTCCTTAAAATCACTTGGCCAAAAATTTGCATCCAGAGGAATGTAGACCATTCCATCAAGTCTTCATATCCACTTTGCATTGCCTTAACATAGTTTGACACATTGTCACTTATAACTTTCACTATAAAAGGATTATTGACATGAAAACTTGGATATAACACCTTCACATCTCCATGAGATTAACTTCATAACCGCAAGACTAAATCTTGCTCTATGAAAGGATGCAAACCAAAATGTTCTCTACCTTAGAGTGTATATTATGAATGCCTCAAAAAAAACTTTTGCAACTTGTCACTAAGTGTGGTACATCAAAAAAATAAAAATATCATTGTAGGCATACTGAAAACACATTAAAACATGTGTACCTACCTCTGCATGATACAAAGGCAAAAAACTGACTACTAGCCTTCCACATTTTTGTAATGCTAACTTGCACTATTTGATATCTCTACACTGACAATCTCCAGAGCATATGCAATCTCAAACATACTTTTGACATCAATGACAACAATGCTTATCAAGCTGCAACACTTAGAATGCCCCCCATCATTAGGTCTAGTTTTCAACTATCTATTAGGCCTTTGATTCTAAAAACCTCTATTCTTAAAATTATAATTTTATGAAATATTCTAATTGTGGAAGTCATTTTGACTTTAGGAATTACCTTGGTTATGATTCTATCATAGAGGAAGGTTACCTTCATTATTGTAAGCTCATTAGTAACTTGTGCAAGAGTATTATTTAATGCTTCAATTTTTTATGTTAATTATAAATTTTGATTTGGCACTAAATGTGAACTAATTTCTATCATTTTGTTTAATATAGGAATGCATGTGAGACAAATTTTAGTGAATTGATATGACTAAGGCAAAGTAGTGTTGATGTTGTCTAATACCTCTAATTGAGTGTTGATATCAACAAATCTATGAGATTGAAAATAACAATGCAATACAAGAGCTAAATGATTGAATTGATTAGAAATGTGTTAAATCCTTAATGAGGAGGATGTACATATAGGATGAGTTTGAGTTACTATAGGAGTGCTCAAATCAAGATGCCAACAAGGCTCTACCAAGTGGCAAATGAGGAATGCCACACAACCTTGAAGATTTCAACCACCTAGATTCAAGTGACACATTGCCACATAAGGTGGCTTAATATATAAAGAGCAATACACAATTAAATATTAATTATTTTACTCTAACACCCCCCTTTAAGCTCGGCTTAGGTGGGTACATATATAGATGGATGGATCCTAACAACTAGGCTTGATGAGGTACCCATGTACAATGAAACTCTCCAAAAAAGTGGAGAAAGGTAGAAAACCCCATGGGAAAAACTACCCTACAAAATGGAGATGATAATAAGAAAGTATAATGAAGAGAGACTATGAAGCCCCCCAATAGATGATTTTGATCCCCCATTTTTCATGACACTTTATATATTTTAGTGCATATACAATTTCAAAGTAACAAATAATGGTACTTTATAATTGAGCGTGATATCATTTCAATGAAATGGGCAAGTGATTCAATTTTACAAAACCATTACTCGATGTGAGCAGCTAATCAAAAGATGGAATAATATGATTTGCCTAATTTTGCACTTAGAAACTAAAAGTTTACCTTTTACAAGAGGAGACAAAATATGTGTTTAAACAACACATTTTTCACATTATCTCAATGCTAGTTTGTCTGGATCAGAAAGATCTTTCCAATGACTATTTGCAATCAAAAATCTGACTTATGATTTGCAAGTTATACAAAAAAAAAAACCCGCTACCACCCACCACCCCTCTCCCTTTTACAAACATTTGATAGCTACAATGATCACTTAGCAAAAGCAAAATGCTAGAATTGACTGTTATAAGTTTTTAAAATGTTAATAAAAATATGTTATAATAAATAGAAAGAAAAAAAAGGTCTTTGCAGCCCATGTGGTTAACAATACTATAGAGACCAAGTCAAAGTGAACTTTGTGGAAGAGTGCTGCTCTAGAGGCTTGTAGGGCCGATTGGAGGTCGCATGCTACTTGGGAGGTCTTTGTGGCAGAGATGTACAGTTTGTAAGCCTACGTTGGGTATTTGTGAGGCTGTAGGAATTCTTGAAAGTCGCCAAGTGGACTGTCAACACCAAATGGAGGGGTCAATCAGTGTGTAAAAGCTGGTATGTAGGTTAATATGGAACCTTCACAGTAGCTTAACAAATCAACTTCTTAGTTACCGCCTGTATTGACAACTCTCCACGCTGCAGATGATTAAAGAAGGCCATGAGCTAGAAGATATAGCAGGTGTGAGTAGAGGTAAAGGCCATTGTAAGTCCGAGCTCTCTTCAAAAAACAATCACCATCGTGCAAAAAAATTGTGATGGAGGTCGGCTCCTTGAGAATCTGCTTCACACCCAAGAAATCACAAATGAGTTATGTGGAAGTTGATGGGATATTCTTACATCTGCACATAGAACCAAAGCTTATAGAATTGCAGGGAAAACAAATACAATGATGGTAATGTGCACCCAACAAAAACTTGATGTGTTTTAATTTGGCTTATATTAGTTTCCCCGTTGCCCCAGCTTTCTTTGATCAGACTAGGATTGATACACAAGCGACTTGGTCTTCCAACACTCCTCACAAAAATTTCTTACTAATTTGGCATCACCCTCAACTTGGATCGATACATAAGCAACTTGGCCTTCCAACACCCACAAATGCACATAAATTCAACACACACCTAAACACAACAAACTATTAATTTGGCATCACCCTCAACTTGGATTGATACATAGGCAATTTGGCCCTCCAACACCCATAAATGCACATAAATGCAACACACTACAAAAAACAAAAAACTATAATTGCATGCACCAGTATTTGTAAAACTCTCATAGAAATAGTCGAGCCAACACTCAAATGTAACAAGGTTCTAATACCATTTTGATGGTGGCTAAGACCTTTGATAGAGTGCTAATATCAACAAATCTATGAGATTGAAAACAACAATGCAATACAAGAGTTAAATGGTTAAATTGATTAGAAGTGTGTTAAATCCTCATTGAGGATGATGTACATATAGGATGATGATTTTGAGTTACTGTAGGAGTGCTCAACTCAAGGTGGCAACAAGGCTCCACCAAGTGGCAAATGAGGAATGCTACATAACCTTGAAGAGTACAACTACCTCTTTAAGTGACACATTGCCACATTAGGTGGCTTAATACATAAAGAGTAATAAACAATTAAATAATTATTATTTTACTCTAACAAGTAGAGGGTAGAGGAAATACTTCTCGAAAATACTTCTGAGATGGAGTAGTATGAAATTTTGGTGGAGTCCAAGGAAAAGGGTGAGACTTAGGTAGAAATGAATACCATGATGAGGAACTCTGAAACTTCAAAAGTCTACCAACCCAAAAATGCCTAGAGATAAAACCATAAAATTAAAAAACTTAGTTTTTTTTTTTTTTTTACGTTTATAGCTTCTAACACATAGTAAATTACCTAGGGGATGACAATGATCCATACTTAGGTTTTTCCTTAGCTCATTGAAGATGGAAAGATGAATTTTTTCCACAAACACAAATTGATCGAAAGGGGACATTACAAGTTTTCCTTTCCCAAAATTAATTGTCCTCAATAAATTCAATTTCAAAGTATCACAAGTCATCTAATTCTTCCTTAGTAGTAGCCTCTTTAGGTAAGTTTCTCCAATTAACCATGCATCTCATGATGGATCTCCATCTTGACCTTTTCATCCTTGTGATCTTGATGAAATGCTTTATCCATACGAGTAGCACTCTTTATAATATTTTAGATGAAACCTTGCAAGCCTTGTCGATATTTTTCCAAAAAATATTCCCACCAAAGTTTGGCTACCCACTTATTCACCATTTTTTTTTTCTAATTGTTAGTAGTTGATAACCTACACCTATAAGGAATATTGCATTTATCATATGAAATATTCTTTCCAAGATTGATTGACATTCCTACTATCTCCATCATGAAAAATAATTTTATGTGAATCATGTAGCCTAATCACCTCATTGGGAGTTAATTTTTGTCACCTTGGGGAGACTTGTGATGAAGCCTATGAACATTCTTTTCCATTTTTCATGGTGATTAAGAAATGGTTAAAAAAACATACTAAAAGTTTGTGCTCTCCTCCATTTTGTTGGAAATTGGTATTGCCTCTAGTGTGTTTGAGATCCCCTCTCCAAATGACTTCCATGATAATCTATCCCATATTTAATATTGTAGGATCTAGTGTATCCCACCATGGTGGTATCAAGTGAGGATTCCAAAATCTTTTATTTTACTTAAGAACTTAGCACATGAGAAATTTTTTCTTATAATAAATAAGATCATTTACTATCATATGCTCGATATATTTTATCTTTTGATCTAATATGTTGTCAACCAAGGTATTTTAGGTGTATTCTCTCATAATGTAAATATTCCAATCACTAAACATGAGATCAATAGATCAAAGAAACTACAAAATAAAATAGGCATCCATAAATACATTATTTTTCTCCTTCATGTATTTTATATCACAATCATAAACTTGGATTTATCTTACCCTTTTCTATTGCTTATATTTCCAATCAAGTAGATATATGAGGAAATTCAAACCTTTTTAAGCTCCCCTCTTCAAAAATTGACCAATTTAAAGAAATCGATCTTTCATTTTTTCCAAAACATATTTGATAGAAAGAATCTCCTTATTACCAATATTGAAACTATTTTCTAAATATTTTGGTTTCATTCTCTCAATTTAACTACAGTCCTTTTTCACTAAGTTGGTCCCAATAACCTCCCTTATAAACCCATGTTTTACTATGAATTGTAGTGAGAATTTAAGAACAAAATAATAAAATACAAGGGTTGATTACCTTATTGACTTTATCATAAGGATTCTTGTGTTCTATCCATCTAGGTAAAAGATCCTTTATTCATCATGATTCAAAGAGTAGCTAGTGTATTAATCACTTTGGATGAAATGATCAAGAATTTCTATGATTGATCACACATTTAAAATATATCTTGTGCATATATTCTTTGCAAAAATATTTTTTTTGGTGTCTTATTGTCAATTTAGTCTTCAAGAAATAGGGAGTGATAATGACATACTCACAACCATTTTCTAATTCTACTGCACATTGAAATATTTTATTTGATAATGATCTTGAGGACACACTAAATTAAGTGCTCTACTATGATAATTTGGAATCATTTTAATGCCAATATAAAGACTATATTTTTTACCATACAATTGGATAGTATGCATGCTCTCCATCAATAGGAAACTAGCTCACCAAGTAGCTTGCCACATGAGTGTAATTATTCTCAAAGATACATCAAATACTTAAACATTATATATTTCCTACTATATAATTTGTATATTTTCTCCATGGATTGAAGATTTTATGAGAATTGACTAAGAGAGCGTAGTCCTTGCTCCACCAAACCATGCTAGTTTTTTCAAAAACTAACTCACTTATTGCATTATTTTTCAAAGATATTTTTATTTTAATTCTTCTCGTAGTACATGAAATGATTAATTTATTAGAAATAGGATATTAATCTAATTAAATTTTTAAAAGATTAGAAATAGGATATTAATCTAATTAAAACTAACTCACTTACTGCATTATTTTTAAAAGATAATTTTATTTTATTTCTTGTCCTAGTACATGACATGATTAATTTATTAGAAATAGGATATTAATCTAATTAAATTTTTAAAATTCATGTGTTTCAATCTACCTTTTTTTTGTGATCATTTGGTTAAAATATTAGGTGATGTTTCTACATTTCTCTTGATGCATCTTGGCTCACTACTTAGGTTCCATACTATTATAGAAGGATTCATTTGAGTAGTTTCATATTTCTTACAATGCTTCCCATAATTATAACAATTTGACCTTGATCTAAAATGAGTCAAAAAGTAATTGATATTGTCACAAATTGTCACAAATGTGGGTTATTTGAAAGGTTTGAATTTTTTTCTATTTCCTTGGAACTCCACCTCTTGATCTATTTGATACCCTAATTTGAATCATAGGCATGTTCAGAGTGTTGGTCTTCCTGTGTTGATTATTCTATCACATCATCACCTTCAAATTTATGACCCAATATAATTTTATCACTTTCATTTTTATAGATATCATGTACTTCATCAAATTTCATAGAATCCATGTACATTGAAAATTCATCTAAGGTCTACTTCTTTTCAAACTTGAAATTTCTATTTTTCTTCCCTCTCATGCTCTACCATCATAATTTATCTCTTTCTTTTAACATTAGACTACTAGAAATCACACTAGTTATAGTTAAATAAAAATATACATTTTCAACAAGTGTGGCTTAGAAGTTTCCATTGCCCTCATTTCTAGATTTTCCTTAGAGTTCTCTAGTTCTTTATCCTATTTTACCTCTTCTTTTCTCTAATATTTGTGGCTTGGATTTCAAGATGCTTTTGTGTGAGAAGCATTTTTTTTATCTTCTAAGCTCATTTTTCTATTCTCTCTATTTGCAACAAGGTAGATCTTCTCTTCACAACTTGAAGGAGGTTCCTTTTGATGAAATATGTTTATAGGAATTGATTAATCTAGTGTTATATTTCATTTCAAGGATGTTGAAATCTTTGGTATTAGCTGTTATTTGGTATTATATTTAACCCATTATGTGTTAAATATTTTGAGGTCATTTTGATTCTGATTATGTTGAGATCCCCTTGATGTGTCTCATTTCCAAGTTGTACAAATATATGAAAGGAATGTTTATTTGAATATTAGGATTAAAAAATTTATACTTTTTATAACAAGATTTGATATCATCAACTATTTGAAGTATTTCTAATATCAGGGTGAAAAATATTAAGATGTGTTCCAAGTATATTGTAGGTGTTGTCATTGATGTCAATAGTTGGTCATTGGTGTCAACTATATGGAGATTGTTGGAGATTGCTAGTGTTGGAGTTGTTGGTGGTGCTAACATTAGTGTTTTAGTTTTGGTGCTAAGTATGGATATGTTGTGGTTTGATTTCACATTGATTTCAATCCCTAGTGTGGAGTTTGTTGGAGTTATTAAATAAGTTTTGCACTATGTTTTCATATGTATTGTGGTTTGATGTCAACCTCTAGTGAAATCATGTTTTGGTCATGTCTGTGAGTGGGTGTTGTAGATGTTGTGTGGTGTGATAAGGAAATGTTTGTGGTATTGTTGATGTAGCTAGATCACTTGGTTTCCAAGTGATTTTGAGAAAATTTGAATAAGAGTGTGTAGTGTGACAGAGGTGTGTTCAGTGTTGTGCTCTGCATTTCTTCATGGTTGAAGATATGCTTGTGTAGTTTGGATGTGATGACCATAGGTGTTCAGAGGTGTTATATCCAAAGTTTCAAGTTCTAGATCATCTAGAAGAAGATGTGTTTGACAGTGTGTCTATTTGTATAGAAGGTTATCTAGAAGAAATGAGATTGCTTTGCATTTCTCTGTGTTGAAGTTTCTTGTCTTGTGGATTTAAGAATGTGCTTATATTATTTGTATCTACCTTCCCTTAGAGTTCTTGGTGTTGAGTTTCTCCACAATTTCAGTTCTTATGTTGGATTTTAGCGGTAGTGCATCTTGATGCGCAAGATGAAAGTGATATTTGTTTTAGGTGGTTACAGTAGTGTTGTAGTGCAAAATGTTGATGTTGGAATATTCTTGGATATCTTGTTTTGTTTTTGTGTGATCTGCATGTTAATTCTAGACCTAGAGAGGTGTGTATGTGGTCACTTGTTAGTTAGTGTAGTTTTGGTTGACTTGGCGTGCTAGCACTAATTGTGAAGGTTGTTTGTTGTTTATGGAATTATGGTGATACACGTCAGTGTAGATTTAGTTCCTAGTTAACCCATGGCATGGTGTGCCTTAAATTCTATCCACCATGGATGCATTTGGTGCTGACCTATTTGGTGTTTCATATTTGAGGTGCATACATTTCATTGAGGTTGACCTAATTAAGATTGTTTAGGTTGTGGATGGTATAAATGCAAGGTGATTTATTGGAGATAAAAGTGGAAAGTGTGTGATGAAAAGGTGATCAAGTGTAGTGATCTGAGTGCAAGCTTAATGCCTGTGACTCCAAATGTAGTGAGCAGAAGGTGTCTACATTTTCACTGTGCTTGAAGTTGTTGGAGTTAGTGAGCCAAAGGTTACAAATGGCATAAAGTTGTAGTGGTGGATCTTTCCTATTTCTATGAGAGTGAATCACTCTGTAACAGTTTTCTTCTATTCTTCTTTCTTTCGGGCAATGAGTCCTTTGGGCAATGACTCCTTGGTAGTGAGTTTTTCTTCTCTTTTGGGTAGTAAGCCCTCTAGCAATGAGCCTATTGTATTTGGTGTTGCTATTCATATATATATGAGCTAATCCTCACCATGGTTTTTCCCTATTTAGGATTTTCCACGTAAATCTAGTGTTCTATTATGTTTGGTTATGTTTGCATTGTTGTTTCACATGTTTACATTTTGAGGGTTAAATGTTCATAAGGGTTTGAAAGTTAATGAGGGATTTAATGTGTTAATATATAATTGATTAAGCCCGCCTCTCAATTGTCCTACACATCTAACAATTGGTATTAGAGTTGTGGTTCCTTGGATAAAGATTAACCACTTGAGGTAGATCTAGATGGTACACAAGAAGGGTTTCAAAGCTCCAATGTTTGATGGAATGAATTGTGATTATTGGAAAGTGAGGATGGAATATTTTTTGGTCTCTCTTGGATTTGGAGTCTAGAAATTAGTTGAAAAAGGATACACTATGCCTAATAATGGTCTAACAAGTGATGATGAGATAAAGGAATATGAGAACAATGGAAAAGATAGGAATGCTATATTGGGTGGTTTTTTTTATTATGAACTTGGAAAGGTGATACTTCTAAAAACTAAAAAAGAGATCTGGAAAAAGCTGGAGAGCATTTATGAAGGAGATGAAAAAGTCAATCAAGTGAAGATGTAGAATTACAAAGAAAAATTTGAAACCCTAAGGATGTATGAAGATGAAGATGTTACATCCTACATGCTTAGAGTGGATGAAGTTGTTAATGCCACCAATGGTCTTGGCGGTAAGATGGAAGAAGTAAAGTTATGAAAAAGGTACTAAGAACTCTTCCTAAATCTTAAAGTTCTAAAGTTTCTACTATTAAGGAAGCTTAAAATTTAGATCAATATTCTAGACATTAGATGTTTGGAGCTTTAATTTATTATGAATTGAGAGAGTTTGGTCAAGATGCTAAAAAGAAAGAAACTACCTTTAAATTCAATAAGGTAGAAAATGATGATAAATCAGATCTGGATGATCTTGATGAGGTGGAAGCAAATTTCGTAAGAAGATTGAAAAAGGGCATTGGAAATATAGAAGTTACCCTTTAAGTGTTTCAATTGTGGAAAGATAGCTCATTATGCTTCTAAATGTCCAATCAAAGTTGCAAATGACAAAAAAAAGGATCATAAAGGCATATATGTCAAGGAGAGTTATTATGTTGAAAAAGACAATGGTGTATCTGATGATGAGGAATTAGACTATATCCTAATGATGACAGTGATGAATGCATGTTCATGGATCTAAAGTTTGGAACTAATTCTACTAATTCTAAAATATGTATGAAGGAAAGTGCTCTAAAAATAGATCATAACATTGAAGAAACAAATGATTTTATTTATGTCAAGGGTCTCTAGAATAATCTTCTTAGTGTAGGAGAAATGTGTGGCAGAGGATACAATTTTTATTTTCAAGATGATGGTAATAAAATTAGAAAAGGAAGGTCCAAAACTTTGGTTGTTGTAGGGGCAAGGACAAAAGGTAATTTTTATCAGCTCAAAGGTAGTGGTGCTAAGTGCTTTATGTCTCAAATCAATTAAAGTTGGCTATGGCATAAAAGAATGGGTCACATCAATTTTGAAAGCCTAGCAAAGATTAGTTCTACTCATGCTATGAGAGATCTTCCAAGTATTACAAAGCTTATCAATGCAATTTGCAAGGAATGTTAGTTTAGAAAGAAAACAAAGAAGAGGTTCAAGACTAAAGAATATTCTACCGTAGGAACTTTGGAGTTGGTGGATATAGACATATGTGGACCTACTAGAATAAGAATATCTCATGGCGATAAGTATTTTATGTCTTTGCTGGATAATTATTCTAGAATGACTTGGGTAATATTTCTCAAAGAAAAATCAGAATCTCTATATAAGTTTAAAGCATTTAATTTTATGGTTGATAATGAAATGAGTGTGAAAATCAAGTTCTTGTGTTTTGACAGAGGTGGAGAGTTCACCTCCAATGAGTTTAATAGTTTTTGTTAAGGTCATGGGATTAAGAGGCATTTGTCAGATCCTAGGACTCCTCAGCAGAATGGAGTTGTGGAGAGGAAGAATAGAAGAGTTCAAGAGGCTACATGAACTATGATGAAGGAAGAAAATCCACTGGATATCTATTGGAGAGAAGTTATTCATACTAATGTCTACATTCTTAACAAAGGTCAAGGAAGAGTGAATAGTTCAAAGACTCCCTATGAGCTATGGTATGGTAAACCTCCTATTGTGAAATACTTCAGAGTTTTTGGAAGAAAATTCTATATCAGAAGAGATGAAGAAAAATTAGGAAAGTTTGATGAAAGATTTGATGAAGGAATCTTCCTTGGATACTCTACAAAGAGCAAAGCATACTAGTGCTATAATAAAAGGTTGAAGAATATTTTTGTAAGTGCAAGTGTCAAAGTGGATGAAGGGCCACATTAGAGCTATGTGTTGATAGAAGGATATGACTATGATGAACCCCCTTGCAGTAAAGAAGTAAAAGATGAAGAGAGAAAAAAAGATGATTGTTGAAGAGGAAGAAGATGATGAAGATCCTGATGAAGAAGAATGTGATGTATATTTAGATGGAGAAATCATCTTTGCATTGAGTGATCTAAAAAATCAAAAGGAAACATAATAAAAAATTGAGTTTGAAGCTTGAATAATTTGAAAAGATGATAATTGATATGAAATTTCAAGTAAAAAGAGAATTGATGAAATTATAAGAAAATAGGTAAAAGAAAATGGAGATGTCTATCAAAAACTTATAGCTAAATTTGTGTTCTTAAGAAATGAATTAGAGAAATCCAATTCTCATTTGAATAGAATTCTAAAGTTTTTTAAAATTTTAGAGAAGCTTAATGAGACGATTAGTAATCAAAGGGTATCCTTTGACAAATTTGGTTTTGGATATAATGATTAAACGATTTCAAAATCTATTGCACCTCGTAAGAAGAAAAATATGGAGAAATATTCAAATAAAGTATAAAAGCATCTAAGAATGAGGAATACGGCTTTACCAAAGTCAACAATCACGAAAGAAGACTCAAAGGTTTGGAGCTCCTACAAGGAAATCACTCCTAACTAGGTTCAACTACTCTTTCTCTAGTTATTGTTTCTTTTGTAATAAATTTAAGAAGAAATAATTTTGTGAGAAAGAATCCATTTGCACCTTTAGTTGATTTCAATATCATATGTTATAAGTGTAAAAATTTTGGGCACAAAGAAATTTTTGTAGAAGTGGCTTTCTAAAGCTTCTTAAATAGGAAAAGAAAGAAGATGAGGATATTTCTGATAGTCAGCAGGAAGAACCTAAGAAAGAAAGGCAAATCAAAGAAAATCAAAGACTAAAAAATCAATGATTCTTTAAATTGCATTTCATGCTCAAGAAAATTTATGGGTGATTGACATTGGGTGCTCTAGTCACATGAATAGAGATACAATTAAATTCATCAACTTGATGAAGTTGAATGGTGGCTCAGTAAAATTTGGTGATAATACTACTACAAGGACCTATGGAAAAGGCACTCTAATCATTGATAGAAGATCTAGGACACGTGATGTTCTATATGTTAAAGAACTAAAGCATAATCTTCTAAGTGTGTGTCGGATGTGTGGTAAAGGCTATAATCTCACATTCCATGCACAAGGATGTGAAATAAATAAGGCTAGACATCTTTTTGAAGAAGAAAATAGGACTAAAGGTAATTTGTATGATCTCACTAAAGTCAAAGGAAGAAGTTATCTTTTGGGATAGTTAGATGAGAGTTATTTATAGAATAAAAGAATCGCTCAAATCAATTTTGATAATCTTGTGATGATCAGTTCCAAGCATGTTGTGAGAGATATGCCAAAAATTGTTAAGCCTGCAAGCACTTTCTTTAAGGAATGTCAACAAGGAAAGAATATAAGAGTAAGATTCAAGAGAAAGGAGTATTCTACTATAGATCCATTAGTTTTGGTTCATATATACCTATGTTGACCTACAAAGATAAAAGAATTGCAAGGTGAGAGGAATTTTATGTTACTCATTGATGATTTTACTAGAATGACTTTGATTACTTTCTTAAAAGAAAAATATGAAGCATTCAATAGATTTAATATTTTTAAGGCATGGTTGAAAATAAAATTGGGTCAAATACAAAATTCGTAAGGTATGATAGAGGTGGTGAGTTTACCTCTAATGAGTTTGAATAATTTTATGAAGAACATGGAATTAGAAGGAAATACTATATTGTAAGAACTCAAAAAAAATGGAGTGGTTGAAAGAAAGACTAGAGTAGTTTATGAGATGGAAAGGACAATGCTAAATGAAGTTAGGTTTCCTGATGTATACTGGAGAGAGATAATTCAACTAATGTATATATCCTTAATAGAGGAAAAATAAAAGCAGACAATTATATGACAAGTCATATGAGTAATAGAAAGGTAGATTTACATCTATCAAGTATTTTAGAATATTTGGAAGAAGATGCTACATTAGAAGGGATGAAAAAAATCTAGGAAAGTTTGAGTCAAGATCTAATGAAGGTATCTTTCTTGGTTACTCAACAAGAATAAAAGTATACAATTGCTGCAATAAGAGACTGCACAAGATAGTTGAAAGTGAAAATGTGAGAATTGATGAGGATCTATTCCATTTGTCATCAAATAAAAGGGATTAGTATTTTTATGAATTAGACAGTAAAGAAGAAGAAGATGAAGGTAAAAAAGAAGAAGATGAAGTTGCAAAAAAAATTAATAAAGAAGAAATGAAAGAGAATCAACTAGTTATGTTTTTACTAATTTCAAAATCTGAAAATGATCTATAGTGTCTAAGTATCCCAATTTGCAGAGGTTCGGGTTTACCAATAGAAAAAAATAGAAATGCACAAAATCCCAATTTTGCTATGTTTGATACACAATCATGCATATAATTTTATATTTTTGAATTAATATAATATGTTCAAAAGGAATTTTTTAGATTGTAACATACAATAATTAACTGAACCTACTTTGAAAAATCTAAAAATTAAACTTTGTTATCTTTTTAAATGCCAAAAACTATGTAAATCTTTAAATGAATATTAAATCATAATTCCTAATTAATTCTAATTTTTCAAATATGATCATAAAATAGGAAAATTAAGAGCACAAATAGGTCCAATAACATAGATTTTAGACACATTTAACAACTAAGAGGGGGGGTGAATTAGTTGTGCATTAAAACCTTCAAAACCTCATTTAACATTGGCATGAATGTAAACAAATGAAACATCAACACATCAACAACCATACACAATAGAGCACCAGATTTTACATGGAAAACACTAATCAGGGAAAAACCATGGTGAGGATTAACTCACATTCATATGAATATTGTAAGGAAAGATAAGTGCAGAAACAACTCTCCTAACGTCAAAACCTCAAGGAAGAATGTAGAGATACTTCTAAATTTTCAATTACAGTCTAATTAAAATACACTTTAAAGCAATAACAGAAATAAAGAAATAATCATACACAAATGAACACCAGATTTTGTGGGAAAACCCTTATGGGAGAAAAACCCACCACACCAAGAAAAAACCCTTTGTATTATAGTAAAAAAATTACATATAGAGTACGGGCTTCACTCTCTCCGATGTAAATTTACAACAACATTCACAATGATCAACCTTGCTATAGAATATTCAACACTCATAATTACATTCACTGATCACTCATCGAACTGATCATCCAACTGTTCATACAACCATCGAACCATCCATCAATCCTCAATCTCTGAGTATAACCATGACACCCCTGTTTGTCGAGCTTCCTCTCAGTAATGGCCGCAACAGTCCAAATGCTAGCGGTTCCCATTTGGCTTCTCTGATTGGTCGTAGACTCACCACATAGGATAGTCATCACTCGGTCAAAGGTGTTCACAATGTATTCGCATGTTGGTGAGACACTAACCATGTCTCCCCGATGCCATAAAGCCAAATCGTCATTATCGCCAAGAGTCGACCCCATCGGCAAGACGTTATACCAAGTTCACAAGCTGCATCGACCTCATCATTCTCATGGGCAAGACAATCACCATTCGATGAGACATCACACCAATGTTCACAAGTTATTTTGAAGTGTCCAACAGTCGGCAAGACATACTGCTATCACTAAGAGGTTACACTAAGCCTTCATGTCATACCGAAACAAACAACCATTGGTAGGACTTACCGCTATCTCCAAGAGGTTACAACAATGTTCACACCTATTGGTGAGAGAACCCACCGTCAGCAAGACTTCTTACCGAGACTTCCAAGTTACCTAGATGAGCATCGGTGAGAAAAAAAAAGTCGCCAAGAGTTCATAGCAAAGCCTCCGTGTTACCCCGAAGAATCCAAGTGAATGCTATCAGCGAGACTTTCCATATCGACAAGACTTCATATCAAACATCCAAGTCTCCCTAAGATTAGCATTTGGTGAGACTAGCACCCGTCGCCAATACTTCACACCGAAGCCTTTGTGTTACTGCGAAGACTCCAAGTGAATACTTATCGACAAGACTTTGGCTATCGTTGAGACTTCATACCGAAGCAAGCCTTTCGGCCAAGGGTCTCCCTGACACTGCTTGTCACCCAGAGTCTCCCTGATATTTGATAAGAGTGGCCTGTCGGCCAAAGATCTCCCCTCGGTAGAAGGTTACAACAAATGCCACAAGTCACAGTGACAACACTAGTCGGCAAGACAGTGACAAGGTCTCAGTGACCAAAAAATTTCATGAGGTTCCAAAGCTGCTAGTCAGCCAGACAAGATGGATGTCACACCGACTATGCTCTTCCAAAGGTTTCAGCCTGTGAGATTGAGGCATATATTTCCAACAATCTCCCACTTGACGAAGATCACACAGGCACCTCCAGAGCATAAAAAAACTACTAAAATTCATGGGAACCGAGGCCCATCGAATTGGCACACCACTTGAACTTGTCTATGCTCACTGGCTTCGTCAATGCATCTGCAACATTCTCCAGAGTATCCACTTTTTCTAACAAAACCTTTCCATCCTCCACCATATCTCGTACAAAGTGATACTGTACATCTATATGTTTCATCCTGGCATGGAAAGTAGGATTCTTTGCCAAACAAATAGCACTCTGACTATCACAGTGAATAGTTATTTTCCCTGCATCAAAACCAATGTTAGAACACAAATGTCTTAACTAGATTACTTCTTTACAAGAATGTGTTGCTGCCATGTATTCTACCTATGTAGTGGACAAAGCGACTACAGCCTGTCGCTTACTCATCCAACTAACTGCACCACCATTCAACATGAAAGTATATCCACTAGTGGATCTTTTGCTGTCAATGTCCCCTACCCAATCAGAATCCACATAGCCTTGAATGCTGAGAGTCCTCTATGATTCAACCAAGTTACCATGGTAACACAAAGCATATTCTGAAGTGCCCTTCAAATATCTGAATACTCTTTTCACAACATCCCAATGTGTCCTTCCAGGATTAGCCATAAACCAACTAAGAACTCCCACTACTTGGGCAATGTTTGGCCTTGTACATACCATTGCATACATAAGACTGCCAACCACTAGCATAAGGTACACTAATGTCTCCATCTCAGGGAGATTTTGGACAATCTTCAACAGATAGCTTCGTTCCTCTGGAACAACTAGCTGCTTGCAATCATTCATACAAAATCTCTCTAGAATAGTCTTGATATACTTACTCTAACTGAGCCAAAGCTTTCTACTATTCATGTCCCTAGTTATTTCCATTCCTAGAATATACCTTGCTGCACCAAGATCTTTCATTTCAAACTTTGCTAACAATTGAGACTTAAGATCAGAAATCATTAACTTACTATTGCCTATGAACAACATATCATCAACATAGAGAGCAATAATAAGGACTTGATCACTTTCAGCTTTGTAATACACACAATGATCAGATTTTGATCTTACAAATCCCAAAGACAAAACAAATATGTCAAACTTTTGGTACCACATTCTAGGAGACTGCTTTAACCCATACAGAGATTTATTCAACTTGCAAACCAATCTTTCTTTACCTTTTTCCATAAAGTGCTTAGGCTGGGACATAAATCTCTTCTTCAAGATCACCATGGAGAAATGTTGTCTTCACATCCATCTGTTCGACCTCTAAGTCATACGTTGCTGCAAGTGACAAAAGAAATATGATAGATGTCAGCTTAGCTACAGGAGAAAAAAATCTCCCCATAATCAATTCCCTCTACCTGGGAATAGCCCTTCACAACCAACCTCACCTTATATTTTTCCACACTGCCATCCAAACCTATTTTCTTTTTAAACACCTATTTGCATCCCATAACTTTTCTTCCTTTAGGAAAGGGCACCAAACTCCTAGTATCATTCTTTTCTAATGATGCCATTTCTTCATTCATGGCTTCCAACCAAGAGTCTGAATTAGACATTCTAAATGCCTCTTTCACAATCTTAGGCTCATCAGTGCTAGAAGTTAAAGCATAGGCACAAGTAGAATCTATCAAAGAAAACCCATACCTATCAGGTTGCTTTCTTTCACGAGTTGACCTCCTCACTTGCTAAGGCTGAGGTTCTTCTTCTTATTCAAAACTTTTAGAACTACTTGAGCTCTCCTCAGTTTCAGGTACATTTTGAATTTTCAATTCCTCTTTATCTGGTGTTGGAGGAATTTCAACTACATCCGTTTTGTTTTCTGATTTTGTCTCTGACTGTAGATCCAAGGTAGAAGGCTTTAGCTCATGAAAGATTACACTTCTACTAAATAGAACCTTCTCTGTATTAGGATTCCAAAGCTTGTATCCTTTTATGCCAGCACTATAACCACTAAAAATACATTTGATAGCCTTGTTCTCCAATTTAGATCTTTTCTCATATGACACATGTGCATATGCCTCACAGCCAAAAACACGAATATGTCTTAAAGAGGGCTTCTTACCAGACCATGCTTCTAAAGGTTTTTTCTCAACAAGAGTGGAATTCGGAGAACGGTTTATCAAGTAACATGCTGTAGCAACTGCCTTAGCCCAAAACTTCTCCTCCAAGCTAGCACTGCCCAGCATACTTTGTGCTATATCCATCACTTTCCTATTGAACCTTTCTGCAACTCCATTTTGCTGCGGAGTATAAGGTGTAGTTTTATGTCTTTTAATCCCATGATCTTTACAGTACCTCTCGAAATCATCAGAACAAAATTCACCACCATTACCAGTCCTTAAACATTTTATTTTTCTTCCAGTCTGATTTTCTACAAGGTTCTTAAATTCCTTAAACTGACTGAACACTTTTGATTTACTTTTCAAAAAATAGACAAATGCCCTTCTTGAATAATCATCAATAAACAATACATAGTACCTTGAATTAGACAAAGAAGGAACATTCACTGGACCAAATACATTAGAATGAATATAATCTAGCAAACTAGAAGATTTATGAGGACAGGAATAAAAAGAAACACGGTGTTGTTTACCATATATACAATGTTCACAGAATTCAAATTCGAGGTTACAATCTTCAAGCCCCTCAACCAAGTTTTTATTCTTCAAGGTTTTTAAACCTTTCTCACCAATGTGGCCTAGCCTATGATGCTAGAGAATAGTCTTTTCTACTGGAAGTTTAACTTCCATAGAGTTTACAGAATCAAGAACATTTTCCTCTTTTCCTCCATGAGTAGTGTTATCAATCTCAAGTAGCACCCTGTTGAACCTGATGTTCAACACCTCAGTGTAACATGGGAAGACCTCCAAAGCTGTGGGTCACTTATAGACAGAGGTCAACCTCCGAAGATGGTCGAATTCCTTTGGTATCACCTAAACTAGTGATTTTGTAAAGGGAAAGGGAGAAGGAATGTATAAAATAAAGCTAAATCCTATGGTGATACACGAAATTGAGAAGAACAATAAGATACTCGAGTTACACTTGAATATTGATAATGGATATGGGTCTACACAACCAGATTATGTGGATTATGCATACAAACAGGTTTGATATGCACACACTTTCAAGAAGGAAAAGCAGATTTTCACAAATTAAAAGCTCATGTGCAATTGAGTAAACACAGTTTATAACCTACATGATACTACTTTTGCAAAGAAAGGCATGCTAACATGAAACAAAGCTATAAGGAAAAGAAAGATTTCACTAAGTAGCTTGATGAATCACTTAAAAATGTACAATACTTCACAAGAACCAGAAGGAAAAAAATGAACCATGAATGGTAACAAAGGTAAATTCTGTATATTATGCTCTGAATGAGTTACAAAATTGTGCTAATTTGAGAGAGGACTGCAAAAGAGTCACATAATTTTGAAAAACATATGGAGAACCCCCTCTACAAGAAGGAAAAAATGCCTTATATACAAAAAGTGTGTCGGCCCCCACCTAGGGCTTACAAAAATATCTGTCCAGAAAGATCTATCCTTAGATCTTTTAAAGAAGTTACATCTGCATTTAATGTCTATCATCATTGTCTACTCTTGAATCTCCCTTACCAGCCGACATCCCAGCTGTCCCTATGACTCGTGGCCTCTTTCTTCTTTTAACCTTCTTCTTGCTCGAGATCTTTCTGTAGGTTGACTTCCCCTGCAATAGCTTCAAACTTTTCATTTAGACCTTAATATCATTGATCTCTGAGCCACTCCATTGCCTTTGGTCTCAAGAAAGGTCCATGTTGTTTATGCTCTATTGGTCTCGTTGACAGGGGGAGTCAAACAGTCAAATGGTTGATGGTTCACCCTTAGCTCCTTCAGATTGGTCGAGCTCATGCCACACAGATTCTAGACGGTCAAAGGTTGCTTCATCAGAATCGCATGTCGGTGAGACACTAATCATGTCTCCCCAATGCAATTATGCTCTCATAGCAGCCATCGGCATAGCTTACAACAATTGCTGAGAGTTCTCATCGAGCTTCAAAAGTCATACCGAAATCCCTAATACCATCGGCAAGACACAAATCTTTCACTGAGAGCTCATGTTGAATTCCCTTTTCTTCGGCGAACTCCTTTCATTCTGGGGAGACCTCACTCGGTCACTAGGACATCACAGCAATGACACCTCTTTCCCCCCGAGCTCCAAACTCTTTTGGCAAGAGTCCATCCTATCAGCCAAACATCTTAGCGAAAGCACTAAAATCCAGCGAAAGATCCATTTGTCGGTGAGACATTCGCTATCGGAAAGACCTTATGCCGAAGGAAAAATCTTTAGGCCAGCTCGAGACCACTTCAACAGGACCATCGCTTGTTGGGGAAACATCATAGCGAACTCCACTTGTTTTAGCGAGGGTCCATCCTCATGTTCTCAACGGTTGGTGAGACTCATCAGGTCAGGGAGACTTCTCCCCGAACTCTAAATATTATACCAAGGGTATCCTTTGTCGGCAGGACATCCATGTGTCAACCATACTTTATGCCGAAGGCAATACTCTCTCAATGAGACTACCCCCATTCATCGAGACATCATGTCGAGCTATTTACGTCACACCGAAGGCACAAAACATGTTGGCATGACCTCCTGCTATCGGTGAGACCTCATATCGATGATGCTTCCCCCCACTGACAACTCACATTTCTTGTCGGGGAGACATCGCTATATCGGCAAGACCTTTTGCCGAAGGCACCTTTCGCCGAGACCTTATAACGATGTCACCACATTGACAAGACCTTTTGTTGTCGGCAAGACTTCTTGCTGAAGGAAAAACACATATCAAGACCCTTCATTGGTCGGCAGTATCTCATACCTTCGCCGAGACATCATGTCGACTCTACTTTCCTTTGGCACGAGCTCACATATTTTCTTGTCGGTGAGACCTCACGCTGATGGTGAGACCTTACAGTGAAGCCCCCATACCATTGCTGAGACCTTGGCCTGTTGGCCAAACATTTTCCCGAGATGACCATCCTACGCTGAAAGCATTCTGTTTCGGTGTGACTTTGCTTGATCGGCCAGACCTCACGCCAATAATGTCTCCTCTTGCCGAGACTTCTTTAATTTCCAAGAGATCCTATCGAACACAAATCAATCTCCCCTAGCTAATCATTTTAGCATGACTCCCATCAGTTAGGAAGACACTTTAGTGAACATAAAATACTATACCGAAGCCATTCCTTTTCGGCAAAACCTTTGTTTGGTCGCTGAGACTTTATATCGAGCTCCTCCTCTCGGCGATGAGTCCCACTGCAGCCAGCTCCCTATCGGCGAGAAACTATTCTCTCGACATGACCTCATAGCGAGATCCCATTTCCTAGCGAAGGCATTCTATTTTGGTGAGAAATCATCTCCTTAGGCAGACCCTTCGCCGAAGGAATAACTTTATGCTGAGAGCTCCCCGGTGAACCAAAGTCGGCATGACCCTTGCTAGTCACCGAAACATCACAGTGAGAGCCCCAACCTTTACCGAGACCCTCTGTTAGTCACTCTTTTTCTTGTTGAGGAGATACATGAAGACTCATGGTGACCCAAAAGTCCTGGTGACTGGTGCACTCAGCCCAAATGGAACGCATTGCTAGTCAGCAAGACAACGAGAGGGTCTTGTCGACTTTCTTCTCTAATGAGTTTTATGCCAAACTGTCTGAGTGATACCTTTCAAATGAGCTCCCTAAAATAGCATCGGATGCATGACCTAACCCCTGATACAAATGTCCCATTTGGCCCTTAAGAACACCTGAAACATAATTTATCCTGCCTGATTGAGCCTATAGGTGAAAATTAGGTAACAAGTAGCTTTTTGTGACTTTGCAGAGACACTATTGCATTGAACATGTGCATCCATCTTATACAACGTACCAACACGAGCACCTCTTGCTAGCACCATAGAGCCTCTAGTCATCTTGTAGCCATTCCCAGAGAACTTGACTTGCACTCCAATATCATTCAACATACTAACAGAAAGTAAGTTTCAAGCCAGACCTGGTATATGCATTACATCATTAATTCCCTTCACTCTTCCATCAGGGAATTGAATTCTGACTCTTCCATGGCCAACTATTTCCAATGATGAATCACTTGCCAAATACACCTTTCCACCATCGTATTTTTCATACTTTGTGAACCAGTCTCTATGAGATGTCATGTGGAAAGATGCTCCATAATCAATCAGCTAGACATCATTTGATGCCTGCGTAGCCAAAGCTGCAATGAAGGCGTTTGCATCACTATGAGAATAATCATTGTCGAAAGAATACTTCTTCTTCTCCTCTTTACAATCCTTTCGGACATGACCAGGTTGCCCACAATTCCAGGACTTCACCTTGGACTTCTTGCCAAGAGACTTTGATTTCCCCTTTGATTTTGATTTGGACTTCTTGTCCTTGCCTTTATCTTTCGATCTGCCTCTAACAGCAAGAGCCTCCTTCGCCATCTCAGAAGATTTTCTTCTCATCTCTTCTGATAACAAAGAAGCAACAACATCTTCCATCTTGAAACTGGATGTTGTACTCCCAATAGCCATCACTAGGTGATCCCAAGAATCTGGCAAAGAACATAATAACAGCATACAGCGATCCTCTTCATCAATCTTCATGCCCACAGATGTTAACTGTGTAATCGGCATGTTGAATGCATTCAAATGGTCAGCATCAGATCCTCCTTCCTACATTCTCAAAGCATACAACTTCTTCCTCAATAACAATTTATTCACCAAGGACTTCCCCTAATAAATAGATGCCAGTCTCTTCTACAAGGAAGATGCAGTCTTCTCTTCATGCACATTCAGAAGAACAGAGTCTTCCAAATAGATCCTTATTAGCCCCTTAGACTTTCTATCTGCAAGGTCCCAATCCTCTTGCTTCATGCTTGTAGGCTTCACTCCAGACACAACAATCCACAGATCACGATCAACCAATAGATCTTCCATCTTAAGTTTCCACAACTCAAAATTGCTGCCATTGAATTTCTCTATCTCAATCTTTCCTGACGTGCTTGCCATCTTAACTTGTAATTCAAATTAAGAAACTTCTACAAGACTTTGACTGAACAAAAATTGACTCAAAAAACCCAACGTACCCACAAGGATAACACAACTGGCCAGGCTCTAATACCACTTGTAAGGAAAGATAAGTGCAGAAACAACTCTCCTAACATCAAAACCTCAGGGAAGAATGCAGAGATACTTCTAAATTTTCAATTACAGTCCAATTAAGATACACTTTAAAGCAATAATAGAAATAGAGAAATAATCATACACAAATGAACACCAGATTTATGTGGGAAAACCCTTACGGGAGAAAAACCCACCACACCAAGAAAAACCCCTTTGTATTACAGTAAACAAATTACATACATAGTACGGGCTTCACTCTCTCTGATGTCAATTTACAACAGCATTCACAATGATCAACCTTGCTATAGAATATTCAACACTCAAAATTACATTCACTGATTACTCATTGAACTAATCATCCAACTATTCATACAACCATCAAACCATCCATCAATCCTCAATCTCTGAGTATAACCATGACGCCCCTATCTGTCAAGCTTCCTTTTAGTAACGGCCACAACAGTCCAACTACTAGCAGTTCCCATTTGGCTTCTCTGATTGGTCATAGACTCACCATGTAGGATAGTCATCACTTGGTCAAAGGCGTTCACAATGTATTCGCATGTCAGTGAGACACTAATCATGTCTCCCCGATGCCACAAAGCTAGATCGTCATTATCACCAAGAGTCGACCCCATCGTCAAGACGTTATACCAAGTTCACAAGTTGCATCAACCTTAGCATTCTCATCAGTGAGACAATCGCCATTCGATGAGACATCACATCGAAGTTCCAAAGTCACATAGACGTTAGCTTTCCATTCAGTGAGACTATCGCTACTTGCCAAGACATCACACCGATGTTCACAAGTTATTCCAAAGTGTCCAACAGTTGGCAAGACATACCGCTAGCACCAGGAGGTTACACCGAGCCTTCATGTCATACTGAAACAAACAACCGTCTACAGGACTTATCGCTATCGCTAAGAGGTTACAATGATGTTCACACCTATCGGTGAGAGAACCCACCGTCGGCAAGACTTCTTACCGAGACTTCCAAGTTAGCCCAATGAGCATCGGTGAGACAAACATAAGTTGCCAAGAGTTCATAGCAAATCCTCTGTGTTACCCCGAAGATTCCAAGTGAATGCTATCGATGAGACTTCATACCGAACATCCAAGTCTCCTTGAGATCAGCATTCGGTGAGACCAGCACCCGTTGCCAAGACTTCACACCGAAGCCTCTGTGTTACTGTGAAGAATCCAAATGAATACTTATCGGCAAGACTTTGGTTATCGCTGAGACTTCATACCAAAGCAAGCCTTTTGGCCAAGGGTCTCCCTGACACCGCTTGTCGCCCAGAGTCTCCCTGATATTCAATAAGAGTGAACTGTCGGCCAGAGATCTCCCCTTGGTAGAAGGTTATGGTGAATGCCACAAGTCACAGTGACAACACCAGTCGGTAAGACAGTGACAAGATCTCAGCAACTAGAACTTTTCACAAGGTTCCAAAGCTGCTAGTTGGACAGACAAGATGGATGTCACACCGACTATGCTCTTCCAGAGGTTTCAGCCTATGAGATTGAGGCATATATTTCCAACAAATATCAACATCAATTACAAAAGGCTCATTACCAGAAGGGCTCACTGTCCAAAAGAAAGAAAGGCTCACTACCCAAGAAGACCACTTCTTCCAGAATACAAGAGAATAAAAATATACTATTAAAAGAAGGTTCACCACCTTAGATCAACAGAAGAATCCACAACAACCATCTACAACCTTCGTCTCACTACCTCCAACAACTTTAGGCATGCTGAAATGTAAACACCTTCTGCTCATTGCATTCGGTAGTCTTAGGAATATATGCTCACACTTAGATCACAACACTTGATCATACATAAATAATTTTTTATCATAGTTCACATCACCACACATATCCAATAATTTAACTTGCATATATACCATCTGTGACCTCAAACAATCTTCTCCAAGTTGGCTTCAATGAAACATATGCACCTCAAACATGCAACCACCAAATAGGTCGACAACAAACACTTCCATGGTGGAAGGAATTGAAGGTGAGCCACACCAAGGGTTAACCAAGATCCAATTATACACCAACATGCTACACTAGGCTTCCAAAAACTATGAAGCACGTCCACAAATAGTGCTAGCATGCCAGGTTGGAAAATTTGGCATTAATGCTACCAAGCAACCAAATTCGCACTTCACCAAGTCCAGAAACATCTTGTGGTCCATGTAGAAACATTACACAAAATCCTAGAATATTCCAACACCAATAGAATATTCAAAATCACTAGCATAAATACATGAAACTGAAAATGCTATCATCTTATGCAACTAGTCAAACTACCACTGAGATACAATTCATGAACCAAACTTGCAAAAAAGATGAACACCAAACCATCCAAGGGAAGATAGATACAAGCATCATTAGCACATTCCCAAATCTATAAGACAAGAAACTTTAGCATAGAGAAATGTGGATAAATTCCATTTCTCCCAGATTCCCCTCTTCACAAGCCAAACACTGTTAAACACATATTCTACTACTACATGATCCAAAACCTAAAATTATAGATATAGCACCTTCAAAGGCTTCTAATCATCACATGAAAACTGTACAATCACAACTTCGAGAATGAAGAAATGTGGAGCACAACATAGAGCACATCCCTATCACCTTGTACACTATTTATATATATTTTCTCAAAAGCACATGGAAACCAAGTGACATTGTTGCATCTAAACACATTCTCAACACCACAAACACCTTCTCATCATGACCACACTAGATTTTGGTATCAATGAAAACATAGTGCAACAATCTCCCCTTTTTCAGTGATGGAAACACCTACTAAAAAACCATCAACAAAAAAAGTAACTTTATATATCTCCAACACTCAAGCAACTCTCCCCTTTACTTGGACATCTCTCTCTCTCCACTTTTCTTTCCACTTTTCTTCTAATTATTTCCTTGTGTTTTTTGGACTTCACTCTCCCCCTTTGAAATCAATGGCAAAGGGAAACACTTGCACACTTCACTTCTCTCTCACTCACTCACTTTTAGGCATAAGATAGGCTCCCCTTAACTGCACCAACCAAAGACACCACTACCTAATTGCCTTGAGAGGTAGCATTTATTAGTCCAAGACAAACAATTCATCTTGAATTGCACCCATGGAAAGGTAGACCATCTTATGCATCTAGTTTAAAGAAGGAGGAGCAATGACCCCTACCTTGTTTTTGAGATACTTAAATGTATCTTTTGGAAGAGCCTTTGTGAAAATGTCTACTATTTGATCCTTTGTAGGCACATACTCCAACTTTACTTCATTATCAACAAATTTCTCTCTTAGAAAGTGATAACAGATAGAGATATGTTTTTTTCTTGAATGTATTACCATATTTTTTGAAATGTTGACAACACTTGTATAATCACACAAGATAGAGATAGGTTCATCATATGGTACTTTGATATCTTTCAATGTATGTTTCATCCATAACACCTGTGTAGCAAGATTTTGCAACAATAAATTTAGCCTCTATAGTAGATAATGACACTAAATCTAAATTCTTACTAAACCAAGAAACTAGTCTATTTCCAAGGAAGAAAGCATCTCCACTTGCACTTCTTCTAGCATCCCCACAACCTACCCAATCTGCATCTATATAAGCACTCAAGGAGAAGTTAGTATCCTTACAATAACATAGACCATAGTCTATAGTGCTCTTCAAATATCTGAATATCTTTTGATTACTACCACATGTGATTCTCTAGGATCTTCTTGAAATCTTGCCACAAGACATACCGTGTTGGTGGCACATGCATGATATCTGGTCTAGTTACATTTAGATATAGTAATCCACCAATCATGGATCTATACTTGGTCTAATCTATCTTAGGAGATTCATCATTTTTGCTTAATTTACAACTAGTAACCATGGGAGTGAATACTAGTTTAGAGTCCTCTATTCCAAACTTCTTTAACATTTTCTTAACATATTTTGATTGTGTAATGAATAACCTTTTTCTGATTGATTGATTTGTAGGCCAAGGAATAAATTCATCTTCCCAAGCATTGGCATTTCAAACTCATTTTTCATCTCCTCTACAAACCTTTTACACATTTCTTCATTTCCTCCAAATATTATGTAATCAACATACACAACTAAAATCAAGATTTTATCTCTCTCAAATTTGAAGTAAAGGTTGCTATCTATGAGAACCCCAATCCCAATACCTGCAAAACAATAAGAACAAACACATTAGATTAGAAAATGCAAGAAAGAACAAGGATTCCCCATGAAATCCATTTACCAAGTTCAAATTAGGAAAAAAGCAATGAAGAACACAATGAGAAAGCAATAAAATAGATTGAATCCTAATTAAACTAGTAAACTCATGATCCCATGGGGGGATTGGTGCCAATTTGATGTGAAAATTGGCCCTTTCCCAATTCCTATGATGCAAGCTTGATGAATGTTAATGAATGATCCAATTTGATGAAGAATGGTGAGTGCTCCAATAGAAAAATTTGCATAACCTAGCTAAGATTCAATAATAATGGATGAGGATTGCTAATGATTTGAGCATGGTAACTTTACTGCTCAAATTGTGGATGATGAAATGAGGAATGAAGCCTCTTATTTATAGATGAGATTGAAGGATGAATGTCCAAAATAGAGCAATGTGGGACTAACATTTATCCAATGGAAAGATGCCACTTGTCAACCTATGAGTGGATGGAGGATGTGCAAGTTTTGAGGATTGTGCCAATAAATGCCTATTTTTGAATTTTGAATTTGTTGAAATGACATGCAAGAGGGAAGGAAAAAATGCATTGAATGCCACTTGGCTCAAGGAAAAGGACATGTAAGAGAGAGTAAATGCCTTGTTGGATGTACATGTCAACTTGGATTTTTGAATTCAAATTTGGAGAATATTCCCAAAAGATGCCTTGTTGAGGAAAATAGACATTTAATAAATCAATTAAATCTATTTTCATGTGCAGGTCGTAAAAGATAGATGGGACATGATAGGAGATTAAATTAATCCAAGTTAATTAATTTAATGAAGAGATTAAGATGATGTGACCTATTTGACTTAAATTTGTGGATTTATTTAAATCAAATATAAGAGGAATATGATAAGAGATTAATTAAATAAATATTTTGATTTATTTAATTAAAAGAGATGATTGTTAGATTAAACAAAATAAGGTTTTAATTTATTTAATTTAATAGATAGAATTTAGAGATTTAATTAAATAAAATAAATTATTTAATTAAATCGGATAATTAATTTAATTATCGAGAAGAGGTGACTTAATTAGATAACTGATTTATTTAATTAAGAGAGGAATATTGATGAATTTAATAAGATAAGGGGATATTTGATTAAATGGTTAGATCAAAGGATGATTCGGGATGAAACAATATTAGTAGTCGAGATCAAATGCACAATGTCAATTGGTACATTTTACGTGTCTACATTTTGCCCCTCTTTGAAGCAATACACTTGTTGCGTTGGTTCAAAGAATAAATGATCTCGATCAAAGCCAAAAAAAATTGTTTTTTGTTTTTTTTTTTTCTGCCGCCTGGCAAGAGAAAACATGCCAATATATTTCCCCCTTGAGAGATTGGACAAAAAATCCAATTTTTGGGTGATCTCGCGAAAAAAGAGGACAAGGTGCTTGACAGGTCCGAAAAGGCTCCAGGAGGTCAAAAACGTGTCTAAATGCAATAAAACGATGTAAAATAGGCCTCAACTAGACAAAAACAACTTCAAAGGTCCAAAACCCTAGCAGGATAGCCAATTATGGTGAAAAACCCTAATTTTCAAGCTTAAAAAGGCTCTGAGGGGTCACTTTCAATTCATTTTCACACAACCATCTAGCAACCTTAAGATTTGAGCTCTGACCTCTTGACGATATGGTGCAACAATAGCTTCCGATGAACATTTCTGACCGAGTCCAGATGTACTAGCCATTATCCAGCATTGGGACACCAGTAAGTGATCCTTTCTTGAGCTTTAATTTTTGTTTTTAGCATTCATTTAATGCTTTCAAAGTCAGTCCTTTTGTAGCGGTGCTATATAGAGCCGCTCAAAAATCAAACTGTGCTGCTTAGTATCAGATTGCGCAGCGGCGACGGAGTTTGGAGTTTGAAAACTCTGACGCTAAGGTCATGGCCCGTGGGGTCATTTCTAAAGTGTGACGCAACGGTTCTTTAGTGATAGGAATCTTTGCAAACTACACCACTTGGAAGGAAAGTGCATTGCGGTGATGTGTTTTTGACATTTTTGTGCCCTAGCATCATAGTTTGATAAAAATCAAACTGCGATGCCTTCACGGATTGCGATGTTGGAATGGTTTCTCGGACACCTGGCAAAATTTTTTTTAAATTTTTTAACATGATGATCCTTCTTGATGCAAGATGTGGTGAGGGAGCTCTACTCTCGAGAGCATAGGTCATGGGATCCGTTTGGTTACTTGTGAGACCTGAGCGATAGAGATCAGAACTGACTACGAGACATGGGGTTGTGGTACATAGCTTACACAGCGCCCATTCTCACCCACCTTGGGATGATGTCAGGGCTTTCCAAGAGATGGCACATCGAGACCTCTTCTTTCCACCTTCCCACCAGCGAGGCCACCATCGCCTTGGAGGACATTTGGTGCATCTTGAGATTGTCGATTCATGTTCAACGTGTCATTTTTGATATAGATGAGGGGTTGAATGCCTACCACACAGTCCTCACCATAGAGGACGTTGTCATTTGTGAGGGGCTGATCAAGCTCGAGCGTCACAGGACCCTGGCACCTCCCTTCCGCTTGGTTGTTGCGGCAATTATCTCGGGTCTCATTTCCCTAGATAGGCGAGGCCGGTATTTCAATCCTGGTTGGGGACTCTGCTGCGAGTGCATGGTGATGTGTGACAGGCCTACTCACTTTGCTTGGGGGCCGGTTCTTCTTGCATCATTGTACATGGATCTCCACGAGTACGTCTACCTTGACGACAGAGCACTCAGAGTAGGCATGACACTCCTCCACGTATGGGCATGGGAGCACATTGTTGTCCTTTGGCCAAAGATTGTTACAATTCTAATGGGGCCTGATGATCCCCTCATATGGTGCTACAGAGGTGGTGTGTCCTTCACACACACAGGCGAGCACGGGATTCCCTATTAGAGGAGGGTCCTAGATGAGATGCAAGTGTTCATATGGCATCTATACCTTGGTTAGACGGGATGGGCTGATGATGTACATCAGATCTTAATGCCCACCAGGACTACTTGTGAGAGCATACTATGATAGAGAGATATCTGCCCGGGCACATGCAACGTCAATTCGGTGAGCCTCAGGATCAACCAGATGACAATTATGTGGTTGTATTTTCCCACACCATGGCATAGGTTTCATGGGGGCAGTATATTCTTGCCTCATAGGCCGTCGATAGCTTCAGGCATTTGGTGGCTCGACCATGGGCTTATGATCAGGGGCCTACGGATCCAGGCATGACACATGCATATAGGGATTGGTTCCGGCCTCCCCTTCGTTTGACAATTCTAGGAGTAGTCCTCGATCAGCGAAGGGTGAGAGGCAGAGGCGAAGGACGAGGACAGAGGGATGGTGCATGACAGGACCAGCCAACCGGGCCTCTAATTCAACTAGTTTAGGCTAACGTATAGATGCAGGATCAGTAGCAGGTGCTGGTAGGTGCACCACCATAGGCTGGGGGTGAGGATCAACCTTAGGTACAACCTCCATGAGCACAACTAGTAGGGAAAGTGGATCCCTGAGATGCTTTGATTGTACAGCTATAGGCTCAGGTGCAGACTTTGACAGGGGATAGAGATCAGGCACAGACTGAGAGAGAGCATATCAAGGCTGAGAGGGATTAGGCCATACTGCAGAGACAGGCGCTAGAGTTACAGGTGGCCATAGAGCTAGGCCAGAGACAATAGTTGGAGAGCATGATAACCTCTTCCTCTTAGGGTACAGTGTCCATTTGTTCATACAAGGAGGCCATCCAAGAGGCTAATTATTACCATATGCATTATCATGAGGCCATACCCAGAGTAGCACGGGTCCCGGAGTACTTCCAGCGGACCAGTTTCAGACCAGTAGAGGGTCACGGTGGCAAAGGCAAGGGCAGGAAAAAGGAGGGTTAGGCCTCCTTTTGATCGAGATGATATCTTTTTTTGTGCCTTATGGGCTCCTTTTTGATAGCCTGATGGGCCTTTTTGTACTGATTGACATACATGTACAATGATCCGACTATTTTGTACTATGACAGTTATGTTATTGATGATATATATATATATATGAGATGATGATTTTGATATGATGTGATGTGTATCATTTATTTATGCATGTATGGATGATTCTATTTCTATATGTTATGCAATGATGTTATGGTGTTATATGATGTATTTATGGATGCATTTATTTCCGATGATATATGCATTATGCAATGATTATGACTAACAAATCTATATTATGTTGTTGACTTTATGATATGTAGATGTATTTATGTGATGTGTAATGATGCTGCAATCTATACGATGATTTGAAATGATATGATATGTAATATGCAATATGTAAAATGATATGGAAATGATCTATGGTATATACGCAAAATGATATGTAAATCATGCTTATATATGAAATGATTATGGATGGATGTACGCTTTGCATGTAATGGATTTTTATGTTTCTATTTATGCTTATAATGATGTGGAATGATTTATGCAATGAAATGCAAAAATGATTGTGTTGCTATTTATGAGATGATATGGATGATTAGTGGATGATATAATACAATGTAGATGCGATGGTCATGTTTTATATGATGTGTATTGATGATGCAAATGAGATGGTTTTCTAAGATGCTTAGAATAACAAATATTTTTATCCTAAACATGTTAAATGATAATGTAATGTATGTGATGCATTTATTGTGATGCAATGTGATATATGAAATGATATGATGATGTTTTATGCAACATGAACATAATGTGTGATGAATTTATGATGTTATGTGAGTATGTATGCAATGGATTATCTATAATGCTTATGTACCTATTATGTATGATTATGGAGTAGGTGGTAATGCGAAAATGATTATGAAATGTTTATGCAAATAAATATTATGCGATAATTTATGTGATAAATGCAATGTGATGCAATGTAATAAAAATGGATGTGCTTATCTATGAAGAATGCTTATAATAACATGCTTATATGATGATGGAAATGCAATCCATGTGTTTCCTATATGATATGTTTATGCAATATGCTAATGATTTGTGGATGCAGGATCGATGACGATGATGGTGATGATGATGATCAACTGTCATAGTACCTTGTTAGTGCGATGAGCAAGAAGAGAAGAAGTCATTTCAACAAGGTACAAGATGATGAATATGCAAAATGATGATGATTACTTGCTGAGGAGTTGGGATTTTCAAAGGGCCAATTTCCTTATGTTTGATGACACACATGGTATGATGCATCAAGGTATAGAAAACTAGGATGGCGTTGTACCTAGTGTGATGGACTTTGACTTGACAAACAGATAGGAGTATCCTTGTTCACATCTGGCATACATAAACCTTGCTAGGATGTACTTTAGAAGTTTCAAACACCTCAGACCAAAACACGGAAAGGTACAACCTATCAATGCAATAGTCAACAAGCTGCCCAAAACCTCCTCCAGACATACCTAACAAAGCAAGTATTCACCAAGTTATATTACAAGAACGTCCAACAAGCACAACAGACAAAAGATAATGATCATTGCCCTATTCCTATTTCCCTAAATCCTCCATTCGGATATCATCGAGAAGTCCTTGGAATGAGTGCAATAAGATAAGTCAAAAGATAAAGACAAAGTAAACAAACAAGCTGATGTTCTTCAATACCACTAACCAAAAGGGGATGTGTTTTTAAGGATAAGAACCAAAACTATTGCCAAAAGATAATGCCCATTGTAGGAAGGATTCATCCTAGGACATGTTAGTGGATGGCGGCATGTCATTTCATTTATCCAAAGCATTCTATATGATGATTGATATGGGACCAATTGGATGATGAGTTATCAACACAAAGAATTGACCAACTTGCTTACCTACTGACTTAGACCTAAGACTTGTCATTTTTAGTTTTCATTTTTCACTTGCTAGACTTGTTTCTAATTATCTTACCAAAGATTGAGGATGATGATCATTTATTACAAATGATGTTATTGTGGGTGCAAGTGAGATGAGACAAATGGATTTTTTCAAATATTTGGATGTTTTAGGATCTTTTTGAGATGTTTTGAGGCTGTTTTTGGTATTTTTGGAGATTTTTAAATGTTTTGATTTTCCAATTTTTTGATGTTTTGGGGTTTTTTGAGATTTTGACCAAGAGACTAACCTAAAGACCTATCCTAGGGGCCTTAGGGGCTGATGAACATATTAGCCTTGCCTACGTTATACACGCAAAGACCATGTAGTTCGACTGATGACTTGATTGATTTACAGATGATGATATACATGATGAAATGCCAGTTTATTATGACAAACTCCTAAGGGACTGACCTAAGTGTCCTGGGGGATGATCAAAGATCAACCTTGCCTATGTTCAAGGCTCAGAGACCCATAGTTTGACAAGACGACTTTGTTTTTGACTTTTTGACTGACTTTTTGACCTATTTTTGGGATTTTGATATGTTTTGATGTTTTTGGATTTTGCGATATTTTGATTTTTTTGGATTTTCTAATTTTTTGATGTTTTGATGTTTTTGGATTTTCTGATGTTTTGATGTTTTAGGACTTTAAGGATATACACGAAGCCGATCCGATGAGAACATGCCCCTAGCATGAAGTAATAGACTACTCCGATAACGGTAGGACAAACTGACCTTGAGGATGAGCCGAGTAGTACTAAGAGGGATCATGATACAAACACAAGACCAAGCTATGGTGCAAATGTGGGTCGATGAGTGATAGATGGAGATCTGAATGTGACGGATGATGGGAATGTAATGGATGGATGATGCAGAACAAGCCATAAAGATCCTGGTGGATGGAAAGTGCTTATTTACACAAGGTGCCTATTTGCCAGGTTTTCACCAAAGTACTTGTCCAAAGTGCCACTGAAGTGGTTTTCACTAGAGGACGATTTTTTCTCTTTACTATTTTCAATCTTTTTTAGATTTTTTTGGATTTTTGCTTTTATTTCATTTTTTTGTTGTCACCAAGACGCCTGTTTGCTAGGTTTTCGCCGAAGTAACCATTTTTCAGGACATTTTCTAATTTTTTGAATTTTTTGGTTCTATACCTTGAAACATTTAGGCATAAAACTTTTTGAGATGAGAGCTATTCATGGGCTCTTGCAGAGGTTCCCCTTTGGGTGTTGATAACTGATATGCCCCTGACTTATAACTTGTTGTGATGACGAATGGCCCCAACCAATTGGGTTCAAATTTTCCTTTGCTGCTTGGGTTTGGGGCATTCTTCTTATTCTCCTTTAATACCAGTTCTTTGACTTGGAAAGTCCTACTTCTAATTTTCTTATTACAGATCATTTTGAGTCTATTATGATAGACTTGCAAATGATTCAAAGGATCTATACATCGCTCATCCAGTAGCTCCAGCTCATTCAATCTTGATACTTGATACTCTTCATTTGTGATGAGGTTTTGCAGTGATATCTTGAGTGATGGGAGCTCGATCTCAATGGGGAGTACTACTTATAATCCATATACTAGGGAGAAAGGGGTGGCCCCGGTGGGTGTGCGGATGCTGGTTCGATAGGCTCAAAGGGTAGGATTAAGCTGTAGGTGCCAGTCACGACCTGCGTCATTGACTATTTTCTTGAGGATTTTCAAATTGGTTTTGTTTGTAGCCTCTTCTTGGCCATTGCCTTGGGGATAATATGGGGTAGAGAAGCAATGTTGGATTTTGATTTTTTTGCATAAGTCATGGACCTCCTGATTCTTAAATGGTGTCCCATTATCTAAGATAATGGCTTGTGGAACACCATAGTGGCAAATGAGATAGTTCAGGATGAACTTTGATATCTACTTCGCAGTTATATACATCATGGGTATGGCTTCCACCCACTTAGTAAAGTACTTCGTTGCGGTTATGATGAATTTTTGGCTGTTAGATGAAGTGGGCGTTATTTTTCCAATGAGATCGAGTCCCCACTGCGAAAAGTGCCATGGTGTGATGATGGGATGAAGCTCTTGAGCTAGAGCATGGATGAGGTCCCCATGCTACTGACATTGTAGACACCTTTTGGCATAGTCGTGCCTCTATTTCCATTGTGGGCCAATAATACCCCATCCTCCACATTTTCTTGGCTATGGTCATTCCACTCAAGTGTGAACCACAAATACCATTATGTACTTTAGTTAGAGCAGTCAATGCCTCCTTAGCATTTAAGCAGCGTAGTAGGGTTGCTTCTATGCTTCTACGATATAGGGTATCTCCTAGGATGGAAAATCGGGAGGCCTTTTTGATAAAGGTTTGTTTTAGGTTTGAGGGTAAGTCTACAGGTATGACTTCTATTCAAAGGTATGTGTAAACATCGTGGTACCAAGGATCACCGGGACCAATGATTTCGCACAAAAATTTTGATTCTAGTACCTTGAATGCAGGCACGAGAAGCTGCTCTATCAGGAATTCATACTTTGGAATGTTGTGGGGGATATCCAGTAAGGATCCAATTGTTGCCATGGCGTCTTCTACTCTATTATTGGTTCTGGGAATTTGCTCAAATGTAATCTCAATGAAGGATTCTTTGAGAGTCTCCACCTATTTCTTGTATGGAGTGAGCTTATCATCCTTGGTTTGGTATTCATTATTCACTTGATTTATTATCAATTGGGAGTCTCCGTATACTTTGAGAGCTATAATGTTCCACTACATTGCTATTCTGAGACCTATGGTTAAAGCCTTGTATTCTGCAATGTTGTTGGTGTAGGGAAATGCTAGTTTGTAGGAGCTTGGTATGTAGTCCCATTGTGGGGTGATAAAGAAGACACCAGCTCCTGATCCATGTTGCTTATATGAGCCATCAAAGTACAACTTCCAGTGGTCAGATACGTTGAGATTGAAAATAGATTCATCTGAAAACTTTGAAATGAGAGGATTCTCCAAATAGATTGGTGCTTATGCAAGTTGATCTATGATGACTTGGCCTTTGATTGCTTTCTGCTCCACATATTCAATGTCATATTCTAACAGTATCATTACCCATTTGGCCATTCTTTCTGTGAGCATTTCCTTTAACAATAAGTACTTAAGGGGGTCGATTTTGGCAATGAGTTTTATTTTATGTGCCAACATGTAATGTCTGAATTTTTGTGATGCAAACACTACTGCTAAGCATGCTTTCTCAATGAATGAACAGTTTAGCTCATGCCCAACCATTGTTCTATGAATGTAATAGATAGCCCTTTGTGTTCCATTTTCATCATGCTAAGCTAGGAGAGCTCCAAGGGATGATGTTGTTGCTGATACGTAGAGAATTAATGGTTTTCTTGGAATTGGTGGCATTATGACTAGTGGTGTCAGTAGATATTCTTTGATTTTATTGAATGCCTCTTCACACTTGGTATCCCATTTGTACGCTACTCCCTTGTGAAGTAGGTGAGAATATGGGTTTTTCTTTTCCGCTAACTGTGCTATAAATCTTCGAATGGATTGGAGCCTGCCTTGGAGACCTCTTAATTTCTTTAATGTTTTTGGTGCCTCCATTTCAAGGATTTCTTTTACCTTTGCTGGATCTACCTCGATAGCTCTCATTAACACTATGTATCCTAGCAATTTTATTGATTGTATGCTGAAGACGCACTTCTTTGGGTTTAATCTGACCTTGTACTCTTCCAGCCTATCAAAGATGGCACTTAAGGTTTCTATGTGATCTTTTCTTTTTCTGGACTTGGCTAGAATGTCATCAACATAATCTTCGACCATCTTATGGATCATGTCATGGCCCTTTGGTATGTTGCTCATGTGTTCTTTAAGCCGAATGGCATCATATTCCAATAGTAAGTCCCCCATGGACAAGTGAAAGTTATCTTATGTTGGTCCTCTTTAGCTATCATGATCTGATTATATCTTGAGAATCCATCCATTAGTGACAACATTTCATGTTCGACTGTCATGTCTACTATCATGTCAATGTTTGGAAGTGGGAAGTCATCCTTTGGACATGCCTTATTCAAGTCTCTAAAGTCTGTGCAGATTCTGATGCCCCCATTGGGTTTTGAGACAGGTACCAAGTTTGACACCCATTCTGGATAATCTATCGGTTGGATGAATCCTGCATCTAATAGATTTTTTAGCTCCATTTTGACTAATAGGGTGATCTGAGGGTGCATTTTTCGAAGCTTTTGTTTAACAGGTTTTGCTTCTGGATATACTGCTAAGTGGTGAACCACGATCTCTGGATCAAGCCCAGGCATGTCAGCATAGCTCCATGCGAATTTTATCTATCTTTCTCTTAGGAATGTTGCTAGGAGCTCTTGTTCCTCTGATAGTAATGACTCTGCATAGAATGTGATGTGTGGGGTTTCCTCTGTTCCATGATTGACTAGATTGCATCTTTCTGCCAAGACTACTAATTTTTCTTGATGAATAGCTCTAAAAGGAAGATTGAATCCCCCATCCTCGAGTGGCTCAGAGAGGTTTTCACGATTGGATGCATCCTTTCTTTTTACTTTTTTCTAGTCGGATAGTTCCACAGTGTGGTTTTCACTCAAGGAATTGGATATTATTCTTAATTTTTCACTTTTGCAACTGAGGGATTCAATAGTTTCCCCATAATAGGCATGTGTATCTAGATCGATTATGAACCCTGCTTTGTGATCCCCACATGGAATGTTATCCTGCAGTCCCATGAATTCTGAGAGTGCCTCATCATTTTTGAATGTATTAAGAATTGGTGCTCCTCGTTGGTCGTAGTCGATGAGTTGGGCACATACTAGGTGGATCTCATGATTTTGGTGGTCTGATTCAAAAGATAGGGTGCTAATCATGCAAAGAGTGGTATCCTCAAATAGCCTAGGTAAGTTGGTCATGGTATCCTCGTCATCACTACTACTACAGACGTAGGTTATGTCAAATGTAAAGTTATCTATGACTCTACCTATAGATACTGGTAAGCGTAATTCTGTTGCGGTTGGTTGAGGATTATTAACCCTTCTAACTAGAGGACTTCGGCCCCGTATGGTTATACTCAGAGTGGTACATCCAAGGCCAAGATTTGTTATCACTTACATCTTCGGAATGATAGGTATTATTAGCCCATTGTCATTCATCCCAAGTCTTTGGTTTCTATCATATCCCATTGTGAGCATCATTTGTAGACCCTTGCTTCTGTCATCCATTGGTAAATCAGCTACTAGTCTTTCATCTTGATATAGCATATGAGATGGATCTGCCTCAATAACTTCTTGGCCAAGATCTCCCCAACTTGTAAAGTTGGGATAGTCTTCAGGGGATGTTTGGGATGTGGAGGCTTCATTTATTTACGAACGTCCCTGTGATCTAGGAGATTGTGGTAACTCTCCTACCATAAAATCATTTTTAGGGATCGTGTAGTTTCCACAACCATTATCTTGGATGATGACCTTAATGTCAGAAATGGTGGGGATGGCAGGAGTGGTGGGTGTCTCTGTTGCAGAAGTGGATGCGAGAGTGGCGGGATCGATGTATGGTGTAGATGGGACCTCATCATTTTTTGGTACTTGGGGGATTTTATAGTACTTTTCTTCAAGGCTTTTGCAATAGGAGAAGGGTTCGGGATCTCCATGGATGGTAACTTCTTGTCCCTCATGTGTGAATTTCACACATTGATGGAAAGTTGATGCTACTGCCTTCATTGCATGAATCCATGGATGTCCTAGGAGGATGTTATACGGCAAGTCGAGGTCCAAGACCTGACAAGTGTTTTCCATGATAGCATGCCCTACTTGAATAGGGAGTTTGATTGTGCCCTAGGACACTCTTTATTGATCATCATATGCTCTTATTGTGATACCCTTTCCTTTGTCGATAGACTCCTCTGAGATATTCAATTGTTTGATGAGCTTGAGAGAACAAATATTCAAGCCCGCACCTCCATCCACCAAGATCCTTTTGACTTTTCTTTTATGTACTATGACTTCTAAGTGGAGCACACGATTGTGAGATGGTTGAGCGGGGAAATCCTGGTCGGAGAATGCAAGGAGATTTGATATAATGATATTTCTGACCATAGCTTGGAATTGTTTCACATCAAGATTTGCGGGGACAGTGGATGAAGCCAATGCTTCCTCAAGGATTTTCCTATGGGAAAATGATATTTTTAGCAACTCCATAATGGAGATTTGCAATGGAATTCTTTTGAGCTGATCAAGGATGTTATATCCATTAGGGACAGATCTAGATGCGGGGACTCTGTTTGGCTGGGATGATCCTGCGATGGTAAATTTTTTTCCTTTTGTGGTGACTCCACAATCGGCATGGGCGCCTTTGATGGTGATGATTGTGTAGTATTCATCTAGGGAGGTGACGACAGTTTCATACACATGGTTCACATTTGTGTGGGTTTCTTTCCCCTTATTAGTGTTATTATTATTCCCTTTACTGCCATGATTAGGCATCAGATTCAGGTATATCTTAAGATCTTGGTTTCCTATTGGTTGTTCCACATTTAGAATTCTTTGATTGATGAGATCTTGAATTATGTTTTTTAGCCTCATACAACTATTCGTGGTATGCCCTTTGATTTTATGGAAGTCACAAAGTTGATTCTCATTATACCAAGGAGGTTTCACATCTAGTTCTTGGTAATTGTCATAGGTGGGCGCTTTGATGAGTTTTTCATTTATCAATTTCTTCATGATGAATTCTAGTGGTTCCCCCAGAGCGATGTACTTTCACTTGGGATAACTCTTGTTCTGTTGGGGTGGTCCCCTTTGATCATTGAGATTTTTAATTGTTGAATTGTTGTTTGGTTATTGGGTTGTCTGATGATTGTTTTGGTGTTGGATTTGGATTTGTGGTGCGGGTGTATTTTGGCGAGAGGCACTAATGATCACTTTGGCGTCGACAACACCATCATTATTAAAAAAATTGTTCCTTTCCCACGTGCGAGGTTTGTCATTGTAATTAGTGGGTGGGTGGTTGTTTTGTTGCTCAGGGTATGAAGTTGATCCCATGGGTTGAGTCATAAGGGCTCGTTCAATGCTGAGTGCCTTGGAGATCAATTGGTCATAGTGGTGATCCCTTGTACCTTGAGATGAAATGCCAAGAGGCCATCAAGGTTGGATATAATGGTGCAAACTTGTTGTTCCTCATGCATGGTCCACTTTCTTTGATTGGCCTTGGATCACCATCATTGTAAGAATGAAGAAAATGATTCATTCTTTCCTTGTTTCAAAGCTAAGAGTTCTTCTAGACTAACATCCATGGCAATGTTGCATTCATAATTTTTAATGAATGCGTCTATAATTTCTTGGAATTTTTTGATGCCTATAGGTAGGCGAGAGAACCATTCCATAGCGTGGCCAACCAAACTCCTAGGGAATATTTGCATCAGATAGGTATCGTCGTATGTGACTTCCATGCAATGAACCTAGAATTCCTTGATGTGATCTTCAGGGTTTCCCATCCCACGATATTTGTAAAACTTGGGGATTTCAAATCCCTTGGGGAATGGTTTCATCACAAGGCAACTGTCAAATGGATAGGGACACAAGTTGCTTGGTGTTTTTGTGTGTCGCCCTAATTGAAGATCGAGCAATTGTTGTGAGAGCAACTTGATTTGTGTCATTACATCATTTTGCAGATCAGGGGGTGGGATGAAGGTGTTCTGGGGGGTTTCAATTGTGGGTTGTTTGGTGTGTTGTTTGATGGTATTTGCACATTCTACAGAGCTAGATATGCTTGCACTTGTTATTGTATGAACAACGCTTGTTGTTGTTGCGCTAAGATTGCTTGTTGTTGTACTTGTTGTTCCAACAATGCTTGTTGTTGGGCTGCCAATTGGGACGATTCTTGTTGCTCTTGATATTGTTGTATTGCTTGCTGATATGCCTACAGTTGTGCTACTTGTTTTTGTGCAAGAAGTTATGCTTGTGCTTGTGCCTACGCTGCTTGATATTGGGTGTGCACTTGAGCTTGAGCTTGTGCTTGGGCTTGTGCTTGTGCCACTTGTTGTTGTAATAGAACTTGGGCTTGAGAAGCCTTTTGTGCTTGTAATGTGACTTGGGCTGCTTGAGCAACTTGTGCAGCTTGAGCGGCTTGTTGTTGTTGCTATTGCAATAGGGCTTGGGCTTGTGCGGCCTATTATGCTTGCTATGCAATTTGGGCGGCTTGAGAATTTTGCGCTACTTGTGTGGCTTGTTGGGAAGATATTTGTGTGGATTTTTGCTTTTGCACTTGCAGGAATTCCTTTTAATAAGCAGCTTGGTGAGCGACTTGCAATGCCATGCTGTATTGGCTTGATAAATTGAATTTTGGTGGTGGTAGGGGTGGTGGTGGATTCAGAATGGTGTTTGTGGTGGTAGTGAGTGGTGATGTCGTGTTGGTGATTTGAGTGGTGGATGTTGTTGTTGTGTTGGTGGTTTGAGTGGTGAATGGTGTTGTTGATGTGATTGGTCTTTGAGAGACCATGATTTGCGATGTTAGGGGGGTGGTTGATGATGTTGCAATTGCTTGTGTAGTTATCATCTGTTGTTGCGATATCGATGACAAGTTTTGAGAGTTTGGCGTGATATTTTGGTTGGTGTTTGGAATGTTGGTTTGGTTGATATTTGGTAAAGGTGGAAGCCCCAAGCCAAGTAGAGGTGTAGATAATGGTGGTAATAGTAGAAGAGGTGAAAATGTGAGGGGTGTGAGTTCTTGAGAAAATGATGTGGTGTCAAAAATTCCCCCAGGTCCAAACATGTCACCCTCCTCTTGTGAATTTGTGAGGAGGGAAGTTTGAGGTGTTGCGTGGAAGGATGATGATGATGGATCATTAGGATTATGGAAAGTGAGAGGAACATACTTATGTAATGGATTTTGGGTATGTTTTGTTCCAAAATGGTATTTGCATCCAAGTCTTGATTATTAACAAGGGGTTGTGTTTGAATAGCATTAAGAAATGCATTTCCCTTATTAACATTGGGTTGGGTTGGAGCAAAATATGTCGTGATTTATGAAATGTTTTGAGTGATGCTTTGGGATGGGGGTGTTGAAGAGATGGGGAGTGTGGATGAAATTAGAGGCATAACCTCCAAAGATGGTTCCACTATAGAGCTTACATCGAAATCAAAAGGTAATTTGGCCCCTTGCTTTGCTAGTTCAAGCATGTATATTGAAGGGTTAAGCCTCATCATGATGTTAATGATCTTATGGTTTTCTGGATTTTGGAGAATTTCGGTTATTTCTTCATGCGACATCCCAAAGGTAAGATCTTCTCCTTGGATTTCTTCTTGTGGGTTTTGTGATGATGAGATAGTCAAAGGATTGCTTGATTCAACTGGATTCATTTCAACATTTGTTTGGCTTAGGTCACTTGAAGCGGGTGTTTCTTTGTCGGCTTCCATGTTCTTCTTGTATTGAGATATAGTTTGAACCATAAAACAAGGATCAAGAATATGGGAGATAACTCTCTTAATTCTTTGGATTGATCTTTAATTTATGTACTGAAGAGAAAGTTTTAGGATATCTTGAGGATCAAAAGGTGATATGACGATGATGCAAGAGATGGATGATATGGATGTTTTGGTATTTTGATAAATCTTGAGGGGTATGCTAGAATTTTGGGACTTTTGGATATGTTTTGGATTTTGATTTTGATTTTCTTGGATTGTCCTTGATTTGATTGATTTGGTTTGCTTTGATTTCAACAAATAGACCCTAAGATGTTGGATGGTTTATCTAAGGGGTAGATTTTCTCAAAGGATGATAATTTGAATATGTGTAGGGAGAAGGATGCATCTACCCACACCTATTCAAACAAGATGATAATTTAACCAAGCATATGAAGAAGGATGCATCTACATATACCTAGCTAAACAAGATGGTTTGATAACTTTGACTAAGTATATGCAAAAGGATGCATCTACACATACCTAGCCAAAGATGATTTGATAAAGATTTCAAGGATTTTGTCTCAAGGATTTGATGATTTTGATTTTTTCCAAAAAGCCTAGCATGAAGGATAATTTCAAGATTTCTCAAAAGATGATGGTGAGATGATCTTTGGTTTGATGTTTGAAGGATAGATGAAAAAATATTTTGATTTCTTTTGATCCTAAGATGAACCTAAAAAAGACATTTTTTTTACCTAAACCTCGGTATTGGAGAACATACAATGCTTTTATAGACCTTTATAAACAATAAATGGTTCAATTTGTGCATACATTTCCGGATTTTAAACCAAGGACTTTTGTTTTGGGATTTGACTTCTTGGAAATTGTGAGGTTTCAACACATGTGAGAGTTCATTTTGTTTATCTTTGCTTAGTGGCTTTATTTTACCATAAACACTTCTTTGATTAGGTTTCCAAACTAGATGTCCAATGTCTTAATTTCTTTGAATCCCACAAGGTCCATTATGTGAAAATCAAGGTTTCAAGAGCATATTTTCCTATTGTTGACTTTGGAATGAACAAATCGAGATATAGGTCCTAGTGTTTAGAAGCCTTCTAGGGATAAGAACCCCTAGGGACAAGCAGTAATCTAAGTGTTTAGAAACCTCTAAGGATAGAATCCCAAGGGAAATCAATAACACATGAATTAAGTCAATTGTATTTATCTTCTAAAGGGTTTGAAATTTTGATGATGAAGTTTAAGTGTTTGTTTGCAAGATGTTTTCAAACAAGCAAAGAATTTTGTAACCAAGAATAAGTACAACCCTATGGATATGGAAGACAATATTTGTTGAGTCCCCACTTGGAGAAGTCTAACTATGATTATCTTTAGCGAATGGTTAGATGCTTGACCCCACTGGCCCCCTCCACAGCTCATTAACATCATTCAGGGTAGCCAAGCATCAACACCCATGAAACTCCCATGGCATGCTCTCCATTTCTACTAAAAGACCATAAAAGTGTGGGGCGGCTTCAGAATGACCGTTCTTGCACCAACAAATAGATCAAGGATTTTGGCAATTCTAAAACATGGGTTTTAATTAGGACTTTTCGTTCATGGAGATTGACCCATATGACGAGAGTCCATTTTCAGATCCATCTCATCAAAGCCAATCGTGTGATATTGGCGTTTATTCCAATACCCACATTTATATCCCGGTTGGAAATAATCTTGGCTTTAGAGTGTTACCGGTTGAGTCATTCCCTTGGGTGAGTAATTTTCCCCAAGGCAGGCCCTCTAAGATTAAAAAAAGAGAGTAAATACAATATCCATAACTTGATCAATCTTTGTTTGCAACACAAAGAGAGATAATGTATGCAATAATGCTCTATTCACACTCGCACAATGTTTTGTTCAATTTTTAAACCCAAAATGAAGTGTGGAGGTGATTGCTTTATCTCAACCTAAAATCACAAAAAAAGGCCTTTTGATTCTCAAGATCGCTATAAAGCGCAAGAGAAGCACATACGTCCTTTTTCAATGAAGTTAGTTTAAGTAAGCCCTCACGAAGACAAAGTTGCACTTGTTCATTTTAGAGCCATAAAGCAATTGTGAGTTCTTTTTAAAGCACCAAAGGACAAATGAGAATTGTTTTGTTCAATTGTTAACCAAAAAAATAAAATCTAGTAAATTGTAGTCCTAATGTTTGTTTTAAGCCTTTGCAAAAATTAAAAAGGTTCTTTTTAAAAGCCCAAATGAAATTAGTGTCCTATGCAAAAAGGAATAACAGTTTCCTAAGAGTGTTAAACAAACACTAAAGTGTTTAAAAACACTTTGATTTTGTGAGATACCATCATCATGCTTCTCCTTCTTTTGTTTTCAATTGATCCAACCTACAAGAAATAAAACTAGTCAAATTCTGCAAAACACAGAGGTTAAAAAGCATAAAATAGAAGATAAACTTATCATTTGACAAACGACACGTGCTAAAATAAAATTTCAACTTTTTACTCCCTATCAGCGGCGCAACCCATGACTATGTCGCAGTTTGATTTCTCTAGCGGTGTTGTATAGCAATGCTTACCAATCAGCGGTGCTCTGTACCCAGACCAGTGAGCTCAAATGTGTCGCCCTTTTTTCCAGTGTCACTATTTGATTTTTTTGAAAATTCCCACGGGTCAAATTGGTCAAGCAACGTAGTTTGAAATTCAAAATCCTGGGTAGGAAGACTTCAGTGTCGTAGTTTGAATTTCCAGCGGAGTTGTATGGCGACATTAGAGAACCAACAATGCTAAATAGCTACATTGAACCTGTAAACAAAGAAAAACGTGTGAATTTGGTAAAAAACGTGATTGAATGTTGAGATTTCCCTCCTAGAAAAAATGAGAGAACCCTAATCCCAATACCTACAAAACAATAAGAAAAAACACATTAGATTAGAAAATGCAAGCAAGAACAAGGATTCCCCATGAAATCCATTTACCAAGTTCAAATTAGGAAAAAAGCAATGAAGAACATAATGAGAAAGCAATAAAATAGATTGAATCCTAATTAAACTAGCAAACTCATGATCCCACTGGGGAATTGGTGCCAATTTGATGTGAAAATTGGCCCTTTCCCAATTCCTATGATGCAAGCTTGATGAATGTTGATGAATGATCCACTTTGATGAATAATGGTGAGTGCTCTAATAGAAAAATCTGCATAACCTAGCTAAGATTCAATAATAATGGATGAGGATTGTTAATGATTTGAGCATGGTAACTTTACTCAAATTGTGGATGATGAAATGAGGAATGAAGCCTCTTATTTATAGATGAGATTGAAGGATGAATGTCCAAAATAGAGCAATGTGGGACTAACATTCATCCAATGGCAAAATGCCACTTGTCAACCTATGAGTGGATGGAGGATGTGCAAGTTTTGAAGATTGTGCCAATAAATGCCTATTTTTGAATTTTGAATTTGTTGAAAATGACATGCAAGAGGGAAGGAAAAAAATGCATTGAATGCCACTTGGCTCAAGGAAAAGGACATGTAAGAGAGAGTAAATGCCTTGTTGGATGTACATGTCAACTTGGATTTTTAAATTCAAACTTGGAGAATATTCCCAAAAGATGCCTTGTTGAGGAAAATAGAGATTTAATAAATCAATTAAATCTATTTTCATGTGCAAGTGGTAAAAGTTGGAGGATGGGACATGATAGGAGATTAAATTAATCTAAGTTAATTAATTTAATGAAGAGATTAAGATGATGTGACCTATTTGACTTAAATTTGTGGATTTATTTAAATCAAATATGAGAGGAATGTGATAAGAGATTAATTAAATAAATATTTTTATTTATTTAATTAAAAGATATGATTGTTAGATTAAACTAAATAAGGTTTTAATTTATTTAATTTAATAGATATAATTTAGAGATTTAATTAAATTAAATAAATTATTTAAGTAAATCGGATAATTAAATCAAGATGATTAATTTAATTATCGAGAAGAGGTGACTTAATTAGATAACTGGTTTATTTAATTAAGAGGAATATTGATGAATTTAATCAAATAAGGGGATATTTGATTAAATGGTTAGACCGAAGGATGATTCAGGATGAAATGATGTTAGTAGTCAGGATCAGATGCACAATGTCAATCAGTACATTTTACGTGTTTGCACTATCTGCAGTACCCTTTTTGAATTCATGCTACAATAAGTACTTGTCCAATCTTGCATACCAGGATCTAGGAGCCTATTTGAGCCCATATAATGCCTTTTTCAACCTACAAACCATATCAGGATCTTTTCATAACTAAAAACCTTTTGGTTGTTTAATGTATACTTCATCTAACTCAACATTCAAAAATGCAAACTTTACATCCATCTAATATACCTTGAAGTCTTTATGTGTTGCAAAAGCCAAAAACATCCTAATAGCCTCCATTCTTTCTACCAAAGAAAAAGTCTCTTCAAAATCTATTCCTTCCACTTGTGAGTATAATTTACACACAATCTTAGCCTTGTTTCTGATAACTTCTCCATTTTCATTCAATTTGTTCATAAAAACCCATTTAGTTCCTATCACATTCTTATTTGTTGGTCTTGGGACTAGTTCCCATGTTTGATTCTTCTCAATTTGCCTCATCTCTTCTTCCATAGTTTTGATCCAATTTTCATCCTTGCAAGCTTCAGTAACTATTTTAGGTTCTACTTCATAAAGTAAACAAAATTTTACTTGTTCCTCTTTCATAGCAACTTTTCTTCTTTTCAGCACACCTCTTCTTTTATCTCCAATTATTTGATCCTCATAATGATTTTTCTACACAGACTTAAGAGTCTTAGGATTCTTTTTTAGAGCTTCTTCCTCTTTCACTAACATCTCCTTTTCTTTCTCTTCTTTTCATTCTTCTCTATACAGGGGTTCATCAAATTCATATCCTTCTATTAGCATCGAGCTCTGATGCGATTCTTCATCCACTTTGACTCTTGCACTTTCAACTATCTTCTTTAGCTATTTTTTGTAACACCTATATGCCTTGTTATTTGTAGAATATCTAAGGAAAATTCCTTCATCTGATCTTGCATCAACCTTCCTAAGTTTTCTTCATCCCTCCTAATATAACATTTTCTTCTAAACACTCTAAAATATTTTGTAGTAGGATTTTTTCCATACCATAGCTCATAAGGGGTATTTGAACTGTTCACTCTTGCTTGACCTCTATTGAGAATGTAAACTGTGGCATGAATAGCTTCTCTCCAATAGACATCTGGTAGATTTTCTTCTTTCAACATGGTTCTTTTTGCTTCCCAAACTATCTATTCTTTCTCTCCACAAGCCCATTCTCCGTGGAGTCCTAAGATCTAATAAATATCTTTTTATCCCATGATCTTCAAAAAATTGTTAAACTCATTGGAGGTGAACTCACCACCTTTATCAAACCTCAAACACTTGATTTTCAGATCCATTTCATTCTCAACCATAGATTTAAATGCTTTAAACTTATCTAGAGATTCAATTTTTTCTTTGAGAAAGGTCACCCAAGTCATTCTAGAGTAATCATCTACTAACAACATAAAATGCATGTCATCTTGAGAGCTTCTTGTTTTTGTAGGTCCACATAGGTCTATATGCACCAACTCCAAAGGTCTTATAGTAAAATATTATTTACATTTGAACCTCTTCTTTGTAATTCTTGGCATGTCTCTCACAACTTGAGTAGATTTAATCTTCACTAGGGTATCAAATTTGATATGACACATTCTTCTACGTCATAGCTAAATTTCATCGATTTGAGTCATAAAGGCACTTACACCAACACCTTTGAGCTAATAAACATTCCCTTTTGTCCTCATTCCTACAACAACCAAGGTTTTGAAGCTTCCTTTTTTGATTTCACAACCATCATCCTGGAACACTAGATCAAGTATCCTTTCTATCAAAACTAATTGAACCTTTTCCACAAATCTTAGCAAATGTGTCACCACCAAAATTAACAAGACCACCATCATACTTCTCAAGTTTAACAAACTTAGTCTTATTACCTGTCATATGATTTCAACATTCATTATCAATTATACAATAGTTTCTCTCCTCTCTTGCATGAAAAACATTCAACATTGTTCCTTCAATACTATGACCTATTTTTAGAGTAGTTTCCTTCACACATATTTCAATGTTAGTAGAATTAGTTCCAACATTCAAATCCATGAACAAGCATTCATCACTTCCATCATACAGATAGTCAATTCCTCATCATCAGATGTACCATTTTCTTCTTTAACATAATAACTCTTCTTGAAAGATTTACCTTTATGATCTTTATGCTTATCATTTGAAATTTTTCCTAGACATTTTAAAGCACAGTGACCTATCTTACCACAATTGAAACACTTGAAGGCTAACTAACCTCTTTATTTTCTAGTGCCCTTTTTCAATCTTCTTACAAAATTTTCTTCCACTTCATCAAGGATCATCCGGATCCAATAAATCATTCCTCTCTTTCTTATTGACATTAAAAGAAGTTTCTTTCCTTGAAGCATTTGTGTCAAACTCTCTCAATTTAAAAGTAGTTAATGCACCAAAAAATTGATGTCTAGAATATTAATCTAGATTTTGAGATTCCTCAATAGCAAAAACTTTAGCACTATAAAATTTAGGAAGGGTTCTCAATACATTTTTCATAATTTCACCTTCATCTAGTTTTTCACCAACGTTGTTGATGGAATTGACAATTTCATCCACCTCTAGCATGTAGCCTACAATATCTTCATCCTCTGACATCCTTAGGGTTTCAAATTTTTCTTTGAAATTTTTTATCTTTTCTTGCTTGACCTTAGCATCTCCTTCATAAATTCTTTTCAAATTCTCCCAAACCTCTTTAGCAATTTTGTAGCTCATCACCTTCATAAGTTATGAATGAAAAAGCCCACTCAAAATAGAATTCATTTCTTTTCGATTATTCTTATAATCCTTGATATCATATTCACTTGTCGGAGGAGTAGTAGGCATAATAGATCCATCTTCAACTTATTTCCATACTCCAAACCCTAATGAGACAAGAAAGGATTTCATCCTAGCTTTCTAGAAGGCATAATTTATTCCATCAAACATAGGAACTTTGACACCATTCATGTGTGCCATCTAGATCTACCTCAAGTGGTTAAGCTTCTTCCAAGGAACCATTGCTCTGATACCAATCATTAGACACACAAGACAACTAAGAGGGGGGTGAATCATTTGTGGATTAAAACCTTTAAACCCTCATTAAGCATTAGCATGAAAGTAAACAAATGAAACATCAACACATCAACAACCATACACAATAGAACACCATATTTTATGTGGAAAACACTGATCATGGAAAAACCACGGTGAGGATTAACTCACATATATATGAATATCAACATTGATTACAAAAGGATCACTGCCGAAAGGGCTCACTTCCCCATGGAATCACTGTCCAAAAGAAGGAAAGGCTCACTTACAAGAGCTCACTACCCAGGAAGATCACTTCTTCCAGAATACAAGAGAATAGAAAGATATTGTTACAATGAGATTCACTACCTTAGGACAATAGGATAATCCACCACAACCATCTACAACCTTTGGCTCACTGCCTCCAACAACTTCAAGCACATTGAAATGTAGACACCTTCTTCTCATTGCATTTGGTAGTCTTAGGCATTCATGCTCACACTCATATCACAACACTTGATCAAACATACATCATTTCACACCACACTTCACATCACCACACATCTCCAAAAATTGACCTTACATAAATACCATATGTGACCTTGAACAGTCTTCTCCAAGTTGGCTTCAATGAAATGTATGCACCTCAAATTTGCAACCACCAAATATTTTAGCACCAAAGACTTCCATGGTGTAAAGAAGTGAAGGCATACCACACCAATCATTAACCAAGACCCAATTCTACATCAACACGCTACAACATGCTTCCAAAAACCATGAAGTACATCCAAAAATAGCGCTAGCACACCAAGTTATCCAAACTAGCATTAATGTTACCAAGAAACCAAATTCACAATTCACCAAGTCCAAAACATCCCGCAAACCACATAGCAACATTACACAAAATCAACTATGGCGACTGTTGATGAGGAGACCATTAGGGAGAAGGTTGGTTGAGTGGTGGGCTTGAGTCATTTTAATTTGAAATCAACCCCTAGTAATCATGGTGACTTTCGGTTCGGTCAGTCTACATAGTTAGGGCTTTCTGATGTTGTTGTTGGGAAGGATAGTTCATGTGGTGGGATGTGTTGGTGCTCGTTGGTGGCATAGTTGGGAAGGATGGGTCATGTAGTGAGGATGTGGTCAAAGATGTGCTTTCTAAGGGAAGTGTGAATTTGAGGCCTTCAAGAAGTCTTGTGATGGCTATCTTGTAAAGGAGGCATTTCCAAAGGATCCTAGGCATCATGTGATCGCTCGTGATAATGGGTGGGCCCCATCCAGGTAATCTTTTGTGGCTAATCTAAGCTCTTCCTGGATTGAGTGTGCTCCGGTGAGGGTTATCCAGATGGTGTGGAAGTCATCATTGTTGGGGTAGAGATGGGTTGACCTTTTTTCCTCAAAATTTAATGGCAAAGGTGTTGCATCTAAATATATGACTTCTTCCAACATTGAAGGTGGCTTTGCCTTGTCCATTCCAAATTCTCTTGTTGAAAAGAATATTGTTAGAATGGACTTCTCTCTAGTTGGAAAGTTTTTAGGTCCTTGAACTAACATTGAGGAGGTCTGAACTTGGGTTCAAAAGAAGTGGGCATTAAAAGTCCAAGTTGAAGTTGTGACAATGGATAAAGGGTTATTTTCCTTTGCCTTTTCTTGTGATGAAGACCTAAGAGCAGTGTTTGCAAAAGGCACATCATCCTTTGGTCATCTTACTTTGGTTTTATGCCCTTGGGAGACTAGGATGGATTTATCCAAGTACCTTTTTCATTCAGCCCCTGTGTGGGTTAAGTTGTCGAACTTGCCTTTGGAATATTGGGATGAAGAAGTGTTTAAGGCAGTTGCTAACTTTATTGGGTAGTTAGTCTCCATTGATGAGGCTACTCTCTCTAGAAGGTGGTTTGTGTGTCATGATTGACCAAGATGTTGAGATGCCTAATTTCTTTCACCTTAACTCTAAGGTGGTATCTTGGGAGCAAGAAAATATCTTTGAAAATATTCTATTTGCTTTCTTCAAATGTAAAAAAATGGGTCACTGGGCTAAGTATTTCCCTACTAAGGTGGCCCTACCCAAGGCTATTCCGCATACTAATATTTGGAAGGTCAAGGAGGCCAAGGGGACTTTGGTTCCTCTAGAACAGGGTGAGTCAGCTGCTATTAATGACTTGGAGGGTGAAGCTAATATTGAAGATCATTCTGCCCCTCATCTTGAGGTTGACAAGGAGTCTGAGAAATTTGTGGAGGAAGCTACTAGCTAGTCTATGGATCATGTTTATAATATTTTTTTCTCCACTAAACATACCATTCTAGAGCTTCTTGTTTCCCCATCTTGCCCACTGGATCATGCGTCTAGGCTAGTGCTTGGTGATGGTACTTTGGTGGTTGTAGATACAAGGAGTAAGGATGAAGAAGCTTTTAGGGGAAGAAAGAATAATTCCTCTGCTTCTCCTCCTCCTCAACCCCATAAAGGTGTTACCATGATAAGACAAAAAGCAGACTGTGGGTTTGAACATAGGGTCCAGGCGAGACCCTCTCTGCAAAAAAAGTAGGGAGAGGGATTGTAAATGGGACAACGTTGAAGGGGTTCATAAAACCCTCTTCGACTTGTGCTTGAAGAGCACTCCCTCATCATACAAATGAATATTATTTCCTGGAACATGAAGGGGCTAAATAATATGCATAAAAAAGACCTCTTGAAGAACTTGGTCTAGGACCATAAGCCGTACATTTTGCTAATTCAAGAAACGAAAATGAAAATTGATAAGTTGGAAGCTTTGAAGAATCTCTTTTTTAAGGACTGTGGTTTTCATGGGGTTAGCTCTGAGGGAGCCTTAGGTGGCATTGCAACTTTTTGGAATGCTAGGTTGATCAAAGGTTTCCCTATTGCAGAAGGTTTTAATCATGTGGAGATGAAGTTTGTTTTGATTAGGGACTCTTACACTTGGGTTATATTCAATGTGTATGCCCCTAACCTAAAGAGGGGCAAAAAGAAGTTATGGGATGATCTTGGGTGTCTTCAGTTGAATTTATTGGATAGTCCCTGGTTAGTGATGGGAGATTTCAACACTCCTTTGTGTGATAATGAGAAAGTGGGTGGTTCACAGGCCAATCCAGATAGCCGTCTCTGGATTTAAGAATGTTCATTGATGATAATGCTCTTATTGATGTTAAGATGGCTGGGGCTAAGTTTACTTGGTCCAACAAGTGTGTTAGTGGGGAAAATATTCAAGTTAGGTTGGATAGAGCTTTGACAGTAGCATCTTGGTTTGTGGATTTTTCTTGTTCCCTTTCCTTGATTACAAGATACGGGTCTAACCATTTTCCTATCTCTTTTATGGTTGATAGGATTGGAGGTAAGAAGCGTTTTCCTTTTTTATTTGAATCCATGTGGTTATGGGATCCAAGGTTTATGGATTGTATTAAGATATGGTGGAAAATGAATATTGTTGGTAGTGTGATGTTCAAAATAGCCAAAAAGCTGACTTTTGTAAAAAAGAAATCTCAAGAAGTGGAATAGAGAGTCGTTTGGTCATATTTTTGAAGCTAAGAGTTTTGTTATTCAAAGGTTGGATGGTATTCAAGAGACCATTTAGACAAGTATTTTATCAGAGGACCTCCAGTTGAAAGAGGATGGTCTTCTTGCTCAACTACATGACATTGTTGCTAAGGAGGAATATTTTTGGAGACAGAGATCTCGTGCAATTTGGTTAAAGTCTGGGGATCACAATTCCAAGTTCTTCCATCTTACTTCTCTCAAGAATAAGTCAGCTAATAGAATCTCCTCAGTTTTGGTTGATGGCTTGTTGTTGGAGGATGAGGAGGCTATTAGGAGAGTGACTACTAGCTTCTTCAAGAAATTTCTTAAGGATGATCTTGTGTGGGACCAAAATAGTGTGGAAGCTTTGTTGGATGTTATCCCCACTTTAGTTTCAGAGGACCTGAATAAGGAGCTCACAACTATCCCTTCTACCTTGGAAGTAAAGGAGGTGGTCTTTTCTTTTAAGGGAAACAAGGCTCCAGGGGCTAATGGTTTTCCTTTTATGTTTTTCCAGTCATCCTGGGAGATTGTTGTGGAAGATGTGATTAACAACACCGAGAAGTTCTTTAGTTCTAGAAGATTACTTAAAGAGATGAATGCGACCTTCATTTTCCTAATCACTAAGTCTTCTGATGCTAATAGCTTTGGTGAGTATCATTCGATCATTTTATGCAACTCCGTTTATAAAAAAATTCAAAGGTGCTTGCCACTAGACTGTAAAAGTGCCTTCTGAATCTGATATCTAAACAACAAAGTGGCTTTGTCAAGGGCTGTCAGATCCTGGCCTCTATTATAATTGTGCATGAACTTATGCATTCTATTAATACTTCTAAGAAGTCAGGATTCTTATCAAAACTGAACCTTCTTAAAGCTTATGATAGGGTAAATTGGAGATTTCCATTGGAGGTGCTAGATCTCTTTGATTTCTATAAGAAGTTTCTTCAACTTGTTGATCAACTCATCTCTACTCTGTCTTTTGTTGTGTTGGTAAATAGTTCTCCTTCTCCTCTTTTTTGGAGCTCGTGTGGTCTTAGACAAGGAGACCCAATCTCTTTGTTTCTTTTCATCTTGATGGCAGAAGCTCTTGGTAGAAATATTTAGAATGCTTTATCAACCGGGTCACTGAAGGGCCTTTCTCCTTCTTTTGGGGGTGATCCTATTACCCATCAACAATTTGTTGATGACACTATTCAGATGGGTGAATCCTCTATCTATGAAGGGGTTGATTGAGGCTTCTGAGAAGGCATCTGGTCAATAGATTAATCTTCCCAAGAGTCAATTTGTTTTCCTTAACACTCCTAAAGCTCTGAAGTTAAAGCTTGCCACCTAGGATTCTATCATGTAATAAGGATGAGCTCTTGTCTATTTACTTGTGGCTTCCTTTATGTATCTCTAAGATCCTAGAATCCTTCTAGTTGGATTTGTTGGATAAATTTAGTAGAAATTTGGAGGGTTGGAAAGGAGCACTTCTCAGTTAGGTGAGGAAGTTATAGCTCATCTCTCCTACTCTTCAAAATTTTCCTCTATATAAAATGAGTCTCTTTAGAATTCTTGTCAAATTTGAAGATAAAATGGAACAAATAATGAGAAAATTTTTATGGTCAGCTGTTGAAACCAAAGCTAGAATTCCTCTTGTGGCTTGGAATTTGGTTTGTAAACCAAAGAAATGGGGTGGGCTTGGCATCAAAAATTTAAAATCTTTCAATAAGGCTCTGTTGTCGAAGAATGTTTGGAGGATTCTTAATGGGGAAGTGAGTCGGGCTTCCCTAGCCAGTATTAAGTATTTGCATGGCTTTGAGAGATCCTAGAATTTATTGACCTCTGATGATGTTCCTTCTGGTTTTTTCTTTTGGCAAAAAATTGTTCCATGTAGGGACTTGATTGTTGATGGTGTTAGATGGTTGTTGGGTGATGGTACCAATATTCTCTTTTGGGAGGATGCTTGGTGTGACTTTAAAACTTTAATCAGTCTTCCATGGGCTCCTCCCATTGTTCCTTTGTGCAAAAATTTCTTTGGCATTAGGGTGGCTGATTATTTTCATAATGGGGAGTGGAAAAATTTCCAAGACCAGGACTCATCTTTGAAGGTTCTAAAGGACTTCTTGTGCAAGGTTCGTATCCCCATTTTTCCTACGCCAGATAGGACTGTTTGGGCTCCCTGTGCTAATGGTAAGTTCTTGGTGTATTTTTTCCTTGTTAATTTGCTAGATAAACTTGATTCTCTTCCATTTTGGGGGACTTTATGGAATAAGAAGTTGATTCCCAAGGTGAATGTCTTCTTCTGGCTACTTATGCAAGGAAAAGTTTTAACATAGGACAATCTCTATAAAAGGGGATTTTCTATTCCTAATAGATGTGCTCTTTGTGAAACAGATGCTGAGAATGCTTTCCATATCTTTCTTGGGCGTGATTTTTCCTCTCTTCTTTGGAGTAAATTTCTTGGTCTTTGGAGTCTATATTAGGTCTTCCTGAATTCCCTTGATAAATTTTTTGACCAGTGGAAGTGCCCCTCAACCTCCCCTATTCTCCAATGGCTTTGGGATATTATGGTCCCACATATTGCGTGGGGTTTATCGAAAGAATGAAACAATATAATCTTTCATGACTCTAAGCTAAAGGTTAGCAACCTCTTCATCAAGATCCGTAAGGCAATTCTAGAGAATTTTATTTCTATGGATTTTGAGTCATCTTGTTGTGCCCATACAACATGTCTAGTTGGGTATGACCTCTTGGTGATTTCTAATTGGAAGGCCACTTTTATTCTTTCTATGAATCCTAAGTCTAATTTGAATGCTAGATTGAGTAAAAAGTGACAACTACCTCCATCAGGGTGGGTTAAAGTTAATTTTGATGGGGCATCGGAGGGTAACCTTGGGCCTGTAGGATGTGGAGGTGTGCTAAGGAATGAAAATGGTAGACTCTAGGCGCGGTGGCACTCCCATTGGGAAATCATACAAATCAGTATGTTGAGGCAAAGGCTGTATTTATAAGCATAAAATATGTTGTGGACAAAGGTTACTCCAAAATATGGGTTGAAGGTGATTCTTTAAATATCATCAATTATATTTGTGACACTCATCAGCCTAGCTAGAATGTGGATCAATTAATAAAAGATACTATAATAATGTTAAGTTCTTGTGAAGAGACCCATGTATTTCACATTTTCTGAGAAAGAAACTCATTGGCTAATTGTTTTGCCAATGAGGTTGTCAGGTTAAATGAGTATCATGTGTAGGAGGGCTCTATCCTTCTCAATAATGCAAGGATATTAATGAGAAATGATGGCATGGGCTGAGTTGATGTGGTGGTAGCATTTAATATTTAGTACCATCTCCTGACTCACATGGTTTGTGGGTTTAGTTTGGATTAATGGCATTTGGTTGTGCGATTATTGCAAGGGTTTTCTTCTTCTGGTGGTTGTAGACATGGGTGGTGATAGAAGTAGAATATATCCACACTCTTGTGTGGGCTTGAGGAAGAAAAAGAGGCTATGTAAGATTCTCTGCCACGGGAATTTCATGCCTTTTTTAGAAAGGTTGCATGGGCATGACCAAAATGCCTCGGTGGAATTTATTTCTTGCTCATATAACTGCAAGCTTCAGATAAAGGGCCTGGTTGTGGAGGTAAATGAGGAGTTGATTGCTATGGTGACTAGGATGTCAATGGCTGGCCATAAGTTTTATAAGGACAAGAAGAGCAATGAGGAAGCAATGGCCCAATTTTTCAAAGATGACAAGTGAAAAAAAATGATTAAGATGGAAAGTTGGGGCTATGATTGCAAGTCCCTCAAGAATATATGGGTAGATGTTATGGAGGTCATAATGCACTATGTGACACTATAAGGTAGGTTTAATGCTATCCTAGATCACCATTTCATGCTTTTAAGCCATTTCAAGCATGGTTTGTTTATCTCTTTTCTATTTTTTTTGTTATCTTCCATGGAAGTTTTTGTTTATGCTCATTTAAAAAATAAGAGGGCTTCGGTCCTCCATGAAGGTCTCATTATTTTAATTATGGGGCATGTTAAGGCTCTATTCCCTACCCCTGTTATTAAGGGAAATGAGAAGATTCTGAGCAAAGTTTCTAGTTCGTCAGGGTCGGATACCAACATTGCAGATGAAGAGGAAGAAGGTGGTTCCCCATCCCCTGTGGCTACCTCCTTGAAAAAGAGGAAGAAGGGTAGCCTTAAAAGTAAATGGGAAGCTAAGCGCCTTGTTCTTTTTGACAGTGAGGATACAAAGGTAGGTTTAGATGATTCCTCTCCTAGGAATATGGATTTGGTTGTTGGTTAGGGAGAAGCTGAAGGTGGAGGTAATGAGGGTTTGTAGGAAAATGTGTTGGTTATGGAGGAAAATGATAAGCCAAGGAGGGCATCCAAACACATTGCCAAATTGAAGAACCAGGCCTCAAAAGTTTCTACAAAGGATTCCAAGGTGATTGGTGAGGAGAAGGTTTCTGGTGAAAAGGTGGTGGAAATTAGTGACTCCCCAGTTGATACCTCACCCACTGTGGAGCTAGAAGAAGAGATTAAGGGTCAAGATGATGAGGATGTGGAGAGGAAGAGAGCAAAGCTAGAGCCTCTAAAGGTAAATCCCCTTTTTGAGGACTTTTCTTAATTTGATGATGATTCTACCTCAATGTTTGAGTAGTTGGACATGGCTAGGGTTGGGGCCACTAGAACTTTTAAGTTACCTAAGTGGAATCTTCAATATTTTAATAAGATTAACATTAAAATAAGGGGTTTGAAGGAAATTTGAAGAATGTTTCGAAAGGCTCAGTGCTGGACATTTTGATCGACAAAATTGTGGACCATGAGGGTTCTTTCCATGACTTCAAATCACTGTATGAAGAATGATTCATTGGTTTAGAAGCCAAGATTTTGAATACAAATGTAGACATAAAGAAGCTTCTCTATGTGAGCCACATTTCAATGAAAAATAGTGTGGACTCTTTGGAATCCCTATTTAGAAAGATTAGTGAGCTCAGGAAGGACCAAGTGTATTTCTCTAAACTAATGGAGAAATAACATTCGACCAAAGGAAAAGGTAATAAAGGTGCAAAAGATGATGGTAAAGGTCTTGTTGTTAGAGTGTCTACTGAATGGAAAAAGTTCTTTGAAGCTGAGAAGAAAGAGTTGTTGGACATGATTGAAGTGGACAGGAGCCAAGAGCTTGAGGTGGCCAACACCTTAAGCAGTATGAAATAGTGTTATGCTCTTTTCTTTACTATTGTCTATTTTTCGCTAGGTCTCAATTTATTTCCTGTTGTTTTGTTGTTTTGATGTTGTTGGGTGCTACTATTAGTTTACTATTTTATCTCTTGTATAACACTCGTTTTGTCTTCTTTTTTTGGTTCTAGTATGTTGCTAGTGTCTTATGGTAGTTTCCTTTAAGAAAAATTTTGTATCTTAAGTTGTAAAGGGTTTCAAGTCCCTTCAAAACCTATTTTTTCCTATATAATCAAAACATTACACAAAATCTTGGAATATTCCAAAACCAACAAATATACAAAATCACTAGTGCAAACACATGAAACTAAAAATGCTATCATCCTGTGCAACCAATCAAAATGCCATTGAGATACAATTCATGAATCAAGATTTTGGAATAGTTGAACACCAAACCATCCAAGGGAAGGTAGATACAAGCATCATTATCACATTTCCAAATCTGCAAGACAAGAAACTTCAGTGTGGAGAAATATGGAGCAATTCCATTTCTTCCAGATATCCCTCTTCACAAGCTAGACACTATCAAACACATCTTCTACTGTTGCGCGATATAGAACCTGAAACTCTAGATATAAAAAATTCAAAGGCTTTTGATCATCATATCCAAACCGCACAAGCATAAATTCAAGAATGAAGAAATGTGGAGCACAACATAGTGCACATCCTTGTCACCTTGTACATTTTTTCTACAAATTTTCTCAAAAGCACTTGGAAACCAAGTGACCTTGTTGCATCTACAACACTTTCTCAACACCACAAACACCTTCTTATCATGACCACACTATAGTTTGACATCAATAACAACACTAATGACACCATAGTACAACAATAGAGGGGAGATAAACCTAGTGTGAAATTATCAAGGCGGACAATTTATGACTCTACACTAATTTAGAATGAGGATTTTTGGGTCCATAATACCCAAAAAGGAGAACGCTACCACAAAAGAAACCATACTTTTCATCCTCATCAATTACTTTCAAAATAATCTCTTCAAAATATAATTAAATCATATGGAAATGTAGAAAAAACATCCTTTGTACCCCTTCTATACCTCTTAACATTTATGGATCATGGGATTGAGTGTATGAACAATTAAATCACCCAAAAAATCCACTAAAATCATGACCTAGGGATGGTATGTTAGAAAATGGATCTAAAACAATAATTGAGGCATGGGTGAGCATCATTTTCCTCCTTGAATAAATTAATAAATGACTTCTACCCACCATTGGATTTGATATAGTGATTGGTGGGTGTTAAAAATGTATTAATGGAGTTACTAAGTCATTCCATGAGTAGGTAGGGTTTTTTCATTCAAATAGTGGAGTGTCAGACTTGGTATGCTAGGGAGGAAAATTTTGATGGGGATGGAGGGAAGATCAACCCAAAAATCTCAAAAGGAATACTTATGTAAAATGATTTTGTAATTGGAGATTCAAGGATGACAAGGAAGTAGGGGTAAGTTTGGAAGGTTGATGAGGGAATTCCAACAAGGGAAGGGTGTTGAGTAGGAATACTTGATACAAGCCCCCTTTTTCCTCTAAAGGTAAATCCATTTATACTATTTCCCCTACTTCTAGAAGGAAAAATGTTTCTTTTGAGGACTCCCCTTATATTTCAATTTCTGATGAAAATTATGGGTCTTCTTGGTCTCCATTCCCTGATGTCACCCCTGAGGACTCTCTTTCCAACTCTCCTTTGTATCACAACATATCTACTAGCTTCCCTCCCTCTCCTTGGAATGAGGAGATGCATAATTAGGCCACAAATGAAGATCCCTCAACCTCTCAAAACTCCTAAAAGAATTGTGTTTCTCTATGCAAAAAAAAAAAGATCTATACAAAGCTACAAATATCCAAAAAGACATTCTCAAATGGTATCTTGCATAATTTCTTATGACCAAGAACAAGATCCAAATTTTGGAGTCTATTATCCTAAAGAAGGCTAGGGATTTTCCTAGAGAGGAGGCATATGAGGAAAATTGGGAATTGATGAAAGGTATGGTTGAGAATTTTGACAAATGGGTCAAGATAGAAAAGGATGTTTGGAATTTAAAGGAGGTTATTGGGTCTATGGAGGATTGCATGAATTTGAAAAAGGAGGTTGCTAGTATTCAAAGAAACTAGGATAAAATTAATATGAAAGAAATTATTGATTATATCAAAGAGATTATTAAGAATATGATAATGAAAATTTAATTATTTCAACAGAAATAACAGTTGTGTTAAGAGAGCAAGGGATGAAGATCCTATAGCTCCCCTTTTCGTTTCAAAAAGAAAGGTACAAATCCAAAGAGAATGTCATGCTTGCCACCATTGAAAATTTTGAAAAAAATAGTCCTAAGGTCATATCTTTCAAGGATAAGCTAGAGTTCCTTACCAAGGAGTGGCAGCCCATAAAAGGCCTTCACCTTCTAGTCGACCAGTAATTGGTCTCTTCGGGTTGTTGGTCTTGGGTTAGTCATGTTTGTGTTGCTAGTTATTGGTCCTTTTCTTTTAGTTTTTGTTCTTATGTTTTTCTATTATGTCACTCCTTGTGAGACCCCTCTATATCACATTTATGGTTGTTTTGTAATTGGGTTCAAGACCTTGCCATTTAATATTATCAAAACATGGTACCAAAATAAGGAATGGACAAAATTCTAACCCCAAAATGACTTTAAATAAAGGAATTTATAGATTTTTTATCTTTCATGGATGGAGGGATGGAAGGACATAGATGGGGGATAGTCAAAATTTTTACTCCAAAAGATTAAAAAATTAGAAGCATTTGATGAGTTTTTGGACCTTTGGGGGTTGGCGAAATGGACAACTAGGTTAGGAGACGACCAAAAATATAAATATAAAAGACATAGGAAATTTTTAGAGTGCAAGTTATTGGTGAATCATGGAATCAAAGAATCAAGGATAAATAAGAATGGATATTGAAGGATGGGAGGATGACAGACTCTAGAAGTCTAATGAGTTGATGATGTCAACATAATTTCATGATACCAAGTCTATTGATATTAGTGTGATATTGAAATGACATCATGAAGGTGTTGATGTTAGCATGACATCCTTAGAGGAAAGGCAAATATTCAAGATGCTAAGATTGAAAGGGATAGGATTAAAGGACACAAAAATATGAAAGTCTAAAAGACTTAGAGGAATTTTAAAAAATATTTAAGGGAATATTGGGGTGTTAGAATTTTGGGAAAGGAATGAATGAGATGAAAAGTAATGGGAATGAAAGGATTTGAAACTTTTAAAGCTAGAAACACTTATAGAAATTGACAAAGAATAAATTAGAGTGTTAAGGCTTTCAGGAATTAAATATGAAGAGGAATGGATATATTGAAGGATTGAATGGATGAATAACTCTAAAAGTCTAATGGGATGATTAAAGCTAATTTTGGAAGCATTAAAGAAAGATATTAGGATCAATAGAGCCTGCATGAAGGCATGAGCATCCATTAAAATTTGAAACTTTGACAAAAGCACAAAATTCTGAGGAAAATACTAGGACAAACCCAAACTTATAATTTTATGGATTTTTTACATTTTTAGAAACTTACGGGACCCATTCAAGATGTCTCAAATTAGTTATAAATCATTGGTCAAATGAGGCATGAAATGGAAAAAATTTAGTAACCTTTGTAGAATAATTACCTATTGATCATATATTAAGGAGTCTTGCCAATCCATTTGGAATGGAATCATTGAAAGACCATTCAAATAGCCAAGGGGGGAGATTTTTATTGAACACTATATGACTAGCCTCACAAGAAACAATAAAATGCCTCAAACACAAGTAGAACATAAAGAAACACATGTATACTACACTTGGAGGATACATAGAAAGACACATAGAGCCATACATTCTCCTGAAGGGAAAGAAGAGTGTGCAACAAATCTTATTTGTAAAAAATATATTCTAATATGTACATGATGTAAATCTTGAATACCAAATTGACACATTAACTTACCTATGTCAAATACAAGTCTTCTAAACTATTTGATCTCCCTCAGTCCACAACTACATTAATTACCTAGCTACAACAAATGAAGCATTTTTCTTACATGCACTAAAACACAAATATTTACCACATGTGTAGTGACTATTCACTTCACTATTAACTTTTTCATTATAGGGAATCCATAAAAAATAGGTTCTAAACCCATCTAATGATGCATTAGGTGTGTGCGTAGAAACATGGGCAATTTTTCTATGGTATTAGGTCAACACCAAAAAGACCAAGACTTGTGGAGGGACAACGAATTTCCTCACACAAGGGTACATTATTGTTGTGCTCACTAGCCTTGTCACATGAACTAAAGAAAAATTAAAATTATATTATTCACAGTGTAATGAAAAGATTTCCATACCAACTTTATATTATACACAATGAAGATCTTCCTCTTGCATGTATCAAAAATAAATTTTTAAAGCTCTATCATATTATAAAGATAAGTTCAATAAGTTGATTATCTTCTTGAACCATGTTTTCTTGCTCAACATCTTTAATACTAGTATGGTGATCCCAAGTAAAATAATCTAACTTATACATATCATCATCCTTGACATAGGAGGTCACATCTTCATCAGGAATGAAAACCTTGTATCAAATCTTACTAATCTCAAGGAAAATAGATAACCAACATACCTTGCTACAGGTATTGATAAACATTTAATAAAAAAAATAGAACCATGAGACATTTCAGGTGGAGAACTAAATTCTCTAAATTTTCTTAATATTCAATTTATTATTGGAGACTGAATATGACACATTTTAAAAAAAATCATACCTATGTCACAATTCTTCCCTAATGTTCACTTTTGCATCAATTCTTGGTGATTCTATTGAAACATACTTTGTATGAGGAAGACAACATGTATTGCACCAAACAAATGGGTTCTCAAATGCATTTCCATGATCACCATCTTCACACTCCTTAAGCACGCATAATATTCACCTTGAAAATCAATAGTTGTGTCCATATTATTTTTTGTATCTTTATCTTTATATGAAGTTGTTCCTATGCTATCCTAATGCACACAAACACCATTAGCAACTTCAACATCAATAAAAGAAACAAAAAAGGTAAGATATATAAAACAAGAAAAAACTTCTTGAACCACTTTCATCATGAATTTGTGTATGTTCTAATTGATCAACCCCACAAGTTGATTCATCTAAATTTTCCATGGTACATACATCTTATCCCTTTTCCTTATTGATGTAATAAATAGTAGGGGCATGCTTCTCATGACCAAACCAGGAGTCATCACTAGTTTCATCATTGGAATCAAGGAACAAAAATTCCTATCAATTGACATCACAAAAATCACACTTATCCCAACTCCTTGAATAATGGGTTCACCTCGCACATGTTCTCACCTTGGTACCCCTTGCTAACATGATCCAACTTAGTATTTTGGAAGTGCTACTTTGAGATATCAAAGCCTACCTAAGGACCCCATTTTGGAATGCATTTTGATTATGGGGTTGTGTCATTCATAATTTTTTATTGGAATTGTAGTTTTTCAAGAGCTTTCAATGGTTGGGTTTAAGGTATTCATAGGCTTAAAATAACTTAACTGATCTTGACCCTAAGCATTTTCTTGTTAAGGTTTCCTATTGGGTTGGTAAGCTTGATTCTAAGGTTGATAAAGCTTGTTATTTTGGGATTTTTTCTTGTTCAAAGCCACTAAATCATTCCCAAAATTCTACAACAAGGTTTTTACTTCATGTAATTCATTGGGAGGAGTAGTAAAAATAGTTAGTTGGTTGGTTTCTACTGCAATAAGAGGTATCAAGATTGGCTAGGTGGGTGGAATCTTAGGGGGAAAAGGGGCATTAGAGGCCTTAGGGCTATTTTCCTAGCTTCTATTAAATAATTTTCAGCCCTTATATCTATGTCATAAGAATTTGGAAAGGTTGTTCCCCCATTTACTATATCATGACATCCACATCACTATTCAAATCCCTCATATAATATAAGGATGCATAATTTGGAGAAGGTTTCACCATGGCTAGAACTATATCCCAAGTGTTTTAGAACCTAAAGTTAAAGTCTTTCATGAATTCATGAGGGGCTCTTTTTATAGTGGTCAATTTATCTATTAGGGATATATGGTCACTTTTATCTTCAAATTGTTCATAGATTTTCTCCCCTAGCTCATCCTAGTTATGAGCTGAATTAGGCTTCAACCCCCTATACCATTGTAATGCCTTATATTTCAAGGAGGTGGAAAGAATTCTAATAGCTGCTACATTATCCTATGTAATATTACGGGAAAAAATATTTCGACATCTTAGATGTGCTCAATAGGGGTATTAGTAGTTTAACTAGTTAAATAGGGTATGCTTTATAAAGTTTCTATTGAAATTCCATCGCTATTAGCTAGTATAAGAGGACTCCCATCATCAAAGGTGACAAAGACATGGTGTCTTGGGATAGCCATAGAATATGTATGGAATAATGTCTTATTTGGCTAGGAGGAACCACTAGGAGTAGGTGTCTAATATATCCTTGGTTGTACTCTTAAATATGGTGAAGGTTGCATATTATATATTTTCCTTCTTAATGTAGATAAAGGTCATTCCAATAATTTAGGGCACTTAAAACTTTACAAGATGATCTTTTCTATATATTTAGCATGAATGATTAGCGTGGTCTAAAAACTAGTGGTTTCCTATAGAATGTGTTCAATGAATGCAATTTCTAAGAACAACACCAATATTCCCAGGAATGATGTAATGCTCATTAAACTAGTCTCATCAAGTGTGCTAGAAAGTTGTTGTCACTTGAAATTACACCCTTATTGAACCATGTTTACTATTTTAGAACAACAATAGGAATGACCTCTCAAGTGTGGGACCTTTCTAACTTTAGATCAAACCTCCAAAGAAGGTTGGTTTCTTTCTAAGCCTAGATGCAATTTTTGATCCAAATCAACACAAATTAAAGCTAAAATATACCCATTCTTTAATGATTCATAGGAGAAAAGGGAGAAGGAATATAATAGAAAAGAAAAGGTGGTGATGCATAAATACTTAGTTTAGTTCTCCTAACTTAAAAAAACACATGAAAACTATGAAAAATTGCATCACTCACATACATCTCTATTTTACTAACTCCTTCAATCATGCATGGAGGTCAAGGATTTGACAGTCACTAGGAGGGAAGGAGGAAATCTATAGATAATTTTTGCAATAGATTGTACATAGCATACATCCTTTTAAATATTAGACTGGAATAGCAAGGGAATAAAAAGATCCACAACCTATGTTGACAAATGAGAAAATAAACAATATATAAGGATTGAGAAGAGACGAAAATAACATTCTTTTATTGATTCCAAGGTATTGAACCAATTTTTTAACTTTAGAAAGAACAAAAAATATGCTACCAATAAAGTTTTTAATTTTTTCATTCTTTTGATGAAAAAATGAGAACTAATTTGGAAAAAAGACTAATAGGTCCATAATACCCATGGAGAATAAGTACCAAAGTCATACTTTGGAGAGCTGAAATGACATCCTCCTAATTCTGAGACTATCACTTCCAAAATCTAGACAAAGTGTAGGAAGAAAATACTGCCTATACATAACGACTGGTGTCCTTACGGTTGAGCATGGTGAAAATTTTAATGAGATGTATAGAAAATGGCATGTAGGCGCGATTGAGCATCATTTTCCTCCTTGATTTGTAAGGAAGCTGGAAGTAGTGAGACTGACACTACCTATCACTGGGGAGGATAATGACTTTACTGAGAATTTTCATTTAAACTCGTATAAATATCTGTTTCTGTGTGCCGGTGGTTACATAGGAAATACCGGAAAAGCCCACCTCACAGCCACCAATATATTCAAATAAAGCATACAATATACTTGCCTTAAACTCTCACAAGGGTACTCAATAATAGGAAGAATGGAGCCTTGGCTACTCAGATCTGGTACATCCATTTGGTACATCAATACCATTTCTCCTTAAATAAAATTCTTCTGGAAGATAATATGGAAAGATATCATATAAGATTTGAGACCTAATGATGGTGATAACATTACAATAATGAATATAATATTCTCGCTTTTCAAGGCACTGATCAGCAAGGCATAGCCCCAAACCCCCACGAGGAGATGGTCCCTCAGGACCCTTGTGAAGTGCTTCCTGTAATATCAATAGTACCTTAAATCTAATTTAGCCTAGATTTGAGACTGTTCCCAACAGTCATGAATTGTTAATGAATATGATTATATTATGATTCTATATATCAATTTGGTAATTCGTTGATGCTAATGAATTAATGGCATTCTTAGGTCATCACCGTGCGATGGTTTTGTTTAGATGGAGTTTGGAACACATACTGAGAGAAAAGTTTGGCGGGATGGAGAAGGTGAAAATATTGAAAGGAACAAGGTGAGAGGCTTTTAGGATAAGAGAGTCAAGGATGAAAAGGAAGTAGGGTTGAGTTTGGGAAGGTTGATGAGGGAATTCAAATAAGGGAAGGGTGTCAAGTTGTAGGAATCAAAGTTTTGAATGGGAGTTAACGTGATATTGTTCAAATATCAAATGGACAAAAGTTAAACCTCAAAAGGAATGTATAAAGGAATCTATGGAGTTTCAATCTTTTAGGGATGGAGGGGTGGAGGTACTTAATAGCCAAAAGTCTAAATTTGAAAGACATAAACTTTTTAGAAGCATTCAGTGGAGTTTTTGGCCTTTGAGGGTTGGTGGAATAGGCAACCAAGTTAGCAAATGTCTTAAAGTTTGACTTTGAAAGTATTAGGAAATTATTAGATTACAAGGCATCAATGAATCAAGGAATCAAAGAATCAAAGATGAAGAGGAATAGATATTGAAGGATGGATGGTTGAGGAACTCTAAGAGTTTGATGGGTCAATGATGTTAGCATGATTTTATCATATCAAGACTACTAACATTAGCATGGAATCAACATGATGTCATCAAGGAGTTGATATCAACATGACATTAGTATGATGTCATTAGAGGAAATGTAAACATTTAGGATGTTGGGGTTGGAAGTGATAGGATGAAGATATGGGAAACTTTAAATTCCATAAGACTTAGAGGAATCTTGAAAAATATTTCATGGAATATTGGGGTATTAGAATTTTGGGGAAGGAATGACTAAGATGACAAGTTCGATAGGGATGGATGGATTTGAAACTTTGAAAGGTTAGCAACATTTGGGAAATTTTTGACAAAGAATAAAGCATAGTGTTGGGACTTCAAGGAATTGAAGATGGAGAGGAATTAATCTTGAAGGATAGAATGGATGAATTTTAAAAGACCGATGGGATGATGGTGTCATGATGACATCATCACATTAGGACTATTGGCATCAGCATGACATCATCAAGGTGTTGATATCAACATGATTTTGTCTAGATAAAATGAGGTGTCAGGGCTTTGGAGATGGATAGAAAGAGTAGGAATGGCCAAAAGTCTAACTTTGACATAATTACTTAGACATTTTATGATTTTCAGACTTCAAGGATGAATGGAAAGAGATGTGAATGTATGGGAAACTTTGAGTTTGAAAGGCTGACAAAATCAACACTTAAGGAAAATGCTAGGAAGAACCCAAACTTAGAATTTTATGATATTTTGAATTCTTGGACACTTAGAGGACCCATTTAGAATGTCTTAGATTGGTTGAAAATGATGGGTCAAATCAGGCATGAAATGGAAATAAGAACCAAACACTATGATCTAATAAATATCATCAATAACATGAGGAAAGCCATTGTTAGGGCAAGTTATGGACACTGATATCTTGATAAGGAAGACCTCATAAGGAGCTACATAGATAGAATAGAAAAAGATCTTAGAAGTGATAGGTGGAAGAAGATTGAAATTGTACATAGGAGGAAGTTGAAATGTCCAAAATATAATACAATCCTTCTCAAAAATTAAAGTCATTTGAAAGGATGAAAATCATACTAGATTTTGTAGATCATTTGGGAGTAATGCCACCATTGATAAAGTTTGTAGAAGTTGATGTATTAGGGAGAAACATATAAGAAATATTTTTTTATGAAAATCACCTCATCTAGTGCATTAGTCTTCCAACATTTAATGGAGCATGTATCTAAAGCAATATTACCTCATATAATGACATCTTCCCACCTTTCTAATCTATATTCAAAGCTCCTATAGTTTAGTCATCTTCGATACAACATCAACATTAAAGAGAAAGAACATGTTCAAGAAAAGATAAGCTTTGATGTTTTTGAGGATTTTGAGGATTTTGTCTCCCAATGATTCCATTAGAGAAGTTATCTCTCTTCTTATACATAATTGGTAGATTCAAGTCAATTTAACTATACTTATCTTCTTTGATGATGATGATGTGGATGAGGATGCAAGAAAGAAGGTATTTGATGAATTCATCAAAATAGATGAAATCTAAATAATAATTGTAGAATTAGGATAAAGGCCCCAAAAGAGACACACAGCTAAAAGAGAACATGCTAAATTGATGGGAGAAGAAGTGGATACAACTGAAAGTTCATCATCAATTTATGAAGTGAACATTGAAGGTGTGACCCCTCAACAAGAAAGAAGGTTAATAAAATCACCTCATATATAAGTGATAAGTCTCAATTCACCACTGTGACACTACAATAAGATGCTCCAAACAATTACTAAACAAAATATATGCAATTACATAATCAGAAGATGACTTCCTATTTTGAATTGTTCATTTTAGGCCTGCAAGGACCCTCTATTTCATGAAATTTCAATAAAACTTCAATTATCAAGTCGATTTAAAGTCCAATGCTTGTATTTAAAACTGAAAACATCATGAAAGTCTCATATAGTCATATACAAAGTAGCAGTTTTGGTCTGAAATTCGACCTCGAGATTCTTATATTAACTTCAACTTCAAATTGATATAGCCCATGGGTACTACCATTTTTCTTTGCAAAATGCAGTGACAAACCTCATTGTGTAAAATTCCTAAAGAATAGATCAATACATCAAAGTCATCAGTGCAAGTATTTAACTGTAGACATTACAGATATATGGGATGTTTGTTTTATATGTACATATAAAACAAGGACAACTATACAAAATAATTTCTAATGTCTGCAACAAAAAACTATACACTCCCTTTCAAATTATTTCCATAGCTCAAATGGAAAACATGTATTTAGGAGCCTAGAAAACGAAGAATGATGGATTTCTGCAACTGTAATTTATTGGTGGTGTTCATTCCTGCCATGGAGAGGTCCATTTGTTAATGGAGACTGCTGTGAATGGTTGGCATTCGAATTGGCATTATTGTTGTTTTGAAGAAGAGAAGTGATAGCTGCTGCAATGGCTGTTGTGAAGTTGGGATCAGCTGTTATAGCAGTGACAGTGTCTGCTAGTGAAGGGTGTTGGGCAGGTTGGCCATTATTGAACCCCAATGGTGTTGCTGCTGTAACTCCACCAGTGTTGGGAACCTGCATCATTAATGGGGGCCGTTGCTGTCCTGCCAGGGGGGCAAACATGGAATCATTGCCATTGTAAATAGGATGCCCATATGTCTGAGATACTGAATTGGTAAAGAATTTTTGTGCTGGAATCTCTGCTGCTCCTCCAAAGGGCAATGACTGAAGGCCTGTAAGTACCCTTGGGTGAAAACCCATTTGACCTGGTGGAAGCTGGTTGGGGTTCTGTGTGAGGTCTAAGGTGATGGTGGGAAATGGAGCTGAAGCTGATATGCTGGCACCTGGAACATGAGTGGAAGGCATGAGAGCACCAGCCATGACAGCTGCAGCTGCTGCACTGAATCCAACATTATCAGTGGATGTGGAAGAACCAGAAAGAAGCATGGAGGCGGCAGCAGATGTGGTGGATGCCATGGCTGTGGCTGCTGGAGGAAGTGGGTGGTTGTGATTTCCTTCATACGTTGTGATAAGTATGGATCTGTCTTCTGCCAAGCGTTGCACTTGTTTTCTCACAGGACACCCTACTGACATGGTGCATCTATAATAAGCTCTCGGGCATGGATTTCCCTTGGCCATCTTTTGTCCATATTTTCTCCACTGGCAACCATCGCTTATCTGAGAACAAAAAGTCATTTTGCATCAGGAATCACTTCAAGGAATGGCTGCAGCCATTGTAGGATCTCTCCTTAGAGTAGAAATGTTCTATTGGTAAAGAGTCATATAATTTTAAAATTGAAAATGCTTTGACTGAACGCTTTGATCCTTCGAAAAGTTACTAATCTTATGGTAAAAAATAAAACAAAATTAAAACTTGTGTTTGACTACTCCAGGATGACATACCATGGGTGATTCAGTTCTAGCTCTGACTGAAACTCGGGCCTTTCTAATGGTCGCCTCACTTTGATGTACAATCTTCTGCGCCTTGCTGGGCCTTCCATCCAAGTTATCCTCCCTTGTATCAGTCTGCAGTTCATCTTCATGATCATTCAGAGAATGATCTGGAGAAGCTAACCCATCAACAGTTTCATTGCCTGCATGCACCTAAATCTCTTTAGTAATATGTTTTACAAGGCTGGATTGAGCAAATGATTTTCATAAACACTTAGGAAGAAACGTAAACTTCTTATAGCAATTGAATTTGAACATCAAAAATACCTCTTAAACTCGATTCATGGATTTTATGCATATAGCTGGGCTTCATATCGATATGATTCAACATCTCTAGAGACTTGGGGGCCTCCTCAACATGGTCTTCGAACATATGAGAATCTTCATGCCCATCAGTGCTACTAAGCTTTGACGGATCTCGGGCTTCTAGTAACTGTTTCTGTAGGAAGGTTTTGTTTTGTCCCACTTTTCCAGCCACTCCCATAGGAGGGTTTTCCAACTTTTCTTCACTCTTAGATGGTACCTGCAAAATCCAGGATTGTTGTAAGAAACAAGGGTAGGATTGAAATCAATGGAAAAATAAGAATTCGAATGGTAGATCGGGACATAGAAAAGTTTTTATACGTTACTTTCATCAGCTTTCCTATGCATAAGTGAATGGAATTCAAAAGCTGTAAATCTTCTAAGTTATGGTATGTTATTGCAATCTCGAGAATATTAGAGAACATATATCTCACCTGATCTGAAACTGTATTATGAGAGTGACGAGACTGCTCCATTAAAGAAGTAAGGTGGTTCTGCAAGTTAGTGTAGTTGGTGGTTATGTGGTTCAACATGAATTTCAATTTCTGATTTTCTTCATTGATTCGAGTTAGTTCCCTCTGAAGCATGCCCACCTGCATCAACCAAAGGTGAGATGGTAAGAAACAAAGATTAAAATCTTTCTATTATATCTTTATGACGGATCACAAAGATGCAAAAACTTTCACACAATCCAATTAAAAAACAACAATCAATATTATAGATTATAAAAACAGTAATGATCAATATTATGAATTGTGAAAATATGGTATAATTAATATCTTAACGCACAAATCAATGTGCTGGATATTTCAACGCGGAAACCTCGCCAATGTCATGTTGTCAAAAACTAATCAAATGCAAACCAGTCATAAGAAATTGTTTAGCAAATCCCTGAAGTAATACCTCATTTCTTGGATCAGGATCTGTGTCCTCTGGATCAGAAGTTTGGGGAGAGTGGGTTGGAGACGCACAATCTTCCACAGTTGACCGATCACTTGCACAATTTGGTTGTGCAGTCACCAATTGCAATCCAGTCTTCACAAACCAATTTTCAAAGAAGAAACAACTCATCAGACCCAATGGAAAATGTAACCTCAACCCTGAATTCTCCTTCACCCTTAAAACATCCCACAACCTAATACAACATACATATAATTCCAGATAAAATCCTTACCGAGATATTCTTATGCAGATCATGGTCCTCAGTAGCAGCGCCATTGAGGTCTGCAGTCACCAATTGTTGGGTTTCATCATCTTGGAGCTCATTATCATTATCATTTGAGAGGAGCTTGAAACTCAGGCCGCCGTTGCCTCCTTCCATTGAGAAGAAATCCTTACAATTGCTGTAATCAGAGCCACCATTCGAGCCCTCTTCAACTTTGACAGAGAGATCAATCCCCATGAACCTGTCAAACCTCACACCATTCATGATTCCACGCGGCGCTCTTGAACTACAGTTATGCTCACTAAATCTGTCGGCCAAAAGCTTTTCCCCCATTAAAAACTATCAATCCCTGAACCCACAGATCTGAAAAGGCCAAATACAAAAAAAAATGGTCCAAATGTTATAGCAGGCAAAAAGAAAAAGAGGGCGTGGGATCCAAAGAAGGGCAAGAAAGACCGATTTTCTAGCGATGGGAAGTTGGAAGTTTGAGAAAAAGCAGGGAAGCAATGAATAAAACACCCCCACATCTTCCCAGCCAATTTCCTAGTCTTTTCCGGGGTGACGTGTCACACCTGCATTAGGTGAAAAGTTGTCAAGTTAGAACGCTGGTTCAACGCGTCTTAAAGCCCGCCATTCCCGCAGCCTACTCGACGGCTGGGATTGAAACTACTATTCAGCCATGACTTTGAATACAATAAGGCCACGTTAGCATTGACGGCGTCAGCGTAGAGGTGATGGCCTTGACCCGCCGGTCTTTTTTCCTTTCACAGCCTGGCCCTCCTTTCCCTTTCTAGAAGATCTGTTTTTTCTAACTACTGGATTACAGAAGTGTCTGTACCTTTGATTTTATACAATATTATTAGAAAGAGTATTATTGAAATAATAATAAATTCATTCAATTGGGTTTAGTACAATTTGTGAGAGTGATGGTATGTTGATTGATTACGCCATCTATTAAGATTCAAACTTTTAGATGTATGATATAAAAGGTGAGAGCAGTATCGTATTATGGACAATTTTGGTGGAATGAATACCCCACAATTCTTGACTCTGAGAGGAAGAGATACCAACCCTTCAGTCCTTGTCTCTCAAACGAAGAGATATCAATATAAACTTGTGCTTTTGAATAACAAAACGAAAGCATGAATCTGCCAAAATTTCAAAAACTTAACATAATTTATTATCCTTAACCTAATCTCAAAACAAAATTATGAGGATAGGACTGTGTAATGGGCAATGTTGGTGGAATAGATAACCCAGTCTTTGACCCTCAGACGAAGAGATATCAACCCCTCAGTCCTTGACTCTCAGACGAAGAGATATTAATATATGCTCGTAGTTTTTTGAATAATGAAACGATACCATGAATCTGTCAAAATCTCAAAAATTTGACCTAATTTATTATACTTCTAGAAAATTTACCCCAATGACTAATACAGTGAAAAATTAAGCCTTCCAAATTTTCTGAAGGTTTGAACGAGAGTTTCAATTTTGCTTTTAACAGGCAAACTTCCTACAAACTTTGAATTTGGGTTTCTACAGCAGTTCTTTTCAGACTTACCATATAAGCTGGTTGTCTTAATTAAAGTTGGACTTTGAAGCTGAGAAGATATTTATTTAATCAGCATTATTGGCGGCGCACGTCGAGATGATGCTGAACGCGGAAGGGTACCACGTTGAGCCGGACCTTGTGTCCAATTATTTTTACACAATCAATGAATGGGGATACCAAGTCAAAAACTGTAGGTCCCTCACAAGAGATAAAAGTTTATTTGACAATATCCATACATTTCCTCCTCATTTCCTTTCCTTCAAACACAAGCTACCCATATTCGTCAATGCCCGCCTCTTTGCTACAGTGAGATGGGTTGAAGCAAATTTCTACCTTGGTGAAAAACATTCTTCTCAAGTTTTGAGGAAAAAATGTTGTCTTGAGAGCTACCCCTTTGATTTGTCTTCTAACATTTCAAGGTTTTTTTCTCACCGAGAAATTAACACAGTTGACTTGTATCCTTGAATTGTATTATGGTCGACCACGTGGTGGACAAAAGAGCCTTGGTTTGGTGAGAAAAATGGAGAAAAATGGAGGATTCAAATTATAACTGACACACGTTATTATCCAGCTACAACCATGGACGCCACATTCATATTTATTCCACAATGTTATAAATCTCCACTACAGCCGAACACGTTTCATGTTTTTCTGAGAAAATAAGTACAAAGATTGACCAATTAGATGGGCTGGGAGATCCAAAGCACCTTAGAAAATTCTAAGCATGGAGACTTAGAAGGGTTTTTCATTATAAAGATGAAATGGCCTTGGTTTGGGAAATGTAAATACATGCTTTTATTTTTGGAGCCTTAGTAATGAATTGAATGATGGGGTCACTTTCATTCCTGCGTCCACCCCCAAAACAAAACATGGGACATTTATGTGATGCTTTCCCATGTAGATAGAGAACACTACCTTTTTTTTAGTTTATATTAAACACATAAAATTGTTTAGTTATTGGAAGTATGAGTCTTAGATTATTTTTTTTTTTTGATTGAGAGTCGATTGATGGGTATCTATTTCATCAATGTCATCTAAGGCATGATCTCAATCTCATCTTTTATGGTGTCAGAGTACTTGGTGGACTCGTTCAAAACCCAATCTCATCCCTTATGGTGTTAGAGTACTTGGTGGACTCGTTCAAAACCCAATCTCATCCCTTATGGCATTAGAGCCTTGCATTGAGCAAGACTTGATCCTTGGTGAACTCATTCAAAACCATTCAATTTCACTGGTAGATCAAGGACCCATTGAGAAGGACATATTTTTTAATTCAAAAAACAACAATTAAGTTAAAAGATATTTTTGGGTAAAGATGTGATATTTGAATAATTTATGGTATAAATTGCAAAGCTTTTGGTATAAAATTGTGTACATTTTTTGTGCATTGACATTTTTATCCTCATCCTAATAATGAACTATGGAGTGTGATCCAAAATGTTGATGCTCAAAAAATTATGTGCAATTTTCTACCAAAAGATTTACAATTTATATTTTTGGATTATTTTCCACTTTTAAGTATTTTTATTGAAGTATCAATCTCATAGATTTGGAGAGTTTTAGTAAAATTAAAATAATTTTTTTTTAGTGTTTTCTATGTTATAAATAGTTTTATTGAAGAGATAGTCTACAAGAGGAAAATATGGATCCATAAAAGGAAAAACACCAACACTAGTCTGGAAAAAAGATTCCATGAACATGAAGGAAGGAAGGAGCGTCATCAAAAGAAATAAAATCACACAAAATTAAGATTACTCCCTAAGGCCTCTCGAGGTATGAACATTAGAAGGATAAAATCATAAAGTATAAGTTTCCACATCATTGTATGCCATATACATAATGATACATAGAAGAACAAACATGGGATAACACATCATAGCATGCAAAAGCATAAAATTGTAGATACATTATAGGTGAAAACATGACATATAGATATAAATGGAAAATACACATCAAACCTCATATATGTGTAAATGCATCATAATGATTATCCTAGAGAGAGTTTTAATAGATATATTCATCACAAATATCATAAATTACCTTAGAACAATGAAACCAATATAAGATATCATACAAAAATTCTATATGTAAATTTTCTTATATACTATCATCTTGAAGGAACAAAATAATCATCATGAACAATCATAAAAGTATCCATGATATAAAGTCTAAATATAGTATAAAGGTAGATAATTAGAAATGATCAAATATAAAATTGAAGTCAAAACTAAAGACTAAATTCAAGGATGGATGAGAAGGGATCAAGGAGATATTAAACAATGAAATACCAAACCCAAGTTAAGAGATATCAATAAAATATAAATAAGGCTGGATCCAAACCATAATTTAATTTGAAATGTAAAATAGATAATAAGAAACATAAAATCTCAAACCTCAATGTAGAAGGATAAACACTAAAGAACAAAACCTTCCTCCTCTAGGAACTATAAGGATGTTGAATTCACCAAAATTATAATCAAATAAAATGATATTTTTATGTAAATATCGTTAATAAATTTATTTAAGTCACAATGAATAAACAACATAACCTAAGATAAATAAATTAGTAAAAATCATTAATTTAAGAACTCAATTCCTTCTTGTAACGAAAGAGGACACACCCGATTAATTAATTTAAGTTATATTTAATACAAATAATTGGTGCAATTAATTAAGCTTTAAATTAATTAATGAGTTGAGATTGATAGGTGAAAAAAATACCTATGAGAAGTTAAAATAAGTGTTTTCCTCTTTGTAGACACCTAAGATGCGATCATACCATAAGTACACTTGAATTTTACCTTTATTCTAGCCATTAATTAAATAAATGAATATTATTTATAATTTAATTAATTTAACCTTCACCTTTATCCCTTATTTTAATTAAATAAATATTTATTATTTATCTAATTAATTTATCCTTCACCCTTACCCCCCACCTTATTTAATGAAGTCTACCCTTATCCCTAAATCCTCCATATAAATTAATTAAGCGAATTAATCCCCAATACATTTTCCTCCAATATTTAATTCCACTTTATCATTTAATCCTTGTCCATTTAATCATAGCCCTTAGATTCATTCACATGGATCACAATCTAAAGTTGTCATCATGTGACAAGTGTCCCTCTTACATGACTAATGAAGACCTTGTCTAAGTTCATTGAATCTAAACACTTGCCAAAAAGTCAAACTAACTTTTCATCTCATCCATCCATTTCATACATCTCCAAATCTCAACCATTCACATAAGAAGATGTTGCCCTAATCAAATCCTAAACCTAGCCCTTATCTCTCATGTGACAATTGTCACATGACTATAACTTTTATCCATTAACCAATCCATCTTCGCCCTTAATTTCTCTCATGAAAATTATATAAATAAGAGGCTTCTCCTCTCATCTGGATATCTCTTCATATGCTATTGTTATGTTGCTCTATTTTCTATTTATTTTTTCCATATCCTAGCTAACCTTCCATTATCTTACCCTCATTTTATTCATCATAGAAATCATACCATCATGCTACTCATTGTATAAGCAAGCACATTCCTCTATTAACACATCAAAATAAAAAATCAAGTGGAGCTATAGTGCACTCTACTTCAGCTCTATCTAAGGAGAAAGAAGGGTTCTAGGTGAAGATATTGTGTGTGTATTGCATTATCTTATATATCTTATTTACCTCTAACGTTTTCTTGTCTTCACTCTTGATTGGTATTGGATAGATGGACATATGGTGTATGGACATGACTAAATATCTCATAAGATATCTTTCAAAACCTAACAGTGTTAAAAAGAACCTTAGCAAACTACTATAAGAGGGTTGAGGTATGAAACTTCCTTACCTCCAAGTTTGACCCCTTTATTGGTTTTAGAATATCCAAAGACACAAAAGATTCACAAATGCGATATTCTCATGCATAGTATCTATGAATTTACTAATGTAATTTTCAAATGTTCGTACTTTATAACAATCTCAATGTAACCCTTAAATTATTATTAGATGTGGGATATGTAAGGACAATTTCCAGCGTCCTAGATCTTATCCTTAAATTTGACATCCTAGACACTAAATTTCAATATGTTTGATGTGTGACAAGCAAGTGATCCAATTTAACAAAAGATTGACTTAAGATTAAAAAAGAGTATATTTGATTTTGAAAAATGTAACCACATAAAAATAAATCTATATAAATGAACTAAAAAATGAAAAACCAACAAATTTTCAACTTATATATAAAATATATGAAAAATAAGTACCATGACAACATATCTTATGAGCAAACAAGAAAATAAAATAAAGTACACTTTTATCCTCTGCACTTCTTTACAGACTGACGGTCCAATCAAGAAGAATACTATAACAAAGTCCTCCTTAAATAACAGACTAATATAATAGAATTTCTTAATGTGAACGCGCGTGACCCACTGATTATTTCAGCCACGCATTCGTTGGAAAGGCGGTGGAGCGGATTGACGACTGATACGTCGGGTGGAAAATCAGATTTTCTGTACACTTTTTCCTTAAGATATATGCATGCATTTGGCCAAATTGGATTTTGTAATACCCACGAGGAGCACAGTTTGACCAACATGTAGTTTGGACTTGTTGCCATTAAATGCCAACGTTTTCCATGTGGGTTGCTAAACTGGAACGCGTAGGAACAGCGTATAATCCCTCCAGGTACGTTCACATTCAACCCAACTGTGAGCTTTAAGTTTATAGTTATCGTTTTAAACTACACAACCGACATGCATGATGCAGGTGCACCAATTTTAATGGCTTCAAAGTTGGTACAGGCTTCCATGTTATCAACGTGACGTTTATATCTAATGACGATAATGATGAAAATTCTGAATCTCGCCCAGTTTTATTGATAATCTTGAGTGTAATAGTAAGAGAATTGGAAAAAAATCAGTAAAGAAGATTAGAATGGGCTCTTGGTGCAGACCAAACATTGGCCCAACTGGTATCCATCAGCTCTAAAAGTCCACTAATTGTTGAGGCAACGATTCAAAGTTGGAGTTACAGGAACAAAATATCTGTTAAATATTCCGTTCTTGAAGGGAAATACAATATTTAAGTCAAGAGTCGTTATTTAGAATTTTATTTTAGATGTTTTTTAGATTCAAATACTTACATTGTAAAATAACTATTGTGAAATAAAAAAACTTTTCAATCTTGATCTAAAGATTCATTTTGAAGACATGATTAACTGTATGGTCCTATGGGGGCTTGGACTTCTATTTTCATGGATCAAGCAGTCCCATGAAGAAAAAAAAAATTATGCTACAGATTAATTGGAATCTTTTCCTAAAAATAGCAGCCCCTACCTATTAGGACTGCAAATTTCAGCGGGTGAAATTGAGGCGGGGCTAGAAATTGGCCCTACAGCTTAGGAATTTTTTAGAAACTTTTTCTACCACTTGTCTATCACTTAAAATTTTAAATTCCTAAAAAAACCAAAAAAATGAGAGAATTTTTATTTATTTATTAATTTTTATCAAAATACCCCAATTTGTTCCTTAGATTTTGGAGCTCAAACTTTTAAGCTGGATTGCAAAACTGAATTCATGGGACCACCAGCTCTAAAATATTCCTAAAAACTCTCAACAGCACCCACTGAATTTTTTTAGGAAGCCCCCCTCCATGGGACTGTACCCTAAGCAATAGCATGAGAAATTCAAATGTAAAAATTCTGAAGTGGTTGAATCATAAACTAGGATGAATGGGTTGTTACAAGAAACTAGCATATATATATATGTGTTTAATAATATATATATATAATACATCGAGAGATATCTTTTTCGAGGCATCTATTTTTAATCAATTTCTCACATAAATATGCAATAGGCATCTTAAAAAGCATATCTCTCGGTGTATTTTTAATATATTATTAAATATATATATGATAGTTGTTGGGATAGGTGATATTATAATTGCTATTCTAAGTTGATAATTGTGTGTTTTCACGTTCTTTGGAAAGTGTTCTAGAGGACATGAGGGGCAAAAATTTATTTATTTTCCTATGACAAATTGTAATTGCATTCAAAGAGGTAGACCTTCTATGGTGATGGTTATAGGGAATCTCAGAAGAATGTTCCTCTTAGGTGTCCAACTTTGTGAGTGGGGACCACTTTGGTGTGCATGTCCTTGCATGTTATTTGCATGTTTTGCATGCTCTTGCATAGTTGAACATTGAAGTTTGCATGTTGGTGCATTTTCTTGCATGAATCTGTCGGAGTTGTCAAAAAGTTATGGAGCTCACTTGGTATTGACCAATTATGATTGGATGTGGGTTAGGCGCCCATGTGAAGGCCATTTGATTATTCAATATCTTATACCATGTTTATGGGTTGTCCACTAAGGGGGGCATGGGTTTTTTCAAGTGGTTCTTTTTTGTTGTTTTGGGATACTATTTGTGGTATTCTCTCCCACAAACTTCTATATATTGGAGCCTTGAGATG